>CM021110.1:395151926-395400634 GCA_007115665.2 Sequoiadendron giganteum | reverse complement strand
CTCGTGATTCTACTTTAGCATAAAGCAGAGGGACATTTGAAACTGATGAACCTCTTTGTCTGAGTCCAAACCACACACTATCGCCAGCATAGAAATGATAGATTGTGCCACACCTCTCAGAGCTTTCAAACTGAAAGGGAATTTGGGCTGAGCCGAACTGCTCGGATGTTGAAGCTCAAAGCGATAAAACTATGGCCTTGAATGGAGCTCTCCCCACTTTTATTGCATTCTCTCCATGTCAAAATCATCAAGTTCCTTACCCAAAGGAAATGGGATGCACATGATATCTTGAATAGCCACGGGGTTAATGACTACCCAAAAATCCTTGCCACTGATAACCCCTGTGTTTGGGTCGAACTGTGTTGCGCATGCTACTACAATCTCTAGGCAAGGGTGCACCAAGGGGACCATCTACTATGCAAGCCCGCAATACCATAGCCATTTGGAAAATTGGTCCGTTGTATGCTTCATTCTTTCGCATGTAGCTTCCTGAAGGCTCTTAGGATTGCTAGACAACTCAGGGTCAAAGACATTGTCTCAATCCTCCAAAACCACTGCCTAGTCTCTGTGAGGAATTGCACTCAATAACTTTTGGTTCACTGGGTGAGTGAAAGGCTAGCTAGGCTTTGTAGGTATGTCTGGAGTAGCATAAGACTCTCCATCGTAAAGCTACATGCGGGGTGCATTCCTCATCTGCTCGCTTAGACTTACTTGAGCCGAAGTCTATGTAGGGTTTTCTGCAATTTCGGTCATTTTAGTCTTCACAAGGGTCTATGTGCAAACCTTTGGCAAATGACTTAGCTTCTCTAAAAACCTCTCTCTTCTTGCAAATGCCTTAATTACTTAATTCTTTGGTAACTTCTGCAATAAATATCTTTCCTTGCATGCCATAACTTACCTTTTCCACTTTCTTAGGAATGACGGCCGAAAAAGATACGTGCCAGCCGTTTACGCCAAGTTGCTATTATGTATTATCAGCTTTGCTCATGCAAAAATATCACCAACCAACTAAACTACTCAAACATTAATTGACAATCTTTCACATGTGACGGAAGCAGATTCCTATCTTGAAAAATGAACCTGGGCAACCTTGCGAGCGTTTCCCTGTAGGCTATCTATATTGATTGACATTAATGCTCATACAGGGCACATTTCCCAACAAAGTTTTTCTCTATAATTTCATCTGATTCGAATGAAATGGTGGTGCTTCATATTATTGACAACTGGCTGATCTATGAATGATGTGGGAGCTTAGCGAAGCAAGTTGCAAGCTGATCGTGCAACTCTCCGTCACCTCGCACGTTGCAATGCCGAAAACCTAGGTGAAGCGACCCACTTGGTACAATTGTTAATCATGATTTCTTTGGCAAGAAAAACTTAGCCAGTCTATAAATCAGCCCCTTGTGTAATATTGTGAATCATAACATCGACTAGCCTTTCAGTTTAGCAACCTCCTGCTAGATAGTATTTTTAATCTTTTAGCTAGAAAAGTAGAAATCATGGAAACACCAGTGAGGCTCACCTACAGAAAGACCCAGGCTGCCTTTCTTGGCACGATTACCTGCAGGCACCTAAAGCGTATGATAGGTGCGAAAAACTTGTTATACATGAAAGCCATCAAATGGATCCTTGGGAAGGACTCCGTGCATTATGAAGAGCAATATCGAGTGAACACTAGCATCTGCTCCCACTTCGTCACCTCGCTACTAGACATCAGCGTCTCCAAGCGTAAGATTATAAAACTGATGAGGCTGGTCTTCCCTATGCGCTACCTCGGAGGTTTGGAGCAGATTATGTATGGAGCCCAATTGGGTCATGGGATTCCATCAGTTCGAAACATTCGCTTGTAGTAGCTACATGGAGGCATCGTTCCGACTAGGCCCTTTTTGTTTGGGTTTGAGCTAGAAACCCATGAAGAGCATCATGCCAGAGCCCGCGCAGGTTGCTACTTCCTAATGCGCATACACTATTTTGAGCCATTCTCTAGTTTTTAGTGGTACGAAGACTTTGAGAGAATGGTATTTCTGGAGCCTGAGCTGCCTGCTGCTATGATCGCCAGTCCTTCTCACTAATATCCTGAAGACAAAGATTGTTACAAATTTTGCTTCTTTTGCCTACAAGCCCCAAGCTATAATGGGCATATGTAAAAGTTAACATAAGGCCATCTAGCCCCAATATATTGTAAATTTTTGACTCTAATGAATATAATCCATTATGCCCCTTTTTATTAACACCTAGTCCATTCATAACTTTCTTTCAATTGCTTACACCACTGTTGCATTTATTTCAATTCTTGTGCCGAGAAGACCCAAAACTTAAAACAACGAAGATTAATTACATATATAAAAATGTACAAAAATAACACGTATGTAGAATTAATAGAACTTTTTAAGATGTATTCCATTGACTGGAATACTTAGGGCGTTGTCTTCCATATCTTCTAACTCAAAAGAGTTATACTGTTTAGACTAGTAGATCTTGAATGGCCCTTCCCAGAGACTGTCAAATTTGGTATACTGCTTGGCCTTTGCTCTACGGTCATTGAAGCTGAGGACCAAATCCCCGCATTGTAAACCCTGATTAGAAGCCCTTTTGTCAAACCATTTCTTCACTATCTGTTGGCAACTATTCATTGCTTCCAGGGCATGTTCTCTTTTCTCCTGCCCCTCGAGCAACTCGAAAAATTGCACCTCCATCGCTTCATTTTGTTCAACTTCCAGAGACTTGAGCAATTGTAGGGCGGGAATCTCTGTGGCAATAGGTAGCAATGCCTCTTTCCCATACACCATCTCATAAGGAGATGTTTTTAATATCTGCTTGGGCGTAATTTGATCTACCTAGAGTGTTGTCCGTAGGTTCCTATGCCACTCCTTTTGATGTTCTAAGCCTATCCATTTGATCAACTAGATGAGGTTTTTATTAGTAGACTCCATGATCCCATTCCCCTCGGGATAGTAGTTAGAGGAGGTTTTCAAGAACACCCCGTATTTTAGAGCAAACTGGCTCATTTTCAAGCCGAGAAATTTTTTAGCATTGTTAAAGATAATTTTTTTAGGCGGGCCGAATCTGGCCACCAGTTCTTTGAAGAAATTAACAATCTCTGATTCAATTGCATTTTTTAATGGCATTGCTTCTGCCCACCTGGTAAAATAGTCAGTTGCTGTTAATATCCATTTATGTCCTGCTGAAGAAAGAGGGTTAATCATCCTGATGAAGTCTAACTCCCATTGAGCAAAAGGTTCTTCTATCACTATGGGCCTTAAAGGCATAGCAGCATTCTATCTCTTTCCGACATAAAACTGGCATTACTTGCAAGACCTAATTAAGGAAAATACATCCTTAAGAAGTGTTGGCCAAAAATAACAAGCACTTTTAATTTTAATTGTCATGGTTCTTGCAGAAAAATGTCCTTCGGCAGGGCTATTATGGTATTGATCTAATATCCTTTGAGCCTGTTCCTTATTTACACATCTTATCAAGACGCCATTGAAATTTCTTTTAAACAGGACACCCTCTAAAAGGACATAATTGCTATTCTGTAGGTGATAGAAATGCCTTTTAAAAGATGGGAGATCCATCGAATACCTTCCTGTCTGCATAAAATTTACCCTATCATCAAGCTAGTTGCTCTGGAAATTATCTTCGTTTACTAACATAGGTTCTGGAGCTTCAAACTTTGTCGCTATTTCACTATTTTTGGTGATATACTCACATAGTCCTTTTCCTTTGATGGTCTTGACCAGTGTGACCTCAATGTCATATTCTAGGATCTTGGTAATCCAATTAGTTCCTTTCTCAATTATTTCTCCTTCCATGATATATTCTCGCACACTAGGATGCGGAATGCAAACAATCACCTTATTATATGATATCAAATGCTAGAATTTCTTAAGCCCTTTAACAATGGCAAAGGCCTGCTTCTCTACAAATTTATACTTTACTTCATAGTCCTTCAAAGTTCGTGAGTAGAAAACAACAAGGGACTCCCTTGTATCTTCATCATCCTTCTATATAAGCACCATGGCAATACTGTTTCCACCACCAAAAACATACATAATAAATTCTTTTGATAGGTCTGAGTTAACCAACATAGGGGCGGAAGAAATAGCCTCTTTCACAAGCTTGAAAGTTTTTCTAGCTTCCAACGTCCATTTGAAAATCTGATCTTTCTTGAGCATTAGGGTAACAGGATGAACGATTCCTGCAAAATCTATAATAAACCGGCTAATAAAGTTGACCTTTCCTAGGAAAGACTGCACCCCCTTTTTGTTGACAGGTAACCGAAGTTCCCGGATTGCATCAACTCTTTTTGGGTCAATAGAAATGCCCTCCTTAGAGACAACATATCCCAAAAGCTTCCCTTGGGGAACTCAAAAAACACATTTCTTCGGGTTCAAAGAGATTCTGAATTCTTGGCATTTCTGGAAAACAAGTTCTAAATGATCAAAATGATCATCAGCAGACTTTGAGAACACTATCAAGTCATCTAGGTAAATGAGTATGATTTTATGGATCAAATCTTTAAATGCAATGTCTATAGCTCTCTGAAAGGTGGCTCCAGTATTTGAGAGCCCGAAAGGCATTTTGGCATTTGCATACGTTCCCCACTTCGTGGTGAACATTGTCTTATATTGGTCCTCCTCCTTCACTAGAATCTTGTTATAGCCTAAAAAACCATCCAACATGGAAAATATTTCAGAGCCAGCTACAGTTTGCAGAATTACCTCCATTGAAGGTAGCGGCTAATGATCCTTTAAAGACACTCTATTTAAATCTCAGAAGTCTACGCATAGGCGTATATCTCCATTTTTCTTCCAGACTGGCACTAGGTTTGACACCCAAGTGCTATGTTTGATCGAAAACACTATCTGGGATGCAATCAACTTGTTCAGCTCCTGTGACATGAGAGATTCTATCTTTGGGTTCACAGGTCTCTGTTTTTGGCGAACTGGTTTCGCCCCCTTCGACAACTCAATTGTATGCTCGATGATCCCAGGATCATACCCTTTAAGATCATCATATGACCAAGCTACCACTCTTGGGTATTCTTTGCAGAAGTGTTTTAGTCTATCTTTATTCTTTTGCGACACTTCTTTCCCAACTTTGAGCTTCCTATCTTCCCTGACATACAAATCGGTATAATCACCTTTATCTACCACTAGCTTTCTCTTATCCCTTGTTGCATCATCGGAATCGAACAAGCTTTCCAGAGTGACTAGCCCCCTCGGGAGCTTGTTGGATTTCAACTGGATGATTTGATCTCTGTAAGCTTCGGTGATCTTCGGTTGCAGTTGATCGGTGAATTCTCCAGATGACTGGAGGAATGATGCAATATGAGCATCGCTATCAAATACCTACCAATCTTGATTGTTATTTGGGACGGCGGGTCTCATAATTACTTTCACTCCATGTTTATTTTTAAATAACAAGGTGGCAGGTTCGAATTGAGCCCCAATAGTTGCCATCCTATCAGCTTCAGAGTTCATTTCCCTCAAAATAGCCTGAATATTGAATGCTTCAAAGTTGTCGATCAGATCCCAGACCCTATGTTGATAGGATCGCATATGGATGTTCTTTGTGGCCGAAGTTCTATGGATTTTCTTAACCACCAGCTCAAAATCTCCGAAGACACTTATCTGCTTTGCACCCATTTGCTCTGCAAAGCCTAAACCATGGATGAGACCTTCATATTCAGCTTCATTGTTTGAACAGGCAAACTGGGAATGGTAAGACCTCAACTTCTTTTTGTTGGATGGGGATACCAAAAAAATCCCTGCTCCAGCTCCTACTCTACATCTGGCTCCATCAAAATATAACATCCATATTTTCAGAGATTCTTCACCCTCGGGTTCTTTAGTAACATTAGGCATGATCTGCCCTTCTTCATAAATAACATAGGTTTTGAGGCCAGTTGAGTGGTAATTCTCGAAAGGATCTGTATCAATAAATTCCTTCAACAAATTTTCCTCATCCATTGTCCGAGAGCTAGTAGCCTCCTCTTCTTCAAGAAATTTGACATTATACCTTTCCTCTTGAGAGATTGAAGTGTGTGCTGCTTCTTCAAAATTTAGCAAAGCCTCATCAACGACGTGCTCAGGATGTAAAGTCTCTGATAGTAATTTGATCTTAGCCCCATTCTTGGTCCTTAGAATTAAGTGGGACCAGTCTAAAGCTAGATATCCTCCTACATTTGCGATGAACTCTCAAGACAAACAGATTCCAAATAGGGGAGGGATATCGATGAGTATGGTATGCTAATTTACAGTGATACTAGGGCAGGTGAACAAATTCATGGGTAATCCCTTAATTATTCCAATAGTATCAACCTTATTTCCATCAAGCTGCATGACTCCTTTATTCAGAGGCTCATATTTTAGACCCAAAGCATCAGCTACTTGCTCTGGCATGACAGTGGTGCTAGCACCAGAGTCAATCATACAGTTATGCAACAACTTGTCACCAATAATCAGTGTTAGAAAGAAAGGTCTAGGTTTAGGCTTACTTTTCCTTCCGGACTCGAGCTTCTCCTCTGGTTGAATCATTAGCACTTTATCTAGGTCAGACCTGGATGCATCCTCTCTGTGGGGTAGAGCAGAAACCTTAGAATCTTCTTCAACTGACAGCACCTTTTGTAGCAGTACCTTCTACTCCGAAATGGCCAGGACGTCCTGCAAAGAAGCGTTGGCTAATGACTTTTTCAATTGTTCCACCATGTTGAATTGCGCTTTTGACTAGTGAGTTGCGATTACTTGCTCTTTAGGTCTGGCAGCTGTTACAAGTTTCATAGTCGGTATATCCGGCAGTATGGTAATAATAGAAGTGACTAGTGGAGCCTTTGTCTTGGGAGGAAATGGATTCGGAGGGCTAAGAACAGCTGTCTCTGACTGTGGTGGGGTTGGCAATAGGCCTACTGCTAGGTTGGGCATTGGTTGTGACATAACCTTGGTAGGTAATGCTGTAAACTCTCTGGTAAATCTATGCTTAGAATGCATATTATAATCAGATTGCACTAGGGGTACTTTATCAATAGGGATGTCATTCAGAAATGTTGACTCTTCTCCTTCCATCCACCAAAAGAGAGCCTAGTCTGGGACAATCTCTGACTCTTGCTAGATAGACATCCCCTACATTTGTGTGGCAAGGACCGCATTGTCCATTTATTGAGAAGCATATGGTGAGTTGCCGGAAACAGATGTGCAGCCTTGGCTACGTTGATCTACGATTTGTTGCTACAAATTTCCTCATGGATAGTTTCATGGCATATGTGTGTCATTACAAGGAAAACACCATGAGTTAGCATATTTGGCTAAATTGTTATGTCCCACCACCAGCTCCTTATTCAAACTAGGATGAACAGTCTGCATTGGTAGGGTTACCAGAACCATTTGGTTACTTGATTGAGCTGAAGTATTCCCACGTGACCTATCCTTCCACTGGTTTGATTGGTACGGAGGTTTTCCGCCTTAGTAATTTTGGTATGCTAACTTTTGATAGCTGTATTGCTACCGCTTCAAAGTAGTCATTTCATTAGTGATAGCCTGCATCTGTTCTCTCATTTCATTCATCTCAGCAACCATGGGGTTCGGTACAGGAGCTACTACAGGAGCTGCCGTCAGGGCCGTGCTTGGAACACTTTCGAGATAGACATACATAGATTGGGGGGGAGCCACAGACGCACTGGTAGAAGGAACTTCGGCTTCTGGAGCATTGCACTTGGGGAACAATGGCATGATGGGTCTCAATGCCAACTTTCCTGTAGTGGTCAAATTATTTTCTACAGTGACAGCTAGGGCGTAAGCATCAGGAAGAGTGTCTCCACCCAAAGCTTTCAATATCATGGAAATATCGGCATTAATCGACTTCAAGTCGAACATGAATGCTGAATCCGGAGGTGTTCGGCTGCCTACAGGCACTCTCTGTTAGGTCGAATGGAACCTCACATTGAAATTAGGTAGAGCTTCATGAGGGGCTCCTTTTATATTTTCCAATTGATGGTACAATGAAGATTTGTCACCAGCATTTGAAAAGCGCTCATAAAATAGGGTCCCGAGCTGGTCCCAAGTAGCAATACTACCAGCTTGTAACATTCTATACCAGTTTAGCACCTTTCCTTGGAAGGAGGCGGCCAGCAATCTAAGGGCTACATTTTCGTTTGATACGCTATGTACCAGACATACGTTTGCTACATCTTGCAAGTGCTCCATTAGCATCTTTGATTCATCCCCAAAATATTTAGGAATAGCCTTTAGAGTGGAAACCGAGATGGGGGCCCATATTGTAGGAGGCACAGGAGCTACCAATGGACTATCAGAGTCCCAGGCTATGTAGTTTCTAGCAGCCATAGGTGCAGGTGGATTAGGCGATGTCAGAGAAGGAGGAGACGGAGGAGGTGAAGGGCTGCCTCGGCGACCTCTCGGGTGCATAGAAACTAAAGGGGGTACAAGCTAGCCATGGACTCTTGCAGTCTACGACCTAGTTATAGGCCAATGGCTCATACACACTTCTAAAAATCAGGCGAACGTGCTAGTTCGCTGTCCCACCGAGCGTGCCAAAAAAAGAAACTGTTGACGCAATATTTTGCATGTAGCAGTAGCCTTATGGGAAATTTAACTATTGGGGGACATTATGCACTAGCTAAATAACCTCTGAGATTTTATCGAAGCTAGCTCTTCGCTTAATGGGTGAATTAAAAGGTAAGGGAGATTGCGAGAATGTAAAATTTACACTATGGGTGATGCGCCAAATCTTTAGACAACTTCATCATAGCATAGTGTGTAATGTGAAGGCCTGAATCACTAAATTGCTATTATTTAAGATAATTTTCTCGAAAGCACTTGTCATGCAAAAATACCCTCTAATTTGTATAATGTAATCAAGCATAACTTTGTATTAACACAGAAGAGTAATAGAAACATGATTTTTATTCATTCCAACTATAAGAGGTTACAAAAATTGAAGAACAGGCATTCATACAAAATGAAGATAACAACACAGGTCAATAGTTCCATCAAACGGTTGAAAATAGAAAGGCCGAATCTATTTGGCACAGTCTGAAGTCTTTGAATTAAAAGCAACTATTACACGAGGCTTACTTCCTAGTGCTTGGGATTTTTTTTATAAACTTAATCAACAACCTAAAAAAAAGAAAACCAGGCCCCATATATTGGCCATCCCACCACCTAAAAATACATCATGAAAGAGCAGACCACACATGACGATCCTCGGACCAGATTATCTCGAGCCGCCATAGTAAACATCCATCGATCAGCAACACACTAGCGAGGCCACGATACGAAATGAAAAACCATGCAGCAACAGGAGAGGACACGCAGCAATGGGAAGCACAAAAGATCCATCGGCATTTCCAAGGTAACCGGCATAGGAACATAAATGCCACGTGTCACCTAGACGGAGCTCGGCAGAAAGCAGGAAGAATGCCTAGCAGAAAGCCATGAGAGAGATCCACGTGGAGAGCTCCAAGAAAAAGTAAAGAATGAGGCGGGCCCAACACATAAAAATAGCCAGCGCGAGCCACGCGACATGCAGATGGATATTTCCGAAAAGCAAAGTGAAGTCAAAGCAAAAAACCTCGAGAGGCAGCCACGTGGCGAGCTTCGAGGACAGTGAGCATACAAAACTAAGGCGTAGCCACAAAGGAAAAGAAAACTGCCAAGGCTTAGGCAGTTTTTGTTGAACAGTAACATGTAACCAATCATGGATGTAAGCCTCTCAAAGAAGATCTAACAACTTCATTTCCCATTTCAGGAAAACAACCCATATAACTATCTCCTACTAGTTCTCATCAAAAAATAATATAACAAAAAAGCTCAAGGAGATAAACTATATTTTCTACCTTCCATTGTGAATCCTCCAGAACCTTAAAATAACAATTCAAGATCCATATCATGAAAGAAAATATCAAACACATCTGAAAGATATAGTAGGAAAATACCTCTCAAATAAACTTCATTGGCGAGAAGATCAAGAGTGGGAAAAGAAAATGCTCCTCCAAGATATGCAAGCCAGCATGACTCATCCAAGAGCAATCTCCTCATTGGTCTCTATTGAAATCATGTTCAGCCAAGGTGTAGGCTACTAAGACTTTCAACTGTAATCAAGACCTTTCTCATCTCAAGAGAATCAAAACCTCGCCTCATTCTCCATGTATCCATGAGCACCAACAACTGATCATCGCATGCTAAAATCCAATCTCCATTACTACACTTAACATGAAGTTCTCAAGCATATGACTAATGTACTCAAAACACAAAGAAAATCCAGACCACTGTGAAATCTCCAAACATGTGAAAGATGAACTTATCATGCAATCATGATCTACACATCCCCCTTAGGAGATACCATGCTCCAAGTGACTTCACCATTGTCTTAGGAGCAAAGCCTCATGCCAAAAATCTAATGCACAAGCAAGAGTATACATGACATCAAGCAAACAAACTCCAAACCACCATCACCTATCAAGAACCACCAATACCTCAGCCAAAGAATCCAAACATCCATTAGGGGAAATTTACATAAAAAATGGGCCTCCTAAGGATGACATCATTAGCTTTTTAAGTTATCAAAAAACAACTAAAAGATGACATCAACCTGTACGGTGACATCATCCAAGATAAAAATAAAATTATTTATTTTATAAAATAAAACTTTCTAAAATCTTATGATTTAACTAATGATGGTTAATTTAACTCTACATATCTTATTCTATCTCATTCATCTTTCTAAATATAAAATATTCTTTTTGTTTTTTAGATCTATATTCTTAAGTTCTATTATAGAAATTTTTATATTTTCAAAAATATAAATTTATTCTTTAAGAAAAAAAGCTAATGATATTCTTAAAAAAAGAAGCTGATTTTTATGTTTAAAAAAAATAAAAAATTCTATCTCATTCATTTTATAAAATTTTTAATATTCTTATTGTTTTTTAATTTATATTCTTAAGTTCTATTAAGTTTTATTATAGAAATTTTTATATTTTTATTCTTTAAAAAAAAAGCTAATTTTTATATTTTAAAAAATATATTTTTATTCTATCTCATTCATCTTTCTAAATATAAAATCTTATATATATATAATAAAATACTAAGTAAAAAATAAAATATCTAAAGTTACTTTTACTTTACCACTTTTTAAATAAAAACAAATAATCAAGAAAAAGAAAGTGAACTTACTTTTTTAATAAATTATAATAAAAATATAAGTTACCAAACTTGAGTTTAAGTTTTTTTAAATAAAAAATAAATAATGAAGAAAGTGAATTTAAGTTTTTTAATAAATTATAATAGAAATATATTTTACCACTTTTAAAAAATCATGGACTTCAGTTTTTTAAGGAATTATAATAGAAACATGTGTCCCCACTTAACTCATGTAGTTAAGTAATTTATATTTTTTATATTTAAATAATTTGTATTATATGAGATAATTTTTGCTTTTTTAAAGTTCCTTAGGAGGCCCATTTTTTATATAAATTTCCCCTAATGCTCCATGGTTCCAATATGTTGTACATCCTCAAATAGTGTCCATGCAAATGTGAAAGAACCCTTTTGCAACAATAGGATCTAAGATTCCCTCCTAGTAACATCTGCAACACTAAAGAAGATCATTCACCACCAAGTGATGAGATCACAGTCACTGCTAAAGCTCCCACTGAACCGTGACATCCAATATTTCCAAGCATCATGACCAAACATCTTCTGATCTAAAAAACCTCCTAGTACAATTGACAACATATCCATCTAACAATAATGCTAAACAACACCAAGATCTCCAAACCACGCAGACCACATCATCACTGTCAAAAGATTATAATATAATGTGTATCAAGCTCTCCATGACATCATGAAACACATGCTACAAGTCCCCATAATCAACTATTCAGGTACTCAATGTCATCCTTCATCTCATCCAGAATAAACCACACCAATGCACAAGTGACCATAGACAAGGCCAGCTAACAGATCTGCACCAACACTAAATCAACCTCGTGGATATAGACAATCCACTTTTGAGTTATCTCACTGAAGCCAATGGGCAGCTAATCCACCAACCTCATAACTTGAAGATCAATCACAACAAAAGTGTAAAACCCATCATCACAATGGAAACTACAAAAATGAGATCTCAAAGAGAACAACAATGTAGAAAAACTTGACTCAAACACCAGATCAAAACCAAATCTGATTTTCCAATCACGTCCAAAACTCAAGCACCATATTCTAGGAAACCAACAAGCAAAAATTTACATGTATAACTACAACTATCTCATCCAATAAATCCCCAAACAACTAGGGTCTAAAAAATAGTTTTTACTAGCAGCTCCACAAAACCACAAGGTTTTCTTGACCGTGCAAAACCTATAAAACCATCATAAAACACCCATGCACATCCATATCCATTGCACATCTGGACAGCCCAAGAGTCTAGACACACCATCACGGATAACCAAAACAATAAAATAACATGAATATGCATCATAGAATTTTTAGGAAAATCTATATAAAAAACCTTAAGATCCAAAGAACATGAATCTGAAACATGCTAGTACAAGGTATCCAAAAAGGAACAAGTAGTATAGGAATTTTAGGCCCATTCTAGACCAATTCCAGAACCACAATCATGCACATTCATTCAAGAGAGCCAGGCTATTGAGAAGTTTTTAGACCACCCAAAGATCAACTTCATAGCCTTTATGCAATCAAGGTAACAAAGAACAAAGCCTTCAATGCCAAGTCAAAACACCCGGCACAAGCACAATACTCCATGGCTGAAAAAAAATCCAAGAATTTCCATACCATCATGGAGCCTCTCACACAGACACCCAATATGAACCACACTCTTCTGCAACAAAGCAATAAGCATAAACTCACACCCCTTGCATCAGGATCATGCACTGCGAACTAGGATCCTCAGACCACATCATTACAATATGATCAATTCCAATTTCTCCATCTTCAATGTCTTTCACACTACGTTTTGTCTCAAAAGAGCAAGTACTTTTACTCACCAAAGGATCAATCATCAGCCGATTCCTCCAGATTTCCTCAAGTGTAACAAACTAAGAAATCTTCATAAGAGAAATACCCATAACCAACATCCAGAAGATGGCTCTGATACCACTTGTTGAGAGATCGAGTCATCGTAGACCGAAACATCTAAGAACAGTAGTGCCTTCAGTGATTTTAATTATGTCAAATTTCCTCAAAGACACTTACTACTATGCCATAAAGTAGAAACTAGCACAATTGATTTCCCTCATTAACCCTTCAGAGAAAAGAGCATGCAGACTAAACTAGATTCAAATTACAGAATCAAACAACATGGAAGAAAAACAAATGAACACATAGATTTATGTGGGGGAAAACCCTTTTAAGTAAAACACCCCATCCTCTAGAAGATCGAGCCATTATATTATTTAGCAACAAATAGAGTTACAATACAATCTCAGGCTCATAGCCTTTATAGGAGTTATATATTATTTCATCTAGATAATACATGCAACAAAATTATTCAGAACCCTCACACTATTCCAACGTTCTCACACAACATACAATGCAGATTCATTTCTAGTTGACTCACTCAGCCAACCTCTCGGCCAACACAGCCTCGCGGCCACCACAAGTTCACATTCTTCTATGTTATGTGTTTCTTAGCATTCTCATAGGTACAATACTATGTGCATACTGCTTGAACACTCACACTGATCCTTCGATCATACAACCATCGAACCCATAATAGTTGCAGTACGTTGCAATGTATAGAAATAATCATAATCGATTCATTTTCTATACAGACTGTTTAGTTCAGTTTCCTTTGTTGAGCAACTGTACTTCCCTATCATCGAATGGCCATCTCCAAGTCAACAATCACCCTCCACTATTTAGCGTACACCTCAACAGTCAACCAATTCCGTTCCTATTCTCCCATGCACCGCACTACGGCTTAACATCCAAAAGGATCCCATGGGGTGGCAATATAATGCACTACCACTTAACTCTAAGAAGGCTTTCGTGGTATGGCGGTAACTGCACTACCGCCAGATAGTAAGAAGGGTACCACGGTATGGCAGTGGCACCACGCTACCACACCTCAGTGAGAAGACACCCGTGGTATCACGATACCACCACACTACCGCACCTCTGTATGAAGGATCTCGCGATATGACAGTAACACCGCACTACCATGCCTTAGCTAGAAGGCTCCCACAATATGGCAGTAACACCACACTACCACACCTCAGAAAAAAGGTTCGCACGGTATATGGCGGTAACTGTGCTACCACACCTCTTCCACAAACACCTAGCAGTAAGGAGGTAAAGGCATGAACACGAAAGGGAGATCTGCCAGGTCCTTTAACAAAGGTTCAAGCCAACAAGTTGAGGCACATTTTCTAATAGAGGGTAATATTTTGATTATGTATTCAAATTAATACCATTTCTGATAGCCCAATCACTTACTCTCAATCCAACAAAGGCTAAGGAATTGTTTGAAATAACTAGCTCAAGTACCCCAAATATGGTTATCAAATCATCATAAAATTTTAACACAACACTTTCATTGGCTTCTTTCAAAGCCACTGCTTGAGTCCATCTTGTAAAATAGTCAGTTATAGTAAGGACCCATCTATGACTTGCTCTAGAAGGCAGATTGATGGCACCAATAAAATCAATTCCCCACCTCATAAAAGTTTGTTCCACTTGAATAGGTTGCAGAGGCAAAGCTGGAAACCTCTCTTTGCCTACAAATAAGGCACATTTGACACATTTTTTGGCCCAAGCATGGGTATCCTTAAAAAGGCTTGGCCAATAGTATCTAGCTCACATTATTTTCCATATTGTAGTTCTTGGGGAAAAATGTCCCCTAGCAGTTCCATCATGAAACTAATGAAGAACCTTATCTATTTGATCATTGTCAATGCATCTCAATAGTACACCATTGTAATCTTTTCTAAATATAACATCATTAACCAACACATAAGGAATAGGTTGTAATATTAAATACCTTCTCTTGGCCTTATCTAAGCCTTGTGGACACTCACCAGTCTACAAAAAATGAATCATATCTTGCATCCAACTTGAACCTAATGCTGGTGTAGCATTCTGAGGCTCACCATTAGTGACCAGATCTATTTCCTCTTTTTCCAACCCATTTCCAGACCTTGAAGCAAGATTTTCACATAGACCCTTTCCCCTCACAAGCTTGGTTATTTATATTTCTATATCATTCTCCATTAACTTTGTAATCCATCCTACCCTCTTCTCATTCAAGTCTCTTCTTACCAAAAAATCTTTCACACTAGGGTGAGCAACCATTAAATACACCTTATTGTTATAAACCAAGTGTCTAAACATTTTAAACTCCTAGTAACTGCCAATGCATGTTTCTCTACAAAGTTATACCTTTGTTAAAATTCTTCCAAACCTTGATTGAAAAACGTAATGGGTTGTTCTAAACCATCATCCTTATGTTTTACCAACATTGTAGAAATGGTTTCTATGCTACCAAAGGCATAAAAAATAAATCCCTTTGCAAAATTAGGATTTACCAAAGTGGGAGCTGCTAATAATGCCTCCTTGATTCCTTCAAAAATGTGCCTAGCCTCTCGGGTCCAGCTGAAACTTGCATTCTTTTTCAACATAGCAGTTAGTGGTTTCAAAATATTTGTAATATCTAGAATAAACCTTCTCAAAAAATTAATTCTTCCAAGAAAGATTTACATCCCCTTTTTATGGTTGGGTAAAGGAAAGGCTAAGGTAGCACTTACCCTCTCTGGATGAATGGTAATCCCCTATTTTGACACTATATGTCCAATAAGCTCACCTTCATGAACAACAAAAATGCATTTTTTGGGGTTAAGGGATATACCAAATTCCCTATACCTCTCAAACACTTGTTTCAAATGGCATAGATGCTCATCAAAAAATTTAGAAAACACTATTATATCACCAAGGTAAATGAGCACTACCTTATAGATTAGCCCTTGCAATACCATGTACACGGCCCTTTGAAAGGTGGCACCAATATTAGACAAACCAAATGACATTCTTTTATAGGCCATAGTGCCCCACTTTGTGGTAAAAGAAATCTTGTACTAATTCTCTTCTTTTACTAATACTTGGTTATAACCAGAATAACCATCAAGCAAGGAAAACCTCTTAGAACTAGAAACTACCTAAAGGATCTACTCCATAGAGGGCAGTAGATAGTGATTTTTTAATGAGGCTCTATTGAGGTCTCTAAAATATACATAGATCATAATCTCTCCATTTTTATTTCTAACTGGGACAAGGTTAGAGACCCATGATGTATGCTTGATTGGGAAAATGATGCCTCCCTCAATCAGCTTAGTCAACTCTTTTATCATAAGAGGCTCAAGTTTGGGATTTAAAGGCCTCTAATTCTATAGTATGTTGAGCAATTTAGGGATACAAACCTTTTAAATCTGAATACTCCCATGAAAATAAATCATGAAATTCTTGACAGAGTGCAATAAAATCCTGTCTATCTTCATAGGAATAGATCTTACCAGTTTTAAGGAGTTTACCTTTGAAAATCTCAAGCTCTACATAATGTTCTTCTTTGATCTGCATGTTGGTCTTACCCTTCTTTAACTAATCATTAGTATTGAAAATAGATTCCAAGGTAACTAGACCCTTAGGAAACTTGTTTTTCCTTAACTAAATAACTTGATCATCATATTGATGCTTAAGTTTCTCCTGGTTTACCACTGAGAACTCATTTTCTTCAAGTAGAAAACTCAATACTTGCTCATCATTCTCGAAAAAATTCCAATGAATGTTGTTATTAGGAATAGATGGTCATACAAAAACTTTAACATATTACTACACCTTTTCTTTCTTAATATCATTAGGTATGTCAAATTGAGCACCTATTATAGCTAGCCTATCTACATGCTTATTTTGATTCCTAGGTATAAAAAGCAGATGGAAAGCTTTGAATTCCTCTATCATGTCCCATACCCTATGCTTGTAAGACTTAAGCACATCAGTTTTAGTCACATTCAAGCCTCTTACCTAATTGACTATCCACTCACTATTGCCAAATACATGTAGGCAACTAATCTTCCTTTTCCTTGCCCATTCCAAGCCTTGAATCAAACCTTCATATTCAAAAATATTATTAGAATAAGAAAATGAAAAATAGAAAGAAAAATAATACTTGTCACCTTGTGGGGACACAAGCATTGCACCCCCTCCAGCTCCATTCTTGCTTCTAGAGCCATCAAAGAACATTTTTCAAACTTCATTTTGTTGTCCTAGCTATTGTTCCACTTTCTTTCGAAGGTTTGGGATAACTGCATTAGGTTCATGCAACATATACACACTTGGGCCTCTTTCCTCAATGTTTTTACCTAGTTCATCTTCTACATTTTCTGCTGCCCACTCATTAAGAAGGATATCTAGGATATCCTCAATTTGAGTACTTGGTTCTTGAGCAGCAACTTGCTGAGTACTATAAAAAAAATAGAGTTGGTATTAATGGCACTTGGTACATAGGGTTCAATATGGTCTTTAGCAAGTAATGTAGACTTAATGGTTACTTTTGTCTCGTATCTAGTCCTAAATAATATGTGGGACCAATCTAAGGAAAAGTAAACCCCTATTTTGTTAATGAAATCTCTTGACAAACACAAGGAAAACAATGTTAGCAAATCAATGAAAAATATTTCTTGAGGAATGGAAAAGTTTGGGTAGGCATGTAAAGTAAGGATTGCATCCTTAGTGACACCTACGGTGTTAATGGATGACCCACCAAGTTGGACCACTCAATTTTCAAGAGGATGATATTTCAAACCTAACCTATTAGCAATCTATTTGGGCATAACATAACTACTTGCCCCTGAATCCACCATACAATTGTGACCAAATTTATTCCCTATTATCAAAGATACATAATCAACAATCTGTTTGGGCATAACATAACTAATTGCCCCTGAATCCACCATAAAATTATGAACCAATTTATCCCCTATTATCAAAGATACATAATCAACAATCTGTTTGGGCATAACATAACTAATTGCCCTTGAATCCACCATACAATTGTGAACCAATTTATCCCCTATTGTCAAAGATACATGAAAAGGGGGGTTTGACATCTTTACCTAGTTGTTTACTACTGTCTTTAGTTGTGTTTGTAAAAATAGCCTTAACTTGGTCAACTGAAACATCACTTGAAATACTTAAATAAGACAATGCTGATTGTAATAAATCTTTTTGGCCTGGGATGGACAAAGAATCCCACATAGACATAGTTACATTCATTTTTTTCATGTGCTCAATAATGCTGAAAGGTGTAGTAATTCTTACCTTTTGGTGAGTCCTTACAATAACATGGTCTTCTTGAAAGTGAGATGATTGGGGATAATTCCTAGGTTGCTCCTTGGTAGCACCTTGTTTATTTCTTTGTTGTATGTGTGGCACCTAAGATGTGGATGTACACGTAGCTTTTTTTCCTTTGTTTTCTGATTGTTAAATTTTAAAAGCCCTCTTCTTGGCTCTAGTATTATATCCTATTGGAGAATCATCTCTGTTCACTCCAAAAAATTCCTTTCCTTGCCAATTTAGAAGAGTTGTAGCACTTGGAGGGAGATTCCATTATTGTGGAGACTCCTCATTAGGCACATTTTGCATATTTGAAACATTATGCACCATCAAATCTTGGTTGATAACCCCATTTGACCATGTAGCTTGATTATGGGGTTAGTTGTAGGGAAAGCACCAATCACATTCGATTGTAAGGTTGTTTTGAATAGGTACAAGGTCCTTAGCTGAACTAATTGGATTTAGATTGTATGGCTGGAAAGGCCTTGGATTGAAATTTTACCTTGCACCTTGATAGTTTCCCTAATATGTTTGTCTATTTGCTTGGCATGGCTAACTTTGACCTTGATTTTGAGGCATATTGGGCTTAAAAACTTGGAACTATTGCTTATAAATTTCCACTAGCTTGTTGCCAAAATATTGAAGTATACTTTCAATTTTTTGTTGACTACTTTTAATCTCTTATAATTCTTGAGATGAACTTGGGACAACAATTTATTGGCTAACATCAGTTGGTAAAGGGGCTATTTGAGGTTTTGGCAAGGTCATAGGAGGCTATATGTCATGGAATATGGGCATAGGAGGTCTAGGAGCAATTTTTCCAACTTGTATGAGGTTATTTTCAACCCTTACAACTATGTCATAAGCTAATGGCAATGTGTTTCCACTCATTGATTGTATCATAATAAAAATTTCACTGTTTAAAGGTCTTAAAAAGTATAGAAATGCATACTGAGCTGGAGGCCTTGTGTTTTCTAGAATTCTAGATCCCATGTCCTTTGGAAATGGAAGTTAAAGTCTATCATTCGTTCATGGGGAGCTCTCTTAATAGTGGTAAGTTGCTCCACTAATGACAAGTTTTCAAACTTATAATGCTTCACCAAGTTCATCCCATGTTTTGATGGAGTTAACTCTTAAATATCTGAACCATTGAAGTGCCTTCCCTTTAAAAGATGTTGCTAGATGCCTCAAAGCAACATTTTTTGCTACTATGTGGTGCACTAAACAAAAATTTTCTACACCTTTGATGTGCTCAACTGGTGTGGTTTGATCCTCACTTGTGAAATATGGGATAATTTTGAGGGCATCCATGGTAATATCATCATGTTGGACTAAATATAGTGGGCTACCTCCATCAAAATTAACAAAGACTTGATTCCTTGGCACTTCTATTGGTGGAACCAAGATTTGTTGCCTCGTAGGAGGATTTGTAACTCTCACTACAGG
Source organism: Sequoiadendron giganteum (assembly GCA_007115665.2). NCBI lineage: Eukaryota > Viridiplantae > Streptophyta > Pinopsida > Cupressales > Cupressaceae > Sequoiadendron > Sequoiadendron giganteum. Next base: position 395,380,823 of record CM021110.1, on the reverse strand, counting down.
TGGAGTTAAAATTATCTTCCTTGATGAAATAAGAGCTCTCTTTATTGTTCTACCTTGTCTTTTGGGCGACGATAGCTACAAATACGCAAATGAACTTGAGCTTCAAGTTTGTATTCTTCTCATAAAATTGGTAACACATTGGTTCTTTGCTTCTTCCACTCACAGTCGGATATGTTGTTTATCAACCTCTGAAAGGTCTGAAATCTATTGGCTGCATATCAAAACCAACACAAACATGTAATTCTAAAAACTATCTTTATTCGACTATCCCATCGGGTGTGCCAAAACTGTTAACTCTCAAAAATGTACCCTTGCTAAGTTGTAGAACTTAGCATTTTGGAGTAACATGGGAAAACTCCTAGGCTGTGGGTCACCTAAACTTGGAGTGGACCTCTAGATAAGGTTGGCTCCTAAATGGTAATCACCTAAGCTATTCTACTATTTTTCCAAGGAAAAGGGTAATAAAGAGTACATAAACCTAAAAACTAAAAAAAACTAAAACAAAGGTGATGCACCGAAACTAACTAGGACCTACAAACTCAGATTACATACACAATTTTAACAATGACTAAATTTGGCTTACACGACTCACTTATGTATGTTTCTTGCATAAGTACTTTATAATGAGGCTTTAATGCTAAACTCTTAGAAGGAAAGAGGTTTGACAACTAAAAGTGTTTGTATTCTTAACACAACTTATAACCTACAACAACATACTTTTCCGTAAAAAAGGTGCTTAACATGAGACAAAATTACAAGGAAATAGATAAAATTGACAAATAATTCAATCAATTAACTAGATGTACATAGTAAAGCACAAAATGAGAAGGAAAAATACTCAATATCATTGATATCCAAGGTACTCATTGGTTTACGTGTCATAAGAGTTACCAAAGTATGCAAAATCTGCATAAGGACTCCAAAAGTCACTAAGTACAAGCTAGAGCATAATCAAAACTAAGTGTAAAATGAGTGAACAAGTGACTATATCCAAACATCCCTCCAAAATCCACCAAAAAAGGATCTAGAAAATTTCCTTGGCCATATGCTTCCAAAAACCCAAAATTGTAGCAACCAAATCCCCTCCAAAAGAGCTCCAAAATGTTGAAAAGGTCAACTTTGACCACATGTCCATCATGAAGGCATAAGAAACTAATTCCTAAATACCCTCATTCCCTCTAGAAAGGTGAGTAAACACTCCTATATTCTCTCCCTTGGTTGACCAACTGCTCCAACCAACTTCAACATGCTTGCAAAGCATAAAGACTCAACAAAAGCTCATAAGTGCATTTACAAGCGATAATACTCCATTTCTGCATCTAAAATAGCAATTTTGACTAAGTGATTTATAACAATATCACTTAAATCAAATGCTTTACATTTCAAATTAATGCAAAAATAAATACAAGGTTTGACCATACATGATTCAAAAGCAAAAATTACAAGTTGTAAAGACTCCTATGCTTCAAACATAAGGGGACATGGAAACTCAATAAGGCATAAACTAGACCACGGGCATACAATAGTTTCATTGCAATTTTTAAAAGATAGGGAAAAAATGTCTTCTCTCTTGTTGGCATAGGATTAGGGTAAGAAACCCTAATAAAAAAAACTGATACAAATTACTATGTAAGACATTCATTTCATCTCGAGCTTTCCGGAAGTTTGAAGGAGCCGACATCCTAGGGTTTTCATCATGACTTTTCTAGTTCTTCCATGACGGTTTTTGAGTGCTATATAGGAATTTCTACCTCATTTTATGGAAAAATCATTACGAAAAATCTTGAGTTAAGCCTTTCGTAAGCCTATTCAGTCTTTTTATTTCATTTTCTATAGAGAAAAGGGCTCAAACTCAAGTTTTTTTGCAAAAATATGAATATACTTTATATTATGTGCTTTTCTTTGTATACTCCATGAATTTTTTCCTTCATTTGTATATAGAAAATCTGAGCTCTTTTATGTATTTCTTTGCACCCTATGGGTAAAAACTCAACTGGAGCCCAAAATGCAGAAAATATGAACAAATATTTGATTATTTGTGTATTTACTTGCTCATTTCATGCTTTTCCCATTTATATGCCAAAGAAAAGATGAAAACTCTATGTTTTGTAGCATTTTTTTCTTTTGCAAACAAATGGAGACTTTGCACCTCTCATGGCCGCCAGTTCAAATACTTTGCAGCTATTAAAAACCCATGTTCCTCACTCAACCCTGAGGGTTATAGTTTCCATTTCTCTATAGCTATTTCTTCATACTCATTGCAAATGACTTGAGAGATTTGAGAAACCTCATAGGTCGTGGCTTGGGATTCTTCCTGGTACATGAACTTACTTATATTTTTCTTTGTTTCAACACCCTAGTTTTGAATGAAGATTTTACATTTGCTTGTATTGGAAGTTGAAGCTTTGAAAGACATAGTTTTATGTCTCTTCATTTTTCCTTAAGATCATCATGCACAACAATGAAACCCTCCCATTTGTGGCCATGGTTTTCACTTTTTAGATCTTCCCTTTGTATGCAAACGAGGGGTTTTTTATTTATGGGTTATTACAAAAACCTGTACCCCTATTCACTTTTCCTCATGCATTCTTCTGTTAGATTCCAACCTCGGCCTTAGGGTTTGTAAATAGGAAAAATACCAAACATTCTTTTATTTGTTGAAACCCTAAGACAAAATATGTTTCAAATTTATAATAGGTAGATACTTTACTTAACCATCTCTTTGTCATCATTTGACTCTTCTATAGGAAGCATAGTTATTTTGGAGGACACTATCATTTCTTTACATGTTTTCCATTCATCTTGTTGCACAGGCATATTTATTGTCACATGGTTTCTTTCCCTAATTTTATGAATGGAAAGAAAATACTATCTTTGTTCCTCGTCATTAATTATACTCACTATTGTTGTCATGGCATTGTTGACCACTTATGCAGTTCTCTTATTAATAAGGTAGCTATCTTTTATCCATGTATCACCATGGTTCTGAAAACTTATCTTCAAGGGTTCCATAAGTGATCCAATATGTGACTATTTCTCTCAAGTAAAACAAGAGAGCATCATGTTGGGCTCAACCCTTTTGGGAGCCCATTTCACTCCACATGCTATGATCAAATGAAACAAAACAACAACAATATTTCACCTATACCTACATAATGAGAAAACATGTTAGATAAAATAAGAGCATATGATAGATGTTTATGATAACCTTTCTATTTTCCTGGACATTTGTGGTATGCAAACTACTTTGATGCTTATGAGGATCAAGCTATATGTTTATGGATGTTTGCATATATATTGATTGGTGATCTTTCATTGCTCTAAAAATCTCTTTCTCACATATACAAGAATTTTTGGAGCACCTGATAAACCTTCCGGAGCATTGGAGCAAAGGAAGCTAAACAAACAAGAGGGGAAGCAACATATGCAAAGCAACTCAACTAGGATTTTTCATTCAGGCAATGATGGGTCCCCTTTCTTTATATATGCATTATTTATTTCATGTATCTATAAATGTATAGTCTTTCCTCTATTTTCATTCAAATAGTTAGTCCCATGCCTTGTGTGGGACACCATATATTTATGTTTATCAGGGTGATCCCACAATAGTGGTTTACAAGTTTTGGCCAAACTAGACACTAAAATTATTATTTTCAACTAAATCTTCACATTCGGGCGCCTATAGCGGTTAAACCATGAGGAATTTGAAGATGATAAAAATTAGAGTCTCATCACATTTTGTCTGTAGATTCTAAAAATATTTTTTTCAAAATTTTTTGGAATTAGATTGCACTTCTTTTTCCATCTCCCAAGAAAACTAATTTTTTTCAGAAAACAACATTTTTAAAAAGTGACGCTCACCGTATACAACATAATTTTTTTTGTATGAATGATAAAATTCTAATTTTTTCGAATTTAGATTTGGTCTCATAGTTTTTTATTGAATATTTTTTCCTTAATCAAGTTTCGAAGTCAAACCAATTACAATTCAGACATAGGTGGACTGTATACAACATAACTTTTTATGTATACATCAAAATTCAATTTTTTTTTTAATGGATCAAGGACATCAATACCCAGCATGAACATATTTTTTTTAAAAATATTTTAATAATCTGCTATTTTTCCACATGTACAAAACAAAGAGTTTGATTTTTAGTGAAAAACCTATGTTTAACAAAACTAAAAAAACACATACATAATAAAACCAAAATATATTAAAATTATATTCATTGGATAGCTCATTCTGAGGACTACCATCTTCCAGTTGGGTTTGTGAAGTCTCATCCATTTTCATCCTCAACCCAAAGGGAAAAAATATGCTAAAATTTGGTGGAAGAGGGGGAGAAGGACAAAAAAGTGGGGTTCGAGCGAACCCCCCTTTGAATGAACCCCCCTTCGCTCGAAAGGGTGAAGGGGGTTTCATTCGAAAGGGGGTTCGCATGAACCCCCCTTTTTTTGAAGTTTTTGTGACATCATAGGGTTCGAGCGAACCCACCATGCAAAAGGGGGTTCGCTCGAACTCCTCTTTTGGGTTCATGTGAACCCACTAGTTCGAACGAACCCTTTAAAACATGAAATTTTGAATGTGTGCATTTTTACAAATTTCCTTCCTCACCAAAATTGTAAACCACTATTATGGGTTTACCCATCAATAAAGACTACTTTTGCAAAAATTGTTTCACTCTCTTCATTGTTGTATGCATTTGCATAATATAATAATGCAATATTTTGATAATTTCTTTATGCACATGGATATAATATAGTAGAGTAGAATGTACCTTTTGTTTCAGTTTGTAAAATATAATGATCTCAACTTGTTTGAGCTGGTAGCTAAAATAGGTAATAGGAAGAAAAAGGATTAACTCATGGTAGGTCTAGCCTCTTGTAAGATCCTCATGGACAAACCTACACACACAAAAATAGGAAAAGTGTTGGGTCTACTTTTGAAGGCTTGACTTAGTCAAACCCTCGCTTTGGTGTTTCCACCTCCACAAACAACTAAATAGACAATGATGGTGGAAGATAGATAAATAAATGATAAGACAAGATTTAGAACATGCAAGATAACAAGTATGCTATTCAATAACAATGATAATACAATGAAACTAAATGTTTCCCTCCCTCTAATGAGCTTAGTGAAGCTAAGAGGAACAAAAATTCCTTGGAATCTTGACATGGTCGTGCAAGAACATGGTGTAGAGAACTTGAACCTACAAGAATAGAAGGTGTAGAGTTGCAAGAAGAGAGCTAGATTGAAGAGAACATGAGAATGAAGTGTTAGAATGAGAGAGTGCAAGATCAAATTGCTAGAATGGAATGAAATAAAAATAAGAGGGTAGAATATGGTCAAATTACATGCCAAAGAGCCATTCTTAGGCATGCATGTGACTATAGAGACATTACACTTTGTTGGTAGGCGACAATGTAACATACCAATGACCACAAGATCAGGAATCTTGTCAGGACATTCATGTGGTATGTAGACGTTTATGCGACGTAGAAGCGTCCTAGACAAAAAATCTCGCATCGAAAGAGAATAACTATGCTAAGATGAAAATTAAGTTTTTGCATTCTCATCTTATTAAGCCAAAGTGAAATTTGATGTTATGTGAAATTGCATAAGGGTTTAATTTTATGCCATAAGATAATGATTTTATTTTGTTTTACTTTCTCATCATTGATGTTGGAATTAAAAATTTTTGATCTCTAATGTAACCTTTATCTCCTACACAAGGATATACTATTAAATACTTCCACTCTCCTTAATTCAACCTCTTATCTTCTACACAATGGAAAATGAATGATGAATTTATTGAATTTAAAATACCATGGCCTTCATGATATTTGATCCTTTGATCTTTCAAGAAAATATGTTGAAATAATTCATCATTTGAATTTTTCTTTACTAATGTTGTTCCTTAAAGTTTGCTTAGATTTAAAACCATAATTTTAACAAGCATCACAATTAACACGTTCATGCTCACGAATATTAGATATACATGGATAAGTTATTAATATACCTTATGAACATCATTTGTTGCTAGTTTCTCCCCTCCACAAACCAAGATTTCGAGTTGGAGGCTCTTACCCTTCATTTCACACTATCCAATTCAATGAGTTGAAAAAATTGTACATTTGATTTATTTTCTGAAAATTATGTCATTCTAAGTTTTATATATATATCATATGTACGAAAAATAGATAAATGTAAAAAAAAATTAAAATTACAAATTTGAATCATTATTATATCTTTTAAAACAATCATGTACAACTATCTTTTCAAACCTATAATTTTCACTTTACGACTAAACTACTAAATTTAAATAAGAGTGAAACTCTTTAATTCCAAACAATCTATAATTCCTTTAATAAATTCATTTCCATTCCATAAAATATCGCAACTCCATTCAGTTAAATTTGTTTAATCCAAAAGATTCCAAAATATCGACTTAAAGTCTACAATAAGATTCATAATACTTCCAATTGATTTCAGGAACGTGTCATCTTACACGACATTTATAATACAAAAACATTGTAAAAAAAAATTACAATTCAAGACTTAGGCATTTTGTCGCCTTAAGTTCTACAATGATCATACAAGAATGAAATATATTAGATATATGAAGAAATCTTCATTTGATCTTCAATCCAATTTCTTATCTTCAAACATGAAGATGAGAACAAGGTTTAGGCACTTTTTCCACCCAACCTCGAAGCTTGCACTTCCCCGGAATGCCTTAATCATTCAAAGAATACCTGACCCTACACGAATCGCTTAGCAAAAAGAAGTCGACAAGAAAGATGGAATCTGATGCGTGCCTAGTATAACTAGTAAATCCACAAGCATTTTCATTTTTTTAATTCATTTAAGAAACAAGCAAGTTTGATACTAGGATATGGTAGAGAGTTATTTACATCCCATCTATTTCAATGGTCCTTAAGTTACTTGGCCAAGTAAAATGTCATGCACAAAAAATAATAGTAGTTTTGGAAAAGCAAAACTACGCTCTCTAAAAACCCATATTCGGCACCTGTCCCGGAAGGTAACTTTCCAAACACATGTCATGCACATTCAATTATCAAGCATGCATGGTTCCATTCAAAATTAAAATTATCATTCCCAAAGACATGAACTGCACTTTTATTTTCATGCAAACATGGTTTTAATACAATAATCTCGTAGATTTAAAGTGTAAATAACATTAGGTTCATATTGAAAATAAATAAAAGAACACATATTATTTTGGTTCATTTACTCATAAATATCATCTACACCTCAATATAATCTTCTTCTAATTTGTTTCATTTCAAAGTAAGTATATTTTTTGTTTTACTTTATTTCTTTTATGTTTTTCATATTTCCCTAAAAATAATATTTTCTCAAAAACATAAAACCTCATATTTAATTTTGTTTGATAGGCAATTTTAGAATCATTCCTTGAGAATTATCAAATTTCAATTTTTTCAAGCATATTTAAATACACAGAATTATTTTATCTTATCATTCTGGAAAACATTCAATAATTTTATTTTGTAGAAATTTCCCTACCTTTCTATTCTTTTCTTCAAAAAATTTATCTCTCTAACAAGCATAGTTTAACATGTAATTTATATTTTTTTGAAGCTTTTCTAAATCTAAATAAAATATAAGTTTTTCTGTAGGAATCTTATATTTTATTGGAATAGATCTAAAATCTACAATTTACTGTATAGATCTTTTCAATATATTAAATCAGAGTTTTCTACACAATGAAGTCTACTGTCTTTAATTCTATAATATGTGCTCAATAATTTTCTTTTCAAGTTGTACTTTATCTTCATGAAAATATAGTGTGGTGTATAAACTTTCTTCTAAATTTGATAAAAAACAACAATATATTTTCAGTTTATAAAATACATGAATAATAAAAAATGGTTTAACTCAAGCATATTAATATTGTGAATTTGGTAATTGTAGTTTTCCATCAATCCTACCTGTAGCCGTGTGTCTTCTCAAATTGGCGATGATTCTTTGTTTTCGTTACTTCCTATGAGTATTTAATCTTCCAAGCTCTCTACAACGTAGACCTTTGTCTATTTTCCCCTGTTGTCCCTATGATCTTCTATTTCTGTTTGTGTTTGTGCACCTCTTCCTGCAGCAACCTTCTCTTCCTGCGCCCTTCACAATTTTCCTCTCCTTCCTTCCTTCACCTCCTTCCATTTCTGCCATGCCTTCCTCTATTCTCCTCCTTCCCTTTCCACACACCTTTCTTCCTTACTTCCTGTGCACCTCTCTCCTTACTTCCCACATGCCCCTCTCCTTTCTCATATGCACATCTTGGAGATAATAAATTTATGTTCTTCCTTTACTCTATTCTTATGGACGCCTCTTTCTACTCTCTTCTGGCCACCTCTCACTATTGTCCTTGCGTATGAGGAAGAGTTCTCTTCCTGCCTTGGATTCCCTCCTCCCTTCTGGCCGTGCCTTCCTTCTTCCACTCGTGCATGGGAGCTACATAGTAATTATAAACCAACTCTGGTTTTTATGCTTTTCTCCCCCTCTTCTTGTTTTCAATGGATTTTTTTCCTTCTCCCATTCATGTGTAAGGTGAAGTTCTTTTTGAAAAGTCGATCCACAATATATGTGCTTTGATCTCCAACAATCCACCATAACTCCAAGTTCACTGTTGTTTTATTCTCCTTCATTGCATGTGAAGTTTGATTGAGTTGTGCCTTCTCATGGTTAACTATTGTTTTCTTTTTAATTGACATGTAATACATATCACTTCTTTTTATATTTGCAATAAGTATTAGAATCCAATTTGTCATAATCGATTCTTCATTAAAATACAAATTTTAATATATATCTCTTCAAACATATATCTCTATATATGGATATTCTAATAATTTAGAATTAAAAAGCATTATTATTTTCAACTAAAAATAAAAGATTTACATAAAGAATTAATTCTTTAAATAAAATCAATTTATCCCCTTATATATATAATAACAATATTTTAGTTTTCAATAAGGACTTAAACTATTATTTTCTTTCCACACAATAACATAATATACTCAATTTGACTAAACTTTTCGCAAATAATCAATCTTTCCATTTCAAAACAAACATATTCCTTTTCACATATATTTGAGCAATCAGATAAACTTATTAAAAAATTTCAAACATAATTATCACTAAAATATATTATAATAACTAAGTGGTATGTGAGATTTCATCATCCTTATTAACGTCTAATGGCTAAAATAACTCTACCTGATCAATGTTCTCGCCTTCATTCTTGTTCACTTGTTTCTGCGTTCACTTGCACTCAAATTTTCATCAGCAATGACAATCCCCGAATTTCATAAATAATGAATTCAAATCATTTCATTTGCATTTGCATTTAAATTTCAATAATCATCTAACATAAACATGCAAATCTCATGATTAATAATTATAATTAAATAATTGATAAAATCAGTACGTAATATTTATCTTAATAAATTTTCACAACCAAAATACTTATATACATTATTCATAAATATTGAACTTCTCATTTACTATTAGTGTTGATCCAATAAATTCACTTTCATTTTACTCTCACAACCAAGAAACTTGATATACATTATGTTAAGACAAAAAAACCTTCATGATCTAAGCTTATGTAATCGCAATGAGGACTTTTCTCACTTTACTCTTATACATCCTTATAACAACTCTAATGTATCATATCATTTATTCTTGGTTCTTGTCTGCCCTCGATAAGGCTTCAATACAAGGTAATACTCTCTTATCATATTCTACGATATCTTTGAACACAACAGAAAGCTTTACAAAGTTATTTTTCATTCCCCCAATTTTGTTTTGTTAACGTACATAACATATAATATTCAGGAGGAGAAGTGCTTTGCAAACTTACTCTTTATTTCATTAATTTTGGAAATTACCATAATCTAAATAAATAAATATTATATAAACAACAATTCCTTTTGTTATAATGTATTTGGAAGGCAGGAGAAGTATCTGCTAGAGCAATATGCCTTCTTCTCTCTGTTGTTGGACTAGTCCATAGCTATCATAATTGTTTATGCAGTTGAGAAGATCATTCCAATCCATAGATGCTATATAGGCTCCCAAGTTCATTTTGTTGTTAATATCTACATTGAAAGTCTCCATCCAGTCTGAATGGCAGTTTCTATAAGGAGAACCATGACTAATTACAGATGAGTTTGCAGAAAACAGTAGTGAATTATCGTTGTGAGGTAAAACTGCTGCATTCTGAAATACTGTTGGGCTTTCTGAATTTTCATGATTCTGGCCACATCTTCCATATTCCAGTGGAAGACCTGCTGCAGTCTCATTTAAAACTTGGGCTATTGTTTCCGAAGAAGAATGTGGTATATAGGAGACAATGTTATTATTACTACTCCAGTTGGATGGCTGCATTTGAGAAGTGTTCATCGTATTCATGCCGTTTCTATTCTCAATAAGAGATGATTCAAGACTCTCTATCAGCTTCTTCAAAGAGCAATTATGTTCAGATATAAGCATATCCTGATCAAATCCTTGTTGATGATTTAGATGAGATGTAGCCTGTAATGTGCTTGGGCTTGTGTCAGTCATGGTGGCTACCGGACTACAGGTGGTTTGTTCAAAGAGCTGGGGGAATACTCCATGAAAGAAGGCTTGTGTCCCATACACATTTGTACTTGGGTTGGCCTGTGAGGGCACATATCCTTTTAGATTATTCATTTCAACTTGTGCTACTGGGGCTGAGGCTGCTTCTTCATGACGACAATTGTATTGATACTTGCGTTTCCCAAATAGTTTCCTCTTCAATTTTGTGTTCCAGTAGTTCTTTATATCGTTATCTGTTCTTCCTGGCAGTTGCGCTGCAATGTGAGACCACCTGAATGAAATTTATGTGTTAGATCTCGTAAAAAACCAGTAGAAACAGTCATTTGAATGAGAGACAAAAGTGTGCTTTTCTTTTTCGTTGCCATGAATTTCTGAGTGGATAGATTGGGCATTACCTGCTTCCAATACTACCATAGAGGCTGACAATGACATTATCTTCTTCTTCTGAGAACGCTCCATGCTTTAAATTGGGCCTCAAGTAATTCAACCATCTAAGTCTGCAGCTCTTTCCGCATCTTTTTAAGCCTGCACCAATGGGTATCGGTCAGTTAAGGCAGTGGGACAAAGCACTCAGGATTACTAAACAGAAAAAGTTACAGAAATTCAATATCTTGATTATTTCTGTCTTAATCAAGAAACCTTAACCTAATTAAAAAACAACAGTATACACAAGTTTTAACATCTTAAACTCCTAACACACACTTTGTAATGAGGTTCGCGAGGAATACTGCCTGTTCATATGGAGACAAGTAATAATCGAAACAATAACCAAAACACGGATATGGTTTCTACAAAACGAGAACACGACTGTAGAAGCTAGTAGTACATGTGAATCCTAAAACATAGATGTGATATAAATCCTTAAACTCCTAGCAACTTCAATCGACCCTCAAATCTACTCTTTTAGAATATAAAATTGAGAGATGGTAATAAGCCACAATACATTTGCTCGCCTTTCATAACAAACCCTCAAATCTAATCTTCCAAATCGGAAAATAAAATAAAATTCTACCATACCTAAACACCTAAAAACAAACAGACAGCTAATGATTCGAGAGTTTCAAGATTAGATTATCACATGGCTTTCAAGATAAACAGTCTAAACTTCAACATCCTCGAGGTACCACAAGTTCACATAAAAATCTAAGCTTTATATGGATTATTCATCTTTAAAGCTGTGTGATTACGTTAACATTTGTGTGGATTTTGTAGTAGGTGAGTCTTCTGACAAACTACAATCACAGTGACCACAATATGCCTGATCTTTAAACCCTTCCAAATGAAAACAATCTCACATCACAAACCTTTTCTTAGAAAGAAACAAAAACTACAGGGTTGCTAGCTACCTGAGATTATATAGATAAACATGAAGGAAGATTACATACCGACTTTTTGGGGAAGAGCTATCCAATTGCCTCCAGTTCCATGTTTCTCTATATAGGTTTTCAGTATAGAGTCTTCTTCAGGGGACCATGGTCCTCTCTTCACAGTAGCTTTATCACAGCAAGGTGCTCTGCCCATCTTTCAATAATCTCAATGCTGTGGCCTGTGATCGAACCCCAAGAAACCAATCTCTTTCTTTGGGTATGCCCTGATGTTTAAAACCAGAGGAAACAAAAGCCCCTAATAATGTATATAAAGAGGGAAGAAACATATACTAGTGGAGAGTGGGTCCTATCATTTAATATCAACCATGGTCTTTTAATGTTTGTAATTTGCAGTCATGTGTTCTTCTGGTTGTCCTTCTTGGGGTCGAATCAATACCACAATCTAACAATATTCAACGCTGTGAATAGTGAATTAATCTAATGTGATACAAAAGGCAGAGTGTAAGTTAACATTGGTCTCTTTGACATAGTCTCCAGAGTGTATTCATTTGAGAAGAAGAACAAACAAGTCCATCTGGGCATGGACAGGCACTATCTTGGGGTGCTTACTACTGAGAAACATTCAAATTTAGTGAGCAGCACCCCCTTATTCCAAACCACTAGTGGAGATGTATGTGGAATGATATTATTATAGTTTAATAACCACTGAAACCTGATTATTCATGCACCTGAACATTTGATTGTTTATTGAATAGCTTACTTATAAATACCTGTCAGAAATGTAAAGTATGATTATTAAAAAGATTTATAGATTTTAAAACAGAGAGGCAATGGAATCGAGCTTTCAGTAATCCTAGAAATTTTTGTATTCATAGAAAATCTTTTGTTTAGCTGATGATTTACCTATCACCTGTATATAAATTTTTAAGTCCACAAAATAGCTTTCATTTGAAAGGATGAAAGCTGCCCTAAAATTCAACCTCTAGTCAAGGTTTGAATGCATGTACCAACATTTATTCTGCGAGCTTTCGTATCTTGAAGTTACGTGTTACCCCCAACAATTTGCAAGAGCCTCCTCGTATGTCTACTGTTTAATCATATACAAATATCTTTTGGTAAGTGGTTTTTAGTTTATTAGTAACATTGTGTCGTTTATAGAATGTTTATTAGGAATTATATGTTCTTAAATGTATTGGTCTAAAAATCATGTTGGGGACAAGGGATAGTTTGTTTGAGGCTTAGCCAAAAGTTTAATTATTTGAATAGAGTCAGCAATGTGATCTTATGTGTCTCCTAATAATGAAATTGAGATAATAATACTTTTCAATTATTAATATTTAATTTAAAAATAATAATAATTTAAAATAGCTTTTAATAAGAAAAATATCAAATTAAATTAAATTGTTTATTAACTTTTAATAGATTTAATTATTGTTTATTAATTAAAAGATGTTTCGTCTTTAAGAAGTGGGAATTATGTTTGAATTTTGACAAATTTGGCATCAAAAAAAGTTCCTATATGTGTCAGATTGTCTAGCTTATTGTTAGAATATTGGGATGAAAAAGCTTGAATAGCAATATCCTACTCTTTGGGGCAGTTCATTGTGACTAATAAGGTGGCTAGCTCTAGGAAACTCTTCCTCTTTCCTAGATTTTGTCTCAACATTATTTTTGACAAGCTATTCCTTTCCTCAATCACTTTATCTTCAAAATTTGGAGATTGATTGTAGTGAATTAAATATAATTGGTCCTTTGTGATGTGTCTCAATTACCACAAGTTGGGACATGCTTCTACTACATGTGGTGTTTCAAATATTGAATTTACCCAGTTTAAGGATTTGTAGGATCCGTCAAACCTCCCATAAGAAGAGATTCCCCTCCCCCCTTCCCCCCCGCGCCCCCCTTGCAAAGGATTGGTGGAACAAATTCTCCTTTTGTGGACAAGGTGAACTCAAAGACCAACACCTCTTTGATGTTGAAAAGAAAACTTTAAAGAATCAATTGTTATTCATTACCCTCCTCATAGTCTTTTACCCTTCAACCTGGTTACCAAAAATGCAATAAGAATACAATATTTTCCATTAAAATGGATGAAACATTGTTTTTGTTTCAGAATGGTTGCTTTTAGGCATTGCACATTTTTTGAAAAAATATATCTTGGAACGTAGTTTGGATCACATTTATTTGTTGTAGTTGTTTTCACTAACAACAAATCTACATATTCTATAAAGATTAAACTTTTATATGGACATCTGATTTGTGTCACCTACTTAAAAATATTTCTAGTTATATCTTTTGATTTTTATAAAATTTCTTTTATATTTTGCTTTTATAAAATATCACTATTTTTTCTATCACATAATATAAGGATTATATAATTAAAATTCACTTTAAGTTGATTGTAATTTAATTTGAATTGCAAGTTAATTCTAATTTTATTGAATGATATAATTTCTATAATTTAAATAGTAAATAAAATTAATATAACTAATTGTATATAAAAATTATTCTCTCTATATATATTCCATTTCTTATGCATAATCTTTTCTAATTTTGTTTCTCGTTATGTTGTCATTATCATCACCTTTCTCGTTTTCAGCAGCATAACCTTTAGACAAGGAGAATCAATTGTCCTCTTCTATGAATCTAGGCGACCCTTCATTTTCCAATCAGAAGGGATCTGATTTGGAAAAACATTGTCATGATAGATCAAAACAAAGGTCTTTAATGTATTTTGGATTCAAACAACCTTAAAAGATCGTTCTATTCTTTCATAATTTTTTACCATACATATTTTGTTCTTTTATATGAAATGTACAGCTGAGTTGGCCTAATGGTGGAGAACTTGTACTTTTGAAAGAGAGGTCACAAGTTCAAATCTTGCAGGGGGTAAGGTATGTACACCTCCTATTGTGGAGCACGAGTTAAGTGCCTCCCTCATATTGGGACGAGGAGTCCCATATACTGTAAGCCATTGTAGACCCAAAAATAGACCGCCTGATATCGTGGACTATAAAAGAACTTTTCGTTTCCTTTCCTTTTTCATATTCTTAACAATCGTTAATTGAAAGGTGGAAAATAATTCTTTGTAAAGAGTGTTTGGAAAGAATCTTCATTTTCACAAACAATCCTGTTCTGCCACAGTGATTATGAGGTTCAGTCTACTTTGATGCGCACATTGTTTGACATAGAGGGACAAAAAACAAAAAATTTCAAAAGGGGCAAGGGCGTCGTCAAGCCTAACTTTATCTACCCATCAGCAAAGTGGGTAGACAATGTATCTATCGTTTTCACTTGCCAATCGCTTTCCAAGGAAGAAGACGGCCAAGGTTCTTCCAAAACATGGCGTCCTGCATTAGATCATAATGACTTCCTTACTTTGCACAATGAATATAACCAACCTTCTAAAATTACACGACTCTACTTGATTGCAACCACGTTTTTTTCAAAAGGGCGGGCCAATATTCAAGAATGGCAGTCTTGACTCATTGTTTTCCAATGTCTCAAATGTGACAACGTTTTCACCTTTGAAGTTAAAAGAATTTTAAAATACAAAGGTTTAGAAAGAAAGTTTTAATATTCAATTAGTTAAAGGTAACAGGATACTAGTACTTTATAATTCTGTTGTGAGGTAAGTAGGTAAGAAAAGTTATTTATATTTTTCATATATAAATTAAAATTTTAAAAAATATTAATATTTGTAAATAAAATTATAAAAAATAACATATAAATATATAATATTTATTGTATTTTTAAAAATAAAATTAAAATAGACAATATGAATAAAATTATATGTATATATATTTATGCATATATGTATATGTATATATATGTATCTATATACATGTATGTATGTATGTATGTATGTATGTGTGTATATGTATGTTTATATATGTATGTATGTTTATATATGTATACATACATATATACATATATGTTCACACACATAAAATAAGTCAATTCTTCAATAAATAAATGACTTGAAATAAATATTTCTTTTTGTTAGATTTAATAATGATGAATGATTGACAAAATTATGTTTTTCTAAAATCAAAATATAATTATGACAATTTAAACTCAATGATATTCAAAAGATAGAGTGACATAATTATAATATATATGTATTTTTAAGATAATAAAATGAAAGATAATATTGTATATATAGGATTTGGGATGTATGAGGTACGATGAAAAATGTTTCAAAAATCTTCAATGATTTGGATTATCAACTCTACATGTAGAAGTAGTGGTGTGAAGTTAACTCAACCTAACAAGAGAGAGGTTGTACCTAACTGCAATTAGTCAAGGAGTTGGACAAGGTCGTGGTGGCATGTGCTCCCATCAATCAAGGAGATGACACGTGTTCAACTATTTTATATTCTATATAAGTACATATAAAGTTATTATGCAATCTTACTTAATTTAAAGTGTAATAAATAAATAATTATAGTAGAACAACCCCCTTAAGTGCAACTTAGGAAAGAAGAAATGAGCCCTAACAAGACAAGCCATGTTAGGTACTCATATACAATCTAATGCAATCCCAAGATACAAAAAATAAAGAATATGTGCCCCCCAAAAGAACAATAAGAAAATATCCATAGAGACAAACTTTATCCCAAAGATTATAGTGGAAGGACTTGTTACCCCAAGCCAAGAAGCAATATTGTCTCTTACCCCTAAAAGAGCTCTAAGATGAACATATGTGCTTTGTAGAAAGTGTGGTAAAAAATATCTATAGTTTTCTCTAATGTAGGACAATATTGAATATCAATGATCTAATCTTATATAATATCTTAAATGTATTGTATATGGATCTCATTATGTTTCATTCATTTGATTATGAACTAGATTCCTTGAGATTGCAATAGCACTTTGGTTTTAATATTAGATGATGGATGGTAGCTAATAGGTGAAACCAAACTATATTAATATGTGATGAGGTCAAATGGCCTCTTTAGTATCATTCACACTCCCTACTATATTTTAACTCTATAGACAAGAGATCAATAGCATGTTTCTTTTAGCTTGATCAATATATAGGACTAGATCCAAAGTAAAATTTGTAGCCAAATATCAAATTATGATCTTTATAATCACTAGAATAGTAAAAGTTTTGTATCCTACTAAGTCTATATCTCAACTTGCTACATAGTATATCCCAAAAGATTGTGTCCCCTATAAATAGTGTGGTATACAATTAGCATATTTTAACAAAGATCATAAGGTTAATATTAAATTGCATAACGACATAGGCCATGCCAACAACATAATAAATATCAATATGGATATGAGTTTAGAATATGAGACTCCACATAATTTTTAAATATAGGGTACTAGATCAACAAGAGGAGTTGAACAATAAGCCTCCTATTTGACATGTAATAGAAATCCCATGTTGTGACAAGCATACAAGTAGCTGTATGGAACTATGATAGTATATCAAGAGAATATTTGGATTGAGCAATATTGATCCTAGAATCAATGTAAACTTGATCTTAATCCCATGAAATTAATTTAACAATCCCAATTTCATCATAGAGAATCTATCATCTAGAGTAGACTATATGGAGCTAATTATAGATGAAATATTTTAGAGATGGTCAAGTTATTGATAGATAATAATAATAAGAGATGTTGTACTTGAATCTTGCTATAAAACATAGAAGGTATGGTCAAAGTGATATCTAGTGAAACAAGGAGATAGATGAAATGAATCTATCTATCCATACCAAGCTATAGGGTCTTATTTGAGACCATATAGGTAATTTTGAAATTTTCATACAAAAAAATATTCATGAATGAATCCTTGTGCTTACATGTCATATATAATTCCTCTTAAAGATCACCATTAATAAATATAATCCTTACACTCCTTACATCCATATGTTATACAATCCTTACAAGTTCCTTACATCCATATGATATACATGCTAGTGGTGAGTGATGATTATGCCTAGAGTGAGGTAGATGGAAATAACTATGGTGATAAGTGCAAAGATCATAGTGTAATATTTACCAACTAGTTGTGAGAATCTTTTAGCAATAAGTTGTTCTTTGTATTTACCATTGCTTATATTTTTTGCATACTTGGTTCAAAAGATGTAGTTGAGTCAAACTATTTTTCATTCAATGTGAAGTGGGACTAGATGCCAAGAATGATTTTTGATCAAGGAACAATATGCTTCCTCCATAGTTGAGTTCCATTTCATAAAAAAATTTAATCCCTTATGTTTTATGGATTGAAGGCTTAATCTATTTATACATGATGCAAATCTTGATATTGAGACCAAGTCCTTGTAGTATGTGATGGATCCCTAGTTGATTTATCTACTACTCATAAGGTATCATAGACCAAAAGTAGAAAAGTATTTGAAGTGAAAAAATTCTCATGTGCAAGAGAATTTGGAGTAGAAGGAGTAGTGGAAGGATGTGTTTCCCCTATTTTGAAGCATAATCACTATCTTGATGAAATATTTTTGTAGAGGATGAATAGGAAATGCCAATTATAGAGTAATAAATTTCCTCAAACTTGATAGCTCTCACAATTCTCATATCGTATTGAGTATTATGATCTAAAATTTGATACCCTTCAAACACCATCAAGATAACCAAAATCATGCATTACTTTATTTATGGTTAAATTACCTCAAGTGCATTCAGTTGAAGCTATATAGGCCAAATCTTGAGATCTAAAAATTATTAAGTTCTTAACCAATGGTTAGAGCTACCCCAAGCCTCAATTAGAGTGATGTCTTATAAGGTTTTTATCGAATATAATTTTGTATGTAGTTAGCATAGTCTATTAATTCATCCTAATAGTATGCTGCCAATGATTGAGGTTGTTTTATGCAGTTAGTCATTTTTTCACTGAAATATTCTTAAATTCTTCTACTCCATTATTTTATGGGATATTTCAAATAATTTGTTCAAAAATGATCCTTTTACTAGTACATGAGAATTAAAATTCATGATTTACACACTCCTTTCCATTATTAGTGTGAACTATTTTGATGTCATTCTTTTTTAGTTTTGAAGTGTTAAAACTTACTAAGAGTTTAAAGATTTTGTTAAGAAAATAGACCATTGTGAAACATAATACATCATTTATTGAGGAGATGTCGATATTTTTAAGGATAAATTAGGAAAGGGGCCTACTATATTTCTATGTATTAGATAAATAGATATAGAAGTTAGTTTCCTTTTCTTTGTTATATTTCTCCTTAGGATATTTTCCTAAAGTACAACTATCACAAATACCTTTGGAGAAAGATATTTGAGTTAGATGTGTGACCATTTTATAACTTTCCAATTGTTAAAGATAAATGTAATTCATGTGACCAAATTTCTCATGCCATAATTTATGCACTTCATCAGTATGAGTAAGAAGGCCTTGGAAAGTGAGTTAGGAACAAAATATGAAAAATAAGATAAATGCACTTTATGATCTACTGTCCCAAGGGAAACATGGGAATAATCTTCAAGATCCCTTATGCTAACTGTATTTGGAGTAAAATAACTCACTTTATTGACCATATATGAGTAAAATAGTATATAGAGAGAAGGTAATATTATAATTAATTTACACATGTAGAACATTATTAACGTATCTAGTCATATCAAATGAACTGATCCCTATAACATCAGTTGAATCTTTACCCACATGAATAGAGGGAATAGTGCATGGATTAAGTGAAGAAATGTGTCAATTGGTGTGGCAATGTGGTGTGTAACACCTAAATATATTATCCATGTTATAAAATATTATGAAGAGGGATAAATCTATAAGATATTGGCCATTTCCTTTCCCTAGGTTAAAAGATGAGAGGGATTATTTGGACCCACTTGTTGAATTATGAACCTTTATGCTATTCTTTTTTAAGAAACTCTATAAGAGGATACCCTTATTTTCTCATACATTTTGAAGTCTCGTGTCAGCTCGACCATCTATTCATTGGCAAGACATACAACGATCAAACCTATCGATCAAAATAACATAATCAGTTCAACATTCCTAGGTCTACCTGAAGACCAATGCCATCCCGACATAGTTCATTTCGGTAGGAGTCTTCCCAACAGTACTCTTCGGCCAGACCACAAGCACCAGAGTGACATTTACAAGTCATCCCGATGACCAATGTCACCCCAATCCAAACATCGGCCAGACTCATACCAAAACTCATCTAGGCTACTTCGCATACATTCCTCAGATCGATAAGAGTCTTACCGATGAACCTCATTGGCCAGATAACTACTATCGATATTAACCAAAGAACTCACACCGACAGTTCAAGTCACTTTGATAGTTCTCTTTGGAAACACCGATCATCGGTAGGATATCTCAAGTGTCTCACCAATTTTCTCTTACAGGAGGTTCAGGTCAACAAGATTAAGGCACATTTTTCCAACAATCTCCCACTTGACAAAGATCTTACTGACCACTCTAGAGTACCAACAACAAACCATATAGAAGCACAAACAATCATCAACTTCCAAGGCCCAAACTATATCACCACTATGAAAACATTCTCTAGAAACAAGATAGAACATCAGCTAGAATAGCAACTAGAAACATGACTACCTCATGCTATTCCATTTAATCTCACATACCTTCAAGGTATCCACATTAGTAAACTCATGCCAACAACACAACCAACCCATCAACCATAGATACAAGCACTATGTACAAACCAATCGAAGAAGACCAAACACATCTAGGTTCTCTCACTGCATGGGTAATACCAAATCTGAAAGATCAAAGCCATAAAAATTCTACCAATGACAACATAGAAAGTATAACTATGTAGTACCAAGGGAACATCCACAAAGATATGCATAACCTGTAGAAAATCCTCCTACCTACACCTCTAAAATCCAATTGTGTTAAGTATGATCTCCTTCACATCCCAAAGGAAAAGCCATAATAACACCCAACTATTCAATCACCAAGATCAAACTTAACATATGTAACATGTAATCAATCATGGATGTAAGCCTCTCAAAGAAGATCAAACAAACTCATTTCCAATCTTAGGAAATTAGCCCATAAAGCATCTCCTACCAATTCTCATAAAAAAATGATATAACACAAAAGCTCAAGGAGATAAATGATGTTGTCCATCTTCCACTATGAATCCTCCATAACTAGTAAATAACACTTCAAGATCCATATCATAAAAGAAAGCATAAAACACATTTCAAATACCTCTCAAATTAAACTTCACTATCGAGAAGACCAAGAGTGGGAAAAGAGAATGCTCCTCCAAGATATACAAACCACCATGACTCATCCAAGAGAAATCTCATCATTGGTCTCTATTGAACTCATGTCCAACCAAGGTTTATGCCTCTCGGACTTTCTGCTAAAATCAACACCTTTCTCAAAATAATTACAGCCTCACCTTATTCTCCATGCATCCATGAACACCTATAACCAATAATCTCATGCTAAACTCCAATCTACATTACTGCACTTAACATGAAGTTCTCAAGCATATGACCAATGTACCCAAAACACAGAGAAACTCCAGACCACTGTCAAATCTCCAAACATTTGAAACATGAACTTATCATCACACCATGATCTACACATCCCCCTTAGGAGATACCATGCTCCAAGTGACCTCACCATGGTCTCAAGAGAAATGCCTCATGCCACAACTCTAATGCATAAGCAAGAGTGTAACATGACATAAAACAACTCTAAACCAACATCATTTGTCAAGCACCACCATAGTCACTGCTAAAGCTCCCACTGAACTATGAGATCTGAACTTTCCAAGCATCATGATCAAACATATGTTGATCTAAAAAACCTCTAGGTACAATCAAGAACATGTCCATCTGACAACAATACCAAGAAATGCCAAGATCTCCAAACCACACAGACCATACCATTACTGTCAAAAGCTTACACAAATAATGCATTTCAAGCTTTCCATGACATCATGATACACACACTATAGGTCCCCATAATCGACTATTCAGGTATTTCAATCCCATCCTTCCTCTCATCCAAAAATAACCACTCCAATGCACAAGTGACCACAGAGAAGGCCAGCTAATAGATCTACACAACCAATGAATCGACCTCGTGGATATAAATATTCCACTTCCAAGTTATCTCACTGCATCCAATTGGTAGCTAATCCACCAAATGCATAACTCGAAGATCAATCACAACAAAAGTGCAAACCTATCACCCCAATGGAAACTATAAAACTAAGATCTCAAAGAGAACAACGTAGACAAACTGACTCAAACACTAGATCACAACCAAATCCAACTTTCCAATCATGTCCACAACTAGAGCACCATAGTCTAGGATACCAGCAAGAAAAACTTACATGTAGAACTCCAACTATCTCATCCAACAACACCCCAAACAACTAAGGTCTAGAAAATAGATTTTACCAGTAGCTCCATAAAACCACAAGTTTTTTCTTAACCGTCCAAAACTTGCAAAACCACCATGTTTATAAAACACCCATGCACATCCATATCCACTGTACATCTAGACAACTCAAGATTCTATACACAACCATCACGGTTAACCAGAACAATGAACTAATATGAATATGCATCACTATAGAATTGTAGGAAAATCTATAAAAAACCTTCAAAACTAAGGAACATGAATATGAACCATGCAAGTACAAGGTATCCATAAAAGGAAAAAGTAGTACAGGAACTCCAGACACATTCTAGACCAATTCCAAAACCACAAGCATGCACATGCATTTGAGAGAGCCAGGATATTCAAAAAAATTTAGACCACCCAGAGATTAACTTCATAGTCTTTATGCTATTAGGGTAATAGAGAAAAACACCTGTAATGCCAAGTCAAAGCACCCAACATAAGCATAATACTCCATGGCTGAATAAAAACCCAAGCATCTCCATACCATCAAGGAGCCTCTCACATTGACACCTAATATGAACCACACTGTGTTGCAACACCACCATACACATAAAATCACACCCCTTGCATCAAGATCATTCATTGTTAACTGGGAGCCTTAGACCACATCATTACAATGTGATAAACTCTAATGAATAAATCTTCAATGTCTTTCACACTGCGTGTTTTCTCAAAAGAGCAAGAACTTTTACTCACCAAAGGATCAATCATCAACTGATTCCTCTAGATTTCTTCAAGCCTGAAAAACTAGGAAATATTCACAAGAGAAATACCCAGAACCAACAACCAGAAGAAGGCTTTGATACCACTTGATAGGGAAAATCGGTTCATCTCAAAAAGAAATATCTAAGAACAATAGTGCCTCCACTGATTTTAATTTCCTCAAAGACATGACTACTATGCCATAAGGCAGAAACTAGCACACTTGATTTCCCACATTAATTCCTCTAAGAAAAGTACAAGTAGACTTTACCAGATTCAACACTATGCACATATTCAAATTACAGAATCAACCAACATGAAAGAAATATATAAATGAACACATAGATTTATGCGGGGAAAACCCTTTCGAGTAAAAAACCCCACACCCCAAAAGATCGAGCCATTGTATTATTCAACAAACAGAGTTACAATACAATATAAAGCTCATAGCCTTTACATGAGTTACATCTTGTTTCATCTAGAGAATATAAGCCACACCATTATTCAAAATCCTCACATTGTTATAGTACCCTCACATAGCACACAATGCAGACTCATTTCATCTCACCAGTCCACTCACTCAGCCAGCCTTTCGGCCAACATAGCCTCACTACCTCTCAGGTTCACATTCTTCTTCATTTTGTCTCACACCAACATTCTTCCCATTACAATGCTATGTACATCATATAGTTCAAACATCAACCTAAAAATTCCATATCAAACCCCTTGCTATCCCCGAGCCATCAATCTATTCATTTCCTATACACACGGTTTATTTAGTTTCCCTACAGTCCAACCATCAAACAACTATTTCCATATCGAAGAGGCAACTGCTCCATTCGCTTCACAAAAATGATGTGAAATAATATGAAGCGAGCAAGTCACTGCTCCATCATACAACTCAGTAGTCTAAAATGGTCAACCTTCATTCATTATCATGTCCATCGGCATGGAAAACACTATCGACAACAGACTAGAAAGTCCAACGGATAGATCAAGCTTCCTCGATGTCCCAAGAGAACCATCACGACCATGAACCTCATGAAGAGTTACACCAAAGACCAACTAGAACAAACCATCGGTAAGAACAACACTATTGGGGTGAGATCAACAAGTCTCATCGAGTTCACAAGTCACCCTAATGGTCTTCAGCTCACTATAGTTCAAAACCTTTCATCGATAGGACTCACACCAATCCTAATCCATCGGTCAAACTTGAACCATCAAACGAGGATCTCAAAGTTGGGTAGAAGTCATACTTCATACTGATGTAGAACCATCGGCCTAACTTCTACTATCGGTCCAAACTTCCCAAGTCTAACTGAAGACCAAAGTTAGCCCAACCACCTGTGCATCGACAAGACTTATATAGACGAAGTACAGCAGCATGACCAACACCATCAGAAAAATCCTAAGAACTCATCCCAACAAACCATGTCACACCGGCCAAGCACCACTGGCCAGACACATACTAAACAAATCACATTGACCAAAGATCCACTGTTGGTAAGAAACATTCTAATGTCTCGTGTCAGCCCAACCATCTATTGATCGACAAGACATACACGAATCAGACCTATCGGTCAGACTAACATAGTTGGTTCAACATTCATAAGTCTACCTGAAGACCAATGTCATCACGACGTAGTTCACTTTGGCAGGAGTCTTCTCGACAAAAATCTTCATCCAGACCACAAGCACTAGAGTAACATTCACAAGTCATCTTGACGATCAATGTCACCCTGATCTAGACATCGGCTAGAGTCATACCAAAACTCATCTGGGCTAGTTCGTATACATTCCTCAGATTGGCAAGAGTCTTACCGAAAAACCTCATTGGCCAAATAACTACTGTCGATATGAGCCAAAGAACTCACGTCGACAATTCAAGTCACTCTGATAGTTCTCTTCGGCAACATTGATATGAACACTTCAAGCCTTCAGGACTACATAGCTCATTGGTAGGATATCTCAGGTGTCTCACCGATTTTCTCTTACAAAAGGTTCAGGTCAACAAGATTGAGGCACATATTTCCAACAGTTATGATAGTCCATCCACCAAAAAAAAATATTTTAGGGATCATGTGTTTGTTCCAGACCTGTCTCCAAATTCTGCTATAACACCTTGGACAAACAAAAGATTGTAAATTTTTTAGACAGAAAGATTTCACAGGTTATCTTTAACCCAAAATAATTCATCCTCAAAGTTGGATAAAGGTAGTCTGGTCAATGAGAGAAAATCCTGTAAAGACTTAGCCACTAACTTCAACTCAGGAGATAGGGGGTAGAATAGATCCATTTCTTTCCATATCCTAGCACCTATATGGCCATGAAAGTAATTAATCACATACACAAAAGAATACCTATGTAGGTCTCATAAGGTTATTTAATCTAGAGAGTGTTAGGGGTGAATCAAGTAGCAAAGGGTCCTCCTAGAATCTGATGCAACTACCATTCCCTAGTTTCCATTTCATCCTAGAAGTGAGTAGCCTTTCCAACCTATAGATGTTATTCTAGACCAGTGAACCATTAGGGTGATCATCTAAAATTAATTTAATCATAGGTTTGTTTCCAAGATACTTAGCATTCATAATCTTAAACTAGTCCTTTTTCTTTCTTAATTGATCCCATCCAACGTTAGCAATCGGAGCTTTATTGGTTCTTCGGAAATTCCTAATTCTAAGCCCATCACAAGATTTAGGTAAGAAAACTTTGTCCCAACTAAGTAGAGATAGCTTATTTTATTTAGTCCTAAACCATAAGAAGTTCCTTTGGATCTTTTCAAGCTTTTCTGCTATGTATCTTAGAATTTTAAAGATAGACAGGGATCCCTTGGAGGACAATAGTCAAGAGTTATAGCTTGCTGATAGGGCTGAGGATGGTACCTTTCCACCCCACCAACTTCCTTTGAATCCTTTCTAAGACCATGTTCCATAAGGTAGGAGTATCTTATTTGAAATTAAGGGGAATCCCTAGATACACCAAGGGGAGAGAGCCACTCACACAACCCAAGACAATAGACACCTAAGCTTGAAGGGTAGGAGTGTTGTTAAAGAAGTATATCATATTTTTATTATAGTTTATACATTTTCTAGAGAAAGAAAAATAATTGTTGAGGAAACTCTTCCATTTCGTAGCTTCAATTACAAACGCTTTCCCAAAAAGAATGGTGTCATCCACAAATTGTTGAAGAACAATAGGTTCTAGCAAAATAGCATGTTTGACTCCATTTATGGAGCCCTCCAATAGTATTTTGGTTATGTTCCTACTTAGCACATCCAAAACCATGATAAAAAAATAGGGGGAGAGATGGTCACCTTGACGAATTCCCCTCCCAGCATTGAAGAAGCCAAAGGGAACCCCATTAACCAAAATAGAGTACTTGATAGTGGTAATGCATTCCAATAGGAGGCTAATCAGCCTTTAGTTGAAACCAAATTTATATAGGACTTTGGGAATAAAGTCCCATATAAAATTATCATACGATTTTGATATGTGGAGATTGAAGGCCATGCTAGCATTTTTGCATCTTTCCATGGAGTGTAATATTCCATGAGTGGATATGGCAACATCCAATATGTGTCGACCCAGAACAAATCCTTTTTGAGTAGGGCTTATCATTTTATCCATCAGGGGATTCAGATGATTCACCAATATTTTAGAGATTTTTATTGTTATGTGAGGTGAGAAGAGCCATTACACTCATCATTTTGACTATATGGACACATGTCACGAGACAAGATTCTGAGATTCCCATTTCAAAATTGGTAAACCACGTGGATGTCCATGTGTCACGCAAGATTCCAACACAACATTTTCTAGGAAATGTGGTGGAAAAATGTTGTCGCTTCATCATTGGTACTTGTGGCATTTAAATCATGAAATTTTGACCCATAATATTCTTGTCATAAATGTGAATAGGCATAAGAAATGCGGGGCCAAATGCATAAATGTGAATAGGCATAAGAAATGCGGGGCCAAATGCATAAATGTGAAATTGTGGTGCAGGGGCACCCATAGGTCGTTTCATGCCTCCAAGGGGTCAAAAGTTGATATTTTGTTTTTTTTGAGTTGTTTACATGTAATAAGGTCTTCTAAGACCATTTCATATATGTTGGATTCTGGTTTTGAGTCATTAAGGGTGAGTTAGGATC
The DNA here is from genome assembly GCA_007115665.2 of Sequoiadendron giganteum. Classification (NCBI taxonomy): domain Eukaryota; kingdom Viridiplantae; phylum Streptophyta; class Pinopsida; order Cupressales; family Cupressaceae; genus Sequoiadendron; species Sequoiadendron giganteum. The sequence continues at coordinate 395,353,598 of CM021110.1, read as the reverse complement.
TAGATGTAAAATATTGTCAATATTGCATAATGTTGGAATATGAAGTGTCAATATTCCATAAAGTTAGAATATGCACCATTGTAATTGGAAACGTTGGCTATGAACCATTGTTAAATCATAAATAAATGTTTTAAACATGAATCCCAAGGTTGGTAATGTTAGAAGGAGATTGGAATGAAAATTGGAATCAATTTGGAGCAAATTTTTTGTGTTTTTTTGTAGCAGTCTTGTTATTTCACATGGTACAGATTTGTACTGCCATTTTATGACCTCCACATGGTATGGTTGGAAAGATAATTGAGTTACCTTTCATTTTGTTTTGGTTTGGTTAAATTTCATCCACGTTTGAATAAGTTACAAGCATTTTTTGTGAAAACTACTTGAAAGTTGTCTTAAGGTTTGTAGTCACATATACAATGTCATGAATCTTGTTTCCACCATTAGATCTTTATAAAAATTTGAAGAAATTTCTATATCTATATATATTAAACCTCAATGGAGTGATTGGCTTCATTAGGTGTTTTATGAAATTTATGAATGACAGTTTGTTCAATTTCACAGTGAGGCAGCCTTGGGTTTGATCAATGAACACCTTGTTTTTCATGTTCTGTACAAAACAACCCCACTTCATTTTAACATATGTTTAGTAAGGGCCAAAATGGTATTCCAAACAGATCTTATATTTTTAATATCAGGTCTCAAATGAAATTTATGAACAAAAAACCCAAATTGTTGCCCCCATGTTTTAAGCTTTAAAAGCAAGTTGTCAAGAATGAACAAGAATGCACATTTTCACCATTTTTATTGAAACCATGTTTGTCTCTACATCATATTTAGTATTTAGATCCAAAAGATCTAGGCAAGATAAGTTTTGGGAGTTGTGTATTGTCTTTTTATAGGTTGAAGGAAGAGCTTGGATACCAAAAGACTAGGCGAAGAGAAAAGAAAGGGGCCTAAGGTGAGGTATCACAAAGAAAAGAAGCATTGAGAAGAAAGGTGAAAATACTTTCTTGAGAAAGAGGAATGGAAATGTTGAAAATATTCATCCATAGAGACTTGCAGAGTAATGAGTTACCATGCAAGAAGCAACAAGAGAAAAGAAGAGAGAAAAGTGAGATGAAGAAGAAAAATGAGAAGGAAAAAAAAAAAAATGTTCAACAAGAGATAATAGTGTTGAGGAATACCTTGGAATAAATGAAATAAAGAATGGATCTTGAGATGCAATAATGTCTTGAGAAGGAAACACAAGAAAGTGGTTGGAATTTACCAATAAGAAAGAGGATAAAGTGGCCTATCAACAAGACCATTCAGAAGAGAGGAAGTAAAGAGAGGACAACAAAAACAGACCTTGGAGAGTCTTTTTTGATGATGGGAGAGAGTAAGCCATCTGAGGAAGAGAGAAAATGTGTCCCTTGAGGCTTAAAATTTTGTTTCTAACAATACTTGTGAGTATGTTTTTATAGGTGCAACATATGAAAATGAGGATGGAAAAGGGTATAAAGAAAGAGGAGAAGTGCATACAGTGCATGAAGATGGTTATACAAATGTAGCACACTATGGGGACGAGGATGTTGCCAAAACAACCAAGGTAATGGTTGTATTTTCTAATTTTATGGATGATGAATATGCTGATATATTGTATTCCAATGATGAAGATGAAGACATAGACTGTGGTACTGAGGCATATGAACGAGAACTAGAATTTTGGAACCTCAAAGTTAAGAATATTCTCAGTAAGGGATAGTGCAAGAAGAAGAAGAAATATCTAGGGAAATTAAAGAAAATAGAACATAAATTAAAGGAAAATTAGTAGAAGAATTGGAAGACTAGGAAGAGAGGGAAGACCTGCACTCAAGTGGACTTGAGTTCTTTTTCCTCTAGGGAGTATGGTGCAAGGGCACCCACAGGTCATTTCATGCCTCCAAGGGGTCAAAAGTTGATATTTCTTTTGTTTGAGATTTTTACATGTAATAAGGTCTTCTAAGCCCATTTCATATGTGTTGGAGTCTATTTTTTAGCCATTAAGGGTGAGTTAGGGTCTAGATGTAAAAAAATGTCAATGTTGCACAACACTAGAATATGAAGTGTTAATATTGCACAATGTTAGAATATGAACTATTGTAATTTGAAAAGTTGGTTATGAACCATTGGGAAATCATAAATACATGTTGTAAAAATGAATCCCAAGGTTGGGAAGGTTGGAAGGAGATTGGAATGAAAAGGGTGATCCCACAATACTGGTTTACAATTTTTGGCCAAACTGGACACTAAACTGAATTTTTCTAACTAAATCTTCACTTTCGGACACCTATAGCGGCTAAACCATGAGGAATTTGGAGATGATCCAAACTAGTGATTTGTGAAATTTTGTTTTTAGACTCTAAATATATATTTTTCAAAATTTTTGGAATCAGATTGCACTTCTTTTTCCATCTCCTTCAAAAACTAGTTTTTTTCAGTAAACACCTTTTTTAGGGAGTGACGCTCACCGTATAACACATAACATTTTTTCTATGAAGGATAAAATTGTATTTATTTTTAATTTAGATTTGTAACTATGATATCTAGTGTTTCCAATTGGTTTTATAGTATTTTATTGAATATTTTTTCCTTAATCAAGTTTCAAAGTCAAACCAATTACAATTCAGACATAAGCGGACCACATAACACAACCGTTTTTTTATATATGAAAATTCAATTGTTTTTTTTTGTAGGATCGAGGACTTCAATATTTGGTGCACTCATATTTAAAAAAAAAAAAAAATGATAATATTCTATTTTTCCACATGTGCAAAACAAAGAGCTTGATTTTTGATGAAAAACCTACATTCATAAGAAATAAAAATTAAATATAATAATTAAATTAAATTTATTTAAAATTATACTTTTTGGGAAACTTATAATAAGGACTACATAATTACAAAAAAAAAAAAATTAAATGAATTCATTTGATCCCCCAAAAGGTAAATCAAAAGTGGTTTTTTCTCAGCATTTTGATAGGTTTAAAGAAGACTTCGTTATAGGGGTGGTTTACAACTAGCAGGGTTCTATCCAAGCAGGTTTGATCTAAGGTGGTTTGATCAAACCATCTTCAATTGGAATCCTTTAAATGGAACATTTTAAGGCTTAAATAATTATATTTTCTAAAAATATTTGATTTCAACAAAAATAAGAATCTCCCAGAAATTGTAAAACAACATTATGGGATCACCCAAAATTGGAATCAATTTGGAGCAAATTTTTTATGTTTTTTTTGTAACAACCTTGTTATTTCACATGGTACTACTCTGTACGGCCTTTGTACAACCTTCATATGGTATGGTTGGAAAGATAATTGAGTTACGTTTCATTTTTTTGGTTTGGTTAAATTTCATCCATGTTTGAATAAGTTACAATCATTTTTGTGAAAACTGCTTGAAAGTTGTCCAAGGGTTTGCAGTCACATGGAAAATGGCATAACTCTTATTTCCACCATTAGTTTTTTATAAAAAAATGAGTAAAATTATGTAACTATATTATATTCAACCTCACTCAAGCGATTGGCTTCATTAGATGTTTTATGAAAGTTGTGAATGACAGTTTGTTGTATTTCACTGTGAGGTAGCCTTGGGTTTGATCAATGAATGCCTTGTTTTGCTTATTCCATATAAAGAAACCCCACTTTATTTTAACATATGTTTAGTAAGTTCCAAAAGGGTATTCCAAACAGGCCTTACATTTTAATATTAGGTCTACAATGAAAGTTATGACCAAAAAACCCAAATTGTTGCCCCCATATTTTAGGCTTTAAGAGCAAGTTGTCAAGAATGAACAAGAATGCACATTTTCACCATTTGTATTGAAACCTTGTTTGTGATGTGTTAAGTTTTTTGTGAGTGAGGCCTTTGTATCTGCATCAAATTTCCTCTAAGGTGCAATTTTATGACATTACATTTTTCCCTCACTTTAGTGGACTAGATTTTGGAAAAATCAACCACACTAAAGTACAAAAGAGAGTGAACACTAAAACTTGAAAATTGTATAGATTTGCATGCCAAAAAATTAAGGATATTATAGAGGCTACAAAGGTCAAATAGGTAGGTATTGATGATGCACCCAATGATTGAACTTTGTGACAAATATAATATTTTTGATGGAATCTTGTGCAAGGTTTTGTTATGTAAAACTTCAAATTTTAGGTCAGCTCAAAAATTGGAAGAAACTACCAAGGTGAGAAGAATGTTCAAGAAAAATTCAATGGTTTGGAAGAAAAATATGACAAAGAGGTGAGTATATGCCCCCTCCTAGTTTTTCCCCTAGCAATGTGGGGAAAAAATAGAAAAAATAGCAAGACCAGAAACACCAAGAAAAAATTTCCCCAAGGGGCCTATATATACCTGGGTGGCCCCCTATAAAGGTCATTTTCACTATTCAGTGCAGGTGTTTTGTTTACTTTTATGAGAGAAAATTCAAAAAAATGCAATGTAGATGAGACTATGAGGAGTCGAGGATCAACCAACTGTAATGAGACATTTTCGATGGCAGGGAGGTCGATCAAGTAAGTTCGAAAACCTTGTTTTTTGAGCAATTTTTGAGATTTTTAGCTAGTTTAGGAGGAAAAAAAACACATGCATCTCATCAATACGTTGGTGTATCACCCACATGCTAGGGAACTTTTTGTGCATTAGCATCCACTAGGTGTGCTAACATCTAGCCAACCATCAATGATGAACCTCAGATGATATCGCATCACATAAACATTTGCACGACACGCCCGTGTCTCAAGGCGAAACTTAGAATTTTTTAAGGTATAAGAGATATTTTTTATGCTAAGTGTTTTGACTTGATTCTATTTAATTTTTCACAAGCCTATCCAGAGATTAGAGAGCATCTTGACAGGAAAGTGCTTTGACTTGTTTGGGATCAAGTGAGGTGCTCGACTGAGCCAAAGGAGGAGGATCTATGACATGTCAGGTTATGGTATGTATACACCATGAAAAAGAAGCTATTTCATTAGCGCCTACTCATGAAATTGATGGAGTTGTAGGATGCCACCACATCTATATTCCACCTACCAAAATGTAAGATGACTATCACCCTTGAGGACATGTATCGTATCACTGGTCTCCCCATCTGTGGATGACAAGTTACCATTGATGACATGTGTTCTGATCGAGAGAATGGAGAGGGAGTCCAGTATTGTGCGGGTCATGATAATGATGAAAAGACTAGCCATATTTACATCTGTTGGTTTGAGTAGGGTGGCGTAGCAGTCCCCCTGATACAATGTGTGATGGTCAGAATAGTGGTCATGCACATTACCATGGATGGGAAAGGATCTCATCCATACCATTAGGTAAATGGAGGACCATAGGATGGTCTTCACACAGGGCCATAACATGTTGGCACACATATACAACAAGTTGAGCAAGTTCAAGATTTACGAGTTTGTGAGCCTCATAGCATGCACATTACTATAGGTGTGAGTGTTCGATCATATCATATGCACATAGCCAGTAGGATATCCCCAAGTGAGGGATAACATAGTGCCTATGACCTAGTGGTATGAGCTTGTGTGATAATGGAGGCATGAAGATTTACAATTTTAGTAGATACATTTCGATAAATTATGGGTCAACCAGATACGATGGTGACAATATAGATGGTTCAGATGGGTAGATGATGGTAGGTACCTTAGGAACCTCTAGCACAACCATTTTTTATTAAGTCACACCAACTATATTATTTTTCCCTCCTATTAGGAGAGGGTTATGCAAAAATATGGTATTATAGAGATTATCCCCCCATAGTCCCATCCTACACATGGGTTGTGAGGAGCGCTACATGGGCAGGTGACAATTGGTAGTTGTCCATCACTGAAATCATCCCTTCTAATGATGATGTGGATGATTAGGACCAACCTCAAGCACATCTTGTGGATGATATAAGCATGGTTAGCGAATTTCGTACCTGGTGGATGTTTCATTGTCCTACACCAATTTTCCCAATGGATTCCCCTAGGGGGAATCTAAGTGTTTAGGGTGACATGCTAATGAGGTAGTGAGGAGGGGATGGAGGCAGAGACGAACAATAGCAGTAGGGTGAGGAGGTTGGCACAATGGAGGGGAGGCCAAGGCAGTGGGTAGAGGATGTCCTCTCCTCTAGTCGCCATCCTATTCTCAATAGTAGTACCAGTTGTGTTCGTCGACTCGGCGATGACCCTACCACCACCATCTAATGTTGGAGGTGTAGGACCTAATGTCGCCCCTCCCCCTGACTTGCACTGGCAAGCCAAGGACCCAGGTACAATTTTTTTTTATGTTATTTCATTTGAGTATTCCAGTTCTATGGATATATATCATGTAGTATTGAGGAGTCCATTCTATTTGTGGTTGTAGTGGGCACACAGGGATGAACTGCACTCATCGTGGAGTTTATATGAGAGCTTTCCTTTGCCATTTCAATCTAGGGGACCATTCTTGAGGTGTACCAACTACTTGAAGTGTGGTGACAAGCCAACCTTTTCAAGCCAGTCACACATATGAGGATGACATATGAGGAGGGGAAAGCATAAATTGTACATAGGACTATTGATGCCATCACCATCATGGGATAAAGGGATAAACTATTGCTAGAGCTATGAACTATGATCTCTGAGAGATATGAGGCAGTGACGAGAGATGATAGTGTCGAGGAGGCATGTGATTCTCTTTAGAGCCAACTTGATGACCTCAGAGGGAAGGTAGCGGCTCTGATACTGAAAAGTGACCCACAGTTGCAAGGAGTCCTAAGGAGAGTGGAGTTATAGATAGCCTCGTTATTGGGAGAGATTAGAGGACTACGAGCACTAGTATGTACCTCATAGCCATAAATATATCACTACATTTCCACCTTTTAACATTAGCCACAACTTCCACTAGGACTAGAGGGCTCAAGGAACCATACGCATGGGGGCTAGATGGCCATTTTGATATATATCATTTTTTTACTGATGAAATATTTTGTATAGCATTTTGATGTATAGAAATTTGATACACATATATAGTTGCTATTCAACATAAATTGCCAAGCCTTTGCGGTTTTATTTTTACCTTTGCGGCTACGCCTTACCGTTCAAATGGTCACTGCCCTCGGCGTGCTCCACGTGGCTTCCTCGCGAAGCTTTCTATTTTTTATGTCACTTTGCTTTTCTCCAGTCTCCGTCTGCGTGCCATGTGGCTTTTTTTGGCTACTTTCCAAACTGGGCCCGCCTTGTACTTTCTTTCGCTTAGCACGCTCCACATGGCTCCCTCTCAGAGCTTTTCGCTGGGTATCTCTTTGAATTTTTTCCAGGCTCCGTCTACGTGACATGTGGTGGTTACTTCTACATGGATTACCTTGGAAATGCTGCTACACCTTTTGTACTCTCCTGCTACCACGTTTCCTACTGTGGTGCCACATGTTCGTTTTTGCTGCTATGTTGTTTTTCGTTTCCTGTCGTGGCTTCGCTGGCATGCTCTTGGGCAATCGATGTTTGTTGTGGCAACTCAAGGTGATCTAGGCCGTCGGTCTTCGCTTGCAGTTTTCCTTCTCTTGGTGCATTTGAGGTGGTGGGTTGGCATATAAATATGGCCATGTTTCTCTTTATTTAGGTTGTTGATTAAGTTTACAAAAAACTCCCGAGCACTAGAAAGAAAGCCTTTGTAATAGTTTTATTCAATTTGAAGACTCTAGATTGTGCCAAATAAATTTGGCCTTTCTGTTTTTCATGCATTTAGTGAGACTATTGGTCTGTGCTTTTATGTTCTTTTATTGTATGAATTCTTGTTCTTCAGCTTATGTAATCCTTCATAACGCAATAAATATAGATCATGTTTCTTCAACTCTTCTCTATTAGCTAAGGTTATGCTAAGATTATGTTATGCAAATTAGAGGGTACTCTTACGTTTTAAGTGCTTTTGAAAAAAATAACTTGGTGAACATCAATTTAGTGGTTCGGGCCTTTGCATTCTGCACTGTGCTCTAGTGACTTTGTCTAAGACTTTGGCGCATCACCTGTAGTGTATATTTTATATTTTCAAAATCTTTCTAACCTTATACTACCCCCACTAAATGAAGAGCCAGCTTTGGTAAAATCTTGGAGGTCACTTAGCTAGTGCACAACATCTCCCAATAGCTAAGTTTTCCATGAGACTACTGCTACATGCAAAATTCTATGTCAACAGTTCTTTTTATGGCATGTTCGCCTAGTTTTATAAGTGTGTATGAGCCATCGGCCTGTAACTAGGTCACAGACTACAAGAGTCCCTAGCCAGCTCGTACCACTGTTAGTTTCTATGCACATGAGAGGTCATCAAGGTAGCCCTTCACCTCCTCCATCTCCTCCTTCTCCACCGTCACCTACTCCGCCTATACCTATGGCTGCTAGAAATTATGTAGCCTGGGACTTCGACAATCCTTTAGTTGCACCTATTCCCCTTGTAGTATGGGCTCCAATCCTTGTTTTTGCTCTAAAAGCTATCCCTAAGTATTCTAGGGATGATTCAAAGACACCAACAGAACATCTACAAGATGTGGCAGATGTATGTCTGGTACATGGCATATCAAATGAAAATGTAGCTCTTAGGTTGCTGGCCACCTCCTTCCGAGGAAAGGTGCTAAATTGGTACATGACTCTTGAGCCTAGTACTATTGCAGCTTTGGACGAGCTCAAAACTCTATTTTATGAGTGTTTTTCAAATGCTTATGATAGATCATCATTGTACCATCAACTGGAAAATATAAAGCGAGCTCCTCATGAAGCTCTGCCTAATTTCAATGTGAGGTTCCATTCAACCTGGCAGAGAGTGCCTATTGGTAGCCAACCACCTCCAGATCTGGAGTTCATGTTCTACCTAAAGTCGACCAATGCCGATATCTCCATGATGTTACAAGCTCTTGGTGGAGAGACTCTTCCTGATGCTTATGCCTTGGCTGTTGCTGTGGAAAATAATCTGATCACCGAAAGTTGGCACCAAGACCCATCATGCCACTGTTTCCAGAGTGCAACACTATGGAGGCCGATGTTCCTTCGACTAGTGTGTCTATGACTCCCCTCCAATCTATGTATGTGTATCCCAAAAGTGCTCTGAGCGCAGCTACGGCAATAACTCTTGTGCCTAATCCCTTGGCTGTCGAGATGAACGAGATGAGAGAATAGATGTGGGCCATGACTAACGAATTAACTACTTTGAAGCGGAAACAATATAGCTATCAGAAGCTGGCTTACCAAAATTACTAAGGTGGAAAAGCTCTGTTCTAGTCAAATCAGTGGCAGGATAGGTCACGTGGAAATACCTTGGCTCAGCCTAGTAACTAGATGGTTTTAGTAACCCTGTCGATGTAGACCATTCATCCTAGTTCGAATAAAGAGCTGGTGGCTGGAGAAAACAACTTAGCTGAAGACGCCAATTCATGGTGCTTTCCTTGCAATGATGCACACATGCCAATAAATTGTCTGTGGGGAAACTTGCAACAAAAGATCGCAAACCAATGTAGCCAAGGTGGCGTACCGGACCTCAAAAATAAATCGTACGCCTCTCAGTAGATGGACAATGTTGTCCTCGCTGCTCAAATGCAAGGGATGTCTATTTAGCAAGAGTCAGACATTGTTCCAGACCAAGCTTTCTTTTCTTGGATAGAAGGAGAAGATTCAACATTTCTGAATGACATCCCTATGGATAAAGTGCCCTGAGTGCAATCTGACTACAACATGCGTTCAAAGCGTAGATTCACCAGAGAGTTCATAGCCTTGCCTACCAATGCTTCATTGCAGCTGACACCTAGCCCAGTGGTAGGCCTATTGCCAATCCCACCATAGTCTAAAACGACTATTCCTAGCTCTCTGAATCCACTTCCTCCAAAGGTGAAGACTCCTACAATTACCCCTATTGTTGCCAAATAGTCAGGCACACTAATCGCGAGGCCCACGTAGGCTATGAAAACTAAAGAGAAAGAAAATACGACTCCCTAGTCGAGAGCATAGTTCAATGTAGTGGAACAACTGAAGAGGTCATCTTCCAATGTTTCTTTTTTGGATGTCTTGGCTATTCCGGAACAAAAGATACTACTGCAGAAGGCATTATTGGGAGAGGAAGATGCGAAGGTGCCTAGTCAGTCCAATCCAAGCCAGACCTAGATAAAGTGCTAACAATTCAACCGGAGGAGAAGCTCAAGTCCAGAAAAGAAAGTAAGCCTAAACCTAAGCCTTTATTTCTAACACTTATTATTGGGGACAAGCTGTTACATAATTGTATGATTGAATATGGTGCTAGCACCACCGTCATGCCAAAGCAAGTAGCTGATGCTTTGGGTTTAAAATATGAGCCTTTGAACAAAGGATTTATGCAAGTAGATGGAAATAAGGTTGATATTGTTGGGGTAATCAAGGGATTTCCTATGACTTTGTTTGCCTACCCTAGTATCACTATAAATTAGGATATCACTCTCATTGATATTCCTCCTCTATTTGGGATTTGTTTGTCCCAAGAATTCACAACAAGTGTCAGAGGATATCTAGCACTAGACTGGTCACACCTAATTTAAGGACCAGACATGGAGCCAAGATAAAACTATTGTCAGAAACTTTGCATTCCGAACATGTTGCTGACGAGGCCCTACTCAATTTTGAAGTAGGACATACTTCAATCACTCCGAAAGAGAGGCTCAATGTGGAATTTTTGGAAGAAGAGGAGGCTACTAGCTCCTGGATAGAAGACGAAGAAAATTTTTCAAAAGAGTTTATTGATATCGACCCTTTCAGGAATTATCAATCAACTAGCCTCAGAACCTATGTTATACATGAAGAGGGGAAGATTATGCCCAAAGTTACTAAGGAGCCTGGGGGTGAAGAATCTTTGGAATTATGGGCTTTGTACTTTGATGGTGCAAGATGTAGAGTACGAGTTGGAGTGGGAATTTGTTCGATATCCCCATCTGAGGAAAAGACCTTGAGGTCGTATCACTTCCAGTTCATGTGCTCAAACAATGAAGTAGAATATGAAGGTCTTGTCCATGGTTTAAGCCTTGTGAAACAAATGGGTGCAAAGAAAATAAGTGTGTTCAGAGATTCAGAGTTGGTGGTCAACCAAATCCATGGAATTTTTGTTGTAAAGAATATTCGTATGCGATCCTATCAACATAGAGTCTGGGATCTGATTGACAACTTTGAGGCATTCAATATTCAGGCTATACCAAGGGAGAAGAATTCTGAAGCTGACAAAATGGTGACTATCAGGGCTCAGTTTGAGCCGCCCTTCGAATTATTGAGAAATAAGCATGTGGTGAGGGTAATTGTAAGACCCGTTGTTCTAGATAACAATCAAGATTGGCAAGTGTTTGATAGCGATGCTCATATTGCATCATTCCTCCAATCATCTAGAGAATTTTTTGATCAACTGCAACCGAAGATTGTCGAAGCTTATGGGGATCAAATTATCCAGTTGAAATCCAATAAGCTTCTGAGAGGGCTAGTCACTATGGAGAGCCTATTTGATTCTGATGATACAATGAAGGACAAAAGGAAGTTCATGGATGACAAAGGAGATTACACCAATTTGCATATCGGGGAAGACAAAAAGCTCAAGGTTGGGAAAGAAGTTTCTCAAAAGAATAAGGATAGATTAAGGCATTTCTGTGAAGAATATCTGATTGTAGTAGCCTAGTCATATGATGATCTTAAAGGATACGATCTTGGGATCATCGACCATACAATTGAGTTATCAGAAGGGGCGAAGCTAGTTCGTCAAAGGTAGAGACCTGTGAACCCAAAGAGTCTCTCATGTCATAGGAGTTGAATAAATTGATCGCATCCTAAATAGTGTTTCCGATCAAACATAGCACTTGGGTGTCAAACCTGGTACCAGTTCGGAAGAAAAATGGAGATATATGACTATGTGTAGACTTCTGAGACTTGAATAGAGCATCCTTAAAGGATTATTATCCCTTTCCTTCAATGGAGGTAATTCTACAAACCATAGATGGCTCCGAAATGTTTTCAATGTTGGATGGTTTTTTGGGCTACAACCAGATTCGGGTAAAGGAAGAGGATCAACACAAGACAACATTCACCACAAAGTGGGGGACTTATGCATATGTCAAGATTGCTTTTGGACTCTTGAATGCCGGAGCCACTTTTCAAAGAGCCATGGATATTGCCTTTAAGGATTTGATCCATAAAATTATACTCATCTATCTAAATGATTTGACAGTATTTTTGAAATCTACTGATGATCATTTTGATCGTTTGGAGCTTGTCTTCCAAAAGTGCCAAGAATTTGGGATTTCTTTAAACCTAAAGAAATGTGTGTTCAAAGTCCCTCAAAGGAATATTTTGGGGTATGTTGTCTCTAAGGAAGGTATTTCCATTGATCCTGAAAGAATTGATGCGATCCAAGAGCTCCCGTTACTTTTCAACAAGAAGGGCGTGCAGTCATTTATGGGTAAGGTCAACTTCATTAGCTGATTCATTGCAGATTTTGCAAGGACCATTAGGCCTATTACCTTAATACTAAAGAAGGACCAAATTTTCAAATGGACGGTGGAAGCTAGAAAAGCTTTCAATCTTATAAACGAGGCTATTTCTTCTGCTTGTGTGTTGGTAAACCCTGACCTGTCAAAGGATTTTATTATGTACATTTTTGGTGGTGGCAACAACATCACCACTGTGCTTATGAAAAAGGATGATGAAGAGAAAATGGAGTTCCCTATTGCTTTCTACTCATGAACCTTAAAAGAGTACGAGGTGAGGTACAAATTTGTAGAAAAGAAGGCCTTTGCTATTGTTAAAGGACTTAAAAATTTGTGAAATTTGATATTGTACAATAAGGTGATTGTTTGTGTACCACATCCTAGTGTGCGAGAGTATATCATGGAGGGAGAAATCACAGAGAAGAGAGCTAATTAGATCACCAAGATCCTAGAATATGATATTGAGGTCAAACCTGTCAAAAATATCAAAGGAAAGGGACAGTGCGAGTATCTAATAGAAAATAGTGAAACATCGACAGAGCTTGAGGCTCCGGAACCTGTATTATTGAACAAATAAAATTCTCAGGGTGACTGGCTTGAAGATAGAATAAACTTCATGCAGACGGGAAGGTATCCGATCAATCTACCTTCTTTTAAAAGGCATTTCTATCATTTACAAAATAGTAATTATGTTCTCCTAGAGGGTGTCATGTTTAAAAGAAATTTTAATGGTGTCTTGCTGAGGTGTGTAAATGAGGAGTAGGCCAAGAAAATATTAGATCAATACCACAATAGCCCAGCTGGAGGACATTTTTCTGCAAGGACCATGGCGATTAAAATAATATGTGCTGGTTATTTTTTGCCAACACTTTTCAAAGATGCATTTTTACTGATTAAGTCTTGCAATGAATGTCAGTTTCATGTCGAGAAGTGAAAGAGTGTTGCTATCCCATTAAGGCCTATAGTAGTAGAAGAAAATTTTTCTCAATGGAGTTTAGATTTCATTGGGATGATTAACCCTTTCTCCTTAGCTGGGAATAAGTGAATATTGACATCTATGGACTACTTCACTAGGTGGGAAGAAGCAGTGCCATTAAAAAATGCAACATAAGTAGAGATTGTTAACTTCCTAGAGGAGTTGGTAGCCAAATTTGGCCCACCCAAAACAATCATCTATGATAATGCTAAAGCATTCCTTGGCTTGAAGATGAGCCAATTCACATTAAAGTATGGGGTTTTCCTAAAAACCTCTTCTAACTATTATCCCTGGGGGAATGGCCTCGCAGAGTCTACCAATAAAAACCTCATCAGGTTAATAAATAAAATAGGCTCGGAACACTAGAAAGAATGGCATAGGAACCTCCGAATAGTGCTATGGGAAGACCAAATCACGCCCAAGCAAATACTGAAGACATCTCTATATGAGATGGTGTATGGGAAGGAGGCATTGCTACCTATTGCCACGAAAATCCCTACCCTACAGTTGCTTAAAATCTCTGGAAATTGAACAAAACAGAGCAATGGAGGTAAGGTTTTCTGAGCTACTCGAGGTAAAGGAAAAAGGAGATCACGCCCTTGAGGTGATGAACAGCCACCAGCAGGTGGTTAAGAAATGGTTTTATAAAAAGGCGTCGGATCAAGAGTTACAACGCGAGGACTTGATGCTCAAGTTCAATGAATGTGGAGCTAAGCCCGGTCAGCACAATAAATTCGACAACCTCTCAGAAGGGCCTTTCAAAATTACCCAGTGTAAACTGTTCAACTCTTTTGAGTTGGAAGAGGAAGAAGGTAATGCCCTAAGTATTCTAGTTAATGGAATAAATCTTTAAAAAATTCATTAATTTTGCCTGTGTGAAGGCTGTGTAAATTGTAAATATGTAATAAATTTTTCCTGCTTTAAAATTTTGGATCTTCTCAGTGCTTTATGATAATAGCAATGGTACAAGAAATTAAAAGAACATTGTAAATGGGCCAATATTTTTGAAAAACCATATATTATATATATTGGCTGAAAATTTACATTATAGACGTGGGGGGCATTGGCCTTGTATTGATATTTACATATGTCCGCTATGAAGTGGAGCATGAAAGTAAAAAGGAAGAAATTTGGGGACCATTTTCATTCTCAAAGTTATTAGTGGGAAGGACCAGCAATTGCAGTAACAGGCGGCACGAGATCAGGGAACACCATTCTTTCAAAATCCTTATACAAATAGAGGTTTTGTAATGGTTCAATATAATGCACACATATGAGGAAGTAGCAGCCAGCACGAACCTTGGCATGATGCTCCTCATGAGTCTCCAATTCGAAGCTGAAGAGGAAGGGCCTAGTTAGAATAGGTCCATGCAGTTGCAGCAGACGAATGTTACGAACCAAAGGGAACCCACGATCAAATTGAGCCACGGGCATGATATGCTCCAGACCTCCGAGGTAGCGTCAAGGGAAAACACACTTCGTCAGCTTTAAGATCTTGTGCTTGGAAACAATGATGTCTAGCAGCGAGGCAACAAAGTGGGAGCAGATGCTAGTGTTTACCTGGTACTATTCCTCATACTCTATGTAGTCTTTACCCAGAACCCACTTAACTACCTTCACATACAACAAGTTTTTCACACCTGTCATACGCTTTAGGTGCCTGCACCTAATTTTTCCTAAGAAGGAAGCTTGAGTCTTCTTGCAGACTAACCTTATTGGTGTTTCCATGCTATTTTATTTTGTGGCTAGAAAAATGAAATTGCTAAGATAAGGAAAGCTTTCTAAGCTAGGAATGCTAGGAAACATTGTGATTTGCAATGTTGCCAAGAGTCTTATTTATAGACTAGTCAAGGTTCACCAGCTAAGGTAGGCCATCATTACAACTGAGCCAAAGTGTGTCACCAAGCCTTGTTTTTAGTGCTACGATGTGTGAGGTGATGTGAATATGTAGGTACGGTCGCAACCTGCTCTGTTCAGGTTTCTAAATTCATTAGAAGTTGCCCAGGTACCAACACAAGGAGCCACCGTCCCATCCGAATCAAGGCAAATCTTAAAGACAAGCTATTGGGTGATGCACCCATGTATGTTCAAGAAAAATCAGTAAATGCATAAAGCTTGCGAAGGTGTTTTGCAAGGTTGTCTTGGTTCATCGTTCAAGAAAATTAGGCACCACCTCACACGAAAATCTCTCTTAAATGTAGAGAGCAATTTGGCAGGTTGGCGATCCTTTCGCATGCACGAAAGGCTGGTGACGCATATGGCAACTAGGTATGAATGGTTGGCACGTACCCTTCTTGGTCATTTTTCACGAAGATCAAAAAGGCAAGTTAGACATGCATAGCACATTAATTGCAAGGAGTTATTGAAAGATAAAACAGCTAAGGAATTCATAAGAGAGAAATAATTTTTCAGAAAAGCTAAGTCATTTGTAAAAGTTTGTGAAAAAATTCTTGCGAATATCGAAAATGGCTGAGATTGTAGAGAACCCAACACAAGCCCTGGCACCAACAAGTATAATAGAGCAAATGAGGATGGTGCCCTACGTACAGCTCTACAATAAGGATTCTTATGCTACTCCAAGCATCCCCATAAGCCTTGCTGACCTTTCACTAGTCAGGTGGACCATATAATACTAAACACAATTCCTCACAGAGATCAGGCTTTGGTTGCAAAGGATTGGGATAACGTCTTTGATCCTGAGATATTCCACAATCCTAAGAGCCTTAGGGAGGCTGCATGTGAGAAAATGAAGAATGTAGAAGACCCTTTCAACAAGCGTCTATGGTTCTGTGGGCTTCCATAGTACATGGTTCCTTTGGTGCACCCATGCCCAAAAATTGTGGCACCATGCATGACACGCTTTGACCCAGACACTCGAGTGATAAGCAGCACTAATTTTAGGGTAGTCATTAGCCCCGAAGCTATTCAGGATATGTTGTGCATCCCGCTCCCCTTGACCTGGGAGGTTGAGATTTTTGAAGTGAACAGAATTCAACAAAAGTGGGGAGGACTCCAAAAGGTGCAACAATTTTACTGCTCCAAAATCAATCAGCCAACAAGTAATTCAGTAGCACCCAAATTCCCTTTTGGTCTGAAGGCTCTGAAAGGTGGGTCTTCTTCTATCATTTCTATGCTGGCGCTAGTGTGTGGTTTGGATACAGACAAGCATGTTTTTGAGTTTCAAATGTGCCTCAGCTTTATGTTGAAGAGGAATCATGAGGCTCCACTCTTGGATTTTGCAAGAGTTATTAGTGATGGGATTTGGCAGTAGCTGTAGGAGTTTCAAGTCGGTGCTAAGTTCAGATATCCCTCCTTCCTGGCCTACTTGATTTTACATTAGAATTCGGATTAATTTTTGACATTTATGTCTCTGGCTATTTTTGATGAAGGCAGTTTGAGAAAGCCAATTTCGACATGGAATCCTATCATGTCAAAAACCTTTGATTACTATGCATTTTTGGATTTATTCTTGACCCCAACTCTGAGGGATTTGGATGGAGTTGGCATTAATATGATCGCACACATATCACCCTGACAAAAGTCCTAGTTGGGAAAGCTTCTACCACCTTGTAATTGGTTCTTTGGCATGGATTTCACCATACTCCACATGCGAGGTTTCACCCAGGAGCCCTTCCGACTCCCCCGTTTTCTTTTCGATAGAGCGCTAGCCCTGGAACTAATGAGGCAGCTATGTACTATTGATAATGATTATTGGGGGGGGAAACATTTAACCTCCTATTTGTTGCTGCCAATCATGTTTGGTTCTATGTCACTGATCAAGAAAAGAACTTCAAAGATTGATACTTTGAAGATTTTGCTTTCGAAGTTGGGTCATCTTGGGTTGGTATTGATAAATGATACCTCACATTACAACCTCGGAAATAATTTATCAGGGTTTGGCATCAAAATCCCACATTCACCTCGGCCATTATGGGACCCTCAAAGAAATGTTGAGGGGATTTAAATTTATATATAGGCCTTAAAAATTTTCCTACTGTGGATGAGCAACTGCCATGGCTGAAATTTTATGACATTGCAGAGAAAGCCAACCTAAGGCAGAAGATCAACCCATCCCTATGCACCTAATTGAATAAGATAAATTGGACGTCCGAGAAGATCCGAGACTTCTAGATATACCGACAGGAGACTCTGGAAGCTGACAAGCTTCATGAAGAAGTGGCCCTTGATGAAAGATTTGATGATATCTAGGAGAGGGAGCATCTGGACTTAGAAAGGTCTCTGAACCATTCAATGTCTATGCAACATTATAGAAGGGAAGAGATTGCCATAGAGTTTGGGAACGAAGTAATTCAAAATCTCTCTGTCATTGTCGAGAATCCAATGCATGAGAAGGATACTAGTAAACAACTTGCACAAGAGGAGGATTCACATGCACAAACATCAGATCCATCCGACTCCTCTAAATCATCAAGGAAGCAGGTAAGGACTACCTGTGGTCAGAGGTGGGTCATTGTTGACCTTGATGATTATCCGAAGGAAAAGCGGCAATGAACTAGAGAGTCTAATTGAGAAGAAGAGCGGCAAACAGAGGAGGTGGTTGAACCGTCATCAGCTCCACATGAGCCTTAGGTAACATTTCCTCCCTCTTCTCTCTCTACCATGTCTTTGTTCTCTTCTTCATCTGCCCCTCCTTTTTCATCTGCGTTAGTTTTGTCTATCGCTAGATATCTTGGGCAGTCAAGTCTTACCCCTCTTAGTTTCCCATTTTCATCTTCCACTTTCCATCACTTACCCCAAACAAAATTTGGTGTAAGTACTGGGCTTGTGAGCCACCAATTCTTATCTCCAAGGCCCACCCCTGCGGCTGGCGCATCTCTAGCCTTTCCCTACACTACACTATCACCTTCTCTGAGTGGCCATTTCATTCTACCATTCTCCCCTACCATTATAACGAGGCCCAACAAGAATTCTGACGCATTGAGTATGCTGTCTTTCCCGCTGGCCATCCCACAAGAGTTCCCTTTTGCTGGTGGCCTGGGCATCCCTACCCAGAAATATTTTTCGTAGGTTGATGCAAACAAGAGTGCCCGAGCTAACCGTATCAATAAAAGAAGACAAAAGGATGCAACTAGGTAGGCAGAGCCTCTCTTGCAAACTATATTTAATGAAATTCAAAATTCCTTGATGTTTACAAAAATCACTCCCAAAGTGATTAAACTGGTAGGAGAGATGCTACCAAGTGATTACTCTGTAAATGCTATCGGGCTAGATTTACAATAGGCCCACCCATGAGATAAGGTCGAGCTAATGGAGGAGACCTAGAAAATTGTGACCATTGATTACCTCAAGCTTAATCACCATGCAAAGAAAAATGATGATCAGATAGCGGAGCTCAAGGGTAAGCTAGACATTTGGGTAAACAAGTTTAAAGCCTAGAAGAATGAAATAAGTCACCTGGAGAAGATGAGGAGTGCCTTCAAAATTCAAATCAAGGAGCTGCAAGATATGAGCATGGAGTTTGTTCCAACTCTCTAGCGCGAAGTTGAGCAAAGCCAAGCAAGTGAAGAAAAAAATTGCACTGCATCTGAGCAGCTAAGTGAAGGAATGAAGGAGCTCCGACAGAGCATGGATGCTGAAATTAATGAAATGAATGCCATTTTGGAGTTGGAAACTCAAAAAGAAAAGCAGGTTGAATTGGCCCTAGAAAAAAAATAAAAAGAGGTTTCCACTCTAAAGGAGTGGGTGTCCATATTGGATAGAAATGTTTCGGAGCTAAAGGCGATTTTGAGCAGCACAGAAGCAGAATTGGCTACCCTAAAGACCCAACCTCTTGTTCCCCATATAAGCTCATTGGAGATTTCTAAAGAGTTGTATGCATCATACTGGGCCAAGGTGAAGTCTTTGTGCCTTATTCTTTAGCCCACCTTAAAATTTATGGTGCAAGGGGCTAGCCTTTGTGGAACAGTGCGTGAAACCATACAATAGGCTCAGGAGTTAACTGTTGACATGGTTCCAAAGGCTAGGATTTTATTGGGAAAGTTGTATACAGCTTCTGATGAAGCTTTGAGCAGCATAGACATCGAGGACTGAACAATGGAGGCCATGGGTGTAAGTATCCTCATTTCTATGCACGAGGCTATTCAACATGTAGCAAAATGCAGGGCTCGGCTAAATTAGGTTACCAGTGACATGCGGGCAACATTTTCCCACTTAACTGAGAGAGGCCTTCCATTGCCCTTCATTGTGGATCAGACGGTGGTGGGTGTGGAACACATTGTTGCTATGATTGAGGAGAAGCAAGACCTTTCTGTCTTCTAGTATTTTGATCAATCTCTGACTGTCGAGGAAATTGAGGGGATTGTACATCAGTTGACATGACTCTTTTTCCAATTGGAACTGGAAACGAAAGTATTAGACGGATTGCCTTTCAAGGCAATTATCGATCTCAAGCTGGCTCATGAGAATCTGCGAGCTCTCTCCATGCCATCAAACGAAGTCTAGACTAGTCTGTAGGGTGCCCTCTCAAGGTTGTGAGCAGTTTTGGGATGCTGAACCAAAGCTTCTAGGGCTCTTCATTCCGCGACCGAAATGCCCCTATGAGTCTCCAAATTTTTCAACAAAAATTGCCAAGCCTTTGCGGTTCTATTTTTACCTTTGCAGCTGCGCCTTACCTTTCAAATGCTCACTACCCTCGGCATGCTCCACATGGCTTCCTCGTGAAGCTTTCTATTTTTTATGTCACTTCACTTTTCACCAGTCTCTGTCTACATGCCATGTTGTTTTTTCTGGCTTCTTTCCGAACTGGGCTCACCTTGTACTTTCTTTTGCTCAGTGCACTCCATGTGGCTCCCTCTCGGAGCTTTTCATTGGGAATCTCTTCGAATTTTTTCTAGGCTTCATCTGCATGACACATGGTAGTTACTATTGCACCAGTTACCTTGGAAATGCTACTACACCTTTTGTAATTGCCTGCTACCACATTTCCTACTGTGGAACCACGTGTTCATTTATGCTACCACATGGTTTTCCATTTCCTATCATGGCTTCACTAGCATGCTCCTGGGCGATCGATGTTTGCTATGTCGGCTTGAGGTGATCTAGGCTATTAGTCTCTGCTCATGGTTTTCCTTCTCTTGGTGCATTTCAGGTGGTGGGTTGTCCTATAAATACGACCATGTTTCTCTTTATTTAGGTTGTTGATTAAGTTTACAAAAAAATCCTGAGCACTGGGAAGAAAGCCTTTGTAATAGTTTTATTCAATTTGAAGACTCCAGACTATGCCAAATAAATTCGATCTTTCTATTTTTCATGCATTTAGTGAGACTATTGGTCTATGCTATTATCTTCTTTTATTGTATGAATGCCTATTCTTCAGCTTTTGTAATCCTTCATAATGTAATGAATACAGATCATGTTTCTTCAACTCTTCTATGCTAGCTAAGGTTATGCTAATATTATGTTATGCAAATTAGAGGGTACTCTTATGTTTTAAGTGCTTTTGAGAAATTTAACTTGATGAACAACAATTTAGTGGTTCTAGCCTTTGCATTCTGCATTGTTCTCTGGTGAATTTGTCTAAGACTTTGGTGCATCACCTATAGTGTAGATTTTATATTTTTTCTATCTTTCTAACCTTATACTCGCCCCCACTAAACAAAGAGCTGGCTTCGGTAAAATCCCGCAGGTCACTTAGCTAGCGCAAAACATCCCCCAATAGCTAAGTTTCCCATAAAACTGCTACTACATGCAAAATTCTGCGTCAATAGTTGCCACTTATTTTTTGATGATAGTAGCATGATACAAGTACATGACATACATTTGATTCATATATATACATGAGATGTTAGTTCTAACATTATGGTGTTTCTTGTTTTATGTGTATGCTCCTTTACTTGCATGTATGATTATGTGATGGATGTTATACTTATGGATGTATGTTTACATTAGATTCTATCATGATTTAAGAAACACACATGGATGTATGTTAATTAAATACAATGATGATATAATTGTCTAACCAAAAGAAGTAATGTAATGTAGAATAAAAAACATGTATGTATGCCTCACACACACACATGGTCACATCATAACATAAATTTGATAATGTGTTCATGAAGGGATGTCAACATGTGATACAATGTGATCTATAAGGGATGAGTGTTACACACATGACATATAGGCACTACTCATATTATCAACAATGGTGCATTACATTAACAGGTTGTTTTAGAGGGAAATCATCCATAGATGACAATCCATAGGCACCAAAACCATATACAGAGATGACAATGTAAGGTCCTAACCAATTAGGACTGAACTTCCCCCTTTGATTAGGAAGTGCATTTACATTTTTATGATTCTCACAAAGAATCAAGTCACCTACCATAAATTTTTTAGGAATAACACCTTGATTATATATCCTAGATAGTTATTGTTCATAAGATTTAAGGTGATCGAGGGCCTGCAATCGGTGCTCATCAAGTAACTCAAGCTGATGCAAATTATTGGATCAGTAAGTTTCATCATCAATTAACTCTTTAAGGGAAAATAACAAAGAAAAAATCTCCAACTCTAAATTTATGATAGCTTTATCACCATACATGAGGTTATAAGGCGTTGTTCCCATTGCCATATGGACACTCGTGTGATAGGAAGACAAAGCATATGTTAACTAGATGTGTCAATATTTACTATGTTTATTTACCAATTTTCGAAGAATGAGATCAAGCTTTTTATTAGATCTTGCAACTTGGCCATTGGATTGAGGATAGTATAGTGTAAAAAACCTATGTTGAATATGAAATATCTCCAGGAATTGCTTCACTTCTTGTTCTTGAATGGGGAACCATTTTCAAAAAAAAAGGTAGAAGGTAACCCAAATTAAACAATGATATTAATTAGAAGAAAGCTATAAATACCTTCAACATTCGTGGATTGGAGTGGGATAGCTTCAACCCATTTTGTGAAGTAATCGGTAGTAGTAATGATAAAGATATGTCCTTTGGAAGAAGGAGGTGATATATTTCCAATGATATCCAACCCCCATTTTATGAATGGCCAAGGGAAGGTATGATTTTGAAGCTCTTGAGATGGAGCATGAATGAGATGACTATACTATTGACACTGCAAACACTTCTTGACAAAATCAAAGGAATCTTGTTCCATTATTTACCAAAAGTATCCCATGTGGACCAATTTTTTGCACCATAGATTTACCACCAAAATGTCCACCCCTAGAACTTGAATGGGCTTCCTTAAGGGAATGGGGTATTTCCACTTTAGTGAGACATTAAAGAAGGAGACCATTATAGGATTTTTGATAAATAACATCTAATAGTACAATATAGTAGATGAAAGCTTTCATATCTGAGTGTGATCAATATTCATCGTACCATGAGGAAAATTTCCAACCTTCAGGTAATTCTAAACACTAGAGTACCATTCCTTCGAGTCTACGTGAGCACACATGAGAGCACCAGATTTAGGTTGATCAGAAACAGTAGGAGAGCAAAGGATGTTAACCAAAAAATGGTATTCCTTCTCCTTATCTACGCACACTAGGGAGGCAACGCTCACCATGGGATATGCATGTTGGTTCTCCCTCCTAGGAATGTTTTGTATCATAAAAGAAGAGAGGTGATCAAGTAAGGAAAAATCCAAATCCTGATATTGAGATAGTTGATTAGTTGAAAAATGGATGCTCCATGGTTTGGGACATAGAACATCACTTTTCTTCAACTAATATTCAAGGATGCCCTAGAGATCTCAATGCAAAGGAGAAAGAGATCTTGCAATAGGGTTTTCCTAGGCGATAATTACAAACTAAAGGTCACCACCAAGCTAGGGCTTGGAAAAATGTATGAAATGCAAGATCTAATGACAAAACCTAGTGATGCATTAAAATTGAATAAATGGCTTATAAATGAAAATAAATCAGAACAACAAACTGGAAAAGTACAAAGGAGTACTTGGAAACCTAAGGGACCTTGAGTGGAGATGAAAAATACTAAATAACCTAAAATTTAGGCCTATTGGGAATCATTTGGTTTGATGGAATGTTGTGTAGAAGTTATATTCACCAGTGCATGAACTATGTATTGCAAAGGTATCTGGGATAAATGTTCTTGCTCTGCATTTCTCCATAGTTATGTTTTAGGTCTTACAAATCTGAAGGAGTGATGATAGTGTTGGTATCTTTATTCTATTGAAAGTGTTCATAGTTTGGAGCTAAAGAAGTCAGTTTCTTGAGTTACAATGTATGATAGAGTTATCTCGATGTACTAGGCATGTACATTATTCAAGTGAAATTTATTGTGAAGGAATTTTTTGGATTCCAAGGTGTTTGTGGAATATTCTAGAGCATGTTCAAGTGAAATGTTTTGTCCATGAGCTATGGATAGGTCAAAGGAAGTGTGTACTTAAAAGCTTAATGGTGTTCACATGGGTAACAAATGACCTTGGTGTTTACACCACTTGCAAAGGTTCTTAGTTGTTTGTGGAAGTGTGGTGTGGCATGTAAGGTTGGATTTAGGTCCCAACTAAGGATTTTTTTGGTCCACCTTTATTCCTTTCCACTACAGGAATGTTTTGGTGCTAACCTAATATGAATTTGCATGGTTGAGGTGCATAGCCAACCTTGGATAAATGTTTCAAGGTTGAAAATGGTATAAATATGAGTTGAGTTGTTGAGGGATTATGTGATGGAAGAGATAAACAAGTATTATGTGAATTGTAGAGTTATAGAGTCTAAAATTGAGAAGATTAGTGTGAGCTTTCATGTGTTAGATTACTGGATGTAGTAAGAAAAAGGTGTCTACAATTATTCAATCAGGCTACAAAGGTGTTGGTGAAATTGTGGTAGATTCTCTATTGCATTGAGATGATTTTATTTTGGTAACATTTCTTCTCTATCTTCTTTTCTATTTTGGTAGTCATCCTTTCTTTTTCTGGGTAGTGTGCCCTCTGGTAGTGAGCCTTTGTAATTAGTATTGATATTACTTATATTGTGATCTAATCCTCACCGTGGTTTTTCTTGTCTTTGTTTTTCCATTTAAATTTGGTGTTCTCTTGTGTATGGTGTTGTGTTTAATTTTTTTTAATTTTTTTTTCATGGTAACTCATCATTATAGATTAAGGGTTTATTGAATGAATGTGGATTTAAATGTGATTAGGGTTTTGAAGTTTTAAGGTAAAATTGATTCACCCCCCTCTAAGTTGTCTTATGCATTCTAAATTTTCCATTTTTTTATTATAATGTTGAACCCCATGTTCAATATTGTGCAACATCATGTGACAATAATTTCTAGCATGCTCGGTGGGACTATTTTCTCTCTATTGAAGGATTTTGTGTTTTCTCCAATGCATCTTGCCTTTTGAGGCATATCTCCAAACATCATAGAAAATACATTCAAATCAATGGTTCAAGAAGTGCTAGTTTCACTTCATGTCATTGAGGAAGTGGTTCCTTCTTCAAAAATTCATCCTTTGGAGGAATTTCTACAAGCACCTAGCAACTTTGCAATATCATTTGGGTGACTCTATTGGTATGTACCCAAGATCTTTGGTTGGGAAGTCCTCTTCCTTCCTTTTAAAATTTCAACATATTTCTTGTCATTCCCATGCATAAAATGCCAATTTTTAATCGAAACCATATGTATACTTCCCCATACCATGAAAATGCCAACTTTTCTCCTCCCCATCAGCCATATCACACTCATTATGCCCCCCCTTTCATTTCATAGAACCTTGTTGTTGTGGTTTCTCAATATTCTCAAAATTCTTACCATTGACCCCCCTTGCTCAAGCTTCCTAGATTCCTACACATTCCTATCAACAACCCCAAGAGGCTCATTCTTCCTTTCAACCCCAAAATGAGAGTGAAATCATGTCCATGTTGTGGGATTTCCATAGATAGTTGGTTGAGCTTAAGGAGCAACAAGAGTGGGCTAATCAACCTATCAAGCATAGAAAGATTGTTTCCCATGAAAAGATGAGTTTTTCCATCAAGCTCACTATCCTCACCAACAAAATCTTAGTGGAGGTATGTGTAGAATTTGGAGACACAAATAAGGCAACAAGAAGAGTGTACAACAAGGAACACTATTTCTAAGAAAGAGAAAATAAAGCTTCACCTTTCTCTAGCATAAATTATCAAGACTCAAGTAGCCCATTGTGTGCCAAGTTTCATATAAACACCTCCACCAATTCCAAAACAACTTGCTAAGGAGGAGGTATGTAAGAACAATTTTTTTTGTTTCAATAATCCTAATCAGATTCTCGAAACACCTATAGAAGCTTTTGTTCCATCAAATATATCCTTAGGTTGGAGATCCAAATTTTTGAGAGCCTCCATTCCTCACCAAAACCAATACTTGAGGAAGCTCAACTCTTTGCTCCTATTGAGCAACTCCTTCTAGAGCTTCAACAATATTTTCAATGTCTTCCTAATCATTTTTCTTTCCCTAATATCATTTCACTTTTTAAGGGTAGACCTATGGTTTTGTAGGATAGTTGGTTAGAAGAACATAGGAGGGAGATGTTATAGGTTAGGAGTGAAGAGGTGGTTTTCGTGGAGCCTTCTTATGCTCTAGACAATGAATGCATTGATATACTATAGGAAATAATTGATGATGATCAAATGTAGTAGAAAGGCACTAAAAAGGTGGAGAAATTTGATACAAAAGAGGAATTAATCTTCTCTTTTGATGTCCTTGTTTTTTTGAAAATGAGGAGGATAGATCACATATACCTACATGATCAAAGTCTTTTGAGAAACTTGGTTCTGGCTTGATAGATGAAAACAACTCCATGATTTTGGAGCAAAACAAATAGACATGCTTAGCCCCTATTATAGTGGAGGAAACTCCCCTATCTATTGAGGTATGCAATTTTGAGATGGAGGACCTCTTCTGAGATGATTTATAAGCTTTTTGTTCAAGATTGGATGCCAAATCTTCACCCCTAGAAGAGGAATTTGTGGGAAGAAATATATGAGTAAGGAGACATCAAAAGATGTGGCAACCATTACATGATAAGGGTCTAATTTTTCTGTAGGTAGTTTCCAAGAAGAAATAAAAATAGAGAGAAAACTTGAAGAATTTAGTTCTTCACTTGAAGTGTCTCACAAATTTGATGTATGTGTTGATGAAGTGTGCATCAATGCAAGTAATTATGATGTATGTTTGTTTTCTGCTATCCCTGAATGTAGCAATGTTGAATATGAGGTCTTCATGAAAGATGAAGATGTGACCTTTGACATTAGAGATAATGTGGTTGAGTTAGAATGCTTCACATAGAATGAACTTTCTAAAAAATCCACCATTGAGAAGCCACACATCTACCTAGAGAGCGATGCTCTTTTTGCTCAAATTGAAAGTATGTCTGAGCTTCAATAATTTTCATTTGATTTCCATGAAGAAGAGACTCTTTTTTTAGATCAACATATAGGCTTGATATATTTTGCATCGCCACATGAGCTAAACCATTTCCTTTTTTTTTCAGTTCATGCAATGAGGAGGTCAAAAATTATAATAATTGCCTATCCTTTCGTGAGGTCTTTTCTCTTCCGTCTACAAAAGGTATTTTCCTAGATGTTGACCTATCTTCAAAAAGGTTTCTCCCTGTTGTTGTATGGTCACTTGAGAAACCAGTGTCAAATGAGCCTAATGCATGCATCATATGGTTCCCCTAGAACAGAAAAGTTTACAATGAGGTGATCCTTCACATTATAGGCATCTTATGCAGTTCCATGCATGTTGGAATTGGTTTTTAGTGGTTGTAGTTGGGTGAGGTTTGAAACTATGGTTTGAGGGAGATCAACTCCTTCAAAAGGTTCATCATTGATAGAGACAAATTTCCATTTATTTTCTTTCTTTTAGATCTTGTACATATTATTTTTTTGTATTTTCTTTCCATGAAGTTCCCTTGCACACCTTGCATTCTCCTTAATGGAATGCATGATTCTAGTTTTCATGCTTTTCTCCAAGTGAAGCCTACACATTTTTGTTTCACTTTGAGGAGGCCTAGTTGTTGAAGTTTTCCCTTGTGACTCTATGCCCAATGAGCTTGAAACAATAGAAAATTTATGATTTTCTTTCTTATGGTTTAGGACATAGTACAAACACACTTCCCAATCATTTCATTGAAGGAAACCCTAGAGATCTCAATCTAAAGTATGCAAAGGAGAGAGAGATCTTACACTAGGGTTGTCCTAGGGTCTGATTGTAAAATAAAGAGGGGTTCACCACCAAGTTATGGCTTGGAAAGGCTAATTAAATGCAAGATCTAATACCCTAATTTGATGCAAACTTTCACTAAATGACCTAAAAAAGCATGTAAATCAAAACAAAGAACATCACGATGAAATGTGTGCACCTAGAAATCTGAAGAAGGTTGAATAAAGCTCTGAAACACTAAAAATCCTAAATTTTTGGCCTACTAGGAATCATACACCAGTCTAGGCATATTAGTCCCAAACTAGGGTTTTTGGTCTAGAACAGGTTTCTGGCACTGTGGAGTCAAGATCTACAAAAATTTAAAAAAAATGCTTGTAGTGGGACTCATACACCACTTTTGGCATATTAGTCCCATTTCAATTTTTTGAGAATTCAAAGTTTAAATCTATGCTCCAATCTCTAGTCTATCATTCCAAACTGATTTTCAGATACAAACATGCAAGAATAGTTGCAAAACAAAATATATGTACTTGATTTGCTTATGGGGGGTTTGCCTCGGTTAAACCCCTAGTTTGGTAGGTAAACCTTGATAGAGAAAATGAAACATTAATGTAAACAGGAACATAATCCCTAACATTAAGTGTGTCTAAGATTACGAAATTTGAAATGCAATGCAACCCTATTCCAATGTGCTAGAAAAAGATGCATGAATGAAACATGAAGTTGAATGACTCACTTTAAGAGATCTCTAATCACCCCAAATGAGCCCTAATGATTCTTGTACCTTTCTTAGGTTGAATGTAGAATGATAATGGAGGAATGAAGCACTTAGGAATCAAGTCATTAGGCTTGGCTTGATGGCTAGTTGCATCTCCCCAACCTAGAATCGATCATGATTCACCATAGGAAAACATAATTAACCTTTGAAAATGATAGATCTTAGATGAAAGTAAACTTGAAGACCTACAAATAAACTTTAATGCTACTCCAAGGCTTCAAATTTGTTGATTACTTGTTCTTGAATACTCTTGTGAAGAATTCTTGAATGCTTTCAAATGCTTGGATTTTGAAATTGTTCTTAAAAATGTTTGCTTAGATTGAAAATTGACTTAGAAGCTTGATTATATAGGCATTTACATCTAATTTACCATTATTTAGATATCAAAAGCTGACATCAACCAAAAATTTGAATTAAAAAGTTAAATTTCTCACTCAAACCCTAAAAAATCCCCAAATTGGACTCATACGCCACCTCTAGCGTAGGGGTCCCACCTAGGGGGACTCATATTCCCAAGGTGGCATATAAGTCCCACCCTATATTTTTAGGTGGGTTGTTAGAAATTGAAGTGCTTTTGATGATTTTGTCAGATTTTTAGCTGAAATAAGCCTTGAGATCCAAAATCAAGGGTCTTATGGGCCTATTGGTGATGACTTAAAGGGGATTGAAAGTAAGGGTACCAAAATAGGTCCAAATTAGGCAAGGGATTATACTATCTCAAAGAAGGGAGTACAATTTTTGTTGCCACATTTAATGCCCACTTTAGCACCCATATGACTCTATGTGCATATGCAAGCTAAATGACTCCAAACAATAAATTTTATTTCATAAAAGGATACTCATATGGATTCATTCACAACATGAGAGAATGAAGCCCGCACTATAGCTATCTGCAAAATCACAATGTTAGGAACCACATCCTACAACACAAATTTGTTAGTTGTCTAAAAATCCTCTTATCTAACTTCTTATAGAAATCAAAATTTGAGGGTAGATGTATGCCCCACCTTGATTCCACTTTATTTTTAGAGGTGGAATCAAGGTAGTAGTCTAACCACATTGAACAAGGTAAGTCGTATCATAGGGTATTTCCAAGTACCATACCACATAATGATAGATGTATGATGAGGATCGGATTGGAATCATGATTCTAATGCAAGAAACATCATCGAAAATAGAGCTCTTTAGCCCCTGTTATGTTAATTTGAATGAAACGCTTTTAACCCTTATATAGTAAAAACCATAATTTTTAACATATATAAGAGTAAAAAGTGAAGTAATTTCTATTTATTTTGTCTTTTACCCTCTTTTAGCTTGGCATTGGTGGAGAGTGACTGAAGATGTCAAGCGTCGATGAGAGTACAAGCCTCCGAGACTAGATTTCCTATGGGAGGAGGTAGCCCACAACAAGCTACAACATCAGGTGAGTTGATTTTTTGGCCTTAGCTTTGTCCTTACACATTTATTTTATGTTTTTAGGCATTTCTAGATAGATTTAGGACCCTAGAACAAAATTTTGTAAAGCATCCCTTTTTTTTGCGAAGTGTCCCCTTTTTCACAAAGTGTCCCTTTTTGTCGTGAACTATCCCACTTTTTCCCAAAGTGTCTCATTTCTTTGCAAAGTATCATAAAGGGGAACTAAAGTGTCTAGGACCCTTAGAAAATTACACTAGAACAACTTTAGTACACTTTTTTGATTGTTGATGTATAGATTTAAGATTTTAGAATGCTTATAGGACATATGTTTGCTTTTTGTTGTTATATTCTACCTTGGTCACGACAACGTCTTAACAACAGATAATTTTTTTGCCTATGAGACTTAGCCCTAACTTTATTAGAGGAGGATACACAATTGCTTTAGACCACTAGATTGTATTAGGCATACCTCATGCCCCCATGAGGTAAGATGATGCTATGTTGATGGCATTGGATGAGAGGTGGGTTCTAGATACTTGCATGTTTCATCTTTTGATAGGCAAGATGACAATCACCTTTGAGATATCCATCACATCCTTCGAGTTTTGATTCAAGGTGAGAGGGTCCATTTTCTAAGGGATCATTCATTTCATGAGATGAAATACGACATACAATTTTGTCTTGGAGGTTCAATTTTGGATGATATCGTGGGGCCATAGATTGAGATATCATGGCTACTTTATTCATGAGCACCACTTGTGGTATGAATTATGATGTTCACCGTGGCACTAGTACTCTTCCTCAATGGCTTGGGAGCATATCTAGAGTGAGAAATAGTTCACATAATACTATGGATGGCACAATAGAGGATCGTATATGCCTGGGGGTGCAACATACTTGCACATTTGTATTATGATCTAGGGTAGTTTTCATACCATGAGGTCGACAATATGGTGCATTGTACGCTACTGCAGGTGTGGTGCCTAGAGCATATCACATGCACTAGGCCAATAGGGTTTCCATGTACATCAGCCCTAGGGTACCCTTGCATATTCATTTATCCTTTGAGGTAGTTATGGTAGTACAAAGATTTTATAGTTTTGGAGGGTCAAATTTGATTGATTAGATGGGGAGATCTTATGGAGACCATACCAGCTTATACCATAGTGGTCGGATGAGACCCGTCAGTTGAGGAGACTATAGATGGATAGATTTATGGTAGGAAGACATGATTATGTAGTACAAACCTTCTACTACTATCATCTCATGTGATAGTTTGGGAAGGTACAGATACCACCATTGACATGATCTTTCTTTAGGCAATCAGTACGGAGTGCTTGGAGGCTCAATGATATGAGATGACTCACTTTTGATGATGTTGTCTATAGTGACTCAGATTACGAGGATCTTAACATGCCCCGGTCTTCAAAACTAGTGATGTCGATGCCACAGATGCATATGAGGAGTGGTGGGAAACAACACAGCTAGCTCATGTATTCACGATGGATGTGTCGATAGGCTATGCAAGACCACTCCCAGATTAGAGAGATGAGGAGGAGGATAGATCTGAGGAGACAAGGGTCAAGGTTGCAGACTTATTCATAGATGTGATAGATGAGGATTATGATGGCTAGGACGAGGATGAGGAGTAGCTAATGAGTGAGGGTGATGAAACACCAGATGAGGATATAGTTGGCCATGAGTGGAGCGAGCCATCTCACACTCATGTCACTAGATTATAGTCACCAGTTGTAGCATGCACAAACACCTATAGTCATGGAGAGGCTAACACATCCTCTGGATGCCTTGTGCATAGGATGAGGTTGTCTTTACATAGTCAACCAGAGACCTAGGTGATGATATTTTATTTACTATTATACTTTATGCTTAAGTTCATGCTTTATGTTTTATGTCCATATATATATCATGATGTGTGTGCATAAGATGAGGTTGTCTTTACATAGTCAACCAGAGACCTAGGTGATGATATTTTATTTACTATTATGCTTTATGCTTAAGTTCATGATTTCTATCTTGCAGGGGCTGTGAGAGATTTGTATGATCTCTATCGCCAGGTTGCTATGGAGATAATACCTTCATCAATCTATGAGGATTCTACCAATACAAATTATGTTCCCCCACCCATCATGGAGTGGGATCCATAATTTTTTGTGTTGTACATTATACTGTAGGATTGAGGAGGCATGCCCACCGAGCTGAGGCTTCTTTTGAAGAGGTTTAGTCATCTTGAGCCCCAATGGAGGTTGAGAGACTCCATATAGAGGTAGCCAAACTACAAGCAGAGAGAGATCACCTAGTGGAGGATCACTGGGAGGCTACTGGATGTGCACATGGTCTATAATATTCCCTGGATGCACTCGTCAGCTCACGATCAAGATCAAATACCACCGTCTCTTGATGGATTAGCTCTAGAAAGATGTGATCACTAGATCCTGAGGGATCCAGTGGTCACAGACCATAGTAGCATTGCATATATTGATGACACATACTCAAAATTTTGATATATATATTAATATGATCATTTGATATTTGGTTATTTCTGTTATGCGTTTAATGTTAAATGGAAATGTGATTTATCAAATAATATTTTTAAGACTATCTAATAAATGTCCCCATGATTTAACATGCTTTATGTGATCTAATTAAAATTATTCTAGTTTCTCTTAGACGTGACATTGTGATTAAGTATGTTATGCTAAATTAAATGCACCTATAATCTAATTATAGAACATTAAATACATATAAGGATCTAATCTAACATAACACACAAGATGAACTTGAATAGCGTGAAACCTAAAGTAATCATTTGAAAGTTAATTTAAATAATCACTTTAGTATTCAAGACACACAAAAAAAAATTTGTCAAGAAAAAAGCAATGCGAGAGAACATAGAATGTCATCTACTAACTCTAACACCACTGCTTTATCATTCACAATATTCAAGAAGATTAAATGTAGTACCTATGCAAATGTGTGGCATTAATAGGTTCTTTAAGAGGTGTATTTTCTATTTCTATTAATGTGTATGTGTTAGGCCCATAAATTGCATTAATTATATAAGGTCCTAACCAATTAGGGCTGAATTTTCATTTTTAAGTTGGGGAAGCATTAACGTTATGTTGATTATCACATAAAACCAGATCACCTTTATTGAATGACTAAGGAATAAAATTGTCATTATAACTATGTTGATTTCTCCTAGAATAGGCCTAAATGTGATCAAGAGTGTTAATTTTTTGTTCATCAAGCATTTCAAGCTGATGTAGTTACTGTTCTTTATAATAATTATCATCAATAAGTACTTGAAGAGTGATTCTTAATGTAGGAATCTCTAACTCCAAGGGCATTATTACCTTGGTACCATAGATGAGATTATAAGGTGTAGTCCCTATGAATAGTCTAACATTCATGTGATAGGCCTATAACACATATATTAGTTGTGTGTGCCAATCCTTATTATGTTTTCGAATGGTTTTCTTTATGATTTGTTCGAGGGTTCTATTAGTTGATTCATCTTGACTATTAGATTGCAGATAGTAGGGTGTTGAAAAGCAACATTGTATGTTAAATGTTTCTAAGAACTTCTTCACATCATTATTCTTAAATGGTGTCCCATTGTCAAAAATTAACTTGGAAGGAAATCCAAAGCAAGCAATAATGTGTTCCAATATGAGATGACATATCACATCAACTGTTGTTGAATGAAGGGGAATTGCTTCTACCCATTTGTGAGGTAGTCTGTCATAGTGATTATGAATGTATGTCAGATGGAGGAAGGTGGTGATATTTTTCCAATGAGATACAGCCCCAAACCACAAAGGGCCAAATAGGAACTTGAGCTCGAAGTTCAGAGGTAGGAGCATGAATCAAATTTCTATGCTCTTGGAATTTATGACATCTTTTAACATATGCAAAGAAATCTTGTTCCATATGTATCCAATAATATCCTATGTGGGTTAGTTTTTGGACTAATGTTCTTCCTCCAAAGTGACCGCCACAAGAACCTACTTGAGCTTGTTCAAGTGCTATGGGTATTTCAGATTGTTTAAGGCATCTAAGTAAGAGACCATCAAATTACCTTCGATACAACATATCGGCGAGAATTATATACTTAGACAAGTTTTCGAAGGCGGGCTCAAATGCTCTTAGTTGTCAGCCCAGGAAAGGTACCATATTTCAAATAATTAAATATCGGATCATACCATTCACTCAAATTTTCCATGGTTGTTGATAATACTTCCTCTACTTTATCTTCAATTGATGGTTTCATAATTGTACACATGATAAATGTGAAGTCTTTCGAAGGATCTTGAGGAGATATAAGGGAAGTCACACTTGCCATTGCATCTAGATGCCAATTATCCTTTCGAGGGATGCTATAAATGGT
Source organism: Sequoiadendron giganteum (assembly GCA_007115665.2). Taxonomy (NCBI): domain Eukaryota; kingdom Viridiplantae; phylum Streptophyta; class Pinopsida; order Cupressales; family Cupressaceae; genus Sequoiadendron; species Sequoiadendron giganteum. Next base: position 395,319,420 of record CM021110.1, on the reverse strand, counting down.
AAATGATTCAAAATTCTCTAAGAAATTCATTGTAAGATCCTTTTATTTTGATAATTTTTCATGCTTCACTTGATATGTTCCATTTATTTTTTTAATAAACAATTATGAATCACTGAATATCTTAATTTCTCGAACTCCCAAAGCTAAAATTGTGCATAGGCCAACGATTAATGCTTCATATTCCATTGTGTTGATGGTGTATAGGAAGTTTAAGAAATAGGATAAGGGAATAGGATTTCCTACGAGCGAGACTATTATAACCCCAATGCCAGAGCCTATTCTACACTTAGATCTGTCAAAGTGTAATTCCCACATTTCTCCATCTCTTTGAATAGTCAACATATTCTGGTTAGGGAATGTTTTTGTATTAGGTAATGCCAGAGATGAGAGAGTGTTTGCTAAGTGGTCGATTAAGGCTTTTCCTTTAATTTCTTTTTGTGAAACAATCTTAAGGTAAAACTTTGTTAACATCATAACCCATTTAGCTAAGCATCCTGATAAATCTATTTTAGCAAAGAGGTGTTTTAAAGGATCAAATTTCATCATCACATGAATTTTAGCATTCGGTAAGTGATGTCTCAACTTACTAGTAGCAAATACAAGAGCTAAACATTGGTTCCCTATTGTTGTGTATCATGTCTCATAATTAATCAAAGTTTAGCTAATGTAATAGATAGGATTTTCCTTATCATTTTCATCTTATTAAGCCAACAATGCTACGAGAGCATTGGCTGATGCTATTGTGTAAAGGATGAACGGTTTATTTTGCATAACATGTTGTAAAAAAGGTGGAGTAGTGAGATAATCCTTCAAACTCTCAAAAATCATGTTTACAATCCTTATTCCAATTAAAGTGCACATCTTTCTTAAGGAGACACGTAAATGGTAACATTCGATCCGCTAAAGATGCTACAAAATGATGGATTGCTTGAATTCTTCCTTGTAAGGTATGCAATTGAGAGATATTTTTAGGAGGTAGCATGTTAACTATAGCATCAATTTTCTTCATGTCCACCTCAATGCCTCTATGAGATACTATAAAACCTAAAAAATTTCCACTATCTACACCAAAGACACACTTTTTTGAATTCAATATCATGTTGTATTTTTGCATTCGCTCAAAGATATTTCGAAGGATATTCACATTTTTTTGTTTGGTTAAAGTGTAGAGTAGAAAATTTTCACCACTATAGGTTGTAGGATCTAGGGAAACAAGTATTTCTATACTCCACATTCAAGAAAAAATCCTTGAGATTTCAATGCAAAGGAGATTGAAATCTTGCAAAGGAAGTGTTCTAGGGGATTGAATGATGTAAAATGAGGGTTTCACCACCAAGTTTAGAATTGGAAAAGAAAATATTTGAAACACAATGTAGTATGAAATATGACCTAGAAATGCAAGAAAATAGCAATGGAAAACTCTGAAACTAGAGATGTGCACCTAGGAAACTAGGGAAGGAAGAATGGAGGCCTGTAATCCTAAAAAAATCACTATTGAAGCCAACTGGGACTCATATGCCAACTTGGGCACATCAGTCCAATTTTGGGAAAACTGTGTTGGAACAAGTTTTGGATTTAAATGGGTACTTAGAGCTGCAAAAATATTTGACAAACAAGTATAGTGGGACTCATTCACAAATAGTGGTGAATCAATCCACTTCTAAATTTTCATAAATTCAAATTTGGATTATGTAGCTCTCAGTCTGCTTTGTTGTTCTTGATTCAGATTCGGGTCTGAAACTACAAAATTCAACTTGTAGGTCTTCTCCAAGCTCCTCCAAGGATTGTTCACAATCTTAACAACTTCGACTTGCTTTAACAACTTGATGACAACTTTTACAATCTTTCTATTTAATAAATCTGCAACCTAAACCTGAAAATCACATACAGAGAGAAGGAAAAATGGTTGTGGGGTTAGAGAATAGGGGTTTGCCTTGGTCAAACCCCTTATTGGTAATCAAACCTCGAAATGAAAGAAAATGTAAAGGAGAATGACAAATGAACAAAAGGTAATGTTGCAACTCACCAAACCCTTGAAATAAATTGCTGCAATTATGCTTGAAATGGATGTAATGGATCTAGTCCTTTATTTTTTCTTGAAGGAGATGGATCTTGAATCCAAAGCTTGCTTGGATCATGAACTTTACACCACAATTGTTAGCATAATGACAAACATGAATAATGCTCTTGAAAGCTTGACAATCTTCCCTTAAAAACCTTGAATGTTCTTTCTCAAATGCTCTTGTGAACTCAATTTTATATAAGGATGTTCTCACAAAAGTCTTAGGTGAAAATGAGTGAAAGAACCTTGTATTTATACTCAATTATGGAAGAATTCTTGAAATTACAAGACTAAAAACTGACATTGGATCTTGGAGAATAAAATCCAGACAAAGATTTAAATAAAATTTGTTTTTTGAGTTAAAGGGGACTCATTTTCCACCTTGGGCGAATGGGTCCCACCTAAGGGGACTCATTAGCTCAAAATGGCGAATGAGTCCCACCTTAGGAATTTGAGGTGGGTTTTCAAGGATTTGATGTTTTAAATCCCTTTCGTCGAGATTATCCTAAAAAATAAAAATAAATAAGGCTTGTGGATACAAAAAGGGGTCAATTAAAGAATAAGAAAGGCAAATTATTAATGAAAAGTCGAGGAATGTGAAAGTGTGTTACAACACTTCACAACACACCAAATAAGGCAAGATTAATGTTGATTTTGATTAAAAATATGTTTATTATGTTCAATTATGTGATGGAACCATAGAAAAGTGTGAAAGTGTGTTACAACACTTTACAACACCTTTATAAGGCACCATTAAAATACATTAGTTCACAAGGGCCGAAGACTTAATGTGAATGTGTTATCCACATTACAACACTAAATCAAGGCCACACTAAGCCAAAATCCACAAGGAGGAGCTAAACAAGTGCGGAAAAGCTGAAGGACCTTTTTTTTGACATTATATTTAGCCCCCACTTTAGTGAGAGGATGATCCCACTCCAAACTCACACAAAAGTGAACAAAAAAGAGGGGTCCAATCGTACCAATGTGGATGAAAAAGGATGAAAAAGATCAAGGAAACTCGATCAAGCCCCCAAGATACAAGATCCTAAGTCAAACCAACACAAGCACAAAAGGACACACACAAGGTGTATAATATACACCAGAACAAGATACATGATCATGTAGTGTCAAGAACTAAAAGAAAGAAGAAGAAGATCAAAAAGATGTGCTCACTCTAGGGCCACAGAACATCAGGTCATCTATGGGGTGAGTTGTCCTAAAGAAGTGGTTTAGTGAGAAAGTCATGCCAGTGTGTCAGCTTCCCACCGCATAATGAGAAAATCATGCCAGTGTATCGGCTTCCCATCATACTAACCATACAAAAGTTATCCTCCTTATAACTTTGATAAGGCACCACAATGTAATTCTTTTAAATATCATGTAAAATTTGTGTTAAAGGGGATTTTTATTTCATGTAATATCTTCCTCTTAGGGAGCATTGTGCCTAATGTATCCAAGAGAGGACAAGTCAAGGTGTTAGATCATCGCCCATGGGATGCCTCATTCACATCATGGCATGTCAATAGATCGTACACTCTTGGATGACATCAAACCCAATGACACCACCAAGAAGACACATCACAAGAAAAAGAAAAATCACACCGTGAATTGTTTTCCAAAAGATGTTATCGATGTATTCCCCCAATTTAAAGTGGTTTCTAACACGACTACTATGAGAACTTGCTTTAAATTAGAAGAATATATGAGAGCTTATTCAGAAAGCCCTATGCCAAGTCATACGATTCAGATAAGCTATATCATGAAAAAGGTAGTATGTAAAATGCAAGCCAACTTAAGGCATGCCATCCACATCCCAAGCTTGCTCTTAGATATGGGCATGTGCAGGATCATCATGGAAAAAATAGGCCATTAAGTGGTAATAAAATTCAGAAAAATCAGAGTTAAGCAACTCGACGTAAAAATTTGAATAAGTTAACTATATTATTTCAAAAATATGTAAGAATAGAATCTATTGCAAATTGAATTTAGTTTCTAAACTACTAGGTTTATTTTTATTTTAAAAAAATCTATTTGGTGAAAATTTAAAATTTCAATGTAGTAGTACTTAAATTTCAAGGAAAAAATAAGTAGGTGTATGTCTAACCACCCTAACCACAATAAAATGATATATTTTTAAAGATTTTAGATATAAGTATAAGACTCATGTCTCGATGTGATGCATATTGTTTTGTAATTTTTTTCAAGTAAATAATTAATTATGATTTTTTATTACAACTTTTAAAAAATATAAAAACTTGTACGTCTGACCACCTTAACTTGGTCAAAACTTCATGAAATTCAATTTTATTTTTTTAATCCTATAGTATGTGAAGCATAGAATGTGACACATGTTTCAGATTCAAAAAAATTGATACCCTTTGAAAGCTATAGATGTTTTTCAATCAGCCTATCAATCAGGACTTTAGTTGTAATTCAAATACAAAATGAATAATAATTATTTATTAAATTCAAAGTAAAGAATAATTTATATTTGTGGAAAGCTAAGAATCTCCTTTAAAAACCCTTTTCATTTCATCAATTTTTGGTAAAAAAAAGTTGTCAGCCACATGAGCCATCATATCACTTACATATTGCCACTTTTTGGCCCATCATGATCCTACACATACCCATATACATGAAAGGAAAGCAACTAGCCAAAAGAGGCAATGACAAGTGACATACGAGGAGAAGGCTAACTAACCCCCTTGCCCCCACTTAGTGCAGGACAAGGGTGAGCCCAAAATGGATGATGATATGTTGCTCCTTGCAAAAAGGGAATGACATGCAATAGTGAGTATGCTATGATCCTACAACTAATACATGACAAGGAGCAACAACTAATGTTATTTATTATGATGAGTAAACAAAGTTTGAACTTGATACATATTTAATGAGATATCTATGAGTTTTAGATACATCAAAATTAAAGTTATCTTGGAAGAATCTTTTGTGATAGTGCTAACATTGAATGAAGGATTTTTTTTTTAGGGACAATAACCAAGACCATTAGTCCTTATATGGACATGGATGCCTTGTTCTATAGCATCACATCCTTTCCCAAGTTGCTTCATAAGTCCTTCAAGTTTCCTAGTTGGCCTTGATTTTATATAGTTTTTTATATATGCGACCAATGCCATTGTAACTCGGTAGGTGTGAAACATTATCATTACCGAGTTGCATTTTAGGTGGTTCTAAGATGAAAATAGGTTTCTTTTGAACTCATGGTTTTTGTGAGTGTGGATGAAGAATTAAAGGATTCTTATGATGTCCCACAGGGTTTGTAGGAGGTCCAATAGTCAAGGGGGATCTAATGGACACTTGTGCATGAATAACCTCAACGATCTTGGTTTGATGTATCTCTAAGAAAGGGTAATCTAAAATCATCTTTTTACCATCACCCAAGCAATACACATTACTATTACTTGAAAGGATTTCAACAATGTTGTTTTCTTGCACCATGATATCTTCCCTAGTAGGATAATTTTTAGAACTATTGGTGTAACTAAATGTGTTGTACCTTGTCCTAGGTCATAATTACACTCTAGTTAAGTTTACTTAGGGATCACATAGGAGGTAGTTGGATTTTTTCCACTTTTGGTGGACTTATCATGTTATTACTTTATCACTTCCACCTTTCATGGACATATCATGTGATTACCTCTCCACCTTCTGTGGGTGATCCACCATTTGTGGTGATTATCACATTATCACTTTTCCACTTTAGGTGGAGTGATAGATTTTCATAGTTGTCTCATGTCATAAGATTACGAAACTTGTCATAATCTTATGCCCTTCTATGTTCTCACCTTGGATATATAACCAAGGGGTCTCTCTCATTGTAAATCAATCACAATCATATTGATAAGAATACAGTTCATTCTTGTCACATTCTATTCTCTTCTTTGTGCTTTTCATTTGGTCTCAAGATCTTGGCAGCCATAACCAATTCTAACATGGTATGAGAGTGGGTTGGGTGTCATTGGAGAGTCTTTTTTATAAGAGAGATACCAGATTTGGGGAGGTTCCATTTTTGGCTCTTTATTGCAGGTTCATATCAGAGCTTGTTGGTGCAAATATTAGCTCACCATTGCATCCAGGAGGCTCGGAAAAATCATATCTGACTTTTGTTTCACTCAATTCGATCACCATTTGCATTTTTGGCAAATAAGGGTTTGTTGCATGTCGTTTTTAATTGGAGCCATCATCATTTTTGCTTCAAAAATCTAGATTTCACTCATTTGCAGGAAAAATGATTTATGGGTTTTGTAGACACGGTTGATATTTGAACTGGGTATCATTTAAATTTTGTATATATTGCATAGATATATGAAAATTGCTGTCCAAAAAGTGTCACACGTCATTTTTCTCGTGGCGGAAGGTTAAAAAAATTCAAATTTTTATCTTCTACTTGTTGGATTAAAAAATGATTTAAGGGTTTTATTTCTAGCATCAAAATATTTGTGGGTTTTTATTTTTGTTTACAAATAGTAATTAGATTTTTCAAAAATCAAATCAGAAGTAAACTTTTTTGCTAGAAAACCTGTTTTCCTACAGACTAAATTTAGTTTTTTGAAAAATTATAACTTTTGGCGATGGTGTTCGTTTTTGGCAAACGAGATATCGACGGAAAGATTTTTTTTGTGCTCTTCACAATGGTGCAATTAGTTTTTGGTTTTGGTGTCTAGTTTCTCTAGAATTTACAGATTCTCATAGGTGTTGCTGCTTCCTGCTCATTTTGGGAACTTCGGGAGCTCATATCTTGCTCCTATGGTAACATTTTTGGGTGATTTTTTTTAAAGTGCATGATTTTTTGTGTACTTTCGAGTGGTGTAATCAGATTTATCTCATCTGCTGTAAATTCTTCACTTTGAGCTTGAGGCCTATTTTTCCAATTTGCATGTACCAAGATCAAAGTTCACTTCCCTATTTTTGGCAAGTGGCAATTATAAACACACTAAGTATAAAGTGTGAAATCATATACTACTTTAGGGGGTTTCATGATTGAGTGATTTGGGGGGTGTCTCTTGGTGCATTTCTTTGATCTGTTTGCTTGTGCTCTCTTGTTTTCATGGTTCATTCTAAGGTTCCTTTGCTCACATCATATAATTATTCAACATGACATCAAAATGCATGAATTATTCTAATGACATAAGGTTACTCTCTATATGTTGAAAATAAGGTATATGAACCTACAGATGTAGATAAAAAGATAAAATGGATGATTGAGCATACCAAAGCTCTTGGATGTCTTTGTAGACTAGTTTCTCAAGATTTGTTGTTTCAAATTGAATCATGTGACAATTCTCATGAAGCTTGGGACAAATTGAAAAAAATATATGGTACTACAGATGAAGTAAGAGGCTATCAAATTGATAATGAACTAATGAGCCTTGATCCTAAGAACTTTGATAATATTCAAGACTACATCACTAAGTTTAATGATGTAAGAGAGAAATGTAAAGCATGTGGAATTGATAAGAAGGAAATTCAGTTAGTTTACAATACAATGAAAAAATTTGGTCTTGATTATGCTTCTTTTGTTTCTAGGTTTCATACTCATAGATTGACTATGGGGTTTGCATATACTACACCTTCATTTGCATCATTTTCTAAGATGTTGATACATGAGCAACAAAATCTTATCACAATGGGTCTCATCAAGACTTCTAAATCTCAGGCATTGTTGGTTAGTCAAGTGAAAGAAATAGAATCAGATAAGAAACAAAAGAAAGCAAAGAATAATCCACATTCAGATCAAACAAAGAAAAAATCCTCTTCCAAAGGGGAATAATCTAAGAAGGAAAGACCTTTTTTTGCATATTGCAAGAAGGATGGACATGAAGAACACTATTTTTATAAGAAGGATATTGATGAGTTGAAAAATATTCTCAAAAGGAACCACATTGATTTTCTTTCTAGAATGTTTGAATTACCTTCTTCTCCTTCTTTACAACCATCTAAAAAGGACAAAGGTCAAGCATCTACATCAGGTTATAAAGGACAAGCTCTTTGTGCTTTTTCAGGTCTAGGATCAGGGAGATGGCTTCTAGATTTAGGAGCATCTCATCATATGGCATCTTCATAGTCTATTTTCTCTTCATTTCAGCCTTGTTCCATGTCTCCTATCTTGATAGGAAATAGTACATACATAAGTGAAATTAGGAAGGGATCTATTAGTTTTGGGGACAACACTTTTCAAGATGTCTTGTGTGTTCCTCATTTGATGAACAATATTCTTCCCATATATCAAATTACATATAGTGGAGATGGGAGAATTGTGGAATTCACACCTGATTCAGTCATCATTCGAGACTTGGAGAGTAGAGAGATTATTGCTACTAGGGTGGTTGATCATTCATCTCAGTTTTACACCTTTGCATATTTTTCTTCTGATGGTGACATTGTTCCTTAGACTGTTGATTATATGAACCATGATTTAGAAGAGAAATTTGGCTTCTTGAACTTGGGAGTTCTCACATCAAATCTAGTACTTGAGCCATGCATTTCATCTCCTCCATCTATTGTGCAGTTGATGATGCCTGTGTTTCCACATTTTTGGTTTCTTGTTATTCAGTGCAATAGGATCTACATTATCTTCCAGATATGGCTACTTTGGATGGCTTCTTGACAGGTATTTTAGACTTGTTTGTGGAGTCTCATCTTGCATATTTGGGGGACATCATCGATAGAATTCATCTTCTCTTTGATGAAGATGGTCCTTCTTCAGTTGTTGTGAGGGAACACTTTGACCCTCTTGTTCATTCTCTACATGATCATTCTTTGCAGTTTGACATGAGTGTGGATACTTTTGGACAAAATTTGGAGGAGGATTATTTGTCTTAAAAGGGGATATCATGTGATTAGCTCTCCACCTTCTGTGGGTGATCCACCATTTGTGGTGATTATCACATTAGCACTTTTCCACTTTAGGTGGAGTGATAGCTTTTCATAGTTGTCTCATGTCATTAGATTATGACACTTGTAATAATCTTAGGCCCTTCTATGTTCTCACTTTGGCTATATAACCAAGGGGTATCTCTCATTTTAAATCAATCACAATCATATTGATAAGAATATAGTTCATTCTTATTAGATTCTATTATCTTCTTTGTTCCTTCCATTTGATCTCAAGATATTGGCAGCCATAGCCAATTCTAACAAGAACTACAAACTAAATGTTCTTAACATTCAAAATTTGGTTCTTCTAAAATGATTTCATCAAAAGATGGTTAGATTTTCTTGTTCAATAATGTTTTTATCATGATTCTCATCAATTGGATCTTGCAAAAACATCCTATATTCTTCACTAATAGGAGACATATTAGGAGAGGGTGAAATTTGATTGTTATCCATAATGTCATCCTTTTTTCTCTAAGGTCCCATTCTCTTGTGCTATAATATCTACCCTAGTAGGATAGCTTTTACAAAAGTGACAAACAAAAGGTTCATCACATGTCATGGTTAGATATTGTAAAGCAACTTCATCACAAAGAGGGGAGACATCAAGAGAAGGATAACTATGAGTTTCATGGTTACCATTGATTGGACTTTTTTTTTCAAATAAGGCTTCTTAAATGGTAGGGGCATCAGGAAAGGGAGGAATAAGATTCTCACGAGTCTCAATAAGGATATCTTCTAACACTAAACTATCTTCTTCATGTCTAGAGAATATTTTAAGAGAAGAAAAGGTTTGATTTTCATGATTATCTCCATTTACTTCCCCATGTCCTATAATGTCTTCTTGAGTAGGAGAAGTAGGATTGTCATAGCTCTCAAATATCAACATATCCTCCACACAAATGTGTTTGTCATTATCATTTACGATTGTATCCTTATTCACTAAATAATTTTCACAAGTAGGGGAGGTGTTGGGAGTAGTGGACATGATCTTAGCTTTATGTGTTATAATATCTTTCCAAGGGGAAGGACAAACAAGATTCTCATAATTGTCCATGATTGTGTCTCCTGTCACCAAGATACCGTCATCACTAATAGGAGAGGTATCAGGAGAAGAAAAATTATGATTGTCCTAATTTTCCATGCTTGCATCCTTTTGTATCAAACCTTTAGTGGATGATCTAGGAGAGATGGAGTCATCAAGCGCTTCATCTAACATTGCAAAGTTATCACTAGTAAAGGGCTTGAGGGTTAAGTTAACTTTTCTTGGTTTGGGTTCTTCATAACAAGCCTTAGTGGATGACCCTAGTGAGAGGAATTACTCAAGGGATTCATCTAACATGTCTAAGTCATCACTACTAAAGGGCTTGGATGTTATGCTTTTTTCAAAATTTAAGAAATTTTTGAATTGTTTCTTTTGATGTTTTTTGTTTTTTGTTTTCAATTTCTAATGAATGTTGAATGTAATCCGATCTAAGTGAACTAGGAACTAATGATGAAAATGAAAAGTGCAAGAATATAAATCTATCCACAATTGTCATGAATGTAAATTATGCTACTTCTAATGATTTTAGTGTAACATAAGCTATGCAAACTTTAAATTGCAATTTTAAGACCTAGAATGAAATGCAATTTTCAGATTTTCAAACAAAGTAATGAAATGATCTGAAAATGAAATGTTGTGAATGCAAATTTGAAATTAAGAAATGCATGAAATGGACCAATTTATGCTATATTTTGTAAAATGCATGAAGTATAAATTTAATCAATTGAAACAAATAAAAAATGGCAGCAAACAAAAGATTAAAAATAAGGTTTTCAGTGCTGTAAAAGGCAATTTCAAATGTGTACATGGACTAATTCGCCCAAGGTGGTGAATGAATCCCCATAATGATATTTTTTAAAAATAATTAATTTTTCAATTGATTTTTATGATTTTTAGGTTGTATGATGCACATCAGGTTCACCAAAATGTAGAGTAGAAAATTGTCACCACTAAAGGTTTTAGGACCTAGGGAAGCAAGTATTTCTATACTCCACATTCAAGAACAAATCCTTCAAATTTCAATGCAAAGGAGATTGAAATCTGGTAAAGGAAGTGTTCTAGGGGATTGAATGATGTAAAATGAGCGGTTCACCACCAAGTTTAGACTTGGAAAAGAAAATGTTTGAAAACACAATGTAGTATGCAAGATGACCTAGAAATGCAAGCAAAGTACAATATAAAACTATGAAACTAGAGATGTGCACCTGGGAAATTGGAGAAGGCAAAATGGAGGACTGGAATCTTGAAAAATTCACTATTAAAGGCAATTGGGATTCACACACCAAGTTAGATGCATCAGTCCAGTTTTGAGAAAACTATGTCAGAAAGGTTTTAGACAAATGGGTACTCAAATCTGAAAAAATCTTTGGCAGACAAGTACAGTGGGTCTCATTCGCTAATAGTGGTGAATCAGTCCACTTCTGGATTTCTAGAAATTCAAAGTTGGATTTTGTAGCTCTCAGTTTACTCTGTTGTTCCTGATTCAGATCTAGGTCTGAAACTACAAAATTGAACCTATAGGTCTTCTCCAAGCTCCTCCAAGGCTTGTTCACAATCTTGACAACTTCGAATTGCTTTAAAAACTTGATGAAATTTTTTCCAATATTTGTCTTTGATAAATCTACAACCTATACTTGCGAATCACATACAAAGAGAGGGGAAATGATTTTTGGGTTAGAGAATAGTCATTTTCCGTGGTCAAACCCTTTATTGGTAATGAAACCTTGAAATGAAAGAAAATGTAAAGGAGAATGATGAATTAAAAAAAGGTACTATTGCAGCTCACCAAACCCTTGCAATAAAGTGCTGCAATTATGCTAGAAATTGTTGCAATGGATATGGTTCTTGATTCTTTCTTGAAGGAGATAGATCTTTAATGCAAATTTTGATTGGATCATGAACTCTACACCACAATTGTGAGCACAATGATAAACATGAAGAATTCCATTTTTTCCACGATGATTGATACTTGAAGAATGCTCTTGAAAGCTTGATAATATACCCTTGAAAACCTTGAATGCTCTTGCTCAAATGCTCTTCTGAGCTCAATTTTCTATAAGGATGCTCTCACAAAAGTCCTAGGTAAAAATGAGTGAAAGAACCTTGTATTTATACTCAATTATGCTAGAATTCTCGAAATTACAACATTACAAGCTGACATTAGATCTTGGAGAATAAAATCTTGCCAAAGATTTAAATTAAATTTGATTTTTGAGTTAAAGGGGACTCATTCACCACCTTGGGTGAATGGGTCCCACCTAAGGGTACTCATTCATCCAAAATGGCGAATGAGTCCCACCTTAGGAATTTGAGGTGGGTTTTCAAGGATTTGATGTTTTAAATGCCTTTCATCGGGATTATCCTAAAAAATACACATAAATAAGGCTTGTGGATGCAAAAAGGGGGTAATTAAAGCATAAGAAAGCCAAGTTATTAATGACAAGCCTAGAGGAAAGTTAAAGTGTGTTACAACACTTTAAAACACACCAAATAAGGCTAGATTAATGTTGATTTTGTTTAAAAATAGGTTTATTATGTTTAATTATATGATAGAACCCTAAAAAAGTGTGAAAGTGTGTTACAAGACTTTACAACACCTTTACAAGGCACCATTAAAATACATTAGTTCATAATGGCTGAAGACCTAATGTGAATGTGTTATCCACATTACAACACTAAATCAAGGCCACACTAAGCCAAAATACGCAAGGAGGAGCTAAACGAGTGTGAAAAAGCCTAAGGACCATTTTTTCGACGTTCCATAAAGATTTGGATAGAATACCATAATCATAGTCTTCCAACATCTTATGTATGTAATCATCAAATATTAATGTCAGAGCTCATTGATATGTTGCTCCCACTTTTTTAATCCAAAGGGAATCATAACCTAGCAAAATGTTCCTAAAATAGTTGTAAATGCTATTTTGCATTAATCTTGATGATTGATAAAGATTTGATTGTACCCACAAAATCCATCCATGAATGATAACAAAGCATGTACAGAAGTCGAGTAGACTACCATGCCAATATTAGGAAGGGGAAAATTATCTTTTAAAGATGCTTTATTCAAATCACAAAAAAATGTACACATCCTAATATGATTACCAAGTTTTATGACTGTGAAAATGTTTGAGATCCAAGGTGAATAATCTATAGGTCATATGAAACTAGCTTCAAGGAGTTTTTCAATCTCTCCCTTAACTATCAAGGCTTCATCTTTTGTATCTTTTGTCTAACTGGTTTATGATTTTCAACAAGGAGTATGTTGTGTGTCACTATCTTAACATTGATTCCCAACATATCCGAATAATTCCAAGCAAAAAATTTGGGAAAGTCATGAAGTAAAGTTGCATGGTCCCCTTGTTCTTCAGATCATCAAGGCATTTTCCTACCTTAATCACTTTTTCTTTATTGTTTCAGAAATTCAATCTTGTACTCTTCTTTGCTCATGTCAATCTCACTACTTTCCTTTTCTCCATATTTTTGTTTGGTGCTAATCATAGCAAATGTAACCTATTTATTTTGAAGAGAAGTAGATGGTTTTTCATAAACTCCTAGCATTTCTTTCAAGGCTTCATCATATTCGAAGTATTCCCATGATGGTTCACAAGTCATATCAAGCAATTCGGGATGCTTCAAGGTGAGATTTATTTTAGGTTTACACATGATGGTGTTGATGTTTAACGAGGGTTTCTTATTTGCTTGCATTATCTTAGAAGGATAGTATCCCTAACCACATTTTGTTTCTTGTGTGCTAGGTTCTAGAGGAACACAAATGCCTTGTTCTTTTTGTAAGTGTGAAATAAGTATGAAAGGTAAATGCACTTCTTAATGAAACATTATATCAAGAGAATCTATAATTAAACTAATTTAAAACAAGAAACTTGAAAGCGTCTCATTGTCTCCTATCTCCAAAGATTTATCAAATCAAGGAGTTCTCAGATTTAATAAGAAACTATGACTGTTAAAATGACAATTTAAAGAATGGAATGATGCTGATACAATGATCTAATCCTGTATGATAATATCTAAATGATAAAAGGAAGCCAATTTAATCTATGCTTGACATGAAACTGATGGATGAAAGCTACATTATGTAGCCATGATTATGATTCTAAAGCTATGATACTATGATTGCTTGATGATTTCTTGATGCTATTGTTGCAGAGTAAGTTTGCATAAAGTTGGGATTCTTTCTTTGTTGTATAGGGTTGTATTTATAGATTTACCGACAACACATTTGCATAGGGGTAGCAAACAAAGGATTGGATTCAATCTGGAGGATTGAATGGTGACAGATGAAGAAGCTGGAGAATATTTTGGGACTGATTCCCACCCATGAAAACGCCAAGCAAGAGGATAGGAAGAATTGATGGAAGAGGATTGAGAGATTGATTCAAATTTGTCTCCAATTTATCTCCATAGTTTCCCGTGAAGATTAAATCAATTAATTTAGACATAAATTTGACATAAATTAGACATATGATATCTAATTTGATTTTGAGTAAATAGAGGAATTTGATTCATGACTTTATTTAAATATTTTGATTTATTTAGATTGGCAAAAGGGAAATAAATAATTTAATAAAACAAATTATAAGAGTTTTTTATTAAATTAGAATGGAAGGAAATGATAATTAAATAATAAAGTGTTTAACCTTTGTTTAATTTATTTAAATGATGTGATAAAATAAAATAGGGGAATTTGATAATTATTTAAAACAAAGTATTTATTTTTGTTTATTTAATTAAGATGAAATAATAGAAGAATTTAGAAGACTTTAAATGTGAACTATATAAATAAATATTTCTATTTATTCAATTGTAGAGGAATTTAGGATAATTAATCATATAAGTCATATTCAATTAATCAGATTCTCTAGACCAATTTTAGGTGTATACATTTTTCCTCTCTTTGAAGTGATGTGTTTACATATTGCTTCAAAGAAAATTGTGTGCTGCTACTGCCCATATTGACGAAAAATTTCAGTATGCCCCGGACATTGATTTTCAGGTGATTGATGATAATATGCCCCCTTGGGAGATAGATTCATGATTTGTTGAATTTTTTTTGGATTTTTCAGAAATATTCAATTTTCTAATGGCTTTTTCAATGATTTGAGGAAGTTTTGGTGGTAAAATAATTTATCTCTCGATAATGATGAAGAAAATTTTCTCCTTGGATGAATTTCAATTAATCTCAATAAAATTAATTAAAAAGTTTAAAAATCCCACAAAATTCCACCTTTAAGAAACTAATAAAAGGTCAAAAGGTCATTTTCATACTCATTTGTGCATTTGACTTTTGAAATCTTTGTGAGAGAGACATATTTGAGCCACTTGGAGCAAGATGTTGATTCCTTACCACAACCACCGGTTTGAGTGTGTGCAATGTCACCAGCACCCGACCACTTACGGACCTTTGGTACGTACCCATAATCCTCCTTATATTTTGTGCAATTTTGATTTTCATGCCTTTTCATTTTTTTTAAATTTTTTGTAGTGTTAGCACTTCAAGTATGCACTTTAGTGCTTCGCACTCTGGTGTAGTGCTTCTAGGACCTATTTTAGCACTTTTGAAAACTAGCACTTCTGTTAGATATGCTAGCGCTTTGATAGGATAGTTTAGCACTTTGAAACTAGTAGCGCTTTGATAGGATAAATTAGCACTTTAATAATTTAAATTTGCACTTAGAAGGTTTTAGCGCTCGAGATATTGTTTTGGTGCTTTGACCTTCCGAAATGGTTCTTTGATAGAGTGTTATAGCGCTTCCGAGTGATGAAAGAGCGCTTCTGGTTTTTTAGCACTTCAAATGCCTGTTCTAGCGCATCCAAGTGATGAAATAGCACTTCTAATTTTTTAGCACTTTGAATGCCTATTCTAGCACATCCAAGTGATGAAATAGCACTTCTAATTTTTTAGTGCTTTGAATGCGTATTCTAGTGCATCCAAGTCAGATTTGCAAAATTTGTCAAATTTTAAACTTGATTTTGTCGATTTTGATCATGGCCACTCTTTAATTTCATATGATTTGATGATCTAAATAGCCCTGATGATTGATTCTAATGATGGATAAGACTTTGATTATCCTCATGATAGGTGAGGAATAAAATCAGTTTTGATGAACCTCATGATAGGTGAGGTTGATTTTAAATAAATTGACCTCATGTAGGTGAAGTAAAATTTAGATTAATAATGATGACCTCATGAAAAATGATGTTTGATTAGATTTGATAGGATAATGACATGTGATATTTGACATACTGTACTAATTTAAAACATTTCATGATGATAGGAGCATCTGGTTAACCTCCAGATTCAAGAGCGTTTCCCATGGGAATTTGATTTGATTCCACAGTTGACACCAGATGAGACACAAATTATTATTTGATGTGGTCTTAGTTCTCTTCTTGACATGCCCTAGATTAGGATTAATCAGGGTCTCCTCATAACATTAGCTGAATGGTGGCACAGTGAACACAATGCCTTCCACCTACCTACTGGCAAGATGACAGTCACTCCAGAGGACGTATGATGGATATTACAGATACCATTTTTTGGGAGATTGTAGCATATGATTCATAGGAGGTTGGTGGGATAGATGCTCTCTATAGAATTTTTCAAGATAATCACATTGCAGGATTGTGGGTTTGGTGGCGTATGATGGTTGATGCTTATGCTACTTTACCGAAAATGCTTGCTAGATTTATTGGAGGTTTCCTTTGTCTTGATCACAAGTCAAAGGGATTCTCTATTGGTTGGGGCCGTGTACTTGAGAGCATGGTCATGCATGGGACTAGATATGCTTGGGGGATGTTCATGCTGGCACATCTTTAACATGATTTACATTCAGTTGTATATTTGGGAGGGCATAGCCTATCAGTGGGAGTTACTTTGCTTTAGGTTTGGGTGTGGGAGCATATTTCTATCACACGACCACTGCCAGTATGAGATAGACCTGCTACCAGGCCTTATGTTCTTAGATACAAAGGTCGACTTGCCCAGTTTAGGATGGGTAAGTTGCAGCATTGGAGGCACCTATTGGATGATTTAGAGGATGTCACATGGCACCCATATCTATATTGTGAGCATTGGGAGGAGGATGATGTAGTTCATGGTTATTTGTGTGATTCCATGTACTTGATCGGCAAGATCTGCTTTGTATTGGAGATATTATTATTTCCAAGGGTCTATAGATAGTATGGGATTATTCAGTGCATACCCCAGGGCATTGCACATTATGCCCGACATTGGAGTGATACTGCAGATTGGGGGCCATCACTATCTTATGATACCATAGTAGAGGGATACCATTCTCTATAGCCTTTAGCTTGGGACATGCATCATGATATTGTAGAGGCACTAGTGACTACAGAGTATGCACAGTATCTATCATTACATCCATGCCCTCAGATTACCATTCTTGATGAGCCAACACCCCTACCCATAGAGGAGGATATTGCGGAGGAGGATATTGGTGTGGAGGAGGATAGTGGGGATGATAGTGAGGCTATTAGTAGTGATGATGGAGATGGCAGTGATGATGGTGGTAAAGGGGTTGTGGTAGGTAGTGCAGGTCCATACACTAGTAGGCCTCGTAAGAGGTGAGCAGTGGAGATTTCTTTGATAGATCATCAGTCACAGATTGCTAGCTTACAGGTGCAGTTATAGACCCAGGCACAGGCTCATGCATAGGTCTTAGCTTAGGTACAAGGACAATTGGTAGCTACATAGACATAGATTGCCTCACTGACTACGAAGAGAGACAGTGCCAGGCAGATCGCCGAGCGGGCACAGGGGACTGTCGAGACCTTACAGTGGATAGCCGATGGTACCAGCATTGATGATTATATGAGGGAGGTTCTTCATGTTGGCCGAGAGGCAGAGTTCTATAGAGGCCATTACCATGATGTCATTCCTTCTGAGCTGAGAGTTAGTTATGCGTCATCCAGATCTGGCAGGACACATACCAGGATGGTTAGCGAGGGTGTGATATAGCCTCCACGAAGAGATCTGAGAGATCCGGGTGCTTCTAGTGGGAGAGGTACTGGTCTTGAGATGCCTTCACCATTTGGCAGTAGTAGATCCTATCTTCCCCTATATGATTCTGTGATATTCTTTTGAGACATGATGTATACTTTGATTCAACCAGTTTTGATGATGTATCTCTTTTATTTCAAACTTCATTGTATACTTGACATTGATGATTTATACGATTTTTATGATATGCACTCAATTTTTATCGATCTATGATGGTTCTATTATGATTCTATGATGGATTCATTTACTTTCAATGTTCTATATGCCACATGATGATTCTAATTATGATATTATAAATGTAGTTTATATGATGATGATATGCTTATGATGTATGATGTTCTAATTAATGAATGATGTATGGATGCATGATTATTTTCTTTTTATATGATGATCGAATGTGGATATAATGATTTGATGCTAATGGGATGTATGTTGCTATGAATGTGAAAAATAGATGGTGTATGATATAAATTATAAATTGAAGGAAAATGCAATAATACGATGTAATAATAGAATGATGAATGGATGTATGATGTATTTTAATGTATGGCAATAATGTATTGATAATAAAATATGAATGGATAATGTGATGACTTGATATGGGAGAAATAATTGGTGGATGGATGAAAAATGCAATGATATGATTTAGTTTTGAAATTTTCTCTTAGAACTTTTATATGATATGGATGCAACATGATTTGATTTAAAATGTATGAATGATGAATAGAAAATGCCTTCTAATGTGAAAAAAGGTTGATGCAACTTCATGGTTATGATGATGTTTTTGTTTTATGTCAAGTATAGTCAATCTTATTGATAGAAAATATAAACATCAATTTGAATCCTTTTTATAACAGAACACTTTGCAGATGTAGAAATCATTATGAATGCAATCTAATTTTATCATGCAAAAACTATATGCAAACTATTGGCATTTTAATAGTACTTTTGTGCTTTGTATCATCATAGAGCTTCTTTTTTTTTTAAATGTTGAAAGTGAGTACAAGCATCAATGGTATAATTTATACCATGATGACCTGAGTACGACTTCCATGATTTTTGATATTATAAATGAACACAAGCATCAAGGTATAATTAAACCGAGATGACCTGAGCATTTCTTGCGTA
Source organism: Sequoiadendron giganteum (assembly GCA_007115665.2). Classification (NCBI taxonomy): domain Eukaryota; kingdom Viridiplantae; phylum Streptophyta; class Pinopsida; order Cupressales; family Cupressaceae; genus Sequoiadendron; species Sequoiadendron giganteum. Next base: position 395,300,244 of record CM021110.1, on the reverse strand, counting down.
AACAGACAAGGATCAATCATTTTAGTGTGTGTATTCCTAATGTCATCAGTGATACATTTGTAGAGAATGTCCCACAATAATTCACACATTAAATAATTAATTCCCAAACAACAAACAAATGAAAATATCATTCTTCTTCCTAGCTTCTCTAGTTCAATTCATCATTGATTTTCTCCAAAGAAATGATAAATAATAAAAAAATACAACATATACAACCTTTACTTAAAGTGTTTCAATCATTATTCAGATTGGATCATCCATCCTAATTTTGTGATGTTTTTGTGATTTTCTAAGATTCTGGACCAAACCAAACCTAAAGACCTATCCTTGGGGCCTCAGGGGCTGATCAAAGATTACCCTTGCCTACGTTATACAGGCAAAGACCATGTAGTTCGAATGACATAGACTCATGTTTTTGGCTTGACATTTTGAGACTAACCTTTTGATTTGTTTTTGGACTTTGATGTGATACAGATTTTTGATGTGCTCTTGATGTTCAAAGTTGGGTTGTGTTTGATCATTTTTTTTGTTGCGTTTTGCTAAGATCATTTTTTCTTTATTGCCCCAGTGATGTGTAGATGTTGTCCTCAAGCTAGGGTGAGACATGACTATTTGCATTGATATGATAATGGATGCAAAGTGATGGTGAAAGTAATGGCCATTATATGTACCCTAATAGATGGAAAAGCTGGTTGAAATTACAAATAGCGCCTGTTTCCAGGTTTTCACTACATGTTTTTATTGCACTTTTTCATTCTTTTATGATCTCTTTTTTCTTTTCTTTTATTTTTATTTTGATTTTTTTACTTTTCTACTTTATTTTTCTATTACCAAGATGCCTATTTGCTAGGTCTTCATCAAGGAAACCATTTTTCAGAAGTTTGAAACGTGCACTAGGTGATTCAAGTGCAGTATCTTCTGAGATGGATACTATTCAGAGGTTCATCAAATAAATATTCTTTAGGTGTTGATAGATGATAAGCGTCTAATCCATACACTAATATGATGACAAAGGGACCTAGCCAGTTAGGTTCAAACTTCCCTTTCTTTTCTCTGTCCTGTTGATTTCTAGGGTTCTCTTTTAGGACCAAATCGCCAACCTGAAAGACTCTAGGTTTTACCCTATCATTGTAGCTCCTTGACATTCTTTGTTGGTATGTCATTAGATGATTGACAACTTGTTGACGATGTTCATGGGTGAACCCACAAAAGTGGTAAATACAATTTGAGTGAGGACGAAAAAGTTGCAAAAAATGACCCCATGCATAAAAATTGGTTTTTGGGGGTTCAAATGAACTTCTAGTTCGAGTGAACCCAAATAGGGTTTGATAGAACCCCCCTTCAAGCGAACCCATTTAATTTTGGGTCTCGCATTTCCAGAAATAATAAGCAAAAAACATGCTTATGGAAAGGGGGTTCGATGAACCTTGGTTCGAGTAAATCCCTAGGGGTTTGAATGAGCCCCCAAGGGTTAGCTTGAACCCCCCTTTTCCCTCATTCTCCCCTCCTAGCACAAAAAATCTCCAAATTTTTTCCCTTTGAAGCTCGGGTTGAAGATGAAAATGGAGGAGACTTCATAGACCCAACTAGGTGATGGAATTCTTCTGAACGAGCTATCCAACAAACATAATTTTAATATGTTTTGGTTTTTTTATGAATTTTATTTTTTAGTTTGATTAAACATACGTTTTTCACTAAAAATCAAGATCTCTATTTTGCACATGTGGAAATATAGAAAATTATCAAAATAAAATTCTAAAAAATATGTTTGTACTAGGTATTGATGTCCTTGATCCAGTGAAAAAAATAAAATTGAATTTCGATACATACAAAAAAATTTATGTTGTATACGGTCCGCCTATGTCTGAATTGTAATTAGTTTGAATTCAAAACTTGATTGAGGAAAACATATTCAATAAAAAACTATAAAACCAAATGAAAGTGCTAGATATCATAGCTACAAATCTAAATTCAAAAAAATTAGAATTTTATCCTTCATAAAAAAAAAAGTAATGTTGTATACGGTGAGCGTCACTCCTTCAAAATGTTGTTTTTTTTTTTAAAACTAGTTTTTGAAGGAGATGAAAAAATAAGTGCAATATGATTCCAGAAAAATTGAAAAAAATATATTTATAATCTAAAGACAAAATTTCACAAATCACTAGTTTTCATATTTTCCCAAATTTCTCACGGTTTAGCCACTATAGGAGCCCGAAAGTGAAGATTTAGTTTTAAAAAATTAGTTTGGTGTCTAGTTTGCCCAAAGTTTATAAACCAGTATTGTGGGATCACACTCATTCAACAGTTCCCGTTCTTGAAGCCTAGATACTCTATAGTCCTCATTTGAAATGATTCCTTTTAGTGACACATGAAGTGATGGAATCTCTACCTCAATGGGTAGTATGGCCTCTGATCTATATACCAAGGCATATGGTGTAGCTCCCGTTGGTGTTATGATGCTAGTTCGACAAGCCCATAGTGCAAGATTAAACTGAACATGCCAACCATGTCCAACATCATTAACCATTTTCTTGAGTATTTTCAAAATTGTCTTGTTAGAGGCCTCTGCTTCGCTATTTCCCTGAGGATAATATGGTGTTGAGAAACGATGTTAGATATGAAATTTTTCACATAATTCTTGGACATCCTGATTTTTAAATGGTCACCCATTATCTGTGATAATGGACTGAGGTATGCCATACCGACAGATTATGTAGTTCAATATGAACAACGAGATCTATTTTCCAGTGATAGTTGTGAGAGGAACTGCTTCTATCCATTTTGTAAAGTATTATGTCTCTATGATTATGAACTTGTGTCCATTGGATGAAAACAGATTTATCTTTCCTACCAAGTTCAGTCCCCATTGACAAAAGGGCCATGTTGATGTGAATGGATGTAATTCTTGAGCTAGTGCATGGATCAAATTACTATGACTCTGACACTTTTGGAACTTCTTGACAAACTGATAAGACTCCTTCTCCATACTTGGCCAGTAATACCCTAAATGGAGGAGTTTCTTTGCTAGAGTTATACCATTTGAATGAGTTCCAGAAATACCTTCATGAACCTCATGTAAGGCTATTTGAGATTCGTTATGTTCTAAAAATCAGAGAAGAGTACCATCTAGACCTCAACGATAAAGTATGTTTGTGATTAAAGTATGTCGGGTGGATTGGCGGATGAAGTTGCATTTTTGGTTTCTGGAAAGATTAGGGGGGAGGATGTTGTCTTCTAGTTATGTATAGGATTTCTCATGGATGGAGAATTCAATAGTATCTAAATGGTATACGGTTTGGGTTTCTGAACTATTATAAGAAGTATTAGATACTTATTCTACCATAAACTCATAATTACCATGTTTCTTCGGTAATTGTAAAAGAGAAGCAATTATCACCATAGAAAATATTGCTTTGTTTTCTACCCTTGGAATTTTCTCAAATTTGATATTGACAAAGTATTATTTGAGATCATCTATCAGCTGCTTATAGGGCATCAACTTCTCATCTTTTGTCTACTACTCATCATTTACTTGATAAATGACTAGTTGAGAATCCCCATATACTTGTAACTCTGTGATTTTCCATTCAATTGCCACTTTGACTCCAATGATTAATGCCTCATACTCTGCCACATTATTGGTGCATTGAAACATTAGTCTATAAGATTTTGGAATAGTGTGTCCTTGGGGTGTAATGAACAAAATTCCTACACCAGATCCTCTTTTTGTATATAGAATGTCCACATCAGGAAACTCCATTGTCATAGGCCGATCATCTGTTAAAGGAGCTTTAGATAATTTTTTGGCAATCACTTGACCTTTGATGGCTCTTCTTTCCATATAATGAATACCAAATTCACTTAAAAGCATGACCCATTTGGCTAGTCTACCTATTAAAGCAGCCTCAGTGAGTAAATATTTTAATGGATTGATTTTTCTATGAGCCTGATTGTGTGAGTCAACATGTAATTCTGCAACTGCTGGGTAGCAAATACCACCACCAAACAATATTTCTCAATGAAGGTATAATTTATTTCATAGCCATTCAAAGTTATGTTGATGTAGTAAATGGCTTGTTCCCTTCCTTCATAATCTTCTTGTGCCAATAATGCTCCTAAAGAAATATCAGTTGTTGCAATGTATAGTATTAAAGGTCTTCCTTCTATAGGTGGCATGAGAATAGGTGGTGACATCAGATATTTCTTTATTTGGTTAAAATTTGTTTCACGCCCTTGATCCCATTTTAACACAACATTCTTATGTAATAGATGATTAAATGGGTGAATTTTGTCTTCCAACTGGGAGATAAATTTCCTGATTGATTGTAGCCTTCCCTGTAGTGACCTTAGTTGACTGATGTTTCTAGGTGGTGGCATTTTCATTATTGCCCTTACCTTTGCTGGATCTACTTCAATACCTTTTTCTAAGACTATGTATCCTAAGAGTTTTCCTGATGTAACCTCGAAGACACATTTCTTAGGGTTTAGTCTGACATTGAACTTTTCTAGCCTTGTGAAAATTTTGCCTAGGACATCCAGATGTCCTTCTCTAGAATAAGATTTAGCTAGAATATCATCCACATAGTCCTCCATAAAGGTATGCATCATATCATGGAAGATAGTGGTCATTGCTCTTTGATAGGTTACCCCTACATTTTTCAATCTGAAGGGAATGACATTCCAACAAGAGGCTCCCCATGGATATGTGAATACAGTTTTCCCCTGATCTTCTGGATCTATCTTGATTTGGTTGTATCTGGAGAAACCATCCATTATTGACAACATGGCATGCATTGATGTTAAGTCTATGATGATGTCTATATTAGGCAAGGGGAAATCATCCTTAGGGCATGCCTTATTTAGATCCCTAAAATCTATACATATCCTGATACTATTATCCGGTTTTGATATAGGTACAATATTTGATATCCATTCGGCATAATCAATAGACCTAACAAATCTGACATCCAATAATTTCTTCAGCTCAATCTTTACCATTAGTACGATGTGTGGATGCATCTTTCTCAATTTTTGTTTTACAGGTTTGATCCCAATAGGTAAGGAAAAATGATGCATTAAAAGATTTGGGTGCAAACCCAACATATCGGAGTATGACCAAGCAAAGTTAATGCTTCTTTCTTCAAAGAATTTGATAAATTCAAGTCTTTCTTGTTCTGTCATAGATTCTACTAGATGTAAAAAAATTGCTCTTTCTTTAGTGCCAATGTTTACAGACTGTGTAGGCTCTACCAGAACTGATGACCTTTCATGATAATTCTTCGGAAGGGTGTCAAATCTCCCATCTTTCATCAAAGAGGTTTTCACCGTCTGATGTATTCTTTATTTTTCCTTTTTCAAGATCTAATACTGCCATAGAATGGTTTTCACCATTAGATCTATTGTTCCTATTTTTATTTTTGCAACTGGAAGATTTGACACCCTCCATTCGATCCACATTGTTATGAGATTTATGGGTAGAACTTGTATCAGGTTTGTCATAACAAAGTAAATTTATGATAGCATCATCATTTGCATAGATGGGTACATTTAGAGGTTCAATGGGTTCCCAGTCGATAAGTTCGGGATGGACTAAGGGCAGGAAGTCATTGAATTAACTTGGGTCGATGACGTTAAGGGTGAAGACAATTATGTCATAAGAGTTGTTACTAGGGATGTCGAGGTCAATGATGTCACTCTCCTCGAGATTATCTAGTTCACTCGATGTTTGTTCATCCTCACTTGAGTCATCGATATGTTGTGATCCTAATACAAATGATCTAGACCTTGAGCTTTGTCCCTCCTCACACGTAGGTGCATATTGTTTTATGGCATAAATTTTGACATTTGTGTAAGATATATCAGAATATAGATCTCATTCATATTTATTAGAATTTTTTTTAGAGCTATTTGTTACCTAAAGGACTCTTTCAACTGCCTTCTTTGTCATTTCTTGTTTTTCTTCTTCTGAGTAACCCAATCTTGTCTTATCTTTTGAATGAAGAGTAAGAGGTTGAATAGATTCCACAATGCCTTCTTTCCTTTTTCCAACAGGTTCCTGTCCTTCATAACCCATTTTTTGTAAAATAGTCTTTCCTTTGCCATACTTATCTATCTTGATTTTCATGTTTGTTAATGTCGATGTTTCTTCATCTTCTTACAACCAATCGAGGATAGCTTTGTTTTTTGATTCATCCTCTATAGTACCGGCTTTCACAAATATTTACTCTAGAACCATGGTAGGTTGTGATGTTTGTTGTTTTACCATTGATGGTTGTCCATACAACTTTGGAGATGGCATCAATTGTGAAAGATTAAGAGACTGCTCAATAGAATATTGTCCCATGCCTTTGTCTGTTAGCTAGACCTGTTCTTGGAATTTCTGTGATAGAGAATTTAGAGGATCCTTTTTTTCTGTTAATGTAGTTTCAACAACACTTGTATCTTGTGATTTATCCTTTTTCTCCACCCACTTGGATATAATGTTTGGAGTTTTTTCACCATCTAATGAACTTGAAGTGCATGCTTCCCTATTGTGAGGCACCAAGGTTTCTTGAGAAGTTCTAAGTGTGTTAGAATGTTGAGAATTGTTACAATTTTCTGATATAGTCACCTCTTGTCCATTTACTGGAGATTTCAAACATTGGTGATAGGTTGAAGGTATTGCCTGCATTTCATGAATCCAAAAATGTCCTAAGAGTATATTGTAGGTTAACTCTTTTTCCAGTACCTGGAATGCTATATTTTTCATCATTGGTCCCACTTGAATGGGCAACACAATTAGTTCTTAGAAGATCTCTCTTCCTCATCATAAGATTTTATTGTCATTTTTCCTCGCGCATCAATAGCATTATCTGAATACCCTAGTGCAAAAATTAAATTTAAAGTACAAATGTTCATACCAGCTCCCCCATCTATTATGACTCTTTTAACATGATGCTTGTGGATAAATACTTCAATATGGAGGGTGGTGTTATTTTTATGATTAAGGGACACATCATCCTGTTCAGAGAATGATAGACAGTGTGGCATGGTCAAATGTCCCACCATAGCTTGGAATTGACAAACATCTAGGTTTTTGGGTACTATAGTGGCAACAAGTGCTTGTTCTAGAACTTCCTTATGTGATGGTGATTGTTTAAGGAGTTCAAGCATTCATATTTTCACTGGCATTTTCTAAATTTGGTCGACAATGTTGTATTGACTTAGAGGTTGAGTTGTGTTTTTAGGTGCAAATCCCTATAAAATTACCTTGGATTGCCCCCTTGTCATTACATTAACCAGTTGATAGTTTTGTCTTTCTCTCATTTTTAAAAAATTTATCTCATTGTCAGATATTTGTATGCTCGGGATTAGATCTAGGGGATAATGTCACTGTTTTTTTTGCTATCCATGTGATTACTGGCCGCAGTATCACTTTCTACTTCGGATAAACAAAAGCTTGTGTTATCATAAATTTTATTGATATTTTTTCCTTTACTATTTGTAGAAGATGACTCTCCCTTGTCATAATTTGGTAAAGGGTCTTTAAAGGATGTATGATTGTTGTTATTTTGATGTCCCTCTATGCTTACCTTTTTGTTGCCAATCGAATCTTGGACTATATGTTTTAATTCCATGCAATCATTTGTCTTGTGTCCCTTATTGTTATGGAAGTTACAATAATTTGCATCATTCCACCATGGTGGTTTGACTTTTGGATCCCAAAATCGTGCTTCTCATGTAGTGATAAGATCACTTGCAACAAGTTCCTTCATTGCCAATTCCAGTGTTTGGCCTAATGGTGTGAATCGACGCTGGTTCGATGATTTTTGATACGTTTGTGGTTTTGATTCTCCTTTGTTTAGATTATTGTTTTGACTGATATTCGACTTGATGTTTTGATCACTATTTTGGTTTTTTTTTGGAGTAAGTTAAAAACTGGCTTTGCATTTGGTAAGTCATTTGCAGTTTCGTTAATCCCAGTATTTCTATTCTTTTGCTAGAATTTAGGTTTGTCATTGTTGGTGTATTGATTTGAGGAGTTGGTGTTTTTTGATCACCCCTCATTTGACTAAAGCATCTTCGATTTTAAGGCCATTTTCAATCACCTTTTAAAATGTTGAAGGGAACTATAATTCAAACCTATAGCTCATCTCATCCATCAAATTGTCTATGAGCAACTCCATTTTTTCTTCCTCATGTATGGAGCAAGGATACCTAGCAAATAGTCTTTGCCATCATTGTAAAAAGGACAGGAATGTCTCACCTTTGTTTTGCTTCATGTTATAGAGTTATTTGGATGCTAAAACCTACAAGATATGGCTTAAACAATTTCACTTTGTTAGCATGAAAGTTAGTTAAAACCAGAAAACTTAAAAATCCCTATGAAATATTTAACCATGTCTAAGGATATGCAATCAATGAGTAGAAAAATAAGTTAAACAAAAGCATATAAGAAACATGATTAACCCTTTATCTCATAGAGAATTGGTTCCACCATGTTGTGTAGTAAGCAGCCCTTTCCCAATCCTTGAACAAGCTGAATGATGTTATGAGTAAGATTAATTCTCAAATGAAGAGAATAACCTTGCTTGAAATTTGTGAAGTGAAGGTGAATTTGAGCATAGTAATTTTACTCAAAGTTGTGTGTTGTTGAATGAGGAGAGGAGTCTCCAATTTATAGATTTCCAAAATGGAAGAGAGAATGAAATAGAGAAATGTGGGATCATCCAACATCCAATGGCCAAGTGCCACTTGTCAAGATGTGAATGGTTGAGGAATGAGCACATTTTGGTCAATATGCATGATAAATTCCATTAGGTGGAATTTCAAATTTGAGAAATGACATGTGAGAGGGAAAAATGAATGAAATAAATGCCACTTGGCTCAATGCACAAGGAAATGTAAGAGGAGTGAATGCCTTGTTGGATGTACAAGTCTACTTGGACATTTTGAATTCAAACAAGGGAATATTTCCTTTTGATGCTATGTGAAGGAAAATGAAGATTTAAATAAATCAAAGTAATTGATTTATTGTGCAAGTTGCATTCTCTAGAAGATTTTAATGAGAAGGATTAACTTAATCAAGGGTTTGATTAATTAAATGAAGAATTAGATGATGTGACAATTTAGTCTTAAATAGATGAATTAATTTAAATCAAGAATTGAGAGGAAATGATTTATTAAATAAATAATTTGATTTATTTAATCAAGAAGGAACATGTTAGATCAAATCAAATAAGGTTTAATTTATTTAATTTAATGAGAGGACTTTAGAGAATTTAATCAAATAAAATGATTTATTTAATTAAACAGATATGTTAGGTTAATTAAATTAAATAGATTAATTTAATCAGAGGAGGTGATAGACTTAATCAAATAAATAGTGATTCATTAGTTTAAGGGATAGAAATACGATGAAATGTTGAGAGTGTGATTTAAGAGGAAATGTTATTAGTAAGTGTGTCAAATTGAAATTGTACATTTTCCATGTCTACATTTTGCTCCTCTTTGAAGTAATGTACTTGTTGCATTGATTCAAAGAATAAACTACTATGATCAAAGATAAAAATTTCTCAATTATTTCGAATGCCCCACTGTTTCCCCAGCGGAAGGATTATGTTAGTATATTGCCCCGTCAAGAGCTCAAATGTAAATGTATGATTTTCCGATCGAGATCACGATAAAATGAAAGAGGAGTGGTTCTATTGATCAGAGGATGAAAGATAATTATGTGATGTAGACAATTCTAATGATGTATAGACAGTCATCGACCATGGGTAGCCTCGTGTATATTTTGATACAACACACCGACTTTAGATAGAAATGTTAGTAAAGATAGCAGAAATAAGAAGAATAAGAAGAATAAGATGGATGGATGGAGGATCCACACAAGTTCATATTATTACCGATGATGATATATTGCTTATTAGGAGTTGGGATTTTCAAAGGGCTAATTACTTTATGTTTGATAACACACATAGGTATGATGCATCAAGGTATGAAGGACCAATATGGCATTGTACCTAGTGCGATGGACTTTGACTCATCAAAAAGATAGGAGTACTATTGTTCACACTTGACAAACATAACCTTATTCATAATGTAGTTCAGATATTCTAGACATCTCAGGCCAAAACATAAAAAAGCAAGCCCTCTTATGTGGTCAACAAGATACCTATCACATCCTTCCTACAAAGAAAACAAAGTATGCATGACAAAGCTATTTTACAAGAATATCCAACAAGCACAACAAATAAAAAGATAATGATCATTGCCCCATTCCTTTCTCTCTAAACTTGATTTGTTTAGGCATCATGGAGAGGTCCTTGGAATGATTGCAAAGTCAGATAAGTCAAAAAGACCAAATAAAGTAAAACAAACAAGCTAATGTTCTTCATATTGCTAGCCAAGGCTAACTACTGTGGGGTACCTGATGCTTATTTCCATCATAGGAAAGCTTCATCCTAGGACATGTAGTGATCAGGGTTTTTGATGAGATTGATTGGATGATAAGCTATTGATACTCCAAGTTGACCAACTTGCTTGTTTACTGATCTAGACTTTCAAAACTCTGATGACTAGAGTGTTCACTTTTGAACCTGTTAAACTTGCTTCTGAATGACTCACCAAAGGGTGAAGGTGATGATTGATTTTATTATGAGTGAGACAAATCACAAGTGAAAGTGAGATGAAATGGATGCAGCATTTTGGTTTTTTCAAATTTTTTGAGGCTGTTTTTGGTATTTTCACATTTTTCAATGTTTTTGGCATTTTCAAGATTTATGACAAATAGACTAACTTAAAAACCTATCCTAGGGGTCTCGGGAGCTGATCCATAGTTTAGCCTTGTCTACGTTATATACATAGAGACCATGTAGTTCGACTGATGACAAACTTGACACAATGAAAATATGGATGGGCAAACAGATTGCCAATGCGATGGATGCCTAAAGGACTGAAATAAAGTATAAAAAAATAGATGGGAAAACAAATTGCCAATGCGACGGATGCTTAAGGATTGACCCTAACTATAAAAAATAGATGGGCAAATAGATTGCCAATGTGACAGATGCCTAAGGACTGACCCTAACTATCTTAGGGGATGATCAAAGATCAACCTTGCCTATGTTCAAGCTCAGAGATGACGTAGTTCAGACAAGGTGAAAATTTGACAAGACTCAATGATGAATTTTTTTTGAATATTTTCTGATATTTAGACATGTTTTTGGATTTTTTAAGTGACCTTTGAGAAGACTCCAATAATATACATGAATTTGATTTGATGCCAATATAGGAACATGCCCCCAGCATGATGCGATAGACTACTTTGATAAAGGCAGGACAAAATGACCTTAGGAATATGCCAATTAGTACTATGGTGGAACATGATATGAACACCAACTTAGGCTATGGTATGGATGCGAGCGGATGGGTAGATGGATGGATGAATGAGTGAGTCATGTAGATCCTAGTGGATAGAGAGTACTTTATTTACACTTGATGCTTGTTTGCAAGGTTTTCACCAAGATACTTGTCCAAAGTGCCACCGAAGTGGTTTTCACTAGAGATGATTTTTCTTTATTGTTTTCAATCCTTTTTTTGATTCTTTTTTTGGACTTTTATATTTTTTATTTTTTTTTTGTATTTTTTGATAGATTTTAAGTTGATGCTGAACCACCTAGTGGTGTTGATGTTGATGCTTCTTTCATAACATTTCATCGGTATCCTGCTTGAAGAAGTTTCCTTGTCGAGATACGTGCACTTGAATGCAACTTTTGAGAAATTTGTTCTACTTTGCTGATACTGGAGTTAACTTCATCTTTGTGCACACATCGTGATAGAGTGCCTTCTGAATCCTTATGATAAAGGGTTGCTGCCAATACATGGTCAATGTGAGAATTGGATATCATGCATGGAGGCGTGGATGGAGTGTGTTTAGGAATATTATATGGGTTGGTTGATAGTTTGGAACCTTTGACTCTCCAAACTTGGGAAGATGAGCAATGATGGGTGGATATGGAAGTGTGCATGGAATTAGGACCAACTACTTGATACACTTTGTATGTCACTTGAGAAGCTTTCTTTTTCTTTTGTGGATGTCTTGGATGGATACTATTCCCTTTTTTATTTTTCCCCATAGTTTCTTTGACTAATGGAGTTTGATAGGGATAATCTTTCTTTGTATTTTTTGGTATCCACTTATATTTGATTTGTTCTTCATGCTTCTTAGCTTCTTTTTCTTTGATGAAATTCTTCATGCTTCGACTCAAGTCTTTCTTTTGACATTGGTCCCAATTTGTGGATGGGGTGATAGGTGGAAGGAGATTCATGATACGGTGGGTTGTAGTATTGACATTGGTTTCAACATAAGGATCCTTCGTGCCCCCTATGTTGACATTTTCTCGAGACGATGTTGCCCCCAGTTTTGTGGAAGGATCACCGGTATGTTTATATCCCTTGATTGTTGAATAACCAAGACCTTGATGCCTAGGATTGCCAATAATTTGCACTGGTTCCAAGATACCTTGTTCATGTAGGCCTAATCCTCTGCCTTGATAATTCATTTGCTGAAAAAGTTTATTTGCAATAGGATATGATCTATCTTGGAAACAAGGTGCTAATCCCTCCATTCTCTGTCGTGGACCTTCAAAAGTGTTAGCTTCTTTATTGATGAGATAGCTTTCCCTAAGAAAGGTAAGCGATCCAAATTTATAGGTGATAGAATCCTCCATATGTGGGATGAATGCCTGATTGATATCTTTAAATTGATCTTGTGAGATATCAGATTGTAGTGCTTCTTCAAGAAGTGTTGATGCTTGACTATGCACACAAAAGTCTTCCTCATGACTCACTTCACAGGATGTTTCTGATTCATGACTTATGTAGAAGCCTTCTTCATGATTTTTTTCTGATATGTCTCTGGATTTCTCTATATCTTGATCATGTGTACAAATTTTAAGAGTAGGAGGAATCTTGTTCCTTGGTAATGATATCAAGAGTATGAGACTCTTGTTTTGAATGAAGATCATCTATGGGTCCATTCAAAGAAAGCATCTCATGGGTAGGTGGAGGATTATGTGCTATATGGATGTGATCATCATTTATGGCATATTGTATAGATAGGAGAGTGCCCATTAGATCATTGTAGTATCTTGGAGATATGAATTCTTGATCTTGAATGATTTCGGAATTGCTTTCAACATGCTTTGGATCAAGTTCTTGACATGGGTCAATTTCAAAGGGTTCTTGGACATCATCATAAGGCATTAGAAGTGGCTCAATATCCTCTTGATCTTTGATTGGACTTAAATCAAATGGTGAGTTGAGGATTATTTCACTTTTCACAACCGTGAGGTCGAAGGATGTCGATATGTCTTGGAAAGTTTCACTGCTAGACTTTGGTGAAAGATGTTGACCATGCTTTGGAATAAATTCTTGAGATATGTATTCTAACTCATTAGGTGATGTAGAGACATTTTCAATACGATCATTGGTGGATGAATCATGGTTTATGTCAATAGGATCAAATAACATCAATACTCCTTGAAATAGATCTTTGTAGGAGGGGTCTTGATTATGACTAAAAAATGGCTCTTGATGTATGTCGATTTGATCTTCAGATGGGATGGAAACACCTTCAAGGTGTTAATTGATGGATTGATCTTGATTTTTGATTTCAAAAATTGTGGTGGGAATCTGTTGCAAGCTTTGTTGAGCGAGTAATTCCTATTTTTTCTGTTGATCCAACAATGCTTGTTTTTGGTCATGTTGTTGTTGTGCCAACAATGCTTTTTGTTGGGATTGTTGTTGAGCTACTTGTTGATGCACTTGTTGATGGATTGCTTGCAATAGTTCCCAGAATTGTGCTTGTGCCTACCGAGCTTGGTGTTGGGCTTGAGGTTTCTAGGCTACTTGAGCCACTTGTGCTTGCTAAGCAGCTAGCTATGCAGCTTGTTGGTTTTGGAGTGCCTTTTGGCGGGAAGCTTGCAACATGATAGAGAATGAATTTTTCATGTTGTGTTTTGGTGGTGGTGGTGGAATGGGAATGGTGTTGACCATTGTGGTGAAAGGAATGATTGTATTGATAATTGGGGTTGCTCGGATGGTTGTCATCTGTTGTTGCAAATCAATGATAATTTTGATTGTAGAAATTTTGTTTCACAAGATTTGACCTTGACATTCTTCATATGGTATGATGTTTTTATTTGGCATTATAGGTTGAATTTGAACATTGTTGTGGTTGAGAATCATATTGCCTTGATTTAGGTAACTTTGATTTTGTATGATGTTACCTTCACTTGGATCAATACCTAGAATTGTCAACATATTGCCTGGATTTTGAACAACATTAATGGGATTTACAAACATGTCTACCCCAAAGTTTACCAAGTGTGGATTTGAAATGGTCATGTTTGGTAAAGTTGTACTTGGCATGTATGGATTTGGTGGGATAATTTTGTTTGGAAAACTCATGCATTGAGTGTTTGGTTGATAGATTTGTAGATTTGGACTTGGATTTAAATCTATCATTGGGAAAAGTGTTCCAAACTTTAGATTGGGCATAATTGCATTTGTATCATTGAAGTTTGGAGGAGATAATGATGTCATGTTTGAACTACATAAATGTGAGTTTCGATAATCAATTTGCATTGTGAGACTTGGATAGTTTGGTTGACTTGAATTGCTCATGATGGATGGATCAAGTTTATATTCCATGTCCCTCTTGTGTTGAGATCGAGTTTGAACCATAAACTAAAGATCAATTTTCAAGAATGTAAGAGATGAACCTCTAATCCTTTCGATCGGTCTAAATCTTAGGTTCAAAGAAGCGAAGAACTAGGATAATTGAAGGATCAAAGTGATGATGAGGATGAGATAAATGAAAGATGAGTGATACGGATGAATGAAACTCTTAAATAAACTTTGAAGGAAATGCTAAACTTTTTAGGACTTTGATTGATCGTGATTGGATTGATAGTTTGACTAAATGTGTTAAGTCAAATAAAATGTGATAAATGCACTTGTAAACCCTAGGAAGTTGTGTTATCCTAGATTGGACTTGTACATAAGAGGACAGTTTGACTAAGCCTGTTAAGTCAAACGAGGTGATGATTTGATAATTTGGCTAAGTGTATTAAGCCAAACAAGATGAACTCATAAACCCTAGGAAGTTGTGTTATCCTAGTGAAAACTTGTGTATAAGATGATGGTTTGACTAGGTGTGTTAAGTCAAACAAAGTGGTTTTGATTTCTCCTAGAAGTTTAGCATAAAAGATGCTTTACAAAGTTTCCAAGAGTTGTTGGTGAGGTGATTTTTGACTGATTTTTATGGTTGAGAGATGGATGAAGTGTTTTGACTTGATCCTAGATGACCCTATGAAAACTTGTTTACAAGACCAAGGCTTACAAGACCAAGGTTTTGAAGAACATGCTTTTCCCTAAAGGTAGTTCAAACCAAAAGATCAAAGTTCACATGGAAACCAAATGACTCAAAAAGGGACCAAGCACATGTATGGTTCAATTGTCTTTTATCTTGCTTAGGTTCGATTCTTTTTACCACAAACATTATTTTGATTATGCTTTTCAAACTGAATGTCCAATACCCTGATTTTCTTTCATCCCACAAAGTGAATTATGTGGAAATCAAGGAAATCAAGGCAAGGATTTCCTAGTGTTTAACCTTGGTGAAAAAAAATGATGATAGAATCCAAGCACTTATAAACCTCTAAGGATAGAATCCCTAGGGAAAGCAAGAGTGATTAAATTCATCAAAGGCATTTGTCTCCTCAAAAGGGGTTTGAAATTTGAACGTCTTGTGAATGTTCATTTTGAAAAAGTTTTGAGGACCAAGCAATGTGTTCTTTTCTTTCAAGAACTTTTACAATCCTAGGATGATGAGGCAATATCTTGTTGGGTTCCCACTTGGATAAATCCAACTGTGCATATCTTGTGCGAATGGCTAAATGCTTGACCACATTGGCTCCCCTCCATGGCACACACTTCTCGGGTCAGCCAAGCATTAGTACCCATTAATCTCCCATGGCATACTTTCCATTTCTACAACAAGACCGCATGTATAATGTGGGGTGGCTTCAAAGGAGATGACCTTTTGTACCAACAAGATAGACAAGGTTTTGGCCTTTTTCTAAACAAAGGGTTCTAATGCGAGCATTCCGTTCATGGGGGATTATCCAACATTGGCGAGAGTCCATTTCTATCCATCTTGTTGGAATAATCCTCGTGATTCTTGAACTTTCCTCAAGAATCCACACTTATATACCAGTTGGAAGTCGCTTGGCTTTAGTGTGTTCCCGGTTGGGTCATTCCCTTGGGTGATTACTTTTCCCACAAGGCAGGCCCTCTAAGATAAACAATAGCGAATAAACATATTCATAGTTCAATCAACCTTTGTTTAAAAACAAAAGGAGAACACTCACAATAAGTTTATTCACACTTGCATGTTTTGTTCATTTGTTAAGTTCCCAAATTGAAATGTGGAGGAAATCTTTTTAACAACCTAATATCACCAAAAACAATTTGATTCTCAAGATCGCAATGAAGTGCGAGAGAAGCGAATACACATTTTAAATTATATTCACTTGTGAAAAGGATTTCAAAACATTGAAAACACTTGTTCATTTTAGACCTCAAAGAAATGATGAAATCTTTTTAAGCACCAAATGAAATGTGAGATTGCCTTGTTCCATTTTAGACCCAAATTGAAATCTAGTAAATTTCTAAAGTTCAATTTTAACCAATAGATCAAGTAAAAAATGGTTAATTTTAAGCCCCAAAATAGATGTGAGATGGTTTGGAATTAAAATAAAAAATCTAGCTCAGCAAGCATTAAAAAATGCTTTTGTGATTTTCTCCAATCTTGTTTTGTCTTGGCTTGATTCCAATGTTCAACCTTCAAAAGAAAATACAAAGTTAATAAAATATTTCATAAAAATATCTCATGCATTAATGCCCTAATCATAAGTTATTTTAAAAAATTGCCATCTAAAAAAAATAATAATTTAAACCCCTTATGAATGCAAAAAATATCCTTCCTCACTATTTATTTCCTGAATTAAACCCCTCTGCTATTTTACTGTAGGCTACGGTATCGCGGTTGGCGGCTAAAGATAGTCTGGTGGTAGGCTTTACTGCATTACCGTAGACAGGAAGGTAGAAGACTGTGGTGACGTGGTGACGGTTAATAGGTTTACCGCGCTACCACTAGCAGTTAGACAGGAGACCGCGGGACGATGGTGGTGATCAAACGGTGGTCCGGCTGGTCTACTGCAATACCGCAAGTAAGCGAGCATTAGCTAGCGGTGACATCGTGTAGTCAAGTGATGGTCAGAGTGATAGTTAGCGGGTTTGCTGCAGTACTGCGAAGGGTTGAGTGATAGACTGCAGTGATGCGGTGACAGTTGGGAAAGGCAGAGAAGTGACTACCGCACTGCCGTGGAGGGTTAAGTGACAAACCATGGTGATGCGGCGAAGACTATGGCGGTTAACCACGATACCACAAGGGTTAGCAAGTAGACCGCCGTAATGCGGTGACAGCTGAGAAAGGTAGATAGATGATTATCGTGCTACCATAGGGGTTAGCAAATAGACTGCGGTGAGGTGGTGAAGACTACGGTAGTTAACTGCGATACCACGGGGGTTAGTGGATAGACCGCGGTAAGGTGGTGAAGACTATGGATGATTACCGTGCTACCATGGGGGTTAGCAGATAGACCGTGGTAAGGTGGTGAAGACTATGACAGTTAACTACGATACCGTGGGGGGTACGAAAGAAGGTTGCGGTTAAGCAGTAAGGAATGGTGAAGACAATGAGCAAAAAGGGAATGATGATGCAATGACATAGTGAGATCAAGATAGACATGTGAGAGCAGTTTTAAAGTCAAAACACCACCACTGTATTCTATTTGATAGAAACGAATTCTCCACGTCCCTATTCAAAGCAGTAGTCAATATTAAATTAAAAGCATAATGAATTTGCACGATTTGTGGCAGCATAATAGAACATAACAATATAAATTCTAACTTCAACTTAAGTTAAAAACTATTAGCCTGGGAGAAGAACGGTGGTAGGAAATTAGAGACTATTAGTAACCAGAGTTATCAGCCCACAAATATAACAAATAATTCGAAGTAACTTTTAGAAATGCATAATATTGTCAAAAAGCAGTGCCCTCCTTCTAGTGCCATTTTGTCGATGCTAAAACCTGCAAGATATGGCTTAAACAATTTCATGTTGTTAGCATGAAAGTTAGTTTAAACCAACAAACTTAGACATCCCTATGAAATATTAAACCATGTCTAATGATATGCAATCAATGAGTAGAAAAATAAGTTAAACAAAAGCATATCAGAAACATGATTAGCCCTTTATCTCATAGCGAATTGGTGCCACCATGTTGTGTAGTAAGTAGGCCTTTCCCAATCCTTGAACAAGCTGAATGATGTTATGAGTAAGATTAATTCTCAAATGAAGAAAATAACCTTTCTTGAAATCTGTGAAGTGAAGGTGAATTTGAGCATATTAAGTTTACTCAAAGTTGTGTGTTGTTGAATGAGGAGAGGAGTCTCCAATTTATAGATTTCCAAAATGTAAGAGAAAATGAAATAGAGCAATGTGGGATCATTCAACATCCAATGGCCAAGTGCCACTTTTCAAGATGTGAATGGTTGAGGAATGAGCACATTTTGGTCAATGTGCATGATAAATGCCATTAGGTGGAATTTAAAATTTGAGAAATGACATGTGAGAGGGAAAAAAGAATGAAATAAATGCCACTTGGCTCAATGCACAAGGACATGTAAGAGGAGTGAATTCCTTGTTGGATGTACAAGTCTACTTGAACTTTTTGAATTCAAACAAGGGAATATTCCCTTTTGATGCTATGTGAAGGAAAATGAAGATTTAAATAAATCAAAGTAATTGATTTATTGTGCAAGTTGCATTCTCTAGAAGATTTTAATGAGAAGGATTAACTTAATCAAGGGTTTGATTAATTAAATGAAGAATTAGATGATGTGACAATTTAGACTTAAATAGATGAATTAATTTAAATCAAGAATTGAGAGGAAATGATTTATAAATAAGTAATTTGATTTATTTAATATAATAAGAGGACTTTAGAGAATTTAATCAAATAAAATGATTTATTTAATTAAACAGATATGTTAGGTTAATTAAATTAAATAGATTAATTTAATCAGAGGAGGTGATAGACTTAATCAGATAAATAGTGATTCATTAGATTAAGGGATAGAAATACGATGAAATGTTGAGAGTGTGATTTAAGAGGAAATGTTATTAGTAAGTGTGTCAAACTGAAATTGTACATTTTCCATGTCTACAAGTTCTTTCATTGTGATGTCATGTTGGATGTTAACAAAATATTGTGATATGAACCTATTGATGAGCTCTTCAAAAGTGTGTATTCCTAGTTGTAGTTTAGAAAACCATTCCATACGTTGCCCTCCTAGGCTTCTTCAAAATAACCTCATTAGGTATGTTTCTTCGTTCAAAAATTCTAAGATCATGGTCTTGAATTCCCTTATATGGTCGATCGGATCTGTCTTACCATTGTATTTGCCATATCTCAGGAACTCGCAGTGTCTAGGGAAAGGTATCATGTCTACTGTTGAGTCAAAAGGATAAGGACAAATGTCCTGTAATGCATACCACTTCATTTTTCCATTTTTTATGTCCTTTAGTTGTTGTAAGTTCTGCAGTTGATTTGTTAAGGCAACAACAAGATCTACATTTGGTGTGTTTTGTGGTATTTCAGTTTCATTTGTTCTAGGTGCTTCTTTTTAGCGATTGACATCAAAAAATTTGGGAAGTTTGGTACTTGATTCAACTAGCATTAGGAGATATTTCTCCATGTCTTGCTCTAAGATCTTTTCCATAAATTTATGAAATTTTGGGTCCTGTTGTGTTGCTTGTATATCCTCTACTATAATTTTGTTTGTGTCATTTTGATGAAGTCCACTCCAAGGATTTTCTTCAACCATGACGTTTGATGTTTTAGTTTATTTTTCTTTAAATTTCTATGTTTGTGATCTTGTCAAAATTGACATATGAGTGTCTGTTACTTTCACTAAACTTTGATCTTCTATGTTTGGATTAGTGTCAATTGGATTTTAACAAAGTCAAATAGAATGATATATTCTATTGATGAGACCAAGTTAAAAATCTAATATTGTATTTTGTTTCATGATTATACGATGTCAAAATCCTAATGAGGAAACTTAACTCAATAATCTAGATTTGTGTTTTGATAATTGGACACTTTGTAGTTTACAAGATCTGGGTTTTAGTTGAAAGAATTTTTACTTATAAGAACCTATTTTGTTTCAGGTCTAAGACACTGTCTAGACTGAGAAGATAGTTATGCTTGACAAAAATCCATCTTATAGCTGTTAATGAATCTGATTGATATGTTTGTAAGCTCTCTATTTTTTTTAGTTTTTGGAAGCGCTAAAATAGAGTTTAGAAGTGCTAAAATAGAGCACAGAGGTGCTATTTCGCTGAAGCGCTAAAATAGATTGTGGAAGTGCTTTGATAGTACTTCAAAGTACTGTTTTGTGAAAAGCGCTAAAACAAATTGTGGAAGCGCTAGAATAGAGTGTGTAAGCACTACTTTTGATTCAGAAGTGCTAAAACAGACCTCATAAGCACTAAAACAAATCTTGAAAGTGCTACTTTGGATTTCTTTATTGCAAAATTTGATCTGGCCTGGTGAAATATTCTATCATTGGCTATGGGATGGAGGACTGATGTATGGGTTGACTATGATTATGATGTTGTGTAAGAGCTCTTCTTTGAAAAAAAGCTTGTGAATAAAGAGGCTCTAAGGCGTAATCACTAGTAAAACCCCTAGCGAAGTCATGATACCTATGGCTGAAATTTCTATGATGAAGGAAGATTTTTCTACTCTGATACAAACTTTTTGGATTTCCAATTTCTAATCATGAATTTTTCTAGGTGATTTTGTTTGACTCTTTTTGATGTTTTTTTGGATGATCTTTATCTGAGTTAAATGATTTGAGAGCACGACAAGCAATTGTAGAATAGTTGTCTTTAATCCTAGAATCTAGACAGATAGTGTATGTTCAAGAACCATGAATGGTCCCTATTGATTTCCACTAGTTTGTTTTAACAAAAATACACTTTAGACAGACTCACTCTTAAGGTCAAAAAGGTCATTGTTATACTCAACAACCCACATTTTAAAATTTTGTTGACTCACATAGCCATGCCACCCCCTTGAGGGCGCCCGTGTTTTTCTTTTTTCTAGGCGCATACTCAAAGTTGGATTTCTCGTCCCTTGAAAAATGGTCCTTGGAAATTATATGTGAGTGTCTTGGGGGAAGATTCTTCCCTCCCCTTGCACTGTGAGTATTGCAATGTCTGGTTACTGACTCAGCTGGATACTACACTATGGTTCTTAGATAGGGTTTCTATTCAGAGAGGCAATAGATAAACTCCCTCAGGAGACCTCCCAATCTTTAAAAAAATTATTTTGGGGATGGTTATCTTTGCACAACTCCGAAAAAAATGGATTTCCCTATATTTTCTTTTAATTTTATAGTGGGGTGGAAAACCTGGCTTTGGTTGTTCCCACTTAGGTCATTCCCGTAGGGTATGTAATTTTTCCCACTACGATAGGCCTTCTAAAGGATTTAAAAAGTGTAAATTGCATGGAAATAAAGAATGAGTCTGACATTTTTATCACCTAGTAAAGGGGAGAGCATAAGCCTATTCACCACACAAGCACAGTAATCAATGTTCGATTTTAAAACCCAAAAGACAAATTCTTCTATTCTATGTGAAGATTTTGCTTCACAAAAGTCATGGTGTCAATTTTAATTGATATAGAAAAATGTGTGATGTCTATCCTAGGATTGATAAATTTTAAATCAAGTGACTACCCCAGGGTTGATTCTTTTTATTCCAAATGCATCAAAATAAAATTTTGGCCATGGTTGCATCGGATCCAGATAAGCAGTTACAAAAGCGTTGAAATAGAGAATAGAAGTGCTACAATTTATATCAGATGCGCTATAGTCAAAAGCACTACAACAATTTTCCCAAGCACCATATAAGTTCCCAAAAGCGCTATATCAGATGTGTTGGAGATGGGTGGCCGATGCAATGAAATAGATCATGGAAGTGCTATAGTTTCCTCCTCAAAAGCACTAAAACAGTTCCCATAAGTGCTATAATGTTTGTGGAAGTGCTGAAATAGAGCTCAAAGTGCTATAGTTTTCATCGGAAGCATCGGTAAAGCTCTTGCTCCCGCTAAATTGAACACACAAAAAAGTTGTGCAACACTTTTGAGAAATTTTTTTGTAAAATATGGGGTTATGCCTGACGGTGGGTGCCAGATTGTAAGTGTGAAATAAGTATGAAAGGTAAATACACTTCTTAATGAAACATTATATCAAGAGAATCTATAATTAAACTAATTTAAAACAAGAAAATTGAAATCATCTCATTGTCTCCTATCTCCAAAGATTTATCAAGTCAAGAAGCTCTCAGATTTAATAAGACACTATGACTATTAAAATGACAATTTAAAGAACATAATGATGCTCATACAATGATCTAATCCTATATGATAATATCTAACTGATAAAAGGAAGCCAATTTAATCTATGCTTGACATGAAACTGATGGATGAAAGCTACAATATGCAGCCATGATTATGATTCTAAAGCTATGATTTCTTGATGATTGCTTGATGCTATTGCTACAGAGTAAGTTTGCATAAAGTTGGGATCCTTTCTTTGTTGTATAGGGCTATATTTATAGATTTCTCGGTAGCACATTTGCATAGGGGCAGCAAACAAAGGCCTGGATTCAATCTAGAGGATTGAATGGTAAGAGGTGAAGAAGTTGGAGAAGATTTTGGGATTGGTTCCCACCCATGAAAACATGAGGCAAGAGGATAGGAAGAATTTATGGAAGAGGATTGAGAGACTAATTCAAATTTGTCTCCAATTTGTCTCCATAGTTTCCCATGAAGATTGAATCAATTAATTTAGACATAAATTTCACATAAATTAGACATATGATATCTAATTTGGTTTTGAGTAAATAGAGGAATTTGATTTATGCATTTATTTAAATATTTTGATTTATTTAAATTAGCAAAAGGGAAATAAATAATTTAATAAAATAAACTATAAGAGTTGTTTATTAAATTAGAATGGAAGGAAATGATAATTAAACAATAAAGTGTTTAACCTTTGTTTAATTTATTTAAATATTGTGATAGAATAAAATAGGGGAATTTTATAATTAAATAAAACAAAGTATTTATTTTTGTTTATTTAATTAAGATGAAATAATAGAATAATTTAGAAGAATTAAAATGTGAACTATATAAATAAATATTTCTATTTATTGAATAGTAGAGGAATTTAGGATAATTAATCAAATAATTTGTATTCAATTAATCAGATTTTTGAGACCAATTTTAGGTGTATACACTTTTTTCCATATCCTTTTCCACTAGAACCCAATTGTTTCATAAGCTCATAACCTCTTCCATAAATGTTTTCCATCTCTTCCAGGTTTGGTGGTTGTTGATAATCTATCTTATCAAATATTTTTACAATGTAACTTTTATCTTCTTCAAGGGAAAATTAGGTAGATTCTTGTGAGTTTTCTTTTGAGTTCGGTGTTGACATCACCATTGGTCGCTTTTTTTTTTCATCATCCTTTCTTGTGATTATGTATTCTCTTGTAAATGAAGGTCTAAACTCCAAGGAAACCTAATCATCTTCCAATAATTTTGACACTATTTCCATTTCTTGTTTGTCTTCTTCCATGGGTTCTATGTTCAATTTTGAAATTAATGTGTTTAGAAGACTTGTGATTCCTTTTCCAACTTGTAAACAACTTTCAGGTTTAGGGTGTATTTCAATTTGGTATACCTTATTGTTGTAGATATACTTCCTTATACGATGAAGAGTTGAAGGAATTGCATGCATCTCATGAATCCAAGGTCACCCTGAAAGAAGGTTAGATGGAATATTATCGAGCATTACATGAATAGGAGTTTGCAAGGTAGCCTTTCCAACTGTAATAGGAAAAGTAATCACACCAAATAGTTATTTCCTATGTTATTGAATCCACAAATTGACAAGGGATCAGGTTGAATTTTTGACTTATCCACACCGATTTTATCCAAAAGGGTCACACTACACACATTAAGAGTGAAGCCATTGTCAACAAGGGCTATTTTTATTCGTAACCTATTATGGATAGAAATTGTCATGAAGGAATCATTTCTCTTTCTCATTTCCAAAGGAGGTAGCTCATGCTGTTGAAAGGTAATAGCTACATTAACTATATTCATTCCTTGTATGTCAGTTGCCGCATCATTTGCATATGTACTAGAGGGAACCATTACTTGTTGCAAGGTAGTTTGAAGTATAGTGTGATAATTAGGTGAATTCTGAATTAGGTCCCATAGGGATATATTTGCAGGAGTATTCTTAAGTAGTTCAATAAGATCATACTCCTCCCCACTATGCAAAGTTAAATGAGGACCAGTAGGAAAAAAAGGATTAGGCAAAGGTAAGGTTGTTAGAGCTAGTTGTTTTGGTTGTGGATTGTTTTGAGTATTGTATGTATGAGAAATATGGTATTATAGCTTGATTTCTATAAAACATTGTTCTTAGGTGGGTATAGAGTAAACTTGGGCTCTTTTTTAGTTTGAGGTTTGTGTGAAGTAGATTAAAGGATGAGTTGAGGTTGAATCACATTAACTTCTCTTGGTTTTGGTTTATCATGACAAGCCTTAGTGGATGAACCTTGTGAGATGAATTTCTCAAGGGCTTCATCTAACATGTCAAAGTCATCACAACTAAAAGGCTTGAGGGTTAGGCTAGCTTGGAAAAAGATATTTTACATACTCAAATACCTATGCTTTCTCCAAGAGGTTCATCGATTTGTAGGTGTTTTTATTTTTGTTTTCTAAAAAATGCCAAATGTAATCTAATCTATTTGAACTATGAACTAATGCTGAAAATGAAAAGTATAGGAATCTAAATCTATCCACAATTGTAATGAATGTAAACTATGCTAATTATAATGATTTGAATGTAACAAAAGCTATGCAAACTGAAACAAAAAGTTATCAATAGAAAATAAAAGCTCAAAAATAGGGAGTTTAATTTTGTAAAATATAGTTCAAAATCTGCACTGTGACTAAATTGCCCAGAGGGGCATATGAGTCATAATGAGGGGTTTTTCACAATTTAAAAAAAAAATCAAGTGATTTTTGTTCTTTTTATTTTGTATGATCTATAACTTAAATGCAAATGCAAATTTTATATGATTTTCAATAATTTGAGCTGCAAAAATGCAAGCTATATGCACTTTCACTAATGCAAGATTTGGAAACCCTAGAATTCCAATTAACTAGTGCAATCCCTAATGCAAGAAAGATATAGGATGATGATGCACTCCTAATCAGAATTATGATACTCTAAATGTAGGTTCACCAAAATGAAACAAAATAAAATGTATGATTTTATTTCTTATGGTTTAGGACATAGAGCAAACACGCTTCCCAATCATTTCATTAAAAGAAACCCTGGAGATACCAATCTAAAGTATGCAAAGGAGAGAGAGGTATTGCACTAGGGCTGTCCTAGGGTCTGATTGTAAACTAAAGAGGGGTTCACCACCAAGCTAGGGCTTGGAAAGACTAATGAAATGAAAGATCTAATACTTAACTCTAATATGATGAAAACTTTCACTAAATAACCTAGAAAAGAATGTAAATCAAAACAAAGAACTGCATGATGAAATGTGTGCACCTGGAAATTTGAAGAAGGCTGAATGAAGCTCTAAAACACTAAAAATCCTAAATTTTCAGCCTAGTGGGACTCATACACCAGTCTATGTGTATCAGTCTCAAATTAGGGTTTCTAGTCTAGAACAAGTTTCTCGTAGTGTGGAGTTAGGATCTACAAAAAAATTGATAAAAATTCCTATAGTGGGACTCATATGCCACTTCTCATGTATTAGTCATGTTCTTCTTTTTTGGGAATTCAAAGTTCAAATCTATGCTCCAATCTTTTCTCTATCCTTCCAAACTAATTTTTGGATCCGAACTTGCAAGAATACTTACAAAATGGAATATATACTTGATTTTATTATGGGGGTTTTTCCTCGGTAAAAACCATAGATTGTTAGTTAAACCTTGATAGAAAAAAGGAAACATGAATGTAAATAGGAACATAAACCCTAACCTTAAGTGTGTCTAAGATTAGGAAATCTGAAGTGCAATGTAACCCTATTCCAATGTGCTAGAATAAGATGGATGAATAAAACATGAAGATGAATGACTCACTTTGAGAGATCTCTAATCACCCCAAATGAGCCCTGATGATGCTTGTACCTTCCTTAGGCTAAATGTAGAATGATAATGGAGGATGGAATTAGTTAGGAAACAAGTCATTAGACCTGGCTTGATGGCTAGTTAAATCTCCCAAACCTAGAATCCATCATGATTTACCATAGGCAACCATAATGACCCTTTGACAATGCTAGATCTTGGATGAAAGTGATCTTGAAGACCTAAACAAACACTTGAGTGCTACTCCAAGGCTTCAACTTTGTTGATTAATTGTTCTTGAATTCTCTTGTGAAGAATTTTTGAATGCTTTCAAATGCTTTAATTTTTAAATTTCTCTTAAAAATGCTTGCTTAGATTGAAAATGACTTAGAAGATTTCTTATATAGGAATTTACACCTAATTTACTGTATTTCAGATCTCAAAAGCTGACATCAACCTAAATTTTAAATTAAAAAGTTGAATATCCCACTCAAACCCTTGAAAATCCCCAAATGGGACTCATACACCAACTCTAGCATATGAGTATCACCCTAGATTTTTGGGGTGGGTTATTAGAAATTTAAGTGCTTTTGATGATTTTTTTGGGTTTTTAGCTGAAATAAGCCTCAAGATCCAAAATAAAGGGTCTTAGTGGACTATTAGTGATGACTTAAAAGGTATTTAATGCAAGGGTACCAAAATAGGTCCAAATTAGGCAAGGAATTGTACTATCTCCAAGAAGGGAGTACAATTTCCATTTCCACAAGATTGATAAGGCCCTTGGATTCCATGATTAATAGGCAATCATCCTGCAAAAATTTCCATAAATGTTGACATTTCAATGCCACCCTTTAATGACCCATCATTAATAACTAATCTGAGAGATCCTATATGGGTCATCTTGTATGAATTATCCTTGAAGTGTCCTAAAGTTGGTCGAGTCCCAAGTTCTCAAGTTGTCGAGCTTCAACTTAATTTTCTACTCACATGCCTTCTTCATCACTCCCACTCCTTCTCTTCCTCTTCTTCTTTCTATTTTTTTGCTAAGTGTTTCGGGTTTCAACCATCGAACTTACCCTTTAACCCTTACCACTTCCTTTCCTAAGCCTTAAGCCTACCATCTGAAGCCCAATCAAGATCATTCAAGATTTTCCTAAGCCTTGCATTTTCAGAATTTAGGGATTGAATTTCCTTCTTTCTCTTTTCATATTTTCATCTCAGTAGGAGGTAACTCTTCCCTCCAACCCTTGATGGCTCCTTTTGGACATTAGCCTTTAATATTCCCTTTTACCCTTTTCATCTTTGTGATAAGGTGTAAGCCTTCTTCTTGACCTCTGATACCCAAAAAGGCTAACCCTTTTGGACTTCACGATTCACTCCTTCGACCTTCTCTCTTCCTTTCTTCTAGCATGCGATAAGTAGTACACCCAAAGCTCAATCCTCGATAGTCTGATGCAAATGAAGTATAAAGTATTAAGTAGGCCTAATGCTTGATCTCTAGAATGAAGATACTCTTTTTGTAGCTCCAGACCATTTAATGCATAACAAAGGTTTCCTTTCAGGCCCGATGCCCTGACCATGCAACAAATTTGATGTGTTTTCAAGGTGACACCATTAATGCTCGAATCACTTTTTGAGTGGCCTATTTTGATTTTTGGGCTTCAAAGACTACATGTATTACTACCTCTAACTTTTTCAAGTGGATTTTATGGGTGACCATTCTCATTAATTGCTCATTTTTTACCTTTATAATAGATCCATTCCCTAATCATGATTTTCTTTGGAGGGGTACATTATTTCATGCACAAACACCATTGTTATCCTTGGTTAGGTTTAGGGTTTGGTTTATGGTTCTAAGTTATGTCTAATCGATAAAAACACTATTTTTATTCATCTTAAGGGTTCTTCCTCTAGCTCATCCAAGGGTTTTCTTTGGTAGACATGCATTTTGCATCTCTACAATTGTATAGATTGGTTGTTGCCTCTACATCAATGAAATTGATTAAGGTTTGCTCCTCTTAGATTTTTTATGTTTGTGTAAGTTCATTACTTTCATATCTAAGTGTGATTGAGGATTTTTCTACAATGATTAGATTAGTTTAGCATACATATACAAATGCAATAGAAATAAAACCCACAATGTCAATGAAATGCATAGGAAAATAAAGTAAAGAAACAAACAAGAGAGATCTCACCCAATCCTTCCTTCTCCATGGCTGACTTCCATTGCACCTTTTAGCTTGTTGTGATGATGAGTGTGCCCTCATATTGTAATGAGAAAACTCTACTATGTGGCCTAGCCCTAAGAAAAGTTTTGAAGGATTTGTACTATAAGCTATGCAATATAAACTAAATTCTAAATGCAAATAATTAAAATGACAATACTAGAATGCAAGAGAGATTAAGATTAGACAAATTACAAGGTTCAAGATTTCAAGATGTCAATTTCGAAGATATTAAGAGATGTCAAAATGACAACAAAATTGTCATTTTATAGAAAATGCAATTTTGGATGGACGAATGAGATGAGAGATTGAGAAATGCCCTAAAATCAATGGTCAAGATTCAAAAATGGAAACTCTCAATTAGGGTTAGGGTAAAACTTCCAAATGAGTGCACAAGATTTAATTTAAGAAATTAAATCAAGGATGGAGAATAAACGTGACAGTGAGATGAAATTTAGTAAAAATCGGAAGATAAGAAGATGAGATTTAGAAAATCAATAATTTTAGCAATTACTTGATTTGTAGAAGAATATTTCCATTTTGAATTAAAATTCAAAATATGGATTTAGTGAGATGGTAAATAATTGATTTAAGATTATTTAGTAAAAGAAGAAGCAGTTAACCATTTGAATCCATTTTTAAATAAATTATTTTATTTAAAATGAGGGAAATGTCAAATAAGGCAATTAAATAATTAGAAATAATTATTTAATTTAGAAGAGGTCATTCATTCATTAAATAAATTAATAAATCAATTTAATTAAAAGAGGACTTGGGGATTAGTGACATATTAAATAAATAAATTAAAATATATTTATTTAATAATCAAGAGTACATAAATGATAAAGATTAATTAAATAAATTGAGAACTTTATTTAATTATGAGAAGACTTTAGATAATTAGTGACGCATTAAATAATTAAATAAGATCTATTTATTTAATAATCATGGAGAATAAAAATATATGAATTATTTAATTAATAGTCGAAAGTGAGTTAGAAACATAATTAAAATGTCATAATTATTCTAGGATGAAAAGTGGTAAAATAGTGCTTGCAGGCCTAGGTCATTTTTATGTGTCTACATTTTCCCCTCTTTGCCATAATGCAGTTTATCACGTTATGGAAAAAAAAACAAGTCCAAAATATGCCCCAGCGAAGGTACAGAGTGTCTATGACCCCTCAGGAAAATTTTCAAATCTTGGCTCGGGGTCAGAAAAATTTGGAAAGTGTCTCGATTAATCAATTTAATGACTAGAGAAACAATGGTGTGATGAGCTTCGAACACAAAGGATGCTTAGCCTGCCAACATGCTAGACAAAGGTGGTCAAAAGAGCCTTCAGTAAAAACCCACTAGGTCAAACCCTAATTTTCAACCTATAAATAGGTTAAAAAAGCCAAACGAAGTGTCTGTTTCACATTTGCCATTCAAAATTTTCAGAGATCAGAGCTTGAGGAGAAGATTGTGATTCCTATGAGAGAACATCATGGCTACTACATGTGGACATTCTGACGACTTGAGGGTGTAGAGGCACGGGTAAGTACCCTATTCGACCTTTAATTTTTTTTATTCTCGCACATTTATTAGGGTTTCAGGAGGGGAAACAAATACATTATGACACAATTGTCTTCGCGTAAGCCACAATTGCCTTCGTGTTTGATGCATTTGATTGCATCATGATGCAAGTGCAAAGGGTAGATAGGTTCAAGGTTAAAAACGTGCAACTGTGAAGGCAAACGATGCAATTGTCAAAATGCAATGCATATGCAAGTTTTTGCAACGTAAGTTCCATGTTACAACACAAACACCTAGTCTAACAACGCAATTGCTATTAGATGATGCAATCATTGTAAAGAGGGACAATTTCTAGATGGAATGACACATTCATGATATTGCAATGCAACTACGAGATGTAGAGCCACATGTGGAATATCGTGACGCAACTATAGTCAACGCGACGCAATTGTTGTTGACCAAGGTTGACCAGCGTTGACTTTGTGTAGGCTCTAGTTTTAGATGCATTTTTGGTTTCTCAGATAGTAATAATGTGCCATTGTGCCTAGCCATGTGTGCTAATCCTTGTTGCTGCGTGTGTAGAGATGATTAGTGCCCATATATACTTGATAGTTTAGACTAGCCACTTATGCTTTTAGAGATCGACTGAATGATAGGGAGAGATAGCAGTTGATGTGACTAGGATTAAACTACATCACCTATATGCCCATTATTTGGGAAAATAGGGGTTTACTGATGACACTTTGTGAGAGGTGGCATTCAGAGACATGTTTGTTTCAGCTACCCACATGAGAGGCTACGATTACCTTGGAGGATGTTTATCACATTCTGCACATCCTGATCAATGGGGAGAGGGTTGCATATGATCCACACCGAGGGTGACAGGCCCTATCAGAGATGTACAAGGATGTTAGTGGTGCCGGTCTAGGCATTCACGGGTATGAGATCAGATGGGATGTTGTGGCTGGCCAATTTCCATGGTGGGATACCATTCTCACGACACTAATTTTCAGAGTGCTAATACTGGATCGTCATAGACATGGCTTTCCGATTGGATGGAGGGAGGTACTAGTTCGTATGTGGGGCTAGAGGATAGTTTTTGCCTTGGGGCCCTGCTTGTTGGCCATGCTATATCATCAGCTTCATTAGGTAGTTTATCATGAGGGACAGAGTATCAGTTGCGGGACCCCACTACTTATGATCTGGGCATAAAAGCACATTCCCATTTTTTCACCACCAATGTAGATTCAGCAGCTGGGTGATGGGATGCCCTATGTTTATCTTTATGCGGGTTCAGTTAGCCAGACTCATGTGGGAGATACCGAGTATTGGCATCATCAGATCGACACTTTGATCAGCTTTATCTAGAGGCCTTATAGAGATTGTGCCTAGTGGCCCGATGAGGATGGCCATTTATCACTATGCAGATAGTTTTTTATACCTGATTGACTACACAGTGTAGAGCCAGTGGATTATTGAGATGTACCTACCCTAATGGGTACTACGATAGTTTGGGGAGCAATAGGATGTGCTAGTAGGGACAATAGAGTATGCACGGTCCTCTAGGGAGACCATTTTGGGGCCACCAGTAGCAGTGGTAGTAGTCGAGCAGCAAATAGATGGCCTAGTTGCACAATAGTGGTTATGGAGAGGGGGTCCAGCAGATGTTGAGACATCTACTGAGTTTGACGCCTAGTGGTAGATTCATAGGCTGATTCCATTGATAGATTCAAATGGTCCAACTCCCATAGATTGGAGATCATTTATCCCACGAGTACGAAGGAGAGGCTAGGGTGGTAGAGACGGAGGTGGAGATGATAGGGGGGGTAGAGGGAGAGATGGAGGTAGAGACGACAGGGGGCTAGAGGGAGAGATGGTGGTTAGGGAGATGGAGGCAGAGATGGGGGAGATGAAGGGGGTGGCAGGGGAGGAGATGATGGTGGAGATGACAGGTGTGTGAGGAGGAGGAATGATGGAGGGTGGAGGCAGCCTAGGAGAGTTAGGA
This sequence comes from Sequoiadendron giganteum, assembly GCA_007115665.2. NCBI lineage: Eukaryota > Viridiplantae > Streptophyta > Pinopsida > Cupressales > Cupressaceae > Sequoiadendron > Sequoiadendron giganteum. The sequence continues at coordinate 395,268,154 of CM021110.1, read as the reverse complement.
AGAGAGTGGGTGGCACACCATTGCCACCCATTCGAGAGGAGGGTGAGGAGAGAGAGCAACCAGTTGGGTCAGAGGCAGAGGTGGGAGCAAAGGAGGAGGTTAGATGGAGAGGAGGTGGACACGAGCATAAAGGGAGAGATGCCAGTAGAGGAGGATCCATTTTTTGAGCACCATCATCTTGATATCGACATGGAGGAGGTCTGAGGAGAGGAGGAGAGAGTGGAGGAGAGTGATGAGGAGGAGGATGAGGGGGAGGATGAGGTCGAGAGGAGATTGCGAGAGCAAATGATCATTGGAGACAAGGAGGGAGACATGTCACTGATTTTTCCTGTAGATGCCACCATTGATTAGAGGATCATAGATCTCCAGAGCAGACTAGATGTGGCCTTGCCTTAGAACAAGGCCTTGGAAGTGGAGTTGGAGGTTACCAGGGTGGAGAGAGATTAGGCCATTATTCAATGACAGGAGTCAGACCAGTGGGTGAAGGAGTTTACAGAGTTATGTATAGGGATGACAAGGGATATGGCTAGGGAGCTGGCCAGGATGGCCATGAGTAGGGGTTGGTACAAGTTGCTTTATGAGTAGGATGGTCCACTAGAGAGACAGGACCCAGGATTGTCCCGATCATACAATAGGACTAACAATGGCACCTAGACCCACAATAGCAACAGATCACATAGTAGTAGTCATACTAGTGCTGGGGGTTCCACTGGATCAAGGTAGTCATTAGTCCATAGGTCACACAATTCACATCGACATTCGTTAGGCCATAGCCACAAGTCAGAGCATGGTCATAGATTAGTGTCATCAGGACACAAGGCAGAGTAGAGCCAGCCTCTTGTTATTGATCCTTCGGGATCCCAGAGTCATACTCTGGACACCACTCCTATCCAGGTCACTATTCACCTGATGAGTCAGTCACATCCACCTTAGGATTCACCTCCATGGGATGGAGGAGGCACATCCTAGGACTTGTATTTTGATATTTATATTAGACACTTGCATATATTGACATTCGAACCTGTGAGCTCCATTTTTGGGATATCCTATGACTCTATCCTGTGACATGATATTTTTGAGATTATATATATGTGATGCAGTTTTGATGTGGCCTATATGATTCTATGTGTTATGGTGTTCCATGATTTATAAAATGCTATGTGATTCTTTTATGATGCTATGAGATGTATGGATATCATGTTTTATATTTATGAATGCAATTATGGATGTCTTTATGTATGTATGCATTGTGTAATGTATGATGATGTGATTCGTATATGTTAACGCAAATGATGGTTTTATGATGTGAGATGGATAGATGTAAATGATAGTGTTATGCAATGTGAATTATTGTATTTGATTTATGTAGATGTGAAATGTGAATATGAAATGCTCGTATGATCATGTATCCAGCTTTATTTTTTGTATGTCACAGGATATTATTAGAGGACGAGAGAAGAGAAGACGAAGATGGATGTTAGTGTGAAGAAAGATATGCATGTTAGTGCAAAAAAAAAAAATCCTTTCTAAAATTTTCTATAATGTTATCCTAGTTGTTGCTTTTAATCATCATTGGGCGAAAATGTCATGATGGCCGACAAACACTATGATACGATGTAGATCAATGTTGTGCAAGGTCGAATCACCATGTAGATCAACAATCATAGATAAGGATGATCGACTCATATGAGGAACATAATTTCCCCTAGTCATTTTGTCATGACCAACCACCAGAAAAACTAGACCAATCATGACATGTCACTGCTTCTCTAAATCTTGATGTCAGGACATCCTTGAAAAACTAGCCACATGATAGTTAAAAATAGTTAGGAAAATCATCGTACTATGCCATTGCTTCTCTAAATCCTGAAGTTGGGACATCCTTGAGAAACTAGTAGCAGGGTGATCATAAAAAGACAAGGATGATCATCATGATATGTCATGGCTCTTATGACATAAAGAACTAATATCATGATAACCATCAAAAAGATAGATAAATTTTTCCAAGTGTTTGCCAAGTGTTTTAATGTCAAGGTTGCCAAATGTCAAGCGATATCAGATTCAGGAAGGACACATCCTGAATGATGTTGATATCTAGTAGATCAATTCTTAGAGTTAGGAGAATCCACCAAAATTCTAGATGATGATGATAATGCTTAGGAAGGACACATCCAAAAGCATAAAGAAATGATGAGAGTTTCTTTTTAGAAGGATACATCTGAAGAAGAACCCAAAATTTTGCCAGGTTAATTTGTCTTGATAGAATTTAATTACATGTCATTGCTGACATGTTGTTTTGACCACAAGTGTTGATGAAATAGGTTGTTGATACACTACCTACTCGAGATTGATAGAAGATTTTTTTGATTTGAAGATAGTTGGACATGTGTGAAAATGTGGTGCCATGAACCCTAATGGACTGACCCAGTGCAGCCTTGAGGGCTCATTGATTGATGGCCTTGCCTACGTCGTGCACTCAGAGACCTCGTAGTTTGACATGACCAATGACCTTGTCCAAAGGACAAAATTTTGAATCATTATTTTATTTTGACAAACCTAGAAATACTGACCTAATGTCTCATGGATTCAAAGATGAATCTTGCGTACATAGCAAATGCATAGAGACAACGTAGTTTGGACATGGAAAAAATATTGATTGACGTGACTGACTAGATTGACAAGACAGAAATTGACTTTGACTCTATTTTTTTGGGATTTTGGCATTGATTTGAATGTTTTTGTATTTTCTCAGGACATTTTTCAGTTTTTAGGTTTTTTTTAAAGACTTTTTTAGATTTTTATTACTTTTTTTTAGGAATTTTTACGAATGCATGATCATGTGCGACACCCACTGTAGCTACACAATAAAGGTCTTTCCCCCATATAGATCGGGGATTAACGGGTCAAATGATATGAAAATAGGCAAACAAGGGGCAAAAGGCAAGGATATGCAAGGGGTGATGTCAACCAAAATGCTAACCATGGCCAGAATCGAAAGGATTTATGACGAATTTCATGAATGTGTCAGGCCGTTGTGATTATGGAAAGTGGATAAGGGCCAATTAGAGTAACAATAGATTGCAAAGCAAAGATTGACTACACATGGTGCTTGTTTGCCAAGTTTTCACCATGGTACTTATCCAAAGTGCCTATTTGCCAAGTTTTCACTATTGGACGAATTTATTTCTTTTTACTATTTTTGTCATTTTTTGATTTTTTTGATTTTTTTGGTGTCACCAAGACACCTATTTTCCAGGTTTTCATCAAGGGACAACTTTTTCTTATTTTTCAATTTTTTTGTATTTTTAGGTTTTTAGCGAAGCTCTCTGATGCTATGTGTAGAACTTTTGTAGATGTAGGTTGTTGATGGGTTATGTCAACTGTTCTCCATCAGGTGTGGCCAACTGATATACTCCATAATTGAAAGTTACAGTAATAATATAAGGATCGAGCCAATTAGGCTCAAACTTGCCAGGCTTTTCAAGGTCGACCTGATTTCTTGGATTTTGCATGAGGACCAAGTCACCGATTTCAAATTTTCTCACCATCACTCTTTTTTTCTAGCTTTGGCAAAGATGATTTTCATATGCCTACAAGTGATTCAAGGCATTTTGTCATCTTTCTTGTAACATTTCTAGCTCATGTAGGTGAGACTATCTATACTCTTCATCATCAATCATTCCCTTCAAGGAGACTTGGAGAGAAGGAATTTCGACCTTGATGGGCAATATGGCCTTAGATCCATAGACAAGGGAAAATGGAGTGGCTCTAGTGGGTGTACGAATGCTGGTACGATTGGCCCATTAGGCAGGATTTAGTTGTAAGTGCCAATCTCGACCAGCATTGTTGATGGTCTTCTTAAGGATGTGAATAATGGTTTTATTTGACGCCTCAGCTTGGTTGTTACCTTATGGATAATATGGGGTGGAGAAATGATGTTGGATGTGGAATCACTCACAGAGTTCAAGAACATCCTAATTTTTGAATGGACTCCCATTATCTGTGATGATGGATTGTGGGAAACCATACCAGCATATGATGTAATTAAGAATAAACTTTGATATTTTCTTATTGGTGATGTAAGTGAGAGGGATGACTTCAATCCACTTAGTCAAGTACTCAGTGGTGGTGATTATGAATTTATGGTCATTAGAGGAGGATGGATGGATCTTGCCAATGAGGTTGAGTCCCCATTATGCGAAAGGCCATGGAGAAGTGATCGGTCTCAGCTCCTATGCAGGTGCATGGATTAGGTCATTGTGCACCTAGAATTTTCGACATGTTCTAACATACTGAATAGAATTGTTTTCTAGTGTCGGCCAGTAGTATCCAAGTTGGGTGACTTTCCTAGCTAATGTTGGACCACTTGAATGAGATCCATATACCCTCATGTATTTCTCATTAAGCTTTTTATGCTTCATCAGTGTCGAGACAACAAAGAAGGGTGTTATCAAAGCCACGATAGTATAGGTTGTCATTGACAATGGTGTGTTGGGCGGATTTTCGTATAAAGGACTTTCTCTAGTTATTGGAAAGGTTGGGTGGTAGGTTTTGGGACTTAAGATAGTCATAGATGTCTTGGTACCAAGGTGAACTAGGACCAAAAATCTCGCAAACAATTTTTGAGTCTAGGATGTCATATGCCAGCATCAATAGTTGTTCAACTAAGAACTAAAATTGTGGCACATTTTTGGGGATGTCTAAGAGAGATCAAATAATAGCCATTGCATCAGTTGCCTTATTTTGTATCCTAGGGATTTGTTCAAAGGAAATCAATTTTAAATATTTCAGGAAGCTATCCACCATTTTCTTATAGGGAAGAAAATTTTCATCTTTTGTATCATAATCATCATTCACTTGGTTGATAACTAACTGCGAATCCCCGAATACTAGCAGTGTCTTTATTTTCCATTTAATTGTGATCTTGAGTGTGACCAATGCTTCATATTCTACAATGTTGTGAGTACAAGGGAATGTGATCTAGAATGCCTTAGGAATGGAATCCCCTTGTGGTGTGATGAACAAGATACCAACCCCTGAGCCATGACCAATATGAGACCCGCCAAAATACAGTTTCCATGGTGACGTAGGCTCTGCATGAAAGATAGAATCATCGGGAAAATCAATTATCAGTGGATGAGTGACTTGGATGGGTGCATCTACAAGTTGATCTACTATTACCCACCCTTTTATTTCCTTGTGCTCAACATATTGTATTTCATATTCACTTAAAATCATGACCCACTTTTCTAAACGACCTGTCAATGCCGCTCGACTTAGGAAATAATTAAGTGGATCAATCTTAGCTACTAGGTGTGTTTGGTGACTCAGCATGTAATGTCTTATTTTTTTTTTTGCAAAGACAACTGCAAGGCATGTGTGTTCAATGGTTGTATAGTTTAACTCATATCCTATCAGTGTGCAGCTGATATAGTGTATGGCTCTTTCTTTATCCTCATGGTCATTTTGTGCCAATAATGCCCCTAGTGACTTTGTAGTTGTTGAGACATACAGGAACAATGGCTTTCCTTCTAAGGGCGGCATTAGGACAGGTGGTATCAATAGATATTCTTTGATTTGTTCGAAGGCTGTGTGACACTTGTCTGTCCATACAAAGGGGATACTTTTGCATAACAGGTACTAAAATGGTTGACACTTGTCTACCAACTGTGCGATGAAGCATCAGATGGACTGCAGCCTGCCCTGAAGTGTTCTCAACTCGTTGATTCCTTTTGGTGGAGGCATGTCTAGAATTTCTTTCACTTTAGTAAGATCAACTTCTATGCCTCGTCATGAAACTATGTAGCCTAATAGTTTTCCTGAAGTGACCCCAAAGACATATTTTTTGGGTTCAAACGAACCTTGTAATCCTCTAGCCGTCTAAAAATTTTGTCCAGGACTTTGAGATGATCTTTCTATGTCAAATATTTGGCCAAGAGGTCATCCACATAATCTTCCATTAGGATATGCATCATGTCATGAAAAATTATTTTCATAGCTCTTTGGTATGTGGCACCTACATTCTTTAAGCCAAAAGCCATGACATTCCAACAGTATGTTCTCCATGGATAGGTGAATGTTGTTTTGTGTTGATCCTCAGTTAAAATTCAGATTTGGTTATAGCCTGAGAAACCAAACATGAGAGACAACATCTCGTACCTTGCTGTGAGATCAACAATCATGTCTATATTTAATAATGGGAAATCATCTTTTGGCAAAGCCTTATTCAAATCTCTAAAATCCGTGCAAATACGGATTTTTCCATTTGTCTTTATGGTAGGGACAATGTTGGATATCCAGTCAACATAGTCTATTGATCTTATGAATCTAGCATCCAGTAAATTCTTTAGTTCAGCCTTTACAAGTAGTGCAATTTGTGGATGCATTTTCTGCAATTTTTCTTTGACTGGTTTGATATTTGGGATTAACAGAAGATGATGCAATACTAATTTTTGATCTAGGCCTAGTATGTCAGCATGTGACCATGCAAAGTTAACTTTCCTTTCTGTGAAGAATTGTTGAAACTAAGGTTTTTCTTCTTCTGTTAAGAATGCAGCTAAGAGAACCATTTTGGGATTCTTTGATGTGGCTATGTTAACTTCGATGGTGTCTTCGATTAGCATTGCTGATTTTTCCTATGTTACAAGAAGAAAGTCCAATAATTCATCCTTAGGTGCCTTAGAGAGGTTTTCACCTTTGGATACTTCCTTTATTTTTGCTATTTTGCTGTCAGAAGGTGCCTTGTGGTTTTCACCTAAAGACGTTTCTTTTTTTGTCTTGTTCCTTGTATCTTTATGACTGGAGGATTGCACAGTCTCCCTGAAGTAAGCTATACAATCTAGATCAATGCAAAATCTTGTTTTGTGATCACCCCATGGTATGCCTTCTCGGAGCCCCATGAATTCTTCTATTGCTTCATCATTCTGAAAAATATCCATCACTGGTGGTTCTTGTTGGTCTCAGTCAATCAGTTGCGGGTAAACAAGGGAAATCCCATTTTGAGTGTTGGTAAAAGATGGGGAAGATACGGAAAGTGTGAAAATTGAAGCCTCAAGTGTGAAGGCAAAGTTATCAATTTCAACTTCCATGTCAGATGTAATGGATGGACCATATTCAAATTTAGATGAGTTGAATTCATAGTCATAATAGGGCATAAAAGTATCAGCATCATGATTAATGGATGGAATTTTAGAGGTATGGATGGTAGGTTCAGATAGGTCAGGCTCATGGGTGGGCTCGGGTTCTGGGACAGGATAATTCAGATGTTTTCGATGACAACTTATGTTCTTCTGGATCCCAAGGAATGCTTACCCATTCCTTATTTTTAGAATGACGGTCAATAGGATAAATGTTGTATTCTTTCTAGAATCGTTCTTAAAAGGGGGGTTGGCTAGGTTCCAGGAAAAGTTCGTCAATATCATAGTTGCTAAGGGTTTTCTCAGATCCCCATTCCCATTCATTAGAGTCAGTTTTAGTAAGGGATTCTTCGTGTGTCTCGACACTTTCTATAGCCATTACATCCTCACTTGAAAGTTCATAGGTACATTGATTGCCAGTTCTGAGTTGGTCGAACCCTAGCCCAATGTGCCTTGGTCTTGCAGAGATAATGACAGGTTCTCTCCTTCCATTGTTGGCATTTCCAAGACCACTTATGCCATCAAAACCCAGTGCCTTACATATGTCATAGCCTTTTCCATAGAGATGCCTTGGTAGTGGAGGTAATTATCCCGGGTCTTTTTAGATCCAGTTAGCTATGTCGATAATGACTTCATTACCCATATCGCCCCATAGTGTGAAAACACTTTTTCATGGAACCTTGAAATTTGCTTTGGGCTCGACTACGAAACACAGTCTACCATAGACTTTAGGCGGCTTAGGTATTGTGGTGATATAGTAAGTCGTATTCAATTTGAATTCTCCACAGCCAAAGTCTTGGATTTGAAGGTTTGTACTTGGTATGGAGGCCAAGGAAGATGGTGTGGTAGAAGTTGATGGAATGGATGATTTGGTGAGTGCAGATGGGTCAATATATTTGGAAGAGGTGGAATCTGAGGCTTCTCAATTGATGGGTACATGGTGCTTAGTAGTGGCTCATAGATTGGTACAATATTGAAATGAATCGGGATCTCTTGGGATATTAATTTCAGTACCATCAAAAGGGAACTTCAAGAATTGGTGGTACATGGAAGGAATGGCTTTTAGGGCATGAATCCAAGGGCAACAAAGTAAGATATTGTAATGTATGTCACAATCCAGGACTTGGCATGTTGTATCTATAATAACTGGTCCCACCCGAATTGGAATTGTGATGATGCCTTTAGAAGCATGTTCTTCATTATCATACGCCTTGATGACAACTCTCTTGGTAGCATCCACACATGCATCAGAGAAGCCAAGATCTTTAACCAATTTTAAAGAGCAGATGTTCAATCCTGCTCTGCCATCTACTAAGACTTGTCTAACCTTATGTTTGTGGAAAAAAACCTTGATATGAAGGGCATCATTATGACATGATTTGGATGAGGAATATTCACTATCTGAAAAGGTAATGTGGTGAGGTGAATTCAGATATCCGACCATAGTTTCAAAATGGTTGACATCAATGTTGGTTTCGACAGAAGACTCTTGCAAGAATTTATCCAAGATGGCCTTATGTGCGGGTGAGATGCGGAGCAATTCAAGAATGGATATTTTAGTAGGGGTTTTATTCAATTGCTCAATCAGGTTGAACTCTGCTTTAGGGTTTGACTGTCTAGCAGAGGGACCAGGTATGGTAAGTTTAGGCTGACATGTCAAGGGACTTGGGATGGTGACCTTTCCTTTACGTGTTATGACGTTGCAGTCCGGGGCCTTTTTAATGGTAATAGTATTGACACATTTCTCTTCATCAGCAGCTTGCAAGTTGTTGATGATGGTACCACCAGAATAATTGAAGGCAGGATGGATGTGATTGGCTTGATTAATTGTATTCTTTGTGCCAGATGAGGAGGGTTTACCAGAACCATGATCCTGGAGTGGGTTCTTGTGGATTGTATGATCCGCATTAGACACAAACGGTTGACATCCTAACTCAAAGGTATGGTTTTCAATAAAGTCTTGCACAAGATTTCACAACTGGCGGCAAGAGGAAGTTTTGTGCCCTTTGACATAGTGGTAATCACAAAATGAATTATCATCCCACCATGATGGCTTGAACTGACCAAGGTCATATGGTTTAGGTTCTTCCAACGTTATGACTCTATTTTGGATAAGTTTCTTCAAGACAATTTCGATAGGTTCACCCAAAGGGGTGTATGTGCATTTTTGAAATTGTCATGGTTGACACAGCTGCCTTTGATTAGATTGAGCAAGATTATTTTGAATAGCATTGGAATTTGGTGTCGGTGTGGTCACAGGTGCATTTTGATTTTGGACTCCTTTGATGGTGAGTACATGACCTGTTGCATTAATGATTTTTGCATTGACCACACCATCATTTGTGATGTATTTATTCTTAACCCAATATTTCTTTTTTTCATTGGAGGTACTTGGGTTATTGTTTGTGGTGGTGTTGATTGTTTTGCCACCATATTTTAATTCACCTTTGGCGATCAAGGATTTTTCAAGTTGAACACCTTTTTCAACAAGGTCAACAAATGTAGTACAACAATGGACTTGTAAACCACATCTGAGTGATCCTAGGAGAGTTTATACAAACATGGTTACTTTCTCATTTTTAGGTATTTCAACCGAACCTCTTCTCGCTAAGGTTCTCCATCTTTGAAAGAATGGGATAAAAGTCTCTCCTGCCTCCTCTTGGGTAAGTCGACATAAGGAGGCAATGTCAATATCTGTGTCAATGTTATAGGCATAGTTTTCAACAAACTTGTTTGCCAATTCATCCCAATTTTTGATTCCTTTAGGCAATAACAACAACCACTCCAATGCATGGCCTGCGAGACTTCTAGAGAAGAGTCTCATGAGATAGTTTTGTTCATATGCAATGTCCATGCAACTAGTGGTGAATTCTCTTATGTGTTTAATGGGGTTTGTTTTATATTTGTATTTAGGAAAATGTGGCACCACATATCCATGAGGAAAGGGTGGTATATACAAGGTTGTGTCAAACGGATATGGACATAATTCATGTGACATATAAGGCTTTTTGTTTGACTGTTGCAAGGTCTCCACTTGCGTTTGAAGAGCAGCAAGTTGGAGTGTGAGTGCCTCCATAATTGGGTTGTTGGTAGCATCACACATGTTGGTGATAGGTATGGATTGGTTGCCCACCTGTTGTGATAAGATGTGTTGGTTTGGGATGTGTTGTTCCTGAGCAAAATGAGTGTTTTGATGAGGGATGTGTTGTTGTGTATGGACTTGAGATGCATAATTTGGGATGTGGGATCCTGCCATGTTGGATTTAATTTAGGGACCTTGTTGGCTTTGAGTATGTTGATGCCCAACTTGAGTGGAAAATTGGGTATGTTGATTGCCTTGCCCAAATAGGTAATTATGGCCTTGAGGAATGTGGGTATTTTTCCTCAAAGGAATGTTGGTATTAACCTGTGAGGAATTTGGGACATTAGGTTGGGTGCTTTGAATGACAACTCTTCGTTTATTCCTCCCAAAAGGGTTTGATGAGTTGGTTTCCATAGCATTTGAGGAGCCTAATAATAGGTTTGATGATGTACCCATGGAACTAGATGAAGTTCCAAAGAGATTTGAGGTGGTTGCACCTATTGTTGATCCAAATGTTTGTAAAGGAATAGTGGATGTTTGTTGGGGGATGGATTGTGATGTGGTGTTGGTTTGGGGAGATGATCCCCCAATAGATGTTGTGTTGATTATGGTGGATGCATTGGTTGTGGTGGTAGCATGACCAAGGGAGGTAGCAATAATGGTGTTAATGACGTTTTGTGAAGAGGCTCCCATGGAAGGATTGTGTGATTGGGGATCACGAGATGTTGCTCTAATAGTGTTGAGGTCAAATCCTTTTTCGTAACCTAGCCCCTTGGTCAAGGAGCATGGCTAGATATCTGGCTGAATCATTTAGAAAGAGTTCTTCCACGAAAGAGGCCACTTCTAGGTTTTGGGCAGCAGCTTGTATGTCTTCTTCAATGACTTCCCCATTTTGGTATCCACGAAAAAATTGTTCAAAAGGATTGTGTGGAAAGGGTGGAATGGAAATATCACTGAAAGGATTGATAATAGAATTTCCCATGTCATTAGAAAGAGTGTTCATGTCATTAGGGAATGAATTAATGTCATTGGTGAAACTGAGAAAGTTGGTGTCTTGACCAAAAGAATCCATGAATCTTTTATTTCTCTATAATCTAGTTTCAACCATAAAAATTTTTGCTCAACTTTGGGATGATGAGGGAGAATGACCTAAATATGACACTATGTTTTTGGGTATTTTGGAATTGAGGAATGCTATGAAATGCAAATGAGACCAAAAGGAGACTAAAGGTTTGTGAATGCAAATGATATGACACTTGAGGAGACTAATGGTATGCAAACTAAAAGGAGCCTGAGATGCACTCACTATTGGTAAACTAAGGAGATGTATACTTGACCCTACAAATTTTTGGCAAAGCTTTAGGTTTGGAATATCAATGGACTATAAAAGGACTAAAGGAGGACAAAGTGAAATTTCCACACTAGACTATTGAGTGGGAAATAATTCACCAAAGATATTGACTTAAAATACAAAAGGTGATTGAGTCCAATGATAACCTACTTTTGAATGCAAAGGTTTGACAATGGATGGTAAGGAATCTACTCCTAAAATCTACAAAATGAGTGTCTAAGGGGATGGTAAAGTTTAACAATGCAACTAATGAAATGAAAATGGAAACCTATGGTGAGTTTAAGAATGCTATCTATAATGCAATGATGAGGGATGTTGAGCAATTCAATGTTTGGTTTGATGGAAACAGTAGAGAAATATTTGATGGAATTTGGAAAAAGACAAGTTTGGACCTCAATTTTGATAGTGGAAATAAATTTATGAAGACCGGAAAATGCATCGTAGCAAATGCCTTATGACAGGGAAAATGTGTCTCAGTTATGCGATGGTGGTGTTTTAACTAGAAAATGCTGCTCGAAATGACGAATGCAGCTTGGTATCAATCATATGCGGTTTGGAAAGGTGATTGCGGTGTATAAGAAAGAAAATGCGATTTGATATGGTGATTATGGTGTTAGAAGTTGCAAATGCAACTCAACAGAGCGATTGTGGCTTAGACTTAATCAATTACGGTTTGACCAGGTGATTGCGTCGCAGGAAGCAAATTTGGGAAATAATTTCAGCAATTTGACCAGTTTGTTTCAAATTTTGGCAAGTTTGATGTTCATTTGTTGAAATTGTCTGAAAACAGTTGGCAAACACATGGTGTTGTAAAAATGAAAAACAACCACATAGAAGATAGTTACAAAAATCCTATGGCTGCAAGGACAGTATTCTTATGGATCCCACGTGGATTTTACTCCAACTGCATATCCTTAGTGGATGAATTCAGAAGCTTGGCCCCATGGGCTCCCCCTTATAGTGCACTCACTTCTCAGGGCAACCAAGATTCCAATCTCCATGTAACTCCCATGGAAGATTGATCATCTCTACTAAGAACTGCATAGGTGTGGGTGCCTTGGAAACGACTGTTGTTGTACCAAAGAATAGAAGGTTTGTGGTTACTAAAACAAAGGTTTTATTTTGGGCACCCATTCAGAAGGCCACACGAGAGGCATTATCATCCCAGTCTGCATAGGTTATGCTCTATAGGTTTTGACACACCACAAGGGTACTGGGGAGTCAATTGCTAGTCTGCATGAAGTTCTGTAATGCTAAGATTTCCTTAACATTAAAATTTATATACCGATTTGGCGTCGCTTGGCTTTAGCATGTTACCGGTTTGAGTTGCTTTGGGGTGAGTACTTTTTCCCACCAAAGTAGACCCAATTTCTAAGGCTAACAAAAGTGAGCCAAAATATTCATAGTTCAATCAATCTTTGTTTAAAAACAAAGAGAGAGCACATGAATATCTTAACTCAAACTTGCATGATGTTCTTTTTAAGCCCAAATTGAAATGCTTTTTTGTGATGACTAACTAAATCACAAAATAGAAAAAACAATGGTTCATTTTAACTATTTGTAGTGTTTGTCAAGCATGGGGTTCAGTTTAACCATTTGTAGTGTGAACTAACTAACAGTGAATTTTAAACTCATGAAAAGAAATGATTGTTCTTTTTAATTTCATGCAATTGCGTGTTTGTTCATTTTATCGAATGAGTGAAATGCAAATTGTGAAATTAAATTATGTAAACAATCAAAAAAATGTAGTTAGACTCCAGCTTGACACACGTTGTCACAGAAAGGTTAGTATCCTAAAAAAATCTCTAATCTAGAAGTAGAAAATAGAAGGACACTAAGAAAAAAAAAGAGAAAACAAAAAAATGTTTTACTAGTCAATTGCGTCGCAATAGAGAAAATGCGGCTTGATGATGCAGATGCATCGTTATCTCTGGAAGATGCAGATTGCTATGGCATTTGCGGTGCGACTTCTACCAAATGCATCTCAAGTGGTCAATTACGTCGCGCGGGCAGTCAAATGTGTCACAATAGAGCTATTGCATTGTTCGCGCAATCAGATGCGGTGCAACAGAGAATTTGCATCTCACAGGCTATCAATTGCGTCATTTCGTATACCTGTACTTGCAAAAAAAATAGAAATCGTATGATAACCTATAAAACATGTTAAAAGAAAATGTCAAGTTCACTAATGTGATTGAGGATTTTTCTACAAGGATTAGATTAGTTTAGCATACATATACAAATGCAATAGAAATAAAACCCACAATGTCAATGGAATGCATAGGAAAATAAAGTAAAGAAACAAACAAGAGAGATCTCACCCAATCCTTCCTTCTCCATGATTGACTTCCATTGCACCTTCTAGCTTGTTGTGATGATGAGTGTGACCTCAGATTGTGATGAGCAAATTCTACTATATGGCCTAGCCCTTAGCAAACTTTTGAAGGATTTGTACTATAAGCTATGCAATAGAAACTAAATTCTAAATGAAAATAATTAAAATTCCAATACTAGAATGCAAGAGAGATTAAGATTCAACAAATTCCAAGGTTCAAGATGTCAATTTCCAAGATATTAAGAGATGTCGAAATGAGAACAAAATTGTAATTTTATAGAAAATGCAATTTTGGATGAACGGATGAGATGAGAGCTTGAGAAATGCCCTAGAATCAATGGTCAAGATTCAAAAATGGCAACTCTTAATTAGGGTTAGAGTAAAATTCCCAAATGAGTGCACAAGATTTAATTTAAGTAAGTAAATCAAGGATGGAGAATAAACGTGACAGTGAGATGAAAATTAGTAAAAATCAAAAGATAAGAAGATGAGATTTAGAAAATCAGTAATTTTAGCAATTACTTGATTTGTAGAAGAATATTTCCATTTTGAATTAAAATTAATTCAAAATATGGATATAGTGAGATGGTAAATAATTGATTTAAGATTATTTACTAAAAGAAGAAGCAATTAACCATTTGAAGGCATTTTTAAATAAATTATTTTATTTAAAATGAGGGAAATGTCAAATAAGGAAATAAAATAATTAGAAATAATTATTTAATTTAGAAGAGGTGATTGATTAATTAAATAAATTAATAAATCTATTTAATTAAAAGAGGACTTGGGGATTAGTGACATATTAAATAAATAAATTAAAATATATTTATTTAATAATCTAGAGGACATAAATGATAAAGATTAATTAAATAAATTTAGAACTTTATTTAATTATGAGAAGACTTTAGATAATTAGTGACGCATTAAATAAATAAATAAATAAGATCTATTTATTTAATAATCATGGAGAATAAAAAGATATGAATTAATTAAATACTTATGAATTATTTAATTAATATTTAAAAGTGAGTTAGAAACATAATTAAAATGTCATAATTATGCTATGATGAAAAGTGGTAAAATAGTGCTTGCAAGCCTAGGTCATTTTTATGTGTCTACACTAAGTGATTTTTCTCTCTTTCCATGCATACATGTTTGAGTTATATTATTTACAGTTGCTACTTGAGAATATCCCTTTCCTTCCAGCACCTTGTCCAACCCTAACCTCCATGCTTGCCTTTGGGAATTGACCAAATAGATATATGTGTCCATCTTGGTGTACTACCTCCCATTTCCCTTTCATGTTCTCCTTCTTCCCCTTTTCCCCTATGAGTTGTTAGAGTAGAATAGTGGTAGGATTTCATGTGTTGGGTTGGACTTACACATTGGAGTTGGATCAAAAGAGTAAGTTGGCCTTCTTTGGATATTTGACATCATTCGTGTAAGATACCACACCTTAAGGTCATTTTCATTGTGTCATTGGAATGCTAAACCCTATGTTCAACAGGGTGCAATTTCACGTGACAACAATACCCATATATAAAAAATCTTGTCTCTCA
Source organism: Sequoiadendron giganteum (assembly GCA_007115665.2). Classification (NCBI taxonomy): domain Eukaryota; kingdom Viridiplantae; phylum Streptophyta; class Pinopsida; order Cupressales; family Cupressaceae; genus Sequoiadendron; species Sequoiadendron giganteum. The sequence continues at coordinate 395,252,691 of CM021110.1, read as the reverse complement.
CAGTTAGAGAAAAAAGGAGAAAACCACATGGGAAAAGCTCCTCTCTAAAAGAGAAAGGTAAATGAAGGATTTAAAAACCTCTAAACTAATATGAAGGACTAAGAAGCCTCCCACCGAAAAAAATCTCCCAAAAAAGAGGAACATGAAGAACATCAATGAAGCATAAAAAAGTTGTAGATAAATTTTGAAAGTTGACTTCTATGATACTGAAATGAAAAAACCTCCTTTGGAAAATGATGATTAGGATCAAGAAGACAATAATCTACATGATTACTCCCAATGATATTACTTAAATCAAATCGAAAATAAAGGTAAACATCTGGGAGTTGAAGATACAAATGGAACATGTATCAATAGTTTGAAGAATATTGATCTAGTGAAAATAGAAAGTCACCTCCAGAAATAGGATCCACAAGTGTCTTTATGGTAAATGCTCCATCTCATCAACATGCATGGGCAACTAGCCATTGCATCCACCTAGTACATAAAAATAAGAACTAGATACATAGATCACTCTAGAAATAAAATCAAGGAAGCATTAGCACCAATAGTAGAAAGTCCCCATAATGGAGAAAGGGAGAGCCAAGATAGGTACACTGAAATTGTGTGTCACCAAGAAGTCCATGAAGGAGAACAAAAAACATCTAAATGTGCAACTAAAAGAGTATCTACAAATAAAAGGGTGTGCAAACCAATATACACACATGAGGTAAGAATCACTAAAATTCAATTTCATACTGTCATGGAAGGAACAATCACTCGACAAAGGTGTGATGGAAAACAATGCACTCATAACCCATCCATGACAATTTAATCATAGTGTGAGTAAAAAAGGCTCAACAAGATGTGAAAAATTCCCACTCTCTGATATGATGTTAGAATTATGAATAAAAACAAGACACAAGATGAAACAGTTAACAATAACACCTTCCACGCAAGTGATTTGGTAAAAATATAATTTCTATTCCTCAACAAAAAAATAGCAAAATGAAAAGCTTCGATGAATTTCTAGAGAGAGCAAGGAGATCTAGTCTAGAGATATAATACAATGAGAGTTAAGTCCAATTTAGGAGAAACCCTAAATAATAAATGGATTAGATCATGACAAGTGTCAACATCCTATGTGATGAGACATAATGATCTAATAATAGCTCACTTTAGTTAATAAAAAAAAGCACTCCTAAGTTTAACTTAAGTGCATGAAATGAATTAGACTAATAATCAATTAAAGATTAATTAATTATTAGCTAATGCATGATTACTCTAACATATTTTTGGCCACATTTACATTTTGAAAGACCGCTTAAGAACCCAATGACCTATGCTAATTAATCAATTTCATATTTCTACTTCCTTAGCCAACGGTTCATAGTATTTGGCGATTCTATTGTTTTATTTAAAACTTGGAAAGAAGTCCAAATACATTGAATGATAAGGTAAGGAGAACCATATGGAATGAAAAATCTTACAACAAGTTGTATCACGATGATATGTTAGGATTTTAGTAGATTTAATTATTTCAACCAAATTTGTAAGTCCTAGAGTTATCAAACTATCACATAAAATTATTAATATAAAGTTTTACTCAAGTATTATCAACTAAACAATAAGTACATTTTCCCCAAGTTAATTTATATAAGATACAATTTTTTTCTCTAGAGTTCAATTTTTCAAGTGTAGATTTTATTAGCGGCCACTTAAAATCTTCCAAGTTTGATTATAACTCTATATTTAGCTCAATAAAACTATTAACATATAAAAAAGCTAAAAAATTGATTATCATGATTTGTTTGCTTAGTTTTTGAATCGATATATCTAAGAAAATTCAAAGTGCTATTATCTCCCAATTTATAACTCTTATAATTTATAAGAAGATTTATCACATACAAAACAATTCAATTATATAAATCACAATATAATTAGCTTTTTCTAATTCGAACTACCATCCATAATTTGACTTAATGTAGCTTTTGTCCAGAAACCTCATTTCTTATAGTATATGTCTCCACTCTATTTATGTTAGGTCTTATAGTGGTGGTTAAAGTAAAATGCATTCATCATTATATGTCACATATGTAAACTATTATCATCTTCCAATCCTAATATAGTAGCTTTATTTATTTATTGCAAAGAGTTTTAATTCATAAATAAATTGCATAAATTCACCTTTTTATAATTTTTTTTTTCTATTTTATTAATCATAAATCATTTTCATGTTAAAAAAATAAAAAATAAAAATAAAAATTATCATAAATTTTTTTATGGAAGCAATATAAAATTAAAAACATTAAAATTCAAGCAAAATGATGCTAAGTAAACAAGTAGAGCCTTATTATGTTAATACATGTAGAATTGAGTAGTTTGATGATGTTTAAGTCCTAGCAAATAACTAGCTATACAAACATTTCAATTCATAATCATCATCATTAACGGTTCTAAGAAAATTCATTATCAACAATTCACCGAAGGAAAATTCACGTCAGCTATTCATTTTTTCATGACGATGAATTGATAATGACGGTGAATTTTCCTTGAATGAATTGCTGACGATGAATTTACTGATGCCATCATTAACACATGAATTGTAAAACAATAGTTGTAAACAATCGTTCAAATTCATTGCATCAACACTGGCTACTTTGTTGAATTTTGCTCCCATCTGTCTGCTGAGTCTGTAGAGCGTTCACTAAAGTCGGTTAATGGAACTGATTGTCTATGCCATGATAAGAAATAATCTGAGTGCCGTGGATTTTAAAATAACATAGCCTGAACTATGGTAAAACATAACTATCAGTTGAGTGGGCACCTTCACAACGTCTCCATTAAAGAAAAGCAAGAATCTTTCATTATCTCATTGTCAAATCAATCATCTACATAATCTTAATACCATTTTTCAGCCAGAGACTTTTTAGTGGTGTTTACGTTGTGACATCAAATCCAAAATTTTCAAACAATAATTTAGACGCCGTTAATCTTAATGAATATAATTTTCCAACGTTCCTCGACAACATGACTAGATAAAAATATGATAAGTTTACGCAAAACTGGTCATCGTTATTTGTGGTCCATATATAAGCTGGAGGGAGTATGCTTGTTTTTATTTTCAACATATTCATTAAGTCAGTTTGTGAAAAGTCCCATTGATTAATTCAGTTTGTGAAAAGCCGCAGGCTCTGTCTCCACTTTTGAAGGCAAAGATGGGCAACGCCTCCAATATATTTTGTAGAATTATTTGGAAAAATAAATTTTACGTGTGAAAAGTAATATTTAGAGTGGGGGAAACGTTGCAAGTTTTAAATTAAGCTTTTTTGTGGGGCCGTAGAAGCCATATTCTTTCTCGATCCAACTGGAAAATAAACAATGGAAATGGATTGGCAAAAGAAGATGTTTAAATTTCTAGGGGTTCTCTTCATTTTTTAAAGCATGCCTCCGCTTTCTAGCAGTATGTCCTTAAGCTGCTAGGAAAGAATGTCCTCTACAGGATGTCTAAGCTGGTTTTCCTTGCAGAAAAGTTTTAGATTTGTACCAGAGTCCCCATACATGTCTATTAGTTGTTCCCTCCAAAAGCACCTCTTATATGCCGGTCAAACTCTTAGAGAGATTTTCTTTTGGTTGATGGAAAGCAATCTCATGGGTTTCACATGGTGGCATGGTACATATGTTCTCTGCTATGGTGGCACCATTGACATGTAAAGTAATTATTTCATTGTGTGCTAATTGGATTGTCTATGCCATTTAAAGGTTGGAAGTATAGGAGCTTATTCCCAAGCATTCATTGAAGCTAGTGCATATTATAGTAAACAGTATTGGAAGGGAATTGGCTTCCACTCTTTTCTCACCATCACACTCCTATTAAGATTAAGGTTCCTTTGTTGCTCAATGAATTTGGGATTGTGAAACCCTTTCTCAAGTGGGTTCAATAAAAAACTAAAAAACGAGCTTTCCTCCAATGACCATAGTCTATGACAGTCCTATATCAATAAACCTCTAGTTTGGCTCTAGCAAAAACACTTTTGGGATTAAATCTCTTGGATTAATTCATAGAGATACCCATACCATTAGGGATTTAATCTCTTTTAGAGATTGGACCTTGTAGCTTACTCTACTACTATAGTTTAATCTATTTTTCTTGAATTACCATCCATTCTTCCCATACACGAGCTTATCCATGATGTCATGCTTCACAAGTTGGGATTTCAAGATCCCTGAGCTTTGTGGGAACACTAGTGATGGAATTGTGATGCAAATTTAAATATTTATACATGCTAGTTCTTATGTGTAGGGTTCTGAATCTATTCTCCTAGACTCCTAACAAGTTGAATTAGTTTTGAGGCCTTCAATTATGTCATTGTACTATTGTTTTAGAAATTAAAGGATCTGGTAGGTGAGATTGGAAGCCAAGATTACTCATTTTCTTTTGTTCATGTAGGTTCCCCTAGGTAATATACATCCCTAATATCAAGTTTGTAAACATTTTTGAGACTTTCAAACATATCTTTTGGACTCACCCCAAAGCTAAACATGTCTCAAAATTAATTAAAACCACATTTTCTTCTTTTCATTCAAATTTCTTCTTTCTAATAATCACTATTTTTGGGGACAACCCTTTGGTCTAATTATATTGCTAGACTATGGAGATTCCTTGAGGTTTTCCCCCCTTTAACTATGGAAGTTTAGAAACAAAGATATTTTTATAGATGCTATGATTTTTTTATTTTACTTTTTAAAAATAAAGTGAATGTCTAATAAGAAAGTGGATATGGTTTCATCTATGTAGCTACATATATAGAACCATGATGAAGAGACTGCTTTAGAACTTAGTTATTTACAATATTTGATTAAATATTGGAGGAGCATCCCTTGTACTATAAGTTATGTCCTTTCCCATGGTGTGAATTAGAAAATTCATCCTTTAGTATCACACAAGTAGAACCACTCATGTAATATAGGACATTTCTCTATATCTCATATGTCGTAATTGTTGGAATCTAGGAACAATGAGAGAGGGGGTGAATCAGTGTTTTGCAATCTTCAACATTATTATTCTGATATTTAAACTATTTCCACATTAAACCAAAGGAAAAATGCAAACACAAAAAGTAATCATCCACAACACCATAACACAAGGATTTTTATGTGGAAACCCTATTAGGGTAAAAACCATGGTGGAGGTCAATCCAAAATTTGAGTAATCAAATATAAGTTGTACAAAATGGGAATGCACTTGCATTCAAGCTCACTGCCTAGAGCTCATTGCTCAAAATAGGAAGGCTCACTACCTTACAAAATATTCAGATTAAATCCATCTGAAGGGTTGAAATGAAGTGATAACATCTACTCATGCCTAGTTATAGTTCTGATTTAGCTCATAGATCAAATTCAGGACCTTTTGTCTGATTCTGCACTCTGCTCTGCTCTACTATGCTATTAGCATATAAAGTCATACATAAATAAATTTCCACCACTATCATTTTGAATTTTTCACCACACACTAACATACTTTGCATACAATATGCTATCTTTGTCCCAATGATACAACCAATCTCTTATATATAAATATCCACAACCAAATATTTGATCATCCATAAGTTGGCTTTAACAACATGGAATACTTTTCAATGGTCAGTTAAATCCATAATAAATTCTTAATGCGCACCACCCATAGTTGGCCATAGCATAATAAGGACCTAGATAAACACGTTTGAGCACAAAAAAGATTATGCAATTACTCCTTAAACATCTGTGATGACTATATCTACCAAGATGACCTTCTAGCACTGATATACAAAAAATTAATACACTAGATCTCCTAGATAGTACACCAATGAATGTGTACCCAGATAATTCTTGGATAAGGTAGTACAAACATCAAAATACCTTTCTCTGAGATCCACAACAAAAACTGATAATTCGGTGAAGTATATAGATCAACATATTTAACTTTAACTAGATACCCTGTTCTTCACTCTTACTTCTAGCAATAGCTAGTTCTTTACCCTGTTTTCCAATAAGGACCAATATTGAACTATGGACCGGATTAATGGCTTAGGTTTCCATCAATGACAACACTAGAAGCCATATGCCAACAGTAATATAGTTGGTCAGCTCCTTGTTAAACAAATTTTAAGTTGAGGCATAGTGGTTCTAAGTGTAATATTTTAACATTGCCACCATGGTGGGGTGGTTTTGTCCCCTTGGCTATGTAGGAAAACCAATATATTTTGAGTCTTCTAAGATTCCTAATAATCCTACCTAGTGAGAAATTTTGAGATGTGAGGATCCTTCAGTTCCACCTCCTATAGTTTTTGTATATTTAATGTGTCATGATTTTATTCTAGTATAATGAACTTGTTTTTTATTTTTTTTGGTGTATGTCGATTGGCCACCTTTATGTAAACCTTTTAAAATTACTCTTATAAACCTTATGACTAATATAATATATTTAAAGTTTTTCCATTAAAACTGAGTAACTTAAATGTGTAAGTTCGATAACATAAATAATGAAAAATTTATATTCATCAAAGGATAAATTAGCTAATGATACAAAATTTTAATAAAAAATGATGAATAGGTAATTGCAAGCACAACTGTAATATGCCCAAAAAGATAAACAAAATAAAATTTGTGCACTAAAGTGATCATTTGAAAAAAATTCATATCCTCAACTAACTCATAAATCTATTCATATCTACAATAATATTATTAGATTGCTTCATACTCAATATTAAAGAAGAAATATGCTGATTAAAATAAGAAATCATCTATGTGTAGAGAATTGCAAAAGAAAATTCTATGGCTAAATTTTGGAGCTTATGAAACATCTCTTTAAAGAAAATAAATAAGAAAATATAACTCTCATAAGACATGATAGTATAGAGAGTTATTCACTCAAATTATTTTAATGTACAAAAGATTTGGTCTCTAGTCTCATAGTAAGGGGAGGATTTAAACACAAATCAATCCTTAATTGCAAGCCCCCTTCACCAAAAATATAAAAAAATAAATTGAAATGAGGAATATGTTAAAATGTGTGAATAAACTTTGAACTATGTCACAGGGACCCTTCAATCATAAGATAATTGTTAATCTTGTTGAGTGAAGCGAATTTGTGAATACAATGAACAATCTAAAGACTAATTGAACAAAAAAAATCAATTAAGAACTTAATTAAGGCATAAGAAATATAAATAAAAAATAAGATAAAATAAACTAACCCTATGTTAGACCATGTTGCACATAAAGTAGATTTTCCCAATTGATTTACTTGATGTGTGCTCACTTTTACAACATAACTTTGCATTAAAATTCTTGTTAAAATGGCTTGGGTTAGGGATGAATTTATAGATTTTTTATGAGAGAAATCAATGGCTAGGATTGATTTGGGAGATCAAGGGCTAGAATGGCTTTATATGTCTCAAGCAAGAAGATGTTGTGAAGTGGGACAAGGAGATGACATGAGAGGATGGAGGGTACTTGGAGGTATCATTGGTAAGCTCCTCATAAAGGTGTATTTTTTCACCATCTTACCCTATGAGGTACTTTGGGTGAAAAATGGGAATACAAAAACCCCATTTAAGAATTTGGGGTGGATAGGCACATACTTCCCAACTACATGAGATCTTTACAAAAAAGGAAAAATTAACATTGAGATTAAAAGGTGGATTGTGTGGAGATTTATAGTAGTCAAATCCCCACTTAATCACTGAATTAAGTATGTACACAAGATTAGGGGATGTAGACACTGAAAAAAGTCTTTAGCCTAAAAGCAACATTTTCTCACTAACTTAGCCTTTTTTGTATAATTAAATAATTTTATATTATTTAATTAATTCACTTTATCTTTATTCTTCTTAGATTAATTAATTAAATATTATTTATTTAATTATGTCAGGAATTAATCTATTTTCTCATCTATAACTAAATAAGTTGTTATTTATTTAATGATTCATTTTCATTTTCCCTCCTTTCTTCTATAATAAAATAATTGTTTCTAATTATTTAATTATTTAAATATTTCATTTCCCTCTATTCTTCTATAATTAAATAATTATTTTTTAATTATTTAATTATTTAACAACCCTCTCCTAAATTAAATAATTGTGACAATTTTCTAATTTATCTATTCTTATCCAAGCCCTATCTCTCACCTAGTTCATTGGATCTTGGTTCATGCTTTCCATCATTAAATATTTTCTTTTCAATTAATCTCATCCCTTGATCATGTTATATCATCACTCAATCCTCACCCTTCATTTGAATTTGGATTTTTATAAAAGAAAGCTATCAATTCCATTTCAAGGTTAGCCACAATCTTCAATATTTTTCTATCACACTATCTTGAGATATTTCTATCAATCATCAACATTGATATTATTTCAAATATTACACACTACATATTTGAGAGAAAACAAGAAAATTTGAGAAGAGAAATGGAGGAGAATTAACTTTGGCATAGGAATTGAGGTATTATTATTTTATTATTTGACTTTTATTGTCATCTTATGCTCCATTATTAGATTAGGGTCTGTATGGTTTGAATTTACGTAGTTTTGTGGTTATGATCGATGATTCATGCTTTTCCCCTGATTTTCCTAATTGACAAATTGTTGAACTCAACGTGAACTAACCAAAATTTACAAAAAAAATTGAGAAATTTTGAGTTTCAAGTGGTGCAATGCATCTATTTTGTAGAAAACATCAATCATTCAATCCAATGCTATAATTTTCAAGCCCTACAATGTATTTGTAAGATCTAGAACAATAACCATCTATTATAAATATTCATCTATGCATTCATGCACCACATCTATTGTTTGATGCATGAAAGGTTTCTCACATCACATTCATTGTTTTTGACACTACATCTAACTGTGATTTTGTAGATTGTAAGATTTCTCAATTATTGTTATTTTTTATTAATTTACAAGGTTTTTATTAATTTTTGATAGATTAACAGTGAGTTTATATTTTTCTAGGTTGTTATATTTGGTGTATTTTTTCAAATTCTGTGAATTTTAGGGTTGGATCCACCTACACCACAATTTTTTCCATGCACCACATTTGTTATTTTTAGAGCCGCATCCATTAGATTTAGCATTGTAATTGTTAATTTCTCCAAAAAATTGTTGCATTGTATTCATTAGCTCCTACACCACATTTGATCGATCTCGCACCACATTCGACTACCAAGAAGAAAATGGGTATAAATTTGTGTTTTTCAATTTTTTACTTTTTGCATTCATTAGGGAAAAGATTTTTGGTTACTGATATCTAATTTTGATATATGTAGAAATCATTGGGAGAAGACTTTAAACAAGACTCCTAATCTAATTTATTATAGGTTCCCTTGTGTGTTTTTGATTTTATATTAGGAACAATTGGAATTGGTGCTTAAAAAGAACAAGTGTCTTTCATGTTGTGTGCACTTGCATGCATCTAATTTAGTTATTGAAAATGTGTTTGTCTAAAGTATCCTCTCCCCTTTCACTATGTGTGATTCTTGGGTGATGAGAAATAGAAATACAAAAGCTTTCCATTTTTCTTTTATAGGGGGCTTTCCTGGGACCTAAGAACCCTAGGGTTTGACCTCATGCATGTATCTCCAATGAGCTATATAAAGGAGAAAAACTTCAAAGGTGAGATCAATCCACTTGTGCCAGAGGGGGTGGGATTTATAGTCTCGGGTGATCTTGGATGTGAGTTATAAATCTGGTCTCCCATTACTACTATGTCATGGTGCTCTTAAGAGTACCTTCACTAAGAACCAATTTTTTTTAGAAGCCTAAGACCTTTTGAAGTTTTACTATTTTTGGTGCATCATGATAGAATCATCATGAGAAGTTACTTACCATGTACAGTTCTTGGTTGAGGTGACATGGTTCTTTGCTTGGATTTCATCCTTTGAAGGTGAGGCTCATGTTAAGTTGGTACACAACCTTGGCATACCCTAGTTACCCACTCCATGAATTCATATTAACACTAGTATCAAACTAGAGTAGTAAGCCCACGATAGTAGATAACCTGTTACTAGTACCTAAGTTGTGCTTTCTTAAAGTGCTTTTGAACCAAGGCTTAGCGATTTTTGTGAAATAAATCTTGCAAAATACTTCATTATCCAAATATGTATTTCAAGTGTTTTTTGTGATTTATGACCACATTTACAAACTACCCAAGATGAAAAATCACTTAGAAATCATTGATTTTAGGTAAAAAATCAGAACACTACATATGTCAAATGTTGAACTGCAATTATTTAAAAATAAACCACATCTATCAAATATAAAACTACATTTATCAAAAATCCCTAGAAAAGCCAGAAACCTACATCTGCCTATTCACCATAACTGTTTAGTTTTGCACTACATTTGTTTGATCTTGAATCACATATGTGTCTTTTAGCACTACAATTGTTGGGTTGTCTACCACATTTTTCAGAGGTCAAAATTTTGGGGAAATTTCAAACATCCAACTTTGAGTTCCATCTTAGACAGTGGTCCCATACATTCATACCTAAGACTTGTTTAGTTTACCTTTTTCTTTTTGTACATTTACCATTTCCCTAGTTTAGAGTTTTCCATCCTATATCATTCATAGTCACCTTTGAATCTTGAAATTAGGAGGCTTATTTGATCAAACCATAGTCACATAATTTGAGTGTCTTGACCTTTTAATATTTCATATATCTTATCCTCAAGTTGAGCCTTATACTCATTTGTCTAGTTTAGGTTGAATTTTATCCAATCATCACCATCATCTTGGTTGTTGTCCTTTTAGAGTCTTTACATTCAAATTTGTTACGTTGGTCCATCATAGTTTTACGTGTATCCCTTTTCAAGGTCCAAAGTCACATATCCAAAATCCCAAAGCATATTCATAGTTACATTTCCATATTGCATCTTTATATCCAAAAATCCCAAAAACATAGCATAGTCTTATTGTCATTTTTAGTTTGCATCCATCCAAAAATTCTCAAAGAAAAAAATAGAAACCCACCAAAAGCCAAAAGTTCAAAAGTCTTATATGGTCCTCACTAGGTCACAAAGGAAATAAAAAGACATAGATCCCTCAAATGACCCCAATTTTAATCATATTAGCACCATGAATTTTGTGTCATCCTTAAACAAACCACCAAAGTCACAACCTCAAAAGGAATCACCCTTTGACAACCTCACTTTACATGATGTGGAACAAGATCTCACCCAAGAAGAAATTGACAATGCATCCCAAGACCCTAGGATATTATGTATCATAGAAGAACTTTTCATAGCGGATCCTAATAGATACTTTTTGGAACTTTCTCAAAATGGGGCCAAAATTTCCACTGGTTTTGAAATTTCCAAAATCATACGATCACCATCATATGACACAACACAAACTCAAGGTCATGTCCATAATACAATTCCACCAAATCGTCCCATTTCACAACAAATACATACTACTTTTGAATGGTGAACATATACCTTCACAAACACAAGAGGACAAACATAAAATTAGATCATTATGCAATTTAGATCAACATTCCCAATGAAATTAGTTTGAAACATGGATAGAGGAAATAATATGAAGAACAAAGCAATAAAAGATAACTAAATCCTATTCTAATGAGAAAACTCTCAATCCCATGGGGGAATTGGTGCCATTTTGATGTGGAAAAAGACCCTTTCCCAGCTCCTTGATGTGATTTGATGATCTTTGATGATGATTGTTGATTCCTTGATGCAATTTGTCAATATCCTTGATAAAACTATGAAACTTGAATGAAAGTGGATGAAGTTGTAGATGAAATTGAGTATAGTAAGCTTGCATGGATTGTGGATGATCAATTCAATAGGAGAGACCCTATATTTGTAGATTTGAAGAATGGAAGTTTGAAGGATTTGGATGAATGTGGGAAAAAAAACCAACCAATGAGAGAAGGCCACTAGTCCATATGTGATTGGAGGAGGAATGAGCATATTTTGATGAATGTACAAATAAATGAAGTTAGGTGGAATTTGAAATTTGAGAAATGACAAGTTGGAGTGAGAGAAGAATGGAGTAAATGCCACTTGGCTCAAGGAAAAGTACATGTAAGAGAGTTTTAATTCATTGCTAGATGTACTCATCCCTTTTGGAGGGATTTTCAAATTTGAGGAATATTATCTTTTGATACCAAGTTGAGGGAAAATAGAGGAATTAATAAATCAATTAAATTGATTTATTGGTGCAAGTTACAAAATCTAGAGGATTGGAGTGATTAGGATTAGGATTAATCATGATTTGATTAATTTAGATGAAAATTAGATGATTTGACAATTTTGACTTAGACTTTAGTATTAATTTAAATCAAAGTTGAGAGGAACAATGGATTTAGATTTAATTAAATAAAGATTGATTTATTTAATTAAAGAGGGTGATGTTAGATTAAATCAAATAAAGATTAATTTAATTAATTTAAAAGAGAGAACTTTGTTAGTGTAATTGATTATTTATTACACTAGCATAGATTAACTTAGGTTTGCATTTAATCATTTAGTCCTAGGTTGCATTATTAAATAAATCATAAATAATATTGTAGGAGGTAAGATTCTCTTCTAGAAGATGAGTTGTTTTTTCTAGAACTTATCTCTATCTTGTTATCATTCCCTAGGTAGTTAGTTAGAGTTTCATGTTGTCACATGTAGTGTGATTTGAACACTTGCCAACATCTTGTGCATTCTAGGTTTAGCTCTTGCCTATATAATCAAGCATATGTACTCTAGTAAATTATCTAGATCATCATAATAAAATCTCCTATTTGAATGCCATTATTTCATATTTTCTGTGTGGTTGAATATTTCTTCCTAGCAAAGGCCCTCCATTGAAGACTGTAGCTTCATCAAAGACACTTGTGCATCCATCATTTCAACATGTTATCTGAGTCATTCCAGTGAAGATTCATTCTAGGATCAAGAAAGTTGGGCGAGAGAGATTCATTGCAGGCTTAAAGTTTTCCATTGCAAGCTACTTGACTCCACCTGGGGACCAAGCTGATTTTTCAAGCAGATTGAGTCAGATTTGAGCTCGTCATTGTCTTCAGAAGGCCTCAAAACTCTAGGATCTCCTGTTCATTCATCAAATTTGGATAAATCATTCTAGGAGCCTCAGAGGTATTTTTTTGGGTTTGCCAAATCAATCGTACAATCCATACAATTTGTAGGAAAAACAATCATCCCTTCCAGTTGTCCTCTGTAGAAATTGTTTTTTAGCAGCAGGCTATTTTTTTACTAAAAAAATCGGGCTTATATCTCTATAGTTTGGCAAAAAAATATATTTCAGGCAATTTCTAAAGTTTACAGAAAAAAAAATCTGATCGACCCTCTTTTTAGTGGTAGTCAACATCAAATATTTTTATTCATTAGCATCTATAAGGGTTTGATTTATTTTCCATCAGCATTGTTTAAAAAAAAAAAATTGAATTGCCTTATAAGCAATATTCAATTTTTTCTGGTTTTTTTTGGCATTTTGTTCAAAGTTTGCAAGGAATTATATCATTGGTCAGCCACATTGATATCATTGCAGGGGGATGATACTTCTGCAATACCCATCACATCACTCTGGCTACACTTGCCACCACTAACACTGTTCTTGAGTTCCTCCGACCGGGCTTGCCACATTTTGTTCGCTGTCATTACCGTCAGGTGCTATCTGCCACCGGCGTTATCCCTTCCGCTTCAATGATCAGTGCACCTATTGTTTGCTTCGATCATCATCACTGGCTGCATCTTTGCTAACCAAGGTCTCCATGCTGGCCATTCCTTTTCCAGTGTTTATATCCCAACCACCATCCAATGTGTAAACCAAAATCTTATCATCGGCATGAGACTTGAGAAGGCCCCTGACGCTGATCTCCCTTGGATCCACCAGCTCTGCAAATCAGGGTGCCACCACCTTCCAGCTCCGCTCCGCCCAAGGTGCTGAGCCTCACCATCGCTCCTAGGAGGGGAGCCCTATTTTTTTGCCATTTTTTAGCCTAGCGATCACATCAAGGACCAGGGGTGCTATTTTTTTTGGTCCAAGTGCTTAATTTTTGCACCTAATTAGCCTACAGAGTGCCTATTATAGGTCTTTTTAAAAAAACTTCATAACTTTTCATCAGGGTATCGAAATTTCACAAATGATATACCATCAGAAAGAGTATTTGGTCTACTTTCTAGTGGTGACATCTATTTTCTAGTAGTCTTCTTCTAGAAAAATCTAGTCACTTGAAGTCAAAACCCTAAATTGGATTTAAAGGCTCATATCTTCTCAACCGTTTATCAAAATTTGGTGATTCCAATGGCATCAAGAAGGTAATTTGGAGCTCTCTTCATCAATCCAATCATTTTTATTAGGTTCAAATGCAGGTACACTTGCATTTATTCAATAACTTGGATATCCTTAAGCTTGGGAGTTTTTTATTTATTTGGGTGGCATCACTTCAGTTGCATATCATATTTGTAAGCTTCTATTTTCTATTGAAGGTCATTATCTTTTTACTTTTGGAAAAATTTGATTGTACATTTTGGGGCTTTCATATACTCCTTCTTTGGTTATCTTGCACAAGGGAAACTATAAACAATGGAAATATGGTATCATCAACAATCTCCAATCACTTGAGTTATTGCCACATTTGTATGGTATAGTTCCTCATCCAAGTGAAGGTATTGAGGAGTTTGCTTGGAGTTGCAGCAAATACAGTGTCTTAGAGATTATTGAAATGCATGTTGATTATGATGTTTTGACTACTATTGATCATTTTGATTGTCCTCACATCCTTTGGACTAAGCTTTGGGAGATATATGGAGATTTAGATACTCCAGGTTTCCTCGATGGTCAAGATTCAGAATGTCATTCCTCATATCAGATACCCCATTACGATATTTTTATGTAGGATTTTGTTTGTTTTTTTGGATTTCCTTGAATCTTGCGAAGAGGTTGACAAGGTTGCTTCAGATGATCCTTATTCTCCATCAGAGACTATTGGTATCCCTTCACATTCAGTGATTCCTTGTCCAGAATCATTGATTGAAGCTTCCATCATCATTCATCATGACACGTTCAATTTTCCAAACTTGACATCACAAGATGGCTTCATTTTAGGGATTGTTGACTTGGCTACTTCTACAAGTTTGGAGGAAATTCTTGAGGGGATATCACTCCTCTATTTAGATTCTAATTTAGACAGTTTTCTTGAGTCAGTCTCCACATCTCACTATCTCCAACTTGATTGGAGATCTTGAGACTATCTTGGAGGCACTTGTTTTCTCTTCAGATATTTCATAAATCAGACTTCTTCCCTCTCAATCCATTCAAGAGTTGGAGTTTCTTCAACATATACCATTGGATTTACTTCTTCCTAGTGGGAGACATGTGGTTTGGACACCTTTATTACTTTAGAATTATTTCAGTGGTTTTGAGGACACTTCATTATGTTGGGGAAATCTATTATTGTAGTCTTTGGATCCAGTTCAACATCAGTTTCCACATCATCCTGTTTTGTCACCTTCTACTTTGATTGGGCATGTACCTGAGTTTCTTGTCGCATCTTCATCTTCAGTGACAAAGGAGACACATGAGTAGAGTTTAGAGACATGTTTAGATATCATATTCATCCTTCCTTCCTTCAATTCCTATCCAGAATGGGAAGCATCCCTACACTTGCACTTGGTTTTGTTTCTTCCAAAATGGAGCCAATTTTTTTGTCGACATTGGATCTTGTTTTGTCTCCATACACTTACCATTTTTATAGGTGATCATGTTTTTGTGGGGCCTATCTAGTCTCTCTATTTCCCTCCTACTGGGGGGCCATTGATTGTATTGTATCCATGTGATGGATGGTTTTCTTGGGGGGTATTTGGAAGTCCTCCATCCTTCCTCACTTATCTATGTTTCATCTCCTTTTTGGAGAGGGGTTTTCTTCCCACTAGGTTTTCTCATTTTCTTCGTTTGTGGGAGATTTGTTGCATTTTCATATCATTTGTACATGGGAATCTAAATTCGCTATCATGTAGCTGAGACCCATCATCTCTGCATAATCATTACATTTTTCATTTCCTCCCTAAGTTTCACTTATGGGGGGTGTGTTAGTGTAATTAATTATTTATTACACTAGCATAAGTTAACTTAGGTCTGAATTTAATAATTTATTCCTAGGTTGCATTATTAAATAAATCATAAATAATATTGTAGGAGATAAGATTCCCTTCTAGAAGATGATTTGTCTTTTCTAGAACTTATCTCTATCTTGTTATCATTCCCTAGGTAGTTATTTAGGGTTTCATGTTGTCACATGTAGTGTGATTTGAACACTTGGTAACATCCTATGCATTCTAGGTTTAGCTCTTTCCTATATAATTAGGCATATGTACTCTTGTAAATTATCTAGATCATCATAATAGAATCTCCTATTTGAATGCCATTATTTCATACTTTCTATGTGGTTGAATATTTCCTCTTGGGAAAGGTCCTCCATTGAAGACTATAGCTTCATCAGAGACACATGTGCATCCGTCATTCCAACATGGTATCAGAGCCATTCAAGTGAAGATTCATCTTAGGATGAAGAAAGTTGGGTGAGAGAGATTCATTGCAGGGTACTTGACCCCACCCAGGGACCAAGATAATTTTTGAAGTAGATTGAGTCAGATCCGAGCTCGCCATTGTCTTCAAAAGGCCTCAAAACCCTAGGATCACATGTTCATTCATCAAATTTGGATACATCATCCCTAGAGCCTCAGAGGTATTTATTTTGGGTTTGCAAAATCAATCGTACGATCCGTACAATTTGCAGGAAAAAAAATCATCCCTTGTAGTTGTCCTCTGTGGAAAAACTTTTTTAGCAATAGGCCAGTTTTTTCTAAAAAAATCAGGCTTATATCTCTATATTTTGGAAAAAAAGAAATATTTCGGGAAATTTCAAAAGTTTGCAGAAAAATAAATCTAATCAACCCTCTTTTTAATGGGAGTCGACATTAATTTTTTTTTTGTTTGTCGACATTTTGTTCATAGTCTACAGGGAATTATATCATTGGTCGACTGCATTGATATCATTGCAGGGGGGACGATACTTCTGCAGTACCCATCACATAACTCTGACTCCACTTGTTGATGTCAACACTATTCTATAGTTCCTTCGGTTGGGCCCACCACATTCTATTTGTTGTAGTTACGGTCAGATGCTATCTCCACTAATTGAGGTCTCCATGATGACCATTCCTTTGCCAGTGTTTATATCCTAACCGCCATCCACTGTGTAGACTAGAATCTTATCACCGGCCTAAGACTTCAGAATCCCCTGATGCCAATCTCCCTAAGATCCACGGGCTTCGCCAAATCAGGGTGGCGGCACTTTCCTGCTCCGCTCCGCCCATGCTGCTCAAACCCGCTGTCACTCCCTGGAGGGGACCCCTATCATTTTTGCAACTTTTTAGCCCAGCAGTCACATCAAGGACCAAGGGCACTATTTTGTTTTGCCCGGGTACTCAATTTTTGCACCTAATTAGCCTGCAGAGTGCCTATTATAGGCCTTTTTCTCATTTTTCCATAACTTTTCACCAGGGTATCAAAATTTCACAAACAAGATACCATCAGAAAGAGGATTTGGTCTACTTTCTAGTGTCAACATCTATTTTCAAGTATTTTTCTTCCAAAAACATCTATAGTCACCTGAATTCAAAACCCTAAATTGGAGTTAAAGGATCATATCTTCTTAATCGTTTATCAAAATTCGGTGATTCTAGCAGCATCAAGAAGGTGATTTAGAGCTCTTTTCATCTATCCATTCACTTTGATCAGCTTCAAATACAAGTACTCTTGCATTGATTTTTTTCAATTTGGTGCATTTCTTCAATAACTTGGATATCCTGAAGATTGGGAAAAGTTTTTTTGATTTGGGTGGCATCACTTCAGTTGCATATCATATTTTGAAGATTCTATTTGTTGTTGAAGGTCATTGTCTTTATATTTTTGGATAAATTTGATTGTACATTATGGGGCTTGCATATAATCCTTTTTTTGTTATGTTGCAAAAGGGAAACTATAAAAAATGGGGAGATGGAATAATCAACTATAACCAATCACTTGAGTTATTGCCACATTTGTATGATATAGTTCCTCATCCAAGTGAAGGTATTCAAGATATTTCTTGGAGTTGCAACAGATACAGTGTCTTAGAGATCATTGAAATGCATGTTGGTTGTGATGTTTTGAGTACTATTGATCATTGTGATTGTCCTCACATCATTTGGACTAAACTTTGGGAGATATATGGATATTCAGACACTCCATCTTTCCCTGATGGTCATGATTCAGAATATCATTCCTCATATCATATACCCTATGATGATATTGTGATGTAGGAGGTTGTTTGTTTGCATTGTCTTGAATTTTTTGAAGAGCTTGATAATGTTGCTTTAGATGATCCTTATTCTCTATCAGAGACTATTGGTATCCCTTCACATTCAGTGATTCCTTGTCCAAAATCATTGACTCAAGCTTCCATCATCATTCATCATGACACATTCAATTTTCTAGACTTGACATCACAAGATCGCCTCATTTCAGGGATTATTGACTTGGCTACTTCTACAAGTTTGGAGGAAATTCTTGAGGGGGTATCAATCCTCTATGCTAATTCTACTTTGGACATTTTCCTGAGTCTCCACATCTCATTTTCTCAACCTTGATTGGAGTTCCTGAGACTATCTCAGAGGCACTTGTTTTCTCTTCAGAGATTTCATATATCAGACTTCTTCGCTCTCATTGCATTCAAGAGTTGGAGTTTCTTCAACATCTACCATTGGATTTACTTCTTCCTAGCAAGAGATATGTGGTTTAGACACCCTTTTTTCTTTTGAAATCTTTCAATGGTTTTAAGGACACTTCATTATGGGGGGGCAATCTAGTATTATAGTCTTTGGATCCTGTTCAACATTAGTTTCCACATTGTCTTATTTTATCACCTTCTACATTGATTGGGCATGTAACTGAGTTTCTTGTGGCATCTTCATCTTTAGTGACAAAAGAGACAAATGAGAAAAGTTCATAAACATCTTTAGCATTCATGTTAATCCTTCCTTCCTTCAATTCCTATCTGGAATGGGAAGCATCCCTACACTTGCACTTGGTTTTGTTTCTTCCAAAAGGGAGACAAGTTATTTGTTGACACTGGATCTTGTTTTGTCTACATACACTTACCATTTTTACAGGTGATCACGGTTTTTGGTGGGGCTATCTAGTCTCTCTACTTCCCTCCTATGGGGGGACCATTGATTGTATTGTATCCATGTGATGAATGGTGTTCTTGGGGGGTATTTGGGAGTCCTCCATCCTTCCTCACTTATCTACATTTCATCTCCTTTTTGGAGATGGGTTTTCTTCCCACTAGGTTTTCTCCTTTTCTTCGTTTGTGGGAGATCTGTTGCATTTTCATATTATTTGTACATGGGTACCTAAAATAACCATCATGTAGCCGAGACCCATCATCTCTACATAATCATTGCATTTTTCATTTCCTCCCTAAGTTGCACTTATGGGGGGGTGTTAGTGTAATTAATTATTTATTACACTAGCATAAGTTAACTTAGGTCTACTTTTAATAATTTAGTCCTAGGTTGCATTATTAAATAGATCATAAAGAATATTGTAGGAGATAAGATTCCCTTCTGGATGATGAGTTGTATTTTCTAGAACTTATCTCTATCTTGTTATCATTCCCTAGGTAGTTAGTTAGGGTTTCATGTTGTCACATGTAGTGTGATTTGAACACTTTCCAACATCTTGTGCATTGTAGGTTGAGCTCTTGCCTATATAATCCAACATATGTACTCTTGTAAATTATCTAGATCATCATAATAGAATCTCCTATTTGAATGTCATTATTTCATACTTTCTGTTTGGTTTAATATTTCTTCCTAGCAAAGGTACTCTATTGAATATTGTAACTTCATTAGAGACAACTATGCATCGATCATTCCAGCATGGTATCAAATCCATTCTAGTGAAGATTTATCCCAAGATTAAGAAATTTGTGCAAGAGAGATTCATTGCAGGCTTACACATTTTCATTGCAGGCTACTTGACTCCACCTGAGGACCAAGCAGATTTCTGAATTAGATTGAGTCAGATTTGAGTTCACCATTATCTTCAGAAGGGCTTGAAACCCTAGGATCACATGTTCATTCATCAAATTCGGATACATCATCCTAGGAGCCTCAGAAGTTGTTTTTTTGGGTTTGCAAAATCAATCGTACGATCCATACAATTTGTAGAAAAAAAATCATCCCTTGTAGTTGTCCTCTATGGCAAAAAAAAATTAGCAGTAGGCCATTTTTTTCTAAAAAAATCAAGCTTATATCTCAATAGTTTGGCAAAAAAAATATTTCGGGCAATTTCTAAAGTTTGTAGAAAAATAAATCTGATCAACCCTCTTTCTAATGGCAGTCGACATGAAATATTTTTATTCATCAGCATGCATAAGAGTTTGATTTATTTTCCACTAGCGTTGTTTTAAAAAAAAAATGGAATTGCCTTATAGGCAATATTCATTTTTTTCAGTTTTTGTCGGCATTTTGTTCAAAGTCTGCAGAGAAATATATTGTTGGTCAGCCACATTGATATTGTTGTGGGGGGCACAACACTTCTGTAGTATCCGTCACATCACTCTAGCTCCACTTGTCAATGTCGACACTATTCTTGAGTTCCTTTGGTTGGGCCTGCCACATTTTGTTTGATGTTGTTAGCACTGGGCGCTATTCACCACTGGCATTATCCCTACCGCTTCAACCATCCGTGCACCCATTGTTTGCTTCAGCCACCATCGCCGACCACATCTCCACTCATCGAGGTCTCCATACTGACAATTAATTTTCTAGTGTTTATATCCTGACCGACATCCACTGTGCAGATGAGAATCTTATCACCAGCTCGAGACTTGAGAAACCCTTGATGCCGATCTCCCTTGGATCCATGGTCTCCACCAAATTAGGGTGGCACCACCTTCCAGCTATACTTTGCCTAGGCTACTCAGCCACACCATCACTCCCACGAGGGGAACCCTATTTTTTTCCATCTTTTAGCCCAACGGTCACATCAAGGACCAAGGGCGCTATTTTTTTTTGCCTGGGTGCTCAATTTTTTCACCTAATTAGCCTATAGAGTGCCTATTACAGAATTTTTTTTTGTTGTTTCATAACTTATCACTAAGGTATCAAAATTTCACAAATGAGATACTGTCAGAAAGAGGATTTGGTCTACTTTCTAGTTTTGACATCTATTTTCCATTATTTTTCTTTCAAAAAAATCTATAGTCACCTGAAGTCAAAACCCTAAATTGGACTTAAAGGATCATATCTTCTCAACTGTTTATCAAAATTCGGTGATTCAGAGCTCTTTTCATAAGTCCATTCACTTTGATCAGGTTTAAATCCAAGTACTCTTGCATTTATTTTGTTCAATTTGGAGCATTTGTTCAATAACTTGGATATCTTGAAGCTTTGGAAAATTTTGTTTAATTTGGGTGGCATCACTTCAGTTGCATATCATATTTGGAAGATTCTATTTGCTGTTGAAGGTCATTGTCTTTGTATTTTTGGAGAAATTTGATTGTACATTATGGGGCTTGCATATACTCCTTCTTTGGTTATGTTGCACAAGGGAAACTATAAACAATGGTGAGATGGGATCATCAACCATCTCTAATCATTTGAGTTATTGCCACATTTGTATGGTATAGTTCCTCATCCAAGTGAAGGTATTTAGGAGTTTGCTTGGATTTGCAGCAGATACAGTGCCTTAGAGATCATTGAAATACATGTTGATTGTGATTTTTTGAGTACTATTGATCATTGTGGTTGTCCTCACATCCTTTGGACTAAGCTTTGGGAGATATATGGAGATTCAAATACTCCAACTTTCCCTAATGGTCATGATTCAGAATGTCATTCCTCATATCAGATACTCCATGATGATATTTTTATGGAGGAGGTTATTTGTTTGGATTTACTTGAATCATCTGAAGAGGTTGACAATGTTGCTTCAGATGATACTTCTTCTCCATCAGAGACTATTGGTATCCCTTCACATTCAATGATTCCTTGTCCAAAATCATTGACTGAGGCTTCCATCATCATTCATCAGGACACATGGAGTTTTCCATACTTGACATCACAGGATGGATTTGTTTCAGGAATTGTTGACTCGCTTACTTCTATAAGTTTGGAGGATATTCTTTAGGGGATTTCACTCCTCTATTCAAATTCTACTTTGGAGAGTTTTCTTGAGTCTCCACATCTCATTATCTCAACCTTGATTGGAGATCCTAAGACTATCTTGGAGGAGCTTGTTTTATCTTAGGAGATTTCATATATCAGACTTCTTCCCTCTCATTCCATTCAAGAGTTGGAGTTTTTTCAACATCTACCATTGGATTTATTTCTTCCTAGATGGAGACATGTGGTTTGGACACCTTTTTTTCTTTATAATTCTTTCAGTGGTTTTGAGGATACTTCATTATGGGGGGGCAATCTAGTATTGCGGTCTTTGGATCTAGTTCAACTTTAGTTTCTACATCATCCTATTTTTTCACCTTCTATATTGATTGGGAATGTACCTGAGTTGCTTGTGGCATCTTCATCTTAGGTGACAAAGGAGAGACATGAGCAAATTTTAGAGACATCTTCAACATTCATATTCATCCTTCCTTCCTTCAATTCCTATCTGGAATGGGAAGAATCCCTACACTTGCACTTGGTTTTGTTTCTTCCAAAAGGGAGACAAGTTGTTTGTCGACAATGGATCTTTTTTTTCTACATATACTTACCATTTTTATAGGTGATCACAGTTTTTGTGGGGGCTATCTAGTCTCTCTATTTTCCTCCTATGGGGGGCCATTGATTTTATTGTATCCATGTGACGGATGGTGTTCTGGGGGGGTATTTAGGAGTCCTCCATCCTTCCTCACTTATCTACATTTCATCTCCTTTTTCAGAGGAGTTTTCTTCCCATTGGGTTATCTCCTTTTCTCCATTTGTGGAAGATCTGTTGCATTTTCATATTATTTGTACATGGGTACCTAAAATGGCCATGATGTAGTCGGGACCCATCATCCTTGCATAATCATTGCATTTTTCATTTCCTCCCTAAGTTGCACTTATGGGGGGGTGTTAGTGTGATTAATTATTTATTACACTAGCATATGTTAACTTAGGTCCACATTTAACAATTTAGTCCTAGGTTGCATTATTAAATAAATCATAAATAATATTGTAGGAGATAAGATTCCCTTCTAGAAGACGAGTTGTCTTTTCTAGAACTTATCTCTATCTTGATATCATTCCCTAGGTAGTTAGTTAGGATTTCATGTTGTCACATGTGGTGTGATTTTTACACTTTGCAACATCTTATGCATTCTAGGTTTAGCTCTTGCCTATATAATCAGGCATATGTACTCTTGTAAATTATCTAGATCATCAGAATAGAATCTCCTATTTGAATGCCATTATTTCATACTTTCTGTGTGGTTGAATATTTCTTCCTGGAAAAGGTCCTCCATTGAAGATTACAACTTTATTAGAGACACCTATGCATCCATCATTCCAACATGGTATCAAAGCCATTTGAGTGAAGATTCATCCCAAGATCAAGAAATTTGGGCGAGTGATATTCATTGCAAGCTTAAAAGTTTTGATTGCAGGCTATTTGTCTCCACCCAGTTACCAAGCTGATTTCTAATGCAGATTGAGTCAGATCTGAGCTCCCCATTATCTTCAGAAGGCTTTGAAACCTTAGGATTGCCTATTCATTCATCAAATTCGGATACATCATCCCAAGAGCCTGAAAGGTATTTTTTTTGGGTTTGCAAAATCAATCGTACAGTCTATACAATTTGCAGGAAAAAAAAACATCCCTTGCAGTTGCCCTCTATGGAAAAATATTTTTAGCAGCAAGCCATTTTTTTCTAAAAAAATCGGGCTTATATCTCTATAGTTTGGCAAACAAAAAAAACTGAGCAGTTTCTAAAGTTTTCTTAAAAATAAATCTGATTGACCCTCTTTTTAATGGGAGTCAACATCAAATATTTTTATTTATCGACATGCATAAGGGTTTAATTTTTTTTCCATCAGCATTTAAAAAAATAAAAAAATTGAATTGCCATATAGGAAATATTTGATTTTGTTTTGTTTCTGTCAGCAATTTGTTCAAATTATATAGGGAATTATATTGTTGGTTGGCCACATTGATATCGTTGCAGGGGGAAGGTACTTCTGCAATACCTGTCACATCACTCCAGCTCCACTTGCCGATGCATAAACTTCTCTTGAATTCCTTTGGTCGGGCCCACCACATTCTATTTGTTGTTGTTACCATTGAGCGCTATCTACTACCGACATTATCTCTACCAGTTCAACTGTCATTGCAGCCGTTGTTTTCTCTAGCCACCATTGCTAGCCACATCTCCGCTAACTGAGGTCTCTATGCTGACCATTCCTTTTCCATGTTTTATATCCATACCATCATTCACTGTGCAGACAAGAATCTTATCACCCATCTGAGACTTGAAAATCCCCTGATGTTGATCTCCCTTGGATCCATGGGCTCCACCAAATCAGGGTGGTGCCTCATTCCAGCTCCGCTCTGCCCAAGCTGCTCAAGCCCATCAAATCTATTCACTTGAAGTCAAAACCCTAAGTTGGACTTAAAGGATCAAATATTCTCAACCATTTATCAAAACTTGGTGATTCCAATGGCATCAGGAAGGTGATTCAAATCTCTTTTCATAAGTCCATTCACTTTGATCAGCTTCAAATCCAGGTACTCTTGCACTAATTTTGTACAATTTGATGCATTTGTTCAATAACTTGGATATCCTAAAGCTTGGGAAACATTTTTTTGATTTGGGTGGCATCACTTCAGCTGCATATCATATTTAGAAGCTTCTATTTGCTATTGAAGGTTATTGTCTTTGTATTTTTGGAGAAATTTGATTGTACATTATGGGGCTTGCATATAATCCTTCTTTGGTTATGATGCATAAGGGAAACAATAAACAATGTCGAGATGGGATCATCAACCATCTCTAATCACTTGATTTATTATCACATTTGTTTTGTATAGTTCCTCATCCAAGTGAAGGTATTAAGGAGTTTTCTCAGAGTTACAGCAGATACAGTGTCTTAGAGATCATTGAAATGCATGTTGATTTTGATGTTTTGAGTACTATTGATCATTGTGATTGTCCTCGCATCCTTTGTACTAAGCTTTGGGAGATATATGGAGATTCATACACTCCAGCTTTCCGCAATGGTCATGATTCAAGATGTCATTCCTCATATCAGATACCCCATGATGATATTTTTATGCAGGAGGTTTTTTGTTTGGATTACCTTGAATCTTCCGAAGAGGTTGACAAGGTTCCTTCAGCTGATCCCTCTTCTCAATCAGAGACTATTGGTATCCCTTCACATTTAGTGATTCCTTGTCTAAAATCATTGAATGAGGCTTCCATCATCATTCATTAGGACACATTGAGTTTTCCAAACTTGACATCACATGATGCCTTCATTTCAGGGATTGTTGACTTGGCTACTTCTACAAGTTTGGAGGAAATTATTGAGGGGATACCACTCCTCTATTCAGATTCTACTTTGGAGATTTTTCTTGAGTCTCCACATCTCATTATCTCAACCTTGATTGGAGATCTTGAGACTATCTTGGAGGAAATTGTTTTCTCTTCAGAGATTTCATATATCAGACTTCTTCCCTCTCATTCCATTCAGGAGTTGGAGTTTCTTCAACATCTATCATTGGATTTACTTCTTCCTAGTGGGAGACATGTGGTTTGGACACCTTTTTTGCTTTAGACTTCTTTCAGTGGTTTTGAGGACACTTCATTATGGGGGGGCAATCTAGTATTGTAGTCTTTGCATCTAGTTCAACATCAATTTCCACATCATCCTATTTTGTCACCTTCTACATTGATTGGGCATGTACCTGAGTTGCTTGTGTCATCTTCATCTTCAATGAAAAAAGAGACACATGAGTAGAGTTTAGAGACATCTTCAACATTTATATTCATCGTTCCTTCATTCAATTCCTATCCGGAATGGGAAGCATCCCTACAGTTGCACTTAGTTTTGTTTCTCCCAAAAGGGAGACAAGTTGTTTGTCTACATACACTTACAGTTTTTACAAGTGATCACAATTTATGCGGGGCTATCTAGTCTCTCTATTTCCCTCCTATGGGGGGACCATTTATTGTATTATATCCATGTGACAGATGGTATTCTAGGGGGCATTTTGGAGTCCTCCATCCTTCCTCTCTTATCTACATTTCATCTCCTTTTTGGAGAGGGGTTTTTTTCCCACTGGGTTTTCTCCTTTTCTCTGTTTGTGGGAGATCTATTGCATTTTCATATCATTTGTACATGGGTATGTAAAATGGCCATCATGTAGTTGGGACCCATCATCTCTACATAATCATTGCATTTTTCATTTCCTCCCTAATTTACACTTATGGGGGGTGTTAGTGTAATTAATTATTTATTACACTAGCATAAGTTAACTTAGGTATACATTTAATAATTTATTCCTATGTTGAATTATTAAATAAATCATAAATAATATTGTAGGAGATAAGATTCACTTTGAGAAGATGAGTTGTCTTTTCTAGAACTTATCTCTATCTTGTTATCATTCCCTAGGTAGTTAGTTAGGGTTTCACGTTGTCACATGTAGTGTGATTTGAACACTTGGCAACATCTTGTGCATTCTAGTTTTATCTCTTTCCTATATAATCAAACATATGTACTCTTGTAAATTATCTAGATCATCATAATAGAATCTCCTATTTGAATGCCATTATTTTATACTTTCTACATGGTTGAATATTTCTTCCTGCAAAAGGTCCTCCATTGAAGACTGCAGCTTCATCAAAGATGCCTATGCATCCATCATTTCAATAGACTTTAGAGAGAAATTAAATAAAGTGAATTATTTAATTACAAGAGGGATTATCCAATTAATTAAATAAAATAATTTATTCAATTAAATTTATTAATAAAGGGAGTGATTCAGGAAGAAGTGATGTTAGTAAGATCAGGATCAAATGTGTAGGATCAATCTGTAAATTTTTTATGTCTATATTTTGCCCCTCTTTGAAGCAATGCACATATTACATTGGTTTAAAGAATAAACTACCTAGATCAAAAAAAATTTAAAAATTGATTTTTTCAAATGTCCCACTATTGCCCCAATGAGAAGGATTATGTTGGTATATTGCTCCCTCGAGAGATCAGATGAAAATTTAGATTTTTGGGTGATGTCGCAAAAAAAGAGAAGCTATCTGATGGGTCTAGAAAGGGTCCAGGATGCAAAAAATGTCAAAATGCAAAAAAATGATGCAAAATGGCCCTTGGTAAGGAAAAACCAGGATTAGGGGTCCAAAATCCTAATTTATAGGCTTAAATAGGGCCCAAGGGGTCACTTTCAATTCATTTGCACACTTAGCCTTTTGAGATTTTTGCACTTTGAGCTCTAACTACCATCTGCGATGGCACAACGAGTGCTTCCATGACATGTGTCTGATCGAGTGCAAGTATACCAATGACTAGCCGATGCAAGACCACCGGTATGTGACCCTTACCCACCTTGTCTTTTGATTTTTTGAGTGCATTTATTAGGGTCCAAAAGTCAAATTAGGTCAAGCGGTGCAGTTTGGTGCCACTAGAAGGGTAGAAGCGATGTCGCATTTGCAAACTACACTACCGCAATGGAGTTTAGAAATTAGGGTTTTGGGAAAAGTTAGGTGCATTTGCAAAGTGCGTCGCTGTAGTCCACTTTGGGTTTTAATTTTAGGGGTGCAGTCAAACTACTACTCAACGATGCAGTTTGGATGGATCCTAGCGACACAATTTAGAATTTGCAAACAATGTTGCAAATTAAAACAGTGCTGCAATTCTTGTTTCAATTGCGAAAACTCAAGGCGGGATCCTGATTTTTTACAAAACTTTATGCTATGGATTTTCTTTTGTAGGAGGACCTCAAGATACTATATTCATGGGAGCATCGGTCCCTAGTTCTAATTCGGTTAGTTGGTATGCACAAGTTTCTCTAGGAGCACCTCAGGGCGATAGGGTTGTGGTACATTGTGTACGCAGCCCTCGTTTGGACACATTTGGGCATGATGACTGCCCTAGTAGAGAGATGGCATGGTGAGAAGTCATCGTTTCACCTGCCCATAGGAGAGGCTATAGTTACCCTTGAGGATGTTTGGTGTATCCTTCAACCACCCATCCACAGAGAGAGTTATCTATGATGTGGATGTTGGGAGGGATGCGTGTTCTGAGGTGATGGAGCTTGATGAGATTATTTTTTCTGAGGGTCAAATAGACCTAGAGTGGTATAGGGGCACAGTGCCCACTTTCAGATTGATTTTTTCTACCATTATCTCTGGTCTTGTGGTGCCAGATACGCGCGAGCAATATTTTAGCCCAGGATGGGTTCTTGCATGGGAGCAAATGCTCCCCCAAAGGGAGTGCTTTGCATGGGGGCTAGTTATGTTGGCTTTTCCCTACCATGACCTTCATGAGTTTGCATATTTGGATAGCAGGGCCATTAGGGCAAGGGTCACACTTTTTCATGTCTGGGCTTGGGAGCATATAGTAGTGCTTCATCCATAGGTTACACCGATTTCCCTAGAGCTAGATGATCCTATTATTTAGCAATACAAAGGGGTAGTGACTACCTTCACACATACAAGAGTAGGTGGCATCCCTCACTAGAGGAGGGTTATAGATGAGATGAAAGTATTCACCTAGCAGCCCTAGCTTGGTATTGATCCATGGTATGCTGATGTACAATAGCTTTTCTTTGCATGATAAGACGGGCTCATGCAGGGGAGGGAGCATACCATGGTAGAGAGGTATCTCCTAGGTAGGGTGGCTAGAAAGTTTGAGGATAGGAAGGATCATCCTGATAACCAATACGTGGCCATATTCACACGTACTATGAGGGAGACAACATGGGGTAGACCCATCTCAACTAATGAGGCCACACTACTTCATTTCGATAGCTGGTGGCTAGACCATGGCCATATGATCAGGGTCAAGGGGATGCAAGAGTAGTACAGGCCTACATAGTATGGTTCAGAACACCCCTACGATTGACTGATCTCGGTGTAGTACCCATATGGTGGAGGCCTAGAGGTAGGTCAGCAGGCCGAGGGTGGGGGCAGGGAGGCAAAGGAGATGGTGATGGAGATGGGGATGGAGGCAGAGGAGGAGGTGGACCACCTCCACATCAGCTAGAGCAAAGAGTTCAACAGATCCCCCCCAGAGATCAGTAGAGGGATGGGGAGAGATAGGCCCAATAGTAGGCCCAAGTTCCAAGGGATGGAGAGAGAGAGGTCCCAAGGGACCATCAATAGCAGCCTCTGCCACCACCACCACCACTATAGCCAGACCATAGGGATTCCCTTATATAGTAGCTTTAGGCATAGGTGCAGGTTCTCATGACTAAGAGGGACTAGGCTAGATAGCAGGTCTAGGCCCTCACCACAAAGAGAGATCAAGCCAGATCAAAGTAGGACCAAGAGATAGGTCGGAGATGACCGCTTGAGAGCATGGCCTCTACCTCCTATCACAAGACAGTTTTGACTTGGGTATACCATGAGGTAGTCTGAGAGGCAACATATTGTAGGTTCCATTACCAGTAGGTTGTACTAGTAGGGGCTCAGGTGCAATATTTTTCATAGCAAGCAGGCATGAGACAAGGAGGAGCACGCCAAGAGATAGGTGGGAGAGGGCAGTGGTCAACAAGGCTAGTTTTCATTTTTGACAATATTTTTTTTTTTATCTATGGGCTCCATTTTTTATAGCCTCGAGTTGTATTATATTATTTGATTTAGACACGTTTTTATCTTGATCTTTGTACCATGACAGTTACATTATATATATATGATATGGTTCAGTTCATTTATGAGATGTGTCCTACTTTAATTATGCCTGATGGATGGATTTATTTACTTTCCTATTTGCGATGATATGCAAATCTTATGAATTTATCTCATGTGATGCATGTGTTTATTTTATGTGATGTAATGCGATGTATGTTTCTATGTGATCCAGTGATTATGTAGATATTTCATGGATGCACATGGTTATGAATGCATTTCTTTTTATATATTTTCTTATGCAGGATGTGATAATGTATATTATGATAAGATGATGCAAATGTATGTTTATGAGATACTTAATGAGCCTATGTGACATGTAAATGCAATGTGTTGATGTGAAATTCTTATAATAATGTATGATATGAGATGACCTAGGATATGAAAATGTTGATATGTTTTGTGATTTATGAACATATTACAATAATATGAATGTAATGGTATAAATGCAGTGACATAAATGTAATCATTTAAGATGATGTGATATGTAATGCACATGATTATGAGATGATGATGATGTGAGATGATTATGCAAAAATTATGTTTATGATATGAAATGATATTTTATGATATGTGATGATTCCTATTTCACAATGATTTATGGATGAAAATGTTATGATGTGAAATAATATTTTTGTGATATGCAAATAATATGATAATGTGAGATGATTATGATATGTAACAAGATTATTATGATGTGATATGCATATGGATATGTAATAATTTATCATGTATAATTATGATGCATATGATTATGTGATGCGCGACTTAATAATGCCTATGTGATAATATCTTAACAAAATGAATGCAAATGAGTAATGAATCTACATAAATGATGAGATGTAGTGACTTTATATTTCCTATATGATATGATATGAATTATGTTGATGATTGCTAGATGTAGGGTGGATGCATATTAGCAATGTTTTTGAGTAACTATTATAGTATCATGTTAGTACAGAGAGAAGATAGAAGGAAATGAAAAGAGGACCCAACACCTACACTAGTAATGGTGATAATGATAATGATGATTTTTTTACCAGGAATTGGGATTTTAAAAGGACCATTTACCTTATGTTTGATAATACACCTAGGTACAATGCATCAAGGTATAAAGGACCAGGATGGTGTTGTACCTAGTGTGATGGACTTTGACCTGACAATCAGATAGGAATACTCATGTTCACACCTTACATATAGAACCCCATTCATAATGTAGTTTAGATATTCTAAACATCTCAGACTAAAACATAGAAAAGAAAGCCTTCCTATGTGGTCAACAGGACATCTAAAACACCCTCCCTACAAACCAAAAAAATCATGCATGACGAAGTTATATTACAAGAATATCCAACAAACACAATAGATAAAAAAAGAAAATGATCATTGCCCCATTCCTTCTCTCTAAATATTTTTGTTTAGACATCATCGAGAGGTCATTGGAATGAGCGCAAAATAAGATAAGTCAAAAGGACAAAGATAAAGTAAACAAACAAGTTAATGGTCTTCATACCGCTATCCAAGACTAAACTACGGTGATACCTAATGTTGATGTCTATTGTAGGAAGGATGTATCCTAGGACATGTTGTTATCAGATGATGTTGGGATTTAATTTGGATGATAAGCTATTGATACTCAGAGTTTATTAACTTTCTTACTTACTGACCTACACTTGAGACTTTGATGATTGATCTTTCATTTTTATAACCTGCTAGACTTTCTTTTGATCGCTTTACCAAAGGATGAAAATGACGATTGATTTATTATGAATGAGATTATTTCAGGTGAAAGCGGGATGAGACAGATGGATTTTTTTTCAAATATTTGGCTGTTTTTGGGATTTTGAGAATTTTTATGAATGTTTTGATTTTCAAATTTTCCAATGTTTTTGGTTTTTTCGAGATTTTGAACAAGAACCTAACCTAGAGACCTATCCTAGGGATCTCAGGAGCTAATCAATAGATTAACCTTGCCTATTTTATATATGTAGACACCATGTACTTCGACTGATGCAAACTCAATTATTGATGAGACACGAACAAATGGATTGCTAGTTTATTATGATAGACTCCTAAAGTACTAACCTAATGTGTCTCAGGGGATGATCAAAGATCAACCTTTCCAAGGTTCAAGCTCATAGATGATGTAGCTTCTATAGGATGACTCTATTTTTTGATTTTTTTGATTTTTGACCTATTTATGGATTTTTTGGATTTTATGAATGTTTTGGATTTTTGAAGGATTTTTGAATGTTTTTGAATTTTTCATTTTAAGGAAGATTGAAATAATATACATGAATCCAATATTATGTAGGTATAGGAACATGCCCCTATTGTGGTGTGATAGGCTACTTCAATATAGGTAGGACAAACTAACCTTAGGAATGTGCCAAGTAGTATAAGGAGGGATTATGATACAAACAGAAGATCAAGCTATAATGCAGACATAGATGGGTGAATGGAAGGATCAAGGGAATGTGATGGATAAATGGTAAGTGTGTAGAATAAGCTGTGAAGATCCTCGTGGATGGAGAGTGCTTTATTTACACAAGGCGCCTGTTTGCCAAGTTTTTTCCAAGGTACTTGCCCAAAGCGCCACCAATGTGGTTTCCAC
Source organism: Sequoiadendron giganteum (assembly GCA_007115665.2). NCBI lineage: Eukaryota > Viridiplantae > Streptophyta > Pinopsida > Cupressales > Cupressaceae > Sequoiadendron > Sequoiadendron giganteum. The sequence goes on along the minus strand of CM021110.1, from coordinate 395,220,133 downwards.
TAGAGGACGATTTTTTTATTTACTATTTTTCAATCCTTTTTCTGATTTGTTTTTGGATCTTTGATATTTTTGGTTTTTTTTGTATTTTTGGTTTTACCCTTAAAAGATCAAGCGTAATTTTTTCTGAGATGGGAGTTGTTCATGGGCTCCTGTAGAGGCTCGCCTTCGAGCATTGATAGATGGTATTCTCTTGATTTGTAGCTCATGGTGATGATGAATGGTCCCAACTAGTTGGGCTCGAACTTTCCCTTGTTGTCTGGATTTGGCACATTCTTCTGACTCTCCTTCAGTATTAGCTCACCAACTTGGATGGTCTACCTTATAATTTTCTTTTTGTAGCTTCACTTGAGGTGGTTTTGATAGACTTGCAAGTGGTTTAAGGCATCCATATGCTTCTCATCCAATAGTTACAACTCATTTAATTGTGAGACCTAGTATTCTCCATCTTTTATGAGATTTTGCAGCGATATTATTAGGGATAGGAGCTCGATCTTAATGAGGATTATGGATTTTGATCCATAGACCACAGAGAAGGGGGTGGAGCCTCTTGGTGTGTGGATGCTTGTGCAGTAAGCCCATAAGGCAAGATTTAGCTACAAATGCCAGTCATGACCAACATCATTGAGTGTTTTCTTGAGGATCTTTAGGATGGTCTTATTGGTAGCTTTTGCTTGGCCATTTCCTTGGGGATAATACAAAGTGGAAAAGCAATGTTGGATTTTGAACTTTTGGAATAAGTCGTGAACATCATAATTTTTGAAAGGTGTCCCATTATCTGAGATATTGGCTTGAGGGACATTGTATCGGAAAATAAGATAATTCAGGATGAACTTGGATATTTGCTTTCTTATAATGTAGGTCATGGGAATGGCTTCCACCCACTTTGTGAAGTATTTTGTGGCGGTGATGATAAACTTATGGTCATTGGATGAGGTGGGAGTAATTTTACCAATGAGATCGATCCCCCACTATGAAAAGGGCCAAGGTGTGATAATTGGGTTGAGGTCCCCATGATGTTGATACTACAAACACCTTTTGACATAGTCATGTGCCTCTATTTCCATTGTAGGCCAATAGTATCCCGTCCTCAGCAGTATCTTGGCCAAGGTCATACCACTCGAGTCTGAACCAAAAATGTCATTATGTACCTCGATTAAAGTAGTCAAGGATTCCTTAATGTTTAGGAAATGTAAAAGGGTCCCTTTCATGCTCCTATGGTATAGGGTATCTCCTAGGATGACAAAACGGGATGAATTTTTTATGAAGGCTCTTTTGAGGTTTGGGGTTATATTGGCAGGGAGAAATCCTATTCTCAGGTAAGTGTAAATATCATGGTACCAAGGATCATCGGGACCAATGATTTCACACACCAATTTAGACTCTGGTACCTCAAATTCTCGTATGAGAAGCTACTCTATGAGGAATTCTTATTTTGGGACGTTTTGCAGGATCTCTAAGAGTGATCCGATCATAGCCATTGCATCTGCTACTTTGTTATTTGCTCTAGGTAGTTGTTCAAATGTGATATCAATGAAGGTTTCTTGGAGACTTTCTACCAACTTCTTGTATGGAGTCATCTTCTCATCTTTTATTTGATATTCATTATTTACTTGGTTGATTACGAGCTGTGAGTCTCTATAGACCTTAAGTGTCATGAACTACCAATGCACTACAATTCTCAACCCTATGACAAGAGCCTCATATTTTGCAATGTTTTTTGTGTATGGGAATGACAGTTTGTATGATTTAGGTATGCAGTCCCCTTGTGGAGTGATGAAGAAGATTCCCAGTCCTAGCCCATTTTGCGTGTAGGATCCATCAAAATACATTTTCCATTGATTCTCTACACTAAGGTTGAAAATTGATTCATCAAGGAACTCTGAAACAAGTGCATTCACTTCATAAATTGGTGCTTCTTCTAGTTGATCTATGATTGCTTGTACTTTGATAGCCTTGCATTCTACATAGTCAATGTCATGCTCCGTCAGGAGCATAACCCACTTAGCCATTCATCTTGTGAGAGTTGCTTTGGAGAGTAGGTACTTGAGTGGGTCTATTTTTGCAATGAGCTTGATCTGATGTGCTAGCATGTAATACCTGAAATTCTAAGCTACAAACATGACTGCTAGGTAGGCCTTCTCAATGGATGTGTAGTTTAACTCATGTCCTATCATGGTCTTGTTGATGTAGTAGATAGCTCTCTCCTTCCCATTTTTGTCATGTTGTGCTAAGAGAGTGCCAAGGACTGTTGTTGTTTCTGATATATATAAGATCAAGGGTTTTTTTGGAATTGGTGGCATAAGGACTAGTGGTGTGAGAAAATAATCTTTGATTTTTTTGAATGCTTGGTCACATTTATCATCCCATTTGTATGCTACCCCCTTGTAGAGTAGATGATAATATGGGATTTCCTTGTCTGCTAGTTGCACTATGAATAGGTGGATGGACTGGAGTCTTCCTTGTAGGCCTGTTAGCTGCTTCAATGTCCTAGGTGCTTCCATTTCAAGATCACCTTGACCTTGGCGGGATCTACCTCGATTCCTCTCATTGATATGATATATCCTAGGAGCTTACTTGATTGTACTCCAAAGACACACTTCTTTGGATTAAGTCAGAACTTGTACTTTTCTAGTCTGTCAAAAATGGAGCTTAGGGCTTATATGTGATCCTATCGTTTCTTTGATTTAGCTAGTATGTTGTCCACATAATCTTCCACAATTTTATGGATCATATCATGAAATATGAATTTCATGGCCCTTTGGAAAGTTTCTCCTATTTTCTTCAACTCGAATGGCATCATATTCTAGCAATATGTCCCCCACTGACAAGTGAAATTTGTCTTGTGTTGGTCCTCTTTAGCTATCATTATCTGATCGTATCCTAAGAATCTGTCCATTAATGATAGCATCTCATGTCCTATCATCATATCCAAGATCATGTCAATGTTTGGAAGTGGAAATTTATCCTTTGGACATTCTTTATTTAAGTCTTTGAAGTCCATGTAGATGCAGATGCCCCTAGTGGGCTTTGAAATAGGTATAAGGTTTGAGACCCACTTTGGATAATCGATCGACCGTATGAACCCTGCATCTAAGAGCTTTTTTAATTCTATTTAGACTAGCAATGCTATTTGGAGATGAATTTTTCTCAGCTTTTGTCTTATAGGCTTCGCTTCAGGATGTATAGCTAGGTGATGAACTACAAATTATGGATCAAGCCCACGAATATCAACATAAGTCCATGAGAAGTTTACCTTTTTTTCCTTTAGAAATACAACTAGGATTTCTTGTTCTTCTGTGAGAAGTAACTCAACATAGAATGTTATTTGTAGTAATTCCTTTGTTCCTTGATTGATTGGATTGCATTGTTCTTCCAGAACTGCTGACTTTCCTAGTGAATGGCATTGACAGTAAGATTGAATCCTTCATCCTTTGACGCCTCAGAGATGTTTTCACCATTGGATGCATCCTTTATTTTTACTATTTTTGGGTCAAAGAGTGCCACAGTGTGGTTTTCACTAAAAGACCTTGAGATTATTCTCAATTTCTCACTTTTGTGATTGAAGGATTCAATCGTTTCCCTATAATAAGTTTGTGCATCTAGTATTTTATCAAACCCAAATTTATGATCTCCATATTGTATTGTATCCCTGAATCCCACAAATTTTGAGAGCACCTCATCATTTTCAAACGTGTCTATAATTGGTGGTCTGCGTTGATTGTAATTGATGAATTGACGATAGACTAGGTTTATTTCATGGGTTTGATGGTCTAACTCAAAATATAGGGTGATGATCATTAATAGGGAGGAATATTTGAAAAGGATAGGTAAGTCAATTATGGTATCATCATCACTACTATACACATTAGTTATATCAAAGGTAAAGTTTTCTATAACCTGACTTGTGGATACTAGGAACTGAAGGGAGGCTACTGATAGCTAAGGTGGAGTCTTCACTACTTTAATGGGAGGACTTTTGCCACATATGGTTACACTTAGAGGGGTACATCCAAGGCCAATATTTTTCATGCGCTTTTTAACAATGATAGGTTCCAATCAGCCATTACTATTTTTTCTAATACTTTCATTTATGTTATAGCCCATGCCCAACATTTATTGAATTCCTCTGTTGGCATCATCCATAGGAAGGGATTGTACAAGTCTTTCATCCTGATAGAGGAGATTGGATACACCTCTCTCATCCACCACTTGGCCTACATCTCCCCAACTCCTGAATCAGGAGGGATACACTCTGAAGGTTTGAGTTGTTGTACTAGTGGGTTATGGTTGTCCATGGGATCTAGGGGATTGAGGTAAATCCCCTACTACAAAGCCTCCCTTCTTTGTTTTGTAATCCCCACACCCGTTGTCTTGGATAATGACCTTGATTTCAAATATATCAAGAATGGCAGGTGTCTTTATCCCAAAGTTGGAGGCTATGTTAGTTGGGTCTATATATGGAGTTGAAGGGCCTTCATCATTCTTTGGGACTTGGGGTATTTTATAGTATTTTTCTTCCAGGTTTTTGCAATAGGAAAAGTGCTCAAGATCACTGTAGTTTGTGACCTCTTGATTTTGGTATGAGAACTTTATGCACTGATGAAAATTTGATGTGACTTCTTGCATCTCATGGATCCATGGGCACCCTAAGAGGATATTATAAGGTAGATTAAGGTCAAGAATCTGATAGGTGGTCTCCATAATGGCAAGACCTACTTGAATAGGGATTTGGATAGTTCCTTGTGACACTCTTTCTTGATCATTATAAGATATGATTTTGATGCCCTTCCCTTTTTCAATGGAATCCTCAAAGAATCCAAGATTTCTTATGAGCTTGAGAGAACAGATGTTGAGACCTACACCCCCATCCACCAAGAGGCTTTTTAATACTTTTTTATGTACCAGGACCTCAAGGTGGACTACACAATTGTGAGATGGTTGGGTGGGGAAGTTCTGATCAGAAAATGTGAGCAGATTTGGGGTGGTAATGTTTCCAACACTATCTTGGAATTGTTTAGTATCAAGATTGGAAGAGATGGTGGATGAAGCCAATGCTTCCTCAAGGATTTCTCTATGGGCAGATGAAATCTTTAATAACTCCATGATGGAGATCTGAGCGGGAGTTATCTTCAGCTGGTCCAAGACATTGTAGCCATTAGGAGAGAATTTCAGATTTAAAGTGGATTCCCTAGGTGGCTGTGGTGACTTCACAATCAACATTGGCTCCCTTGATGCTAACAATAGTGACCCATTCATCCAGGGATGCGATAACTTGATCACACACATGGTTCACATTGGAATAATTTGTTTCCCTTTGTTATTTCCTTGGTTATGGTCTGACATCGGATTCATATAGATCTTTAGATCTTGATTGCCAACTAGTTGTTCCACATTTATGATCTTGTCATCGATCAGGTCTTGGATTACATTTTTAAGTTTCATGCAATTGCTTGTTGTGTGCCCCTTGATTTTATGATAATCACAAAGGTAATTTTCATTATACCATGGTGGTGTCACTTGGGGCTCTTGATAATTCTCATAAGTGGGTATTTTGATGAGATTCTCATTTACCAATTTTTGCATGATGGATTTGAATGATTCCCCAAGGGCTATGAACTTCCTCTTGGGGGGATATTTATTTCATGAAGGTGGTACTCCTTGATCATTCAAATTGTTGATTTGATTACTGGTTGGTTGTTGTGCTACCACATTGGTTTATCTCTTGTTGCGATTATTGTTTTGTGGTTGCTGATATGTTTGGGTGTTCTATTTTGGAGCATTGATTATGACCTTGGCATCAACCACACCATCATTAGTGACATTTATATTTTTCACCCATGTGCGAGATTTTTTGTTATAGCTGGTGAAAGGGCAGTTGTCTTGATGTTCTAGATATGTGGGTGTACCCCCTTCTATAATAAGGGATCACTTGATTTTGAGTGCCTTGGGGATCAACCAGTTGTAAGTGGTGATGCATTGCATTTTTATATGGATTGCTAAGTCTTTCTCGAGATTGGAAATGATGGTGCAAATTTGTTGCTCTTCCAACATGGACCACTTTCTCCGATTGGATTTGGATCACCATTATTGTAGGAAGGAAGCAAATGATTCCCCTTTTTGTTGTTTGAGCATAGATAGTTCCTCTAGACTAACATCCATGTCAATGCTAAATCCATAGTTCTTTATGAATGCATCGATGATCTCTTGGAAAGTTTTGATTTCGGTAGGCAAGCAAGAGAACCACTCCATGGTAGCGCTAACTAAGCTTCAAGGAAATAGCCACATTAGATATGTATCATTATATGAAACTTCCATACAATGTACTTGGAATTCCCTGATGTGATCCTCAAGGTTTCGCAAAGCATGATATTTATCAAATTTAGGGATTTCAAAACCCTTTAGAAATGATACCATTACAAGGCTCTTGTTGAAAGGATAAGGACACAGGTTGCTTGGTGTCATTGTTGTTTTCCCTAATTGGAGATCGAGCACTTGAGCTGTGGGAGAAATTTGATTTTTGTTGTCACGTCATCCTATGAATTAGGAGGCGGAGTGAGTGTGTTTTGAGGTGGTTGTGGTGTTTGATTGATGGGTGGAGCGTTGGGTATGTTGGTATGAGTTTTTTACTTGATCTTGATTACTAACACCGTTTCATCCTAAATCATCTTCTCAGCTTGTCATCACTCTTCATCTCTTATTTAAATAAATAATCATTTATCTCATTAAGTCATTCTCTCTTGTTAATTAGATAAATCAAAGTTATTTAATTAATCATTTGATCTCTATTTAATTAAATAATTCATTTTATTTGATTAAGTCTCTAAAATCAACTTATTAGATTAAATAAATTAAACCTTGTTTGATTTAATCTAACATCATCTTCCCTCTTTAATTAAATAAATAAAATCCTTTATTTAATTAAATCTAAATCACATTCTCATTTTTTTTATTTAAATCAACCCATAAATCTAAATCAATTTTGTCACACCACCTAATCCCTCATTAAATTAATTAACCCTTGATTAATTTAATCCTAATCTCCAAATTCTCTAGATTTTGACACTTGCACATGAAAATACATTTTATAGATTTATTAAATCCCTATTTTCTTTCAACTTGGCATATTTTGAGAATATTCCTCCAAAAATTTGAAAATCCCTCCAAGTGGATTTATCCTTCCAACAAGACATTCATTCCTCTTACATGTCCTTATGCATTGAGACAAGTGGCATTTAATTCATTATTTTTCCCTCTTACATGTCATTTCACTATTTTCAAATTCCATCTAATATTATTTATTGTGCACAATCACCAAAATGTGCTCAAGCTTCCTCCATTCACATGTTGACATGCAAGTGGCATTTGGCCATTGGTTGAAGATTAGTTTCACATTCATCCATTTTGTCTATTCTTCTTTGAATCTCATCTATAAATAAGAGTATTTTCTCCTCATTTTATCATCCACGATTTGAGTAAACTCACTATACTCAATTTCATCCTCAAGCATATATATTTTCATCCATTTTATCAAGATCTTAGCTAGGTTATGTGAATTTTTCATCATAGAGCTTAATTTAATCTTCATCAAAGTGCATCACTCATCAATATTGCATCATAGGAGTTGGGAAAGGGCCATTTTCTACACAAAAATTGGCACCAACTCCCCCATGGGATCAAGAGTTTGATTTACATTGAATAGGATTTGATAGCTTTTGTTTATGTTTTTCATCTCATTTCTTGTTATTTGTAGTTTAAATGGATTTTATGGGGAATTTTGATTCTCACTTGCATTTGATCTAATTATGTGTTTTTTTCTTATGTTTGTGTAGGTCTATGATCGGGGTTCACATTTTTGCACTAGAATGAGGGCGAATCTGAAGGATTCCATCATGTTTTTCAAAAATTTCATGTTTTTTTGTAATTTTTAGTAGCTTCTAGGAAAATCATCTACTGACAGTCAAGTGATTCTATATTGCATCGCTCCAATTCTCAAAGTCTATCACTGGAGTCTTGTCACCTAAAAAATTCAAATTTAAATTGACCCACGAACTTTCTAAATTAGAAACTGTGACACTGGTAAAATAGTGCCAAAATCATGGTCTCTGTTTACTGTAGAGCGCCACTCTCAGTAAATTAGTGGCACTATATTAGTTTGTTGAAATTTCTAAAATTCGTTGCACCCACAAAATGCATTGCTGGGTTGGAGTAAAAGGTTCAAATTGAGTTTATTTTAACATGTGCTTTTTTGTTTCTGATATTTTTAATTCCTAGCCTATTTTCTATCTCTATTTTTCTTGGTTTTAATCAGTTTGTAGGTTGAGGCAAGGAGGGAGCAAAGAAGATTCTTTCATTATGACATCATTTTCTTTATTGTATTAATTATTTTTAAACACTTTGGGAGAACTTATAATCCCTTTCTAAGGATTTGATTACCTTCATTCTTTTAGGAAACACTAAATTTCTTTTGGGCTCTAAAAAGAACATTACAAAAACTTTCAATTTTGTAACAAAGGGTTAAAAGGAACTTTAGGAAAACTTACTAGATTTGGTTTAAGGTTAAAAATTGAACAAAAAAACTTTCATCTTTCCTTTTGGTGCTTTAAAAAATATCCAATCATTGCTTTGAGGATTTAAAATGAACATGTGCATCTTTTTTTTGTAATCACTTACCCAAAATAATATCATCAAAAATGACATATGCACTTCTCTCACACTTTATAGCGATCTTGAGAATAAAAAGTATTTTTGGTGATCTTAAGTTGTGTAAGTGGTTACCTTCACATTTCAAATTGGGTTTTAAAAATTGAACCAATCTTTCAAGTTTGAGTGGAGTACATCGAGAGTGTTCTCTCTTTTTTTCTCAACAAAGATTAATCAAACTACGGGTGTACTTGCTTTCTTTTGTGTAATTTTAGAGGGACTGATTTGGTGGTAGAAATTACTCACCCCAAGGGAATGACTCAAGCGGTAATGAGCATAAGCCAAGCTCTTCCATACTGCTATATAAATTTGTGGTTATGATGAAAATCTTAAACAATGGGAAGCAGTGCATGATAACTCTCCCCTAATATCTTTATGATGTGTAAAGCCGTTGTTATAAGGGTTGGGAGATATATCACAAGGATTTTATTATTGCATCCCCTAAACTAGATTCCCTTACTATGAACTATTTTTTAGAAGCCAAAAATCCCAATATTTGTTGGCGTCAGGAGATCGAACCTTCGGAGCCGTCCCACATTCTTACAGATTTTAGTAGAGATGAGAAGTATGCCATGGGAGATTCATGGGTACTAATGCTTGGATGACCTAAGAAGTGAGTGCACTGTAAGGGGGTCCTGTGTGGTCAAGCATCTAATCATCCACTAAGGGTAAGCATAGCTAGATTCGTCCAAGTGGGAACTCAACAGATATTTTCTTTTTCTAGCCTAGGGTTGTGCAATCTTTTGAGTTAGTTAAACAGATTGCTTGGTTCCAAAATATTGAAAACAAACATTCAACATTCAAATACTCCAAATTTCAAACCCTTTATGAGGGGAAAATACCTTTGACAAAATCCAAGTGTTATTTCTTTCCCTAGGGATTTTATCCTTAGCGGTTTCTAAGCATTTGGATTTACATCATAATTTTCTCATACTAAAGTCAACATTAGGAAACTTTTTCCTTGATTTCTTTGATTTCCACACAATGGAAATTGTGGGATGAAAAGGAGTTAGGACACTTGAAATATAGTTTGAAAACTCTAATCAAGAATTGTTTGTGGTAAAAAGAACTCATTAAGAAAATCTAATAACAATTAAACCCCACACATGTCTTATTTCAAATGATTTCCTACAAAATCAAAATCCAAAAACCAAGGTTCAAGAATCTTAGCCCATGAGACCATGAAGAACATCTTTGAAGGCTTCACAAGGTAAAAGAAAGGTTAGTTTACAACTTCTACAAGAAAGCTTCAAGAAAAAACTCTAACTTGTATGAGTTTTATTATCAACAAAATCCAACTCTCTTTCAAAGGTTTTCTTTTCTCACATAGGAAGTATCAAGTGTGTTCTTCAATACTGAGGTCTTGTAGGAAAGAGTTTTATCTAGGTCAAGTATAGGGTCAAAATTAATCATTCTAATCCATCCCTCAACCATTGAAATAAAACATAATTTCACCAGAAAACTCTTGGAAAATTTGAAAACATCACTTATGCTAGACTTTTGGAAAACCAAAATCATCTTGTTTGGTTAGATATGTGTAGATGAGTCCTCCACACATTTGATCAAATTATCCAATCTTTGTGAACAATTTTACGTCTTGATAAAATCCAACATCTTGAGGTCTAGGAGTTCATTATCCAAAATCATCTTGTTTGACTAGGGGTGTCTTGATGAATCCTTCTTTACACACCTAGTCAAATTATCATCTTGTGTACAAGTTCACTCTAGGACAACATCCAACCTCTTAGATTTTAAAATTTCACTATCCAAATCAATCAAAATCCAATCAAAGCAATTCCTAAAGTTTAGCATCTCCCTCAAAGTTTCTCAAGAGTTTCATCATCTGCATCATCCATCTTCCGTTTATCTCATCCTCATCATCACTTTGATCCTTAAATTATCCTAGTTATTCTCTTTTGTGCCTAAATTTAGATGATCCCTATTTTATGGTGCAAACAAGATCACAACAGAAGAATAATATGGAAATCAACAAGGAAACATCAACTTTAAGTGATCTAAGTCAAATCACTCCCGAAATGTATCCTGTTGGATCAAGCAATCCCCCAAGCAAATTCTCCCTACCATCACAAAATCCTCAAGAGGACGGTCAAGTAGAGGACATCACTAATAGTGTCTTAGGTATGACACAAGATGAAATCCTTGAGATGGTGCAAAATACTGAAAATCACCGAATTGGAAATGCTATGATGAAATTATATCCCTCCCAATACATGCTTGAGTTAGCAAAAGAAGGGGTAAACTCCCTTCTGACTATGACATAAGCACTATTGTGGAAAGAGCTCTTGGGATCATTCCATCAATGTCATCCACACTTCCATTTCAAGGCATCACTTAAGACATCCCAAAAATCATATCATCTATTGCTCCAACCCCGCCAGTTGTTAACAAGGGAAGCTCATTTCTTCACGCACTTCAAACACATCCCCTTGTGAGAAATCGAGACTTAAATAAAAACAACACACCAGATCAATATATCCTGGTAAATCCATTACACCCATATATTCCACTTACATTCCATGATCCATCCAATCCAACCTCCTTTCCTACAACACCACTTTATCCTCTAGACACACAAACCCCTCTCCCTACCTCACAAGGAGAAGGTGATTTATCTAGAGCAGGGGGAATCTTCGATCCCTCATCATCACTTCAAGGGAATGCACTTCCCATATTTATTCCATTTCCACTTCTACCACTTAAATCTACATCACCCCTTGGGTTGGGTCTTCCCAATTTACCCGCCATCACTCAACCAAATCAAAGAAACCCTCCCATCATAAGCATCACACCAAATCCTCTTGTCTTGCCATTGATATCACAACAACAGATGGAAACCATCCAAGTAACCCCAATAATTGACACATCTACCATCCCCCAAGTCCCTCAAAGCATGGTTTCCCAAGGACCAAGCATCTCAATTATGCCATATTCCACTCAAAACCCGATCATCAACATGACTATTCCCCTCATCACAACCATCAACACCATTCCCAATCCACCACCACCATCGCCAAAACACAACATGGAAAATTCATTCTACATCACATTGCAAGTAGCTCAACAAGCTTCCTATCAAAAGGCACTCCAAAATAACCAAGTTGCACATCTGGCTACTCATCAAGTGCAAGCGCAATTAGTGGCACAATAGGCTTCCCAATCCCAAGATTTACTACAGTAGCAGCAAGCCACCCAAGATGCATAAGCAACTCAAGTCGCACAAGCTGCCCAAGCTACAAAAGAAGTTCAAGCCACACAAGTTGCACAAGGTGCACAAGTAGTCCAACAAGCACAAGCCCAATACTAGGCATAATTGCAAGCATCCCAACAAGAAGCATATCAACAAGTGGCTCAATAGAAATCCCAACAAAAATCTTTGTTGGCATAGCAACAATGACCAGCAACAAGCATTGTTGGCTCAGCAACAAATGCAGGCATTTCTCACTCAACAAAGCTTGCAATAAATTGCCTACAACATTCCACCCTTCAATCCAACACCTCAAAACACAGTTACTCCACCTCTTGATCTGCAAAATGATGTGATGACATAAATCAAACTGCTCTCACAGCAAGTGCTTGATCTTCAATTAGGAAAAAAAAACAAGGACACACGATAATTTGTATCCCTATCCTTTTGATAGGAGCCTTGCAATGGTACCATTTCCTAAGGGATTCAAAATCCCTAAATTTGACAAGTATTATGGGATAGGAAAACCTGAAGATCACATTAGGGAATTCCAAGTACATTGCATGGAAGTCACTTACAATGATACATATCTGATGTGACTATTTCCTCGAAGCCTAGATGGTACCACCATGGAGTGGTTCTCTTGTCTGCCTACGTGCATCAGAACATTCCAAGAAATCATAGACGCATTCCTCAAAAATTATGCATTCAACATGGGCTGGATGTTAGTCTTGAAGAATTATCGGTGATCAAGCAAGGAAAGGGGGAATCATTTGCCTCCTTCCTACAATGATGGTGATGCAAGTCCAATCGGAGCAAGTGGACCATGCCAGAAGAGCAACAAATCTGCACTATCATTGCTAATCTAGACAAAAACTTGGAATTTTATCTAAAGATGCAATGCATCACCACATATGACCAATTGATCCCCAAGGCACTCAACATCAAAAGGGCCCTTATTACACAAGGGGGCACACCTACATATCCTGAACATCAAGATAGTTTCCCATCAACCAACTATAATGAGAAACCTCACACATGGGCAAAAAATAGGATCGTCACCAATGATGGAGTGGTCGATGCCAAGGTCATCATTAGTGCTCCAAAGCAGAATATCCAAACACATCATCAACCATAGAACAACAACCGCAATAATAAACAATCCAACACAGTAACCCAACAACCACCCCACAATCAGGTCAACAACCTCCATAATGAAGGAGGACCACCTCCATGAAATAGGTATCCCCCTGAGAGGAAATTCATAGCCCTTGGGGAATTAATTGAATCCACCATGAAAAAGTTGGTCAATGACAATCTCATAAAAATCCCCTTATGATAATTACCAAGAGCCCCAGGTGAAACCACCCTGGTACAATGAAAATTTCCTCTATGATTATTATAAGCTCAAGGGGCATACGACTGTCAACTGCATGAAACTGAAAAATGTCATCCAAGACCTAATAAATGACAAAATAATAAATGTTGACCAACCAGCTAGCAATCAAGATCTAAAAATATACATGAATCTGATGCTCGACCATAATCAAGGAAATGATAAAGGTAAAAAATTTTTTGGCAAAGTGAACCACATATATGAAGGGGTTTTTGCATGGCTTGACAAAATGGTCATTGTTGTCAATATCAAGGGAGCCAATGCTAATTGTGGAGTCACCAAATGTAGTGGAAAGGTCACCATTGTCAGGGCATCACAACCAACTAAGACATCCACCTCAAACCAAAAATATGTCTCTAATGGTTACAACGTCCTTGACCAGTTAAAAAGAACCCCTGCTCAAATCTCCATCATGGAGTTACTAAAAATTTATGCCGCCCATAGGGAAATACTTGAGGAAGCATTGGCTTCATCAACTTTCTTTTCCAACCTTGATACCAAGCAATTCCAAGCTATGGTTGATAACATCATCACTCCAAATCTCCTCACATTCTCTGATCAAGACTTCCCTACCCAACCATCTCACAACCACACACTCCACCTTTTAGTCCTGGTTCACAAAAATAAGGTCAAAAGGGTCTTAGTGGATGGGGGTGTAGGCCTCAACATTTGTTCACTAAAGTTTATAAGGAATCAGGGAATATCTAAATATTCTATTGAAAATGGTAAGGGAATCACAATCAAGGCTTATGACGATCAAGAAAGAGTGTCTAAGAGAACTATTCAACTCCCTATTCAAGTAGGGCCAGCTGTGATGGAAACTACCTATCAAGTGCTTGACCTTGACCTACCTTACAACATCCTCCTGGGATGCCCATAGATCCATGGGATGCAAGGAGTTGCATCTACATTCCACCAATGCATCAAGTTTTCATACCGAAATGAAGAGGTCACAATCCATGATGATCTTGAACCATTTGCCTACTGCAAGAAAATGGAAGCCAAGTATTATAAAGTAACCCAAGTCCCAAAGAATGATGAAGGCCCCTCAACTCCATATATCGATCCATCCAACATAGCCTTCACTTTTGGGACAAGGACACCCACCATTCCCAACATATCTGACATCAAGCTAATAATCCAAGGCAATGGGTATGGGGAATATAGAATGAAGAAAGGATCCTTTCTAGTAGGGGAGCTACCTCAATCCCCAAGATACCATGGACAGCCACAACCCACAAATATAACATCTGAAACCTTCATAGTAGATCCCTCCCAATTTAGGTGTTGGGGAGATCTAGGCTGAGAAGTGGTCGACGAGAGAGACGTATCCAGTCTCCTCTATCAAGAAGAAAGGCCCACGCTTAATCTTCCCATGGATGAAATGAGTAAATGGTTGCAAATGATTCTTTGTATGGGCTATAACAAGAATGTGTTGGTGTAATTAATTACTTAATTACACTTTATTAAGTTTACTTAGGTTTTTGTTAGGTAATAATTAGTTTACTTAATTAATAAGTAAGCTTTATTTAGTTGAGTTGTTTCTAGGTCAACATTAGGGTTGGATACATTGCTTTTATAAAGCAAATCATCTCTTGTAATATCAAAATTCTAAATATATCAATTTGCACATCTTCATGCAAAACTCTTGCCTTTTATTGTTTTCTTGCATTTTTATTTTATTTATTTATTTTGCATTTATTGTTGTTTGAGGTCAGATGTTCATTTATCGCTTCTGAGCTCATAACGTTTTTCCACGATCTTCATTTTTTTCTATCTTTGTGGTGTTGGAAAGGTATTGAGGAGCTTTATGTTGTTGTCCATGCACTTTTTTCTGTCTGTCCAAACTTATCGTTATTCCAGATTTGACCTAATCGGTGTTTTGGAGATTACTTGGATATTTTGGTAGTTGGGAGGGTACAACTTGAATCTTTGTACTTCATTTAAGTGTCACATCATTCATTTTATCTATTATTGCTTCATAGATTCTAGGGTTGTTCTCATTTGGAGTTTTTGAGTGTTCCATGGCATCAGGTATGTTGTTGTATTATTATGATTCCAATATGGTTTCTTGTAAACATAAGTATCTCTCCTTGCTTTCCAAATTCAGGTTCTAGTGTTACTCCATAGTGTTCTTCTAGTGCTTCTTTGCAGCAGGTCATCTCATTGAGGGGGGAGTTGTCCCACTGGGTTTTCTCCTCTTTCTCTTACTCTTTCATTGCATTTGTACATGGGTACCTGATCAGGCCTTGTTTTTGAGACCCATTCATGCTTTCTTGCATTCATCTTAGTTTTTAGGTGCATTCTTTTTTAGTCTCCCTAAGTTACACTTAAGAGAGGGTGTTGGTGTAATTAATTATTTAATTACACTTTATTAAGTTTACTTAAGTTTTGCTTAGGTAATAATTAGTTTAGTTAATTAATAAGTAAGATTTATTTAGTTGAGTTGTTTCTAGGTTAAGATTTATTTAGTCGAGTTGTTTCTAGGTTAACATTAGGGTTGCATACATTGCTTTTATAAAGAAAATTATCTCTTGTAATATCAATTTCTAAATATATCAATTTGCACATCTTCATGCAAAGCTCTTTCTTTTTATTGTTTTTCTCTTCTATGGAAGGACTTTTGGTTTGCATGTCTGATCTTGGTTTCTAACAGAATGAAAGTATAGGGAAGAACAACAATGGCTGATTGGAGCCAATCATTATGGAGAAATGAATGAAAAATCTTGGCCTTGGATGTACCCCTCCAATTATAACCATACATGGTCATAGTCCCACAGTTAGAGCAATCAAGACTCCCCCTTAGCTAACAAAAGTTGCCCTTCAACTACCAGTATTTACAAGTCTTCCCTTAGATAAATTCACCTTTGACATCACCAATGTGTGTAGTAGTAGTGATGACGAGAAAACCATAACCGACTTACCCATGATTTTTGAAGATTCCTCCCTTCCTCATGATCAATACCCTATCCTTTGAGTCAGATCACCAAACCCACAAGATAAACTTAGCATACCCCCAACTCATCAATTATGACCAACAGGGACCATCAATTTTGGGCACATTCGAAAATGATGAGGCGCTCTCAGAATTCATGGGATTGTGAGACACAATACCATGTGGAGATCATAAGGCTGGATTTGACATCACACTGGACACTCACACCTATTACAAGGAAACGATAGAATCCTTCAATCGTAAAAGTGAGAAATTGAGAATAATCTCAAGGTCCTTGAGTGAAAACCACCTTATGGCACTCTCTAACTATAAAATAGCATAAATAAAGGATGCATCCAATGGATAAAACCTCTTGAAGGCACCGAAGGATGAAGGATTCAATCTTCCCCTCACTGCACTTCATGAAGAAAAATCAGAAGTCCTAGTAGAACAATGTAACCCCATCAATTTGGGAATAGAAGTAACACCACACATAACCTTCTATGCTGATTCACTTCTCATGAAAGAAAAGGAACTCTTAGTTGCATTTCTGAATGAAAGAAAGCTAGATTTTGCATGGACCTATGCTGACATGCCTCGGCTTGATCTACAGGTAGTTTTTGATCACTTGGCTATATATCCCAAGGAAAAACCTGTGAGAGAAAAGCTTAGAAAGATTCATCCTCAAATAGCCTTTCCATTCAAAATGGAATTGCAGAAACTCTTGGATGTCGGTTTCATATGCCTGATTTATTATCCAGAATGGGTGTCAAATCTCGTACCAGTTTCAAAGCCAAATGGGGGCATTGGCATCTTCACCAATTTTAGAGACCTGAACATAGTGTGTCCCAAGGATGACTCTCCACTACCAAAAATTGACATGATAGTGGATATGACAATCGGACACGAGATGCTATCGCTAATGGATGGGTTCTCAGGATATAACCAGATCATGATAGCAAAGGAGGACCAACACAAGACAATGTTCGCATGTCTGTGGGGAACCTACTGCTGGAATATGATGCAGTTTGGGCTAAAGAATGCAGGAGAAACTTATGAAAGATCCATGACATTAATCTTTCATGATATGATTCATAAGATGGTGGAAGATTACATGGATGAAATATTCGCTAAATGAAGAAAAAGACAAGACCACATATCAACTTTGAGTTTAATTTTTGACAGGTTGGAAAAGTACAAGGTCTGCCTCAACTTGAAGAAGTGCATCTTCAGAGTGAAATTAGGAAAGCTTCTGGGGTATATTGTGTCAATGAGAGGAATCGAGGTGGATCCTTCCAAAGTCAAGGTGATCCTCAAAATAGAAGCACCCAAGACACTAAAGCAACTAAGAGGCCTACAAGGAAGGATTTAGTCTATCCGCAGATTCATAGCATAGTTGGTAGACAAACAAATCCTATATTCTCATCTTCTCCACAAGGGGGTAGCATACAAATGGGATGAAAAATATAACCAAGGATTCAACAAAATCAAGGAATGCCTACTCACACTGCTAGTTCTAATGTGGCCAATTGTAGGAAAACCATTAATCCTATACATCTCAACAACAATGGCAACTCTTGATGCTCTCTTAGCCTAGCAAGATGAAAATAGAAGGGAGATGGATGTATACTATATCAGTAGAACCATGGTAGGACACGAGCTAAACTATACATAGTCTATTGAGAAAACTTAGCAGTCATATTTGTGGCTCAAAAATTCAGACACTACATGATGGCTCATCCAATCAAGCTAATCACAAAAATAGATCCACTCAAGTACCTACTCTCCAAAGCCACTATCATTAGATAGACAACCAAATGGGTCATGATATTGATATAACATGGCATTGAATATTTAGAGCACAAGGCCATCAAGGGACAAGCAATTACGGATCAACTAGCAAAGGCACATATATATGCAGAAAACCCACTTATCTTGGAGTTCCTTGATGAATCAATTTTTAGCCTAAGTGTTGCAAACCACTGGAAGATGTATTTTGATGGATCCTACACACAGCATGGGTCAGGAGCAGGAATTTTCTTCATCACTCCCCAAAGAGACTGCATACCCAAATCCTATAAACTATCATTCGCATGCACAAACAAAATCATAGAGTATGAGGCTCTCGTTATAGGATTAAGGATTGTAGCACAATGGTATATTATGGCTCTTAAGGCATATGGAGACTCTCAGCTCATAATCAATCAAGTAAATAATGAATATTAGAAAAAGGATGATAAACTAACTCCATACAAGAAATTGGTGGAGAGCCTCAAGGAATCATTCATTGATATTATATTTGAACAACTACGCATAGAAAAAAAGAGAGCAATGGATGCAATGGCTACAATTGGATCACTCTTGGAAATCCTGCACAACATCCCAAAACATGAATTCATCATAGAGTAGATTCTCGTACCAAAATTTGAGGTACCAGAGTCTAAATTCATGTGTGAAATAATTAGTCTCGGTGATCCCTGGTATCATTACATCTACACTTACTTGAGAATAGGATTCCTCCCCACTGACATAATCCCAAACCTTAAATAAGCCTTCGTCAAGAATTCAACCTGCTTTGTCATCCTAGAAGAAACCCTCTATCGTAGGAGTATCGAAGGGACCCTATAACATTGTCTAAATACTAAGGAAGCCCCGACTGCTCTAATCGAGGTTCACAATGGCATTTATGCTTCACATTCGAGTGGTATGACCTTAGCTAAGAAACTGCTGAGAACGGGATATTATCCCACAATGGAAAGAGATGCACATGACTTTGTCAGAAGGTGCTTCCATTGTCAGCAACATGGAGACCTTATCCATGCACCGGCTTAGGAGTTGTATCCAATTGTTACACCTTGGCCCTTTTCATAGTGGGGGCTTGATCTCATTAGTAAAATCACCCCCACCTCATCCAATGGCCATAAATTCATCATCACCGCCATAGAGTACTTCATGAAGTGGGTCGAAGCCATTCCCATGACCTACATAATCAGAAAGTAGATAGCCAAGTTCATCTTGAACTACCTTATATGTCGATATGGTGTCCCTCAAGCTATTATCAATGGGATACCATTCAAAAATCAAGATGTTTGTGACCTTTTCCAAAAATTCAACATCCAACATCTCTTTTCCACTCCGTATTACCCCCAAGGCAATGGCCAAGAAGAAGCCACCAATATTTTTTTTTGAAAATCCTTAAGAAAATAGTCAATGATGTCGGTCATGACTCGCATATATAGCTAAATCTATAGCTAAATCCTACCGCCCCATTCTCCCTGGTCTACAGATCAAAAGCCATCCTTCCCATTAAGATCGAGCTCCCATCCCTAAGGATATCACTACGAGTAATAAATCAAAATCCTACCAATAAATCCTACTAGTTGGGACCTTTCATCATCACTACGAGCAATAAATCAAAATCCTACCAATTGTCAACACCCGAAGGGGAGCCTCTGTAGGACCCATGAATAGATCCCATCTCAAAAAAAATTATGCCTGATCTTTTAAGTATGAAACTAAAAATCAAAAATAATTAAAATATAAAAAAATCCAAAAAAAATCAGAAAAAGGATTAAAAATAGTAAAGAAAAAAATCATCCTCTAGTGAAAACCACTTCAGTGGTGCTTTGGGAAAGTACCTTGGTGAAAACCTAGAAAATGGGAACCAAGTGTAAATAAATCACTCTTCATCCATTGGGATCTCTGCGATTGACCCCACATCACTCATCTATCCATTTCCTTCCATCCTTCCACCATCCATTCTCGTTTGTGCCATAGCTTGATCTTGTGTTTGTATCATGTTCCACCCTAGTACTATTTGGCATATTCCTAACGTCATCTTTTCCTACCTATATCAAAGTAGCCTATCATATCACGTTGGGGGCATGTTACTATACCTGCATCAAAATCAGATTCGTGTATATTCTTGTGATCTTCCTTAAAACCAAAAAATCCAAAAACATCCAAATCATATCAAAATCCAAAACATGTTAAAAACAAAAAAGTAAAAGAAAATAGAGTCATCCAACCTAACTACATCATCTATGAGCTTGAACGTAGGAAAGGTTGATCTTTGATCATCCCCTGAGACACTCTAGGTTAGTCCTTTAGGCATCTGTCACAGTAAAATGGCAATTTGTATAACATCTATCTTATCTGTAATCAAGTTTGTGTCAGTCAAACTACATGGTCTCTACGTGTATAACTTAGGCCAGGATAATATATTGATCAGCTCTCGAAAACCCTAGGATAGGTCTTTAAGTTAGACTCTTGGTCAAAATCTCAAAAATACAATTTTTTTTTTTAAAACCCGAAAACCAAAACAACCTCAAAACATCTCAAAACACCAAAAATATCCAAATATTTGAAAAACCCAAAATGATGCATCCATCTCATTTTCACTTTCACTCACAATAATAACTGCTCATAATAAATCAATCATCATTTTCATCCTTTGGTAAGTCAATCAGAAGCAAGTCTAGCAGGTTCAAAAGTGAAAGACTAATCGTCAAAGTTTAAAGTCTAGGTCAGTAAGTCAGCAAGTTAGTCAACTCGGAATATCAATAGCTTATCATCCAATCAATCTCATCATCACCTGATAACAACATGTCCTAGGATGCATCCTTCCTATAATGTACATCAACATCTAGCATCATCGTAGTTTAGTCTTGGCTAGTGGTATGAAGAACATTAGCTTGTTTGTTTACTTTATCTGGTCTTTTTGACTTATCTTATTTTGCACTCATTCCAAGGACCTCTTGATGATTCCTAATCAAAATTTTTTAGAGAGAAAGGAATGGGGTAAAAATAATTATCTTTTATCTTCTGTGCTTGCTGGATATTCTTGTAAACTAACTTGGTCATGCATTCTTTGTTTAGTTTTTAGGGAAGGTGTTTCAGATATCTTGTTGACCATATAGGAAACCTTTCTTTTCTATGTTTTGGTCCAAGATGTTTAGAGTGTTTGAAGTACATATTGAATAAGGTTATGTATGTCAAGTGTGAATAGGAATACTCCTATCTAGTTGTCGAGTCAAGGTCCATCAAACTAGGTACAACACCATCTTGGTTCTTAATACCTTGATTCATCATACCTATGTGTGTTATCAATTATAAATTAAATGACCCTTTTAAAATCCCATCTCTTTATTTCATTATCATCATCATCATAAAGTAAGCTTCTTGGATCTTCTTTCTTTTTTCTTCTTTCCATCTAATATGGTGCCTTGATAGTTACTCAAAGAATTTACGAAAATACATCCATCCTGCATCCAGCAATCATTAGCATATCATGTAGGAAATATAGATACATTGCATTTTATTAGAATCATTATAGATATTATCACATAGGAATTATTAATTTATGCATTACATAGATTACCATAGATTCCATCATTATCATTTCCATTTGTATTATCATTTACCTTTCATAAAGCATCATCTCATAAATTATCTCATATAACAAAGTTCATTACATTGTTTGCATCACATAATCATCATAAAACATTACATCATATATCACCTTGCATTATCATTTCATAAAAATATATATATTACATAGTGTCACATATTGCATACCCTCTCATAAGGATCACCATCTCATAATCATATACATTGCATATTATCATATCATCAAAAAATTATTTCATAACATAACATCGCATTCATCATAGGAATCATTGCATTACATCATTACATGTCATAAATACCATGTATCATCTCATAAGGGCATAACATGGGCATTTCATACATCATTCATAAATATCATATCATTGCATATCATCGCCTACATATCATGGCATACATGTCATAAATACATCACATAATTCATCTAGGACATAATATAGAAAACCATTTTGCATATCATGATCGCATCCATACATTTTCACCATAAAATGCATAGAAAATATAAAAAAAGAAATGAATCCATAATCACTGCATCATATCATAACACATAGGAAATTAAATGCATCCATCAAAAATAAAATAAGACATCCCATAAATCGAATCATCTCATATATATATAAACACGAGTAACTGTCAAGGTACAAAATCAGGATCAAATGTATGGTACAAAAAAGGGGCAATAACAAATCAAAGCTCATGAATCCAAAAATAATGTCTGTGATCAAAGCACAAGGCTAGCCCTGCTAGCTGAACCCCTCACCCTCCTGCCTCTCTACATGATCCTTGAGAGGCCTCATGCCTGCCTACTATGAAAATTTTGGTACCTATCCTACTGGTGGTACTACTTGCCTATAATGTTGTCGATAGTACTTTGCCTCTCTGACTACCTCTCGATATGCTCATAGGGATACTTTCCTACCCTAGGATGAGGAGGCCATACTCTCAAGTTGTCTCCTCCAGCCTATTTCCTGGTCCCTCTCTATCATAAGTGATGTGACCTACCACCGGGCTTCATCCCTCTCAGCTGTCAAAACATGTACCTAAGCCTGCAACTGATGGATCAGGTCATCTTAGTATTCTGGCTATGGAGGCTGCTACTGAGAGACCTCTCTCTCCCCATCTCTAGGTGGGGTCTTTTGGTCCTGATCTCTAACTAGTTTCTATTCTCGGGGAGGTGTCTTCTATGCTTGGTCACAAGGTGGTGTCTGATGTGGCTGGTGTGGAAGTGGTCCTCCTCCTCTTGTCGGCCCATCTCCATCCCCATCCCCTCTGCCTCCCTGTCCCCATCCTCATCCCACTGACCTACCTCTCGGCCTCTATTGTGGAGGTGCCACAATTGGAACTGTGAGCCTCAAGGGTGGCCTGAACTAATCTCTATAAGCCTAGGTGACCCCTACATCACCCTATCCCTAATCATATGGCCATGACTTGGCCACTAACTACCAAAAGGATTCCACTACCTCATTTGTGAGGATAGGTCTACCCCATGCAATCTCCCTCATAGTATAGGCAAATATTACCATATATTAGTCATTGATCCTGTCCTATACATCTGCGAACTTCCTAGCCAACCGATCTGGTAGATATCTCTCAATCATGGTGTGCTCTTTGCACTGCATCAACCTATCTTGGTGAGAAAATAACAACTATTGAACATCATCAAACCATGGACCCATACCAAGCCAGGGCCTCCAAGTGAACTCTATCATCTCATCAAGGAATCATCGCTAGTGGGCGATGCCACCTTCCCCTGTATGTGTAAATGTGATATGGGCCCCACCATATCACCAGATGATTAGATCATCAAGCTTTAGAGAAACTAGTGTAACCTGAGGGCAGAGCACTGCAATGCACTCCCATGCCTAGACATGCAACAATGTGACACCAGCCCTGATGGCCCTGCTATCTAGATAGGAAAATGCATGCAAATATTTGTACAGTGAGGCTAGCTCCACTAGATGCCATGCAAGGCACTCTCTCTGAAAGAGCATTTGCTCCCATGCCAACCCATAGCCTAGACTGAAATATAAGCCTCGCCAATTTGGTGCCACAAGACCTAATATGATAGCTGCAACTATGAGTCTGAATGTCAGCATTGTGCCCCTGTACCTCTCTAAATCAATTTGGCCCTCTTAAAATACAATTGCCTCAAGCTCCATAATCTCGTAACAGGTGTCCCTCTTGGAATCCACATCATATATGACCCTCTCTTGGTGGATGGGTAATCGAAGGATATGTCATACATCCTCTAGTGTGATGGTAGCCTATCTTGTTAACAAGTGAAACACAGAACTCTCACTGTGCCATTGCTCCGCCAAAGCTATCATTGTCCCTAAGTGAGTCCGAACAAGACATGCATAAGCGACATATCAGAGTCCAATAGCCCCAAGGTGTTGTTAAAGAAGATCATGTAAACTGACTAACCAACTCAGTACCTAGGATCGATGCTCCTATGAGTGTAGTATCCTAAGGTCCTCCTTTGCAAAGAAATCCATAGTGTCAAGTTTCAAAAAAAAATCGGGCCCTCGAACTAAGTTTCTGTAGTCCATATAGCAATTGAAATCCTATTTGCAATTGTTGTGTAGTTTGCAAATTCCAAACTACACCACATTGGTGCAGTTTGACCATGCTCCCAAGTCCTAAATTCTAAAGAGGCTCATGGCAACACTCTTGACACATTCGGTTGACTTAAGCCCAAAACCCTAATTTCTAAACTGTGACACAATGACACTCTTTGCATATGCAATGCACTTCGAGGCTGCGTAGTGCTGATTTTGTATATGCAATGGCACTATATAGCATTGGTTGACCTAAAATTGAATTTGACCCTATTAAATGCATGAAAAAAATCAAAATCAAAAGTCAAGGAAGGGTTGCATACCATGGGTCCTACGTCGACTGGCCACTAGTGCACTCGTACTCAATTTGAAATGTGTCAAGGAAGCAATCTTTGTGCCATCTCGATCAAGACTCAGAGCTAAAAATGCAAAAATCTTTAAGGGATAAGTGTGAAAATGATTTGAAACTAACCCTTTGCTATAGTACCTGATCCTACAGTAAAGTTGTTATTAATGTAGAATGAACTGGGAGAATGCAGATCCAAGTGGGTAACTATGTTATAGGAATATGATATTGAGATCCAGCCCATGAAATTGGTGAGAGGGCAGGGACTAATAAAGACAATGGCTAAGATAGGTCCCAACCTCATAGCTCAACAATATTACCTCCAAGAGGTGTCTTCAGGAGACTGGTATGATGAAGTCATCTACTATATGTTGAACCAGTAGTGTCCTGAACACCTTAATGTAGTATAAAGAAGAGCTCTATGTTTGAAGAGTGGTAGTTTTATGACGAAAGGAGTTGTCTTGTACAAGAGAAATCATGAGGGGGTTTATTTGAGGTGCCTAGGGAAGGAAAGAAGTTGGAAGGGTGATGTCTAAATTTCACAGAAAATATGGCATAGGCTATGGCTCGGCACCTTCCACTGCAAATTAGACCTTGAGGGTAGGCTATTATTGGCCTACCTTGTTTAAAGATACACATAACCATGTGAGGACTTGTCATGTATGTCAAACTGTAGCAAGTAGGGAGAAACGTGCAGCCCTTCCACCTCAGCCAATCATAGAGGTAAAACCATTTGCACAATGGGGAATGGACTTCATAGGTCCAATTAATCCACCTTCCTCTGCGGGCCACATGTATATTATTACTATAACTAATTACTTTACCAGGTGGACTGAGGCTATTGCATGCAAAAAATATACTTTTGAAGTGGTAATCAACTTCATAGAGATGGGTATTATTAATCACTTTGGATGTCCATTGGATTTAGTTTGTGATAATGGTCCTGCATTTGCATCATTGAAATTTTCTAACTGGGCTTTTGATCATGGAATTTTCATAAAATTTCCATTTAATTACTACCCATAGGGAAATGGTTTGGCTAAGTCTTCCAATAAGAATTTGTTGACAGTCATCTGTAAGTTGCTAGAAAAGAGCCCTAAAGATTGGCAAACCCAGCTTAGATGCGCTCTTTGGGAAAATCGTACCAGAAGGAAGACATCCCTAGGAACCTCTCCTTATCACTTAGTGTATGGCTTGGAACCTATATTTCTCATCCAGCTGAAGATCCCTACCTTGTAATTTATCAATGAATATTATGATGGAGAGGATAAGCATGAAGCCTTCTTAACTGAACTATTACACCTTTAAGAGAGAAGAGATGAAGCTTTAGAAAAATTTTCCAAACATCAGGGTGTATTGAAAATATGGTTTGATAGGAGAGCTAAGGTGAAAGCCTTTAGAATCTCTGACTTGGTTCTATACTGGGATAAGGCCCATGACCAAAAAGGTGAGCATGTGAAATTTGATAGACTTTGGCTTGGCCCTTATCAGATTGCAGAGATTCTAGGAGATAATGCTTTCCATTTGAAAACTCTCACTAGAGAGGATATCCCACTGCATATAAATGGGTAGTATTTGAAGCATTATTTCTAGTCTAGAGCTGTTTACAACTCTTTCCATGTACATAAGTAGATTAGGTTTCCTATTTGTTCTATTTTTTGCTTTTGGTTAGGGTAGGTTTGCTTCAGTTTGTTTTGCTTTCTGCTCTACTCTTGCTTTGGTTTTTTTTTCTTTCTTTTGGGCTTGTTGCATCTATATGGTTGTCTACTTGCCTAAGGCCATTCTGGGAATTTTTTTTACAAAATCTAATCATCTTTTCAGAATCAGCTAGTGGATTTCCTTTGTTTGATGTTGCATATGCTTGGAATTGGAATCACTTGATTAAGTCAAATTCTGGAATGCATTTGGGTCTCATATGTACACACATATCTTAAGGTTTCCAAGGTTGTATATGGTCCTTGTGAGGTCTAATTGAGTGAAAAATCTTATATTTCTCTCCAATGCCACTGTGGTTCTCAACCTTGAGTGTGGGATTCATTGCTTGTAAGGTGAAAGAGAAGGTTTAAAGGATCTCAAAGAGAATATCGAAAGAAAATAAAAGAAAATTAAATGTTGAACATTGAAAGAAATGTTCACTTTATCAGGGGTATCCTAGTATCTCTATCGAGGCTATGGACATCTGGCTGGAAGTAGAGCTATGCTAGGGAGGGTCACAGTGATAACCTCGTCAGGTCTATGGACTCCTAACTGGCAGCGAGGCTCTATCTAGGTTGCTTTTGGAGTTGGAATCCTTATGTATCCCTATGAGACTAAGTTCGGTGCCTATTGCCACTGAGGAAAAGGAAATGAATGCATATACACACACTTCAACCCTGGTATATGAAAGGTTTTCTTTTTTAAGATTTCTTAATCCTTGTCCATAGGTAGCCTGATCCATCCATATCTAGTCTACAAAACTAGAGATTCTGGGTTGATTCTAGTTTGTCATTGAAATGCTCTAGAGCATTTCCCTAGTGGATTCACCATTTGTTGTGTAGTTTTTCACACACGCCCCACTGAAATTAGGGACCCTCTTTTTCCTAGCCTTTTGGCTCTTTTCTATGGCCTTTCCCTTTATTGAGCTTGTCTTTGAAAATCTTGAGTTTTTGTTTTTTGGGTGCTTTGGTCCTTTAGTCTTGGATTTGGGTTACTTTACAATGTTCCTAAATGACTATCTTGCTTGTAAAGTGCCCCCATTATGGTAATAGTTTAAAACTTTAAGTCTTTTCGACAATTTTGGTTTTTTCCCTTTTTTCAGGAGTTTTCCCTTCAGACTAATTTCCTCGATTGCCTGGAAAACCCGACGGGGCTGGTTTTATGTTGTCTTTGGGGATTTTGATGCTTCACACATTTCTATCTTCCTTGGCTTTTTCCAATTTTCCTTCGCCTCTTCATTTTCCCAGGTTGTGTCTTTGGATGTTTACCTCGATACCGCGAGGGCTTTGCATCTAGGTTGTGGTTTTGCGGTGGTACCACCTTATCGTAGGGGACTTTGGTTCCCATCATGGTAGCATGGTGGTCCTACATTACCATAGGGGTCTTTAGTCAGTGACACGGTAGTGCGAGGTTGGTCCATCTAGCGCGATAGCTCAGTTTACCTTGATACCACAAGTGTCTCTAAGCTCGGTCATGGGTGTGCAGTTCACTGCCATACCAAGGGGGTTTTTTCTTAGCTTGTGATGATGCGGTTTACTGCGTTACCTCGGTGGTTGAATGCTTGGCTCATGGTAGCACGGTTTTGGTCACTTTGGAGGCGTTGGAGGGTTAGATTGTGAGAACTGTGTTGAACCTGTAAGAGTCTGTTGCCTTGGGAAAATATTCATAGTCCGTCCCTGCTTCATTTTTCTAGAGTGTGTTAAGTATTGCTAGTTTTAGTGATTTCCGCCCTCGTCAATTTTTTTTGAAAGTTTTCTATTTGTCAAAGACTGAGGGGATTCCCGAGTTGATGATTAATGGTTCTACATTACATGATGGATTTAAATGATTTAATGATATGTGTAGACATTTCTTGATTTTTGATTGATGAGTGATTGGCCTTTTGGTTATTTTTGTGCTTCCCTTGCTAAATTTTTCCTGTTCCAAAATTCTCCAAAATTCCTTCCTAACTTGAATTCCACGGAGGGGTGAAAATCCTGAACTTTCATAGGACTTCTTTAATGAAGTGTTAATGGATTTTAGTGGTTGTTTTGGATCTCTCTGATGATTAGCATGTTGTTTATGATTGATTAACATAGATTTTGATGCTAGAATGAATATTAATGGTGGTCATTTTGAATGGAGGTTGTTGTTGTCGAGGCCAAGGGAAGAACTGGGTGTACTCTAAGGATGTTGCAGGATTTGTGGGATTGTAGCCAGGTACATTTTGCTATTGTAGGCAGGTGAAACTCGCTCGTACGCAATTGGGTTAATGCGCTCGAGGGTTGTTCATCTAAGTTGGATGTGACATAGAGGGTTTGAACATGTTTGACTCGATCAGAGTCATTGGAGAGGCCTAGCTTGGCTGATTGGTCAGTGACTCGTATTCACACTCATATGATGCACGCGTTACCATTTTTTTCTTCGTGTCGGTGGGACATTAATGGTGAAGGGACCTGTGGGGTTTGTTTGATCTGAATTAAGATTTCTAGAGATCCCAAGTAGATCTGAATGGGTGCATCATGCATTCATTGCAAGATGGTGATTTATTGTAGGCTATTTGGGCCAATAGAGTTGGTGGTTGACTTTCTCTATAACCCTAGCTCAGGCCAGCATGGGACAAGATTTCCATAAGTATGGAATTTTACCTCATTTGTAGCGGTTAGAAAAAGTTGGTTGTTGGTTGGTTAGTTAAGAAAAAGTAGGTTATTGTTGGAAAGTAGAGGATTAGATAGTAGATTAGAAGAATCAGGAGTTAGTTTCATTTTCAAGAAAATGTTGTAATACAGAATATCAGAATTGTTGCTATTATTGGTGATTTAATTCAAGTGAAGACATTGTGTTATTATTCGTGTCTTCTTTGCATTGATTTTTCTTGCGTGATTCTTATTCTATCTTTCAAATTGCATGGAAATATCTGAATGTATTTTAGGTTTAGAGTAAATAATTTAATGGTGCTTGTTATTTAATGCTTGGAGTGTTGTAGCAATCTATGGTTCATACTTTGGGCATCTTCTTGATTGTGTTACTATTATGCAAGGTCAACTTGTACCTGTTATTTATGTGCTTAGCTCAATTGTGGGCTCTTGTCCATGTCAACTAAAAAAACTAAGGTTGGCTTGGATGAATGTGCATAATCTAAAAATCTTTAATTCCTTACAAGATTGTACTATTTCTATGAGATTGCAAGTATAGCCTAGGTTAAACAAAAAGTAGTTTTAAATGGATTGGTATGTTCCAAGTATTTCTTCATTGGTATTGTTGATCTTAGGAGTAATATTGATTTTAGGATTTCTAAAAGCCTTACATTTTGCTTTTCTTGAACTGTGGTTAAAGTAGGAACTCAAGTATCACCCTATTACAAAATCTGATAAGTTTAGAGTCTCCAATATTTTTTTATAAGGTCCCTTTGTGATTACCATAATTTTCACATTTATCACTGAGTGGTTCCACTGCATTGTCATGACCTGACACTCGAGAGACCTTGGGGTTATCTCTTTGTTCATAGAGATAACATTTCAAGAGAGATAGAATACTATATTCTATTTGAGTTGTTGTTGTGTAGAAAACACCATCAACAATAACCTTGAGGAAGTCCACAAGTGATTATAACAATGATGATAGATCATGACCTTTTTCTCTTTGATTTTTTTTTGCGGTTTGTCTTGGAATTATGACTAGGGAACTAAGTTCCTTGTGTGTGATTGGGGTTCTATTTGGCATAATAAAAATAGCATATGAAAGTTAAGGTCATATAATGCTTTCTTGCATCAAGGCTAACATGCTTTGCAGTGATAACTTTAAGAAACCCCCCTAAAAAAAAGATATAAAATCTTGTCGAATATTTCATTTTTTGAGGAAATAAATTTAATTTCTATTGGCAAAACTTTCCCTTTTTTTTGAAAAAAATATTACTTTTATTAGCGGTTTTTTTACATCACTAAAATTTTGTGGAAATTTTTGGCAAATCTTGAAAAATAATAGGAAAATGCATTAATTATGATGGCGAATCCATCCAATCTAAAAATAATTCTCATGGAAAAGTAGGGGCCCAAGGGTGGAAATTATCAATGAGTTGAAGGGGTAGACTATAATATTTACTTTCTGCCATTGTTTTATAATATAATATAATGGCCCTCATTATATTCTACAAGGTAAAATGCAACCATGATCTATAATTCTCATTGGGGCTCAAATATTCTTTTAGATCATTGGTCTAACAACCCTTGTTGTACACTATAACATGAAATTTACCCACAATCTATAATGCTCGTGATACCCAAAATTGTGGGCCACATGAGCATTACAAATCATGTGTACATTTTACCTCATGGAATACAACAAGGGCCATTAGATTATATTTAAATAAATGGTGGAAACTAAAGATTAGAAATATGGTCTTAAAGCAACTAATAGTTATGATATACTATTGGCGAATTAATATAGATTTCTCCAATAATTTATAAAATTAAGGTGAATATGATCTAATCATTATCGAATATTGTGGTGAATTTTTGAGTTGAAAATTTTAATAAAATAAATTATTTGGTGATTTAAATAAGACTATAGTAAAATTTTGTAAAAATGTGGCGATTAAAGTCACATTGTAGCTCGAACTATTAGCCAATTGGCAAATATTAGCCACTAAAAAAATCATTGATTCTTTGTGGTTATTCATTCACATATTCTGACAAAGTTCTATTGTCACTAGTATATGTCATGGAATTCCTTGTCTACAATGTGTCTATTTTTTCAAAGGGATAATATCTCACACCTTGGTGTATGTCATACCTTGGTGTTTGTTATCCATTTCCATAATAAATTACTCTATATGATGATAATTATGCATTAGAATTAAAGCTCAAAAATATATCAGTAAGATCTCATTTCATTTCATGTCATCCATTCCATTTCGTTCCAATTCCTCTAACTATTCTTCCTTTTGCACTAACATTTCTTCTATCTATCTTCATAGTCATCTTAATGGCATATTATGACACAAAAACAAATGCATTAGTAACATCATCCTAGATCCATAATTATGTTAGAAAATCATATATCATGTGCATATAAGTCATACATACTACATAAAATACAAAAAAAAAGATACATAAGATTGCATTACTTCACATAGAATCATAACCCACATAGCATCATATAAATATATTATCCACATAAGCATACAATAAATAATGTCATGAACATATAGTACCATCCTTAATATTGATCACATAGGCATACTAATCTCATCATAAGATCATGTGCATCCATCCATACATCATAACATATATAAGAATAAATAATGCATCATAAATCCATAATCCACATCATATAGGAAATAGCCTATAACCATAAAATTAATATCATAAAATCACATCATATAAATCCATCATATAGTAACATGCATATAGAACATAACACATCATATAGTCACTATAAAAAATCATGCATATCATATATATATATATATATCAAGAACATGTGTCATAGTACAATATAAATTTACTTTGAAAAATTAAGCTCCCAAGCTTAGTCAAAATGCATATGTATAAAAAAACAAGCCTAGCCTGTGTTACCCCTATCACTTAATGGTGATTTTCCTAAAGGTGGTGGCCTATCATCTTTATGCCATGACTGATCCTCATGTGATTGTTGAGGTGGCCAATCATAGGGAGACATCCTTTGCTAAGACACCCCACCACTACTCTATGATCAAAAAGAGTTTAACCTACCCTATGATCTATTCTATGTATAGCTAGGAGCTCTTTATGCTGCTAGCACAAAAGTTTCATATAGTCTCCTACAATACTCTTTATCCCTCCTAGAATAATATAACTATCATCCTAGGTCTACAAGGGGCCTATTGATAGTATAAATGAGTTATATCAACCAATGCTCCACCCTCTATGCATGTATAACTACCATGTCCAACTTGATCATTTGATGTGCAACCTCTCCTTGTAAGTTGGGTACTTGTGCTTATAGAGGTTAGATCTACACCTAGGGATCCTATACTCTATCCTTCGCATCCTCCTCCATCACATACATGATGTTCTCTCTAATGGGAATGTCATGCAAGCCCACCTTAATGGATACCTCTCAAGAAACATCCTCAACCTCCACATAGACTCCAATATCCTTTACCCCCACCTCCATCTTAGCCTCACCTCTCACCTCCTCCATATCTATCTGCACTTGCCTCACCCTAACATCTTTCTTTCCCTCCTCATAGATGGGTGATAATTTGCATGGAATCCTAGGTGGAAGCCCACCTCTTCCACCCCTTCCTCTATCATCTCCACCTTTTCCTTTGTCACCCCTACCATCAAGTTGTCCTCCTCCATCACCATACCCTCTCCCCTCACCTCGGCATCTCCCATGTAGTCTCCCTCATGGACCTTAACTAAGCCTCTTTATAGGAGCATGAGCATCTAGATCTGTCAATGGTGCTAGCCTATGCTATGGGAACCATTCATCATACTTGGGAATCATTCTTACATATGCTAAATCTATTGCAACTCCCCACTATATCAAACATAATCCTACAATCTCTTCACCACAACAGAACAAGAAAATAGTGCCTAAAATAGTGTTGAATTTTAGTGTATTTCTGTTCACGAATTGGGCAACCTAGCTAGCACAAAAATTGGTGCAAATAGGCATTATCTTCTCGGCACTGACTTTGGTGCCAATTTTTGCATCGAACTTGGCACCAGATTTAGTGTCGTGTTAAGCGTCGAGTGTCGGGAAATTGCAGTGCCCCTCCTAGCACCTAAAATAGAACCAATAAATAGCAATGAAAATAACCTTGTTGTTAGCATCGAAAATAGTGTCAAGAATAACTTTGGAAATAGCGCCTAAATTGGCACCCAGTTTGGCTTTTGGTTTTTCTTCTATGTTTAATCCCATTTTTGCTTCTAGTTTTGGTTTTGGTTTTGCTTCCAGGTTTGCTTCCGATTTTGCTTCCACTTTTGCTTCCACTTTTGCTTCCGGTTTTACCTCTAGTTTTTCTTCTGATTTTGCATCCACTTTTGCTTCTAGTTTTGCTTCCATTTTTACTTCCAGTTTTGCTTCCATGTTTTCTCCCATGTTTGCTTCCATTTTTTCTTCCAAGTTTGCTTCCAATTTGGCTTCCAATTTTGCTTCCAATTTTGCTTCCAATTTTTCTTCTATTTTTGCTTCCAGTTTTGCTTCTAGTTTTTCTTCCAGGATTTCTTTTGGTTTTCTTCTAGTTTGGTTTCCATTGTTACTTCCTTTTTTGCTTCTAAAAATTCTTCTTGTTTTATTTCAATTTAATTAGTTAAATATATTGTGCCTCTTAAATAACTCATATGATTATAGAGTAAGTAGTTTAATTATTTAACTCATATGATTAAATAACAAAATAATTTATTTATTTTGGGCCGGTAACACAAAAAAAATTGTATTCCTTGTAAAGATTAAAAAGTGCATCTATTGTTTAGTGTCATTACCCACCAAAAGAGCTTACCACTTCTCTATTTTTTTCAATTACATTCTGGAGGTGCCAAGAATTCATTTTACCTTTCATCATGGCCTGAACTATTATTGTAACATGATCGTCATCTATAATTAAAACAGGTGAGTCAAATATCTATAATTTAATTGAATTTGACAACATCCATCTTGAGCAGTAAATTAAAATCATCATACATAATAAATATCCATCAAAAAATCATCGACCACTTTTAAAATATATAAATTGACAAGTCAATACTGATAAGATCATCATCATATATAACTAAAACAAGTGAAATTCAAATATGCTATTACATCAAAAACATGTGAAAATGATACATGTCCAACAGTCGACATAAGTGAAACTGATAGATGTACAAATGATATAAATAAAATTGATAAATTATGTAACTCAAATTGATACAAGTCAAGATGATACATGTCCAAATGATATAGTGAAAAATAATACATGTCAAAATGATACAACTCAATAATATAGTACTGTAGGCAGCAAAAATGATACATATGATAGTAAGCATGAAAAGAGTCATCATAACGATATATCAACAATGATCCATGATGCAATCTATATGATCATGAATGTCACTAGTTACTACAACCAACTGTCTCATCATCATCATCACCATCACCATCGTGATCATCATCATCATCATCATCATCATCATCATCATCACCATCATCATCATCATCATCATCATTGTAACTTCAGATTAAATCTGTCTAATAGGATCTGCAACTAGAAAGAACAATATTAATCCTAATCTAAATCAAAACTAATCTAAAAATCAAACAATAAAGAATGAAATTGAAAACATAATGAATAATTAACAAACTGAGTTGATCTCACCGAATATGTATTCACCCTTTTGAATTAACCCCATTGCTCTTCTCCATTTTTCTTTTTTAGTGTTCTTGCCCTCAGATTTCTGTGTTTGAGTGCAAGTATAGCTGTGTTGAATGTATAAGGAAAATATCGAAGATTGTTTCTTCTCAAAAGTGTATAATTTCGGGAGGAGGAATAATGATTGTGACAGGCCATTTTATAGATTGTCAGCTTTCGAACGATCAGCTCAGATTGAAAGAGAGATCGACGGATGAGATTGATGAATGTCATGCAATGAGTTATGTGACAGATAGAACATGAGTTAGAATGTGAGTTCAACTACAGGATAAAGACTAATTTTAGAACGTGAGTTAGAACATGAGTTCCAATCTTAATCTTCAAAAATAGAAGAAATAGACTTTGTATGCAAAAGCAAAAGTTAGAAGTTGGAGAAAAAATGCATTTGAATGCAAATGTGAGTTAGAACTAGTTAATTGACTAGTTGTGATAGACAGTTCTCTCATAGAGTTAAACTAGTGTTTAAACTGAAGAGATAACTGGAGAACTAAAAATAGAACTCGAGTCCGAAGGTGAGTGAATGACCTAGTCAATTGATTGATAGAACAATGTGACATAAATAATTAAATATGAATTAAATGCTAATTTAATTGAACATTCAAAAATAAGACTTTTAATTAAATAAATAAAGTAATTTATTTAATTTGACTGTTTGAAAAGGATAATTTCAATAATTAAATAATAAATATTTAATTATAGATAAAGGGGTAATTAAATAATAAATTATTTAATTGATAGATAAAGGGGTAAGAATAAATTAGTTAGGGACATAATTAAATAATTGTGATGTATTTAATTAGTCAAGTTGGATAAAGGTCATTTAATGAATTAATTAAAAAGGGGTATTTAATTAATAGAGGAAATATGTGTTTGAAAAGTTAATTAAATAATTAACATTATTTAATCAAGACTACGGACTATAGAAAATTATGTCAAATATGTGTACTCGCAAGCCTAGACCAATTTTAGGTATCTACAGTTTTCCCCTCTTTGATACAATGTTGGTATAACATTGTGTCAAAGAAAATATGCCCTGATCGTGCCCCAGCATAAAACAGGTTAAGGTATGCCCCCTTAGGAAAATTGACAATTTTTGAAAAGTTTCAAAAAAATCAAGAAATATTCCCGATAAGTCAATTTAAGAGTTAGAAATGCTATGGAGTTGATGGAATTGAATTCGAAGTGGAAACAAATGTGTACGGGTCATTTGAAGTCGAAAGGTTAAGCGGCCAATAGAGAAGGGCTAAAGAAATGACATTTTTAACTCACCTATAAATAGGAATTAGGTCAAATTTCAATTCATTTGCACCTGGAGGAGAAAGAAAAAGCTAAGAATTTGCTCCGACTGATGGACGAAATGGCACCTATTCCATACACCAGGCATCGAGGATATCGGATCCAGACCTTCCAACGGCTAGCCAACGTAGGACCACCGGTATGTACGTGAAAATGAGAGCTTGAAATGTATTTTTGGCATGTTTTTCTAGGCATAGAAAATTAGTTTCGCAAATGCGGTGCATCGTGAACGATGCATATGCCATCATATTCACCGCATTTGACTGTGAAACGACGCGTGTGCAAATTCACGCATAGGCTAGAATAGGATTTAGAGGAATGCATGCATTTGAAGATCAGTGCACTGCATGTGTATACATGCAATGCATCTGCTAAGGATTTAAATGCATGTGACCCAGTGAACTGCATATGCGCTAATGACCGCATATGTAGTAGAAATGGAGGCTATGAAAATGCACCGCCTGTGCTGCATTAGAATAGGTGTGGAAGAAATATGCGATGCATATGTAGTATGCACCACAACTGAGGCATTGTGCAACGCATTTGAAAGAATGCACCGCATCTTTCAATGTGAGCCGCATTTGGCTAGTAAAATTTTTCAAAAATTTTTGTCAAGTAAAACTTGAAAATTTTCTGACATCGTGGTTTAAATGCAGGTGGTTTTAGATCCGATTTATACACAGGAGTCATGACCAGATACGTTTGATCTGAGAGAGAATTTTACTTCTACAGATATTCGATTGATATGGGTTCTAGGTCTATGACATTATTTGTCAATGCCTGCCATTCAGGCAAACAGGGGGATGTTGAGGGCACTATGCAAGTGATGACATTTTGAGACATTGTCGTTTCATTTGCCAACTGGGGAGGCCATTGTCACATTAGAGGATGTGTATAGGATTTTGAGGCTACCCATTAGAGGAGAGCAGGTTACATATGATCCTCAGCGAGGGTTAATTGAGTTGGCGTGGTTCTATCAGGTTGACGACATCAGTAGGCTCGACATTGAGCACTACGAGATTAGATGGCCAGTAGTAGTAGACAGATACGACAGGATTGATTGTATCCTATGTACCCTGATTGGGGGTATCATTCTTCTAGACAGACGAGGTCATGGCTTTCCAGTGGGATGGGGAGCTATGTTGGTTGTGATGTTGGAGAGTGAGATGAGATATGCATGGGGTCCATGTCTACTCGGGATGTTGTATTTTCATCTACATGACATTGCATACAGAGATGCACAGTCATTGAGTTATGGGATGACACTACTGATGATATGGGGTTTTGAAAGGATAGATGTATTTCATCCTCCAGTGACAGTAGAGAGAGAGGAGATACTTCCATATGTGTTTCGATATACAGGACAGATTACATAGACACATGTTGGAGACACAAGATACTGGAGACATGCATTGGATACACTTGATCAATTTATATGGAGACCTTACATGGATTGTGAGATGTAGGCAGATGATGATATACATTTTCCATTTTGCAGACAGACACAGTACCTTATTGGGAGGACTATTTCTAGTGTTCACATCATTGAGTGACACTTGCCAAAAAGAGTTCTGAGATAGTTCGAAGAGGTTCAGGATGTGCCTTTGAGCAGAGCAGAGTTTTCTCATTCGTCCAGAGAGGTTCCATGGTGGGGACCCATGATACCAGTTACTACAGGTGAGGTAGACATATAGGCATTACAGCCAGTACAATGGGGGTGGAGAGATGGATTAGCAGATCCAGGGACTACGGTTGCATACAATGCATGGTGGGCAGTGCATCAACCTATTCTGTATATGGATCCAGACTAGCCAACACCAGTTGAGAGACAAGGCACAGGGCCGAGAGGACGATGGAGAGGTGGAGGTGCCAGAGTGGGTAGAGTTGGTGGTAGAGGTGATGGAGATGATGGCAGAGGCGGAGGTAGAGGCAGGAGACGAGGACGGAGAGGAAGGAGAGTGGGTCAGGTAGGTGGACATGCACCTATTCAGGAGGTAGTAGCAGTGGATATACCAATGGCAGACATCGGAGGGAGAGTGGATGTACAGATTGGGGGTGAGCATGCTATGGTGGAGGCAGTGGTTGAGAAGCATGTAGAGGTAGATGTCAGAGTAGTAGATGTTGTAGAGGATTCTGATGTAGACATGGCTTTAGATCCACTGGGTGTGTTGGAAGGATATGGAGAGGATGATATTGAGGATGATGTTGAGGATGATGTTGAGGAGGAGGCACCGATGGAGGAGCAGGAGAGACAACTCAGAGATCAGATTGTAGAGGGGAGACGGGAGGATGATGCTCCTCGAGATGGTGATAGGGAGGCTTTGGAGGAGAGACTCAGACTGATGACTGCAGAGTTTGAGGTGATGAGACTACAGAGAGACAGTGCTTATAAGGAGAGGGACAATGCTCAGATAGAGAGGGAAAGTACTCTCATGGAGAGAGACCAGGCTATAGCCCGGAGACATGAGATAGAGCAGCAGTTCACAGAGGTTAGATTCCTTTGTAGCGGGTCCTCATCTGATGGCATGGTACGAGAGTTGATCAGAGTGGTGGAGAGAGCTACATATTATAAAGATCTTTATGAGGTAGCAGTGCTAGCAGATAGACGAGCTCCTACATTTTCAGAGGTGCGTAGTCAGGGCAGGAGTCATACTCAGAATCAGAGGACACAGAGTACCGAGGGGGTGGTAGGACCATCGAGGCCAGGTCCATATGAGAGGCCTTCCACTTCATAGAGAGCACCTTCGAGTCTCTTTCCACCACCATCACCATGTGATAGCAGAGGTAGCGGGACACAATGACAGGGTCTTATGTAGACAGTTGTATTTTGATTAGAGAACCTGTGATCTCATGTTTTATTTATGGATACATTCAGACATTGTACTGTGACACACTATTTTGAGCGATATATATATATATATATATGATTTTGGTGGCTTCTATATGATATGCAGTTCTATTTTATGAATGATGCTTTATTTCTAGATGATTATGTTTCCTAAATGATGTATGTACATGTGTTATGAATGAAATTTTTCTATATGTTATGATTTATGCATTTAATAATGATGTTATGGATGATTCTATTTACTTATGAATGAATGCAATGATCTATATGATGTTAATTTATATATGATGATGATATGTACATGCAATGTTTACATTATGGATGTTATGATGATGCAATGCCTATTATGTCATGATGTGAAATGCAATGAAGATGAATGTTACTATCTATATGTTGAAATGCAATGCAACCATGTGAAATGTATGCTAATGCAATTGATTTAATGTTATTAATGTCTCACAGGACTTTATCCTTATGCTCGAAGAAGAGAAGTGTTAGGATGAAAATAAATTTAGAATGTTAGTAAGAAATAAGTAAAGTTTGATTGATGGAAAAAAAATTGATATAATGAAAGTTTGATTGATTGAGAAATAGACATAATCTTCAATATATTGCCAAATATGCTATACTTGCTTGTTATCATCACTAGGCGGGACATGACACAGATGGATAGTACACACTATGATATGAGATAGACCATAGTGTACAAAGTCATCCATCTACGAAAAACAGACAGTCACGGACAAGGAGTGTCTCAACTCACACTAAAGACAAAATTGCCCCAGTCATTTTGTCGAGACAAACCACAGATAATAGACAAATA
Source organism: Sequoiadendron giganteum (assembly GCA_007115665.2). NCBI lineage: Eukaryota > Viridiplantae > Streptophyta > Pinopsida > Cupressales > Cupressaceae > Sequoiadendron > Sequoiadendron giganteum. The sequence continues at coordinate 395,180,548 of CM021110.1, read as the reverse complement.
AAAGATGGGTCATGAGACATCAGTGCTCCTCTAATTCCTTTATTGGACATCCTTGAGGAGACTAGTAACATGACTCAAAAACCAATGATAAAAAGACAGTTGATAGATAGTAGCCAGAGAAAAAGAATCCTAGGACATTGTTGCTTCTCTAAATCCTTGAAGGGACATCCTCGAGAAAGCTAGTAATAGGATTTTGCAAAAATCGATAATAAGATAAGACAAAATAAGATATAAAGTCATAGAGCCAAATAAATGTATTCGCCAAAACTTGATCTAGTGGGATTGTTTGATGTTGATGTTTGACATAGCGTAATGTGAGAGAATGACACATACCGCATAAAATGTTGAGTCTGGTTTCAACTTGGTGACTTATGTATAAGGCATGACAAAGCTTGGTTTTAGTAAGACACATGTCGTATAAGACGTTGGAGTTTGATGATGTTGAAGTGACAAGCCACATGAGACTATGAAAATTGATGACGTCTATTGACAAGAAAGACATATCTTGTTTAGATATAGGTTGATTGCTTTGACAATGTGTGTGATATTGACTTGATGACAATTTGAGATGTTTTTCCTTGTTGTTGCATGACTTGTTTTGATTCCTTGACTGGTAAAATTGTGTGTGTGTGTGTTGACCATGTATGACATGAGATGATACCTTAAACTATGATATGCCACTTATGTGATAGTGATGTGAATGAACCCTATTGGACTAACCTAGTGTGGTCTCGGGAGCTCATCAATTGATTAGCCTTGCCTATGTTGTACACACAGAGACCTCGTAGTTCGACATGACCAATGACTTTGAACATACAAAGTGTCATGATTTAAATGTGTGAAACATGAAAAACCTAGACTGACAGACCTAATGCCTCAGAGGCACATTGATTGATGGCCTTGCCTACGTCCCAGTCACAGAGGCAACATAGTTCAACTATGTCTATGATTGACTTAACATGATTGACTTGGTATAATGACTAGACTTGATGACTTGACTCTATTTTTGGGATTTTCTAACATTTTTCAATTTTTTTTTTGGATTTTTGAGGTTTTCTAATGTTTTTGGTATTTTTCAGGATATTTTCAATGATGTGAAATTATGTACAAGGTGTTAGGGCATAGAACAAGGATTTTCCCCCAGTTGGGAATAAGATTTGGAACATGGAGTGGGTAATGTGAAGGAATGGATGCTAGATGTCAATCGTTTCAAGGAATGGATAAGACAACCATTTATTATGAATGATGGTGAAAAAGTATGATTAGAATGATGGTAGATGGAAGAGCAAGCTTGACTACACATGGTGCCTGTTTGCCAGGTTTTCACCATGGTACTTATCCATAGCGCCATTGAAGTGGTTTTCATTATTGGAAAAATTAATTTCTCTTTTCTTTTTTGATTTTCTCAAAAAAAAAATTTGTATTTTTCTAGATTAAGACACGGATTCTCAGAGACTAAGCATAGAACCTTTTTAGATGCAGACTATTGATAGGGGACAAAAGCGGCTCTCCTTCAGGAGTATAGAGTTGGTACACTCCTGATCCAAAGGCTTCTGTGACTATATAGGGCCCCAACTAGTTAGGCTCGAACTTACCTGGTTTCTCTCTTTCAGCTTGGTTCTTAGGATTCTCCATTAATACCAAGTCACCAATGTCAAAATGTCTATTGAGAACCTTCCTATTGTAACTATGATGAAGACGATTCTAATATGCTTGCAAATGATCTAATGCTTTCTGTCTTCATTCATCCAGCAATTCTAGCTCTTGTAACCTTGAGACATGGTACTCTTCATCATCCACGTGACCCTTCAAGGATACCCGTAGAGAAGGTATTTCAACCTCGATAGGTAAGATAGCTTTGGACCTGAATACGAGGGAAAATGGAGTGGCACCGGTGGGAGTATGGATGCTTGTGCGATAAGCCCACAAGGCAATATTAAGTTATAGGTGCCAATCACGACCAGCATCATTGATAGTCTTCTTAAGGATTCTAACAATAGTCTTATTAGATGCCTCAGCGTGGCCATTACCTTGTGGGTAATACAGAGTGGAGAAATGATGTTTGATGTGGAATTCTTCACATAAATGGCATACTTCTTGGTTCTTGAATGGGCGGCCATTTTCTATAATTATGGATTGTGTTACACCATACCGAAAAATGATATAGTTTACGATAAACTTAGATATTTGTGTGCTAGTTATGTATTTCATGGAATAGCTTCAATCCATTTGGTGAAGTATTCGGTGGCGGTGATGATGAATTTATGGCCATTTGATGATGGAGGGTGTATCTTACCTATGAGGTTGAGTCCCCATTGGGTGAAGGGACATGGTGAAGTAATTGGACAAAGCTCCTACGCTAGTGCTCTTATCAAGTCTCCATGTATTTGACATTGTCTACACTTCTTTACAAAAATGTATGAATCTTTCTCCATTGTAGGCCAATAGTAACCTAGTCTCATAATCTTGTGGGCTAGAGTGGGACCACTCGAATGAGATCCGCATATACCCTTGTGTACCACTCGCAAAGTTGTTTGTGCTTCTTCAGTATCAAGACATCTCATGAGGGTTTTATCTAAGGTGCATCTATATAGGGTTTCTCCGATGATGGTGTACTTAGCTAACTTTTGGATGAATGTTCAACATTGGTTATTAGACAATTCTTGTGGTAGGGTTTGGTCAGTGAGGTAGTCAAATATTTCTTTATACCAAGGAGACATAGGACCAACAATGGTACACACTATCACCATATCAGGGACATCATAAGCAGGAACCAAAAGCTGTTCAACCAAGAACTCGAACTTAGGCACATTACTCGAAATATCCAACAAGGAACCCTCAGTTGCCATTGCATCTATAGCTCTATTCTGGATACGTGGTATTTTTTGAAAGGTTATGTTGTTGAAATACTATTTGAAACTATCTACCATTCATTTGTATGGTGCAAGCTTCTCATCCTTAGTCTCGTAGTCATCATTTACCTATCGGATTACAAGTTGAGAGTCGACAAAAACATGTAGGCTCTTAATTGTCCATTGAACTGCCATTTTCAACCCTATCACTAGAGCTTCATATTCTACTATATTGTTGGTACAAGGAAATGCAATCCTGAATGATTTGGAAATGGTATCACCTTGAGGTGTGACAAATAAGATACTAGTTCCTGAACCGCAATTTGTGTGTGACCCATCAAAGTACAGTTTCCATTATGTTTTAATGTCAATGTTGAAGAGAAATTCATCTGGAAAATTTTCCACTAATGGATGGTCTGCCTTTATAGGTGCATCAGCTAGCTAATCTACAATCACCTATCCTTTTATAGCCTTCCTTTCGACATACTGAATGTCATACTCACTAAGTATCATGAGCCATTTAGCCAATCAAGCTATTAAAGCTGCCTTACTTAGGAGGTATTTAAGTGGATCAATCTTTGCAATTAGCATTGTTTATCAATTGAGCATATAGTGCTGAATTTTTTGAGTAGCAAAGACTACCACAAGATAGGCACGTTCTATGTTGCTATAATTCAATTCATAGCCCACTAAGGTACGACTAATATAATAGACTGCTCTCTCATGACCTTGATCATCGTGTTGTGCGAGAAGAGCCCCTAATACCGACTGAGTTGCTGAGATGTACAGTATCAATGGTTTTCCCTCTATAGGTGGCATTAAGACTAGTGGAGTAAGCAAATAGTCCTTGATTTTCTGGAAGGCCTCTTGACATTTAAGGGTCCATACAAATGGCACACCTTTCTTGAGTAGATGTTGAAATGGATGTATTTTATCCGCCAATTGTACTATGAAACATCTAATTGACCATAATCTCCCTTGTAGGGTTCTAAGTTGACCAATACTAACTGGAGAAGGCATTTCTATGATGGCTCTTACCTTCTCTGGATCTACTTCAATGCCTCTACGAGAGATGATATACCCTAACAGTTTCCCTGATTTGACTCAAAAGACACACTTCTTCGAATTTAGCCTAACATTGTAATTCTCCAGCCTTTGGAATATCTTGTCTAAGACTTTCAAATGATCTTCCCTTGTTTCTGATTTTTCTATGATGGCATCTACATAATCTTCCATGAAAGTATGTACAAAGTCATGGAAAATTGTAGTCATGGCCCGCTGACAGGTAGCTCCTGCATTCTTAAGGCCAAATGGCATAACATTCCAATAGTATGTACCCCATGGACACGTAAAAGTTTTTTTATGTTGGTCTTCAGGTGAAATTTTAATTTGATTATATCTAGAGAAACCATCCATGAGGGATAGCATCTCGTAGCCTGTTGTAAGGTCTACTATCATGTCGATATTCACCAAAGGAAAGTCATCCTTAGGACATGCCTTGTTGATGTCTCTAAATTCAATGCAAATGTGAATGCCCCCAGTTGGCTTAGTCACTAGTACAAGATTTGATATCCAATCCGCACAGTCTATTGTCCTTATGAATCCTACATCCAAAAGTTTCTTAAGTTCTACCTTGACCAATAGAGCAATTTACGGATGCATCTTCCTCAACTTCTGCTTGACTGGCTTAATACTTGGTTGTAGTGGTAAATGATGCAATATTAGGTCTAGATCTAGCCTAGGCATGTTAGCATACAACCATGCAAAGTTTATTTGTCTCTTTGTGAAGAAGTCCTTAAACTCATGTTTTTCTATCTCTGTTAAAGAAGCTGCAAAATATACCTTCTGAGGATTCTCTTATGTACCTATGTTGACTTCAACAGATTCTTCCACTAGCATTGGTGACTTTTCTTGTTCAATGGGGAGAATATTTAAACCTCTATCCTTGGGTGCCTCTAAGAGGTTTTCACCCTCAGATATGTCCTTTATTTTGTCTTTTTCTTCATCCAAAGGCGCCTTTCAGTTTTCACCTAGGGACTCATCATTTTTATTTTCATTGTCTTTTTTCTTTTCATTTTCATGTTTGCAACTAGAGACTCCCCAAAGTATGCCTTATCATCCAAGTCTATGGTAAAACCTTCTTTATGGTCCCCTCTTGGTATGCCTTCTCTAAGTCCCATGAACTCAACAATTGCTTCATCATTCTCAAATGTATCTATGATAGGTGTACCTTGTTGATCCCAGTCGCTGAGTTTGGGATATATAAGGTGCATGTCATCATTGAATTTTTTAAAGGTATTTGCTGACAAGGTTAATACGGAGTGGTTGACATGGTCACAAAAGTTTTGGACTAACTCCTGCTTGGTCTTTTCCCTACGGGTAGGTAAACTCTGATGTGGGACCATTGTAAGGGCAGATTCATCAGAAGATGGCTTTTCAGGTGCCCAAGATGCATGATCAAGGGTTTGCCAATAATATTTCTCTTTCCATTCTTGTTTGGACAAGTGTTTCTTAGGATGAGGACTAGATAGTTTTGGTTCAAGTTTCACGTTGAAGTCTAATTCTCTAAATAAGGCATCTATGTTCATAGTACTAGTAGATGAAAGGGACTCCCATTCACCATCACTAGAGTAAGGGGATTCATCATAGACTGGAGGTTTATCGTAAAGTGGGGGTTTGTCATAAATTGGGGGAAGTGTTTCATGAGATGTCTCGATGTCGGCGTAATCATTCACTTCCTCCTGAAATGATAACGAAGTACCAGGAAACCCGATTCTAAGTAGTTGACACCCTAGCCCTAGATACTTTGATCATGGGTAGACAGTAATTGGTTTTGTCCTTCCATTCTAATATAGACCTAACCCACTGTGCCCGTCATAGCCTTCTTTTTGCATTATTTTAAAACCTTTTCCGTACTAGTCCTTGGCTATTTGAATAGATGGGGAGGGGTATTCATGTTCTTCTTGATACAACCAGGAATCACCTTGATCTGCAATTTACTTGCTTAACTCCCCCCATTTGGTTAATGTCATTATAGAGGGAACATGAAACATGACCACTGACTGTCTTCTATCTGCCATGGGTAGGCCATATGCCTTAGGTGGAATCAGTTCACTAACACAATATGATGCCTTTATTTTGTATTCGCCACAGCCCTTCTCTTGGATCTCGAGTTTTGGAGTGGATGATGGTGGTTTGAATGAAAGGGACTTAGTGAGATGTGAGGGGTCAATGTATTGGGATAAAGTGGATGAAGAAGCTTCTTGGTTAACTAGCACTTGTCATTGTGGAATTTCATTTAGGCTTGTACAATACTGGAAAGGATCTAGATCACCATCAATGGTGATCTCTGTGCCATTATAGGGGAATTTGAGACATTGGTGGTATGTTGAAGGTATAGCCTTGATTGTGTGTATCCAAGGTCTACCTAGCAACAAGTTGTATGGGAGGGTGAGATCCAAGACTTGGAAGCTGGTGTTCAGGATTGTTGGGCCAATTCGGATAGGGAGTGTGACAACTCCTTTGGACGATCTTTCCTCATCATCGTAAGCCTTGATGACTATACTCTTAGAGGTATTTACATAGTCTTCTGAGAATCCTAATGCCTTAACCAATTTAAGGGTACACAGGTTCAAACCTGCTCCTCCATCTACCAAGACTCATCTGACTCTGGTTTCATGGACTAAGACTTCAAGATGGAAGGGGTCATTATGATCTAACTTTTCAGTTGAGTAATCCTATTGGGAAAAGGTGGCATGATGCGAATTGGTTAAATATCCCACCATCTCTTTGAAATGATTGCCATCTAAGTCTATAGGAACAGTTGTATTCTATAGAGCTTTTTCAAGGATGGCTCGATGCCTAGGTGATAAGGTCAACAATTCCAAGATAGATATTTGCACGGGGGTTTTACTCAATTGATCAAGAAGATTGTACTTGAACTTGGAAGCTTGCGTGGATGGCTCAGAAGGACCTAGAATAGTGATTTTAGTTCTACGTGTGTTTACACTACATTATGGATGCTTCTTAATGGTGAAGGTATCGACATGCTCATTTGCCACGTGGAGGCTATATACGATCTTTCCTTTTCCATAGTCATAGTTGGTGTTTGCATAATTGGCTGATGGATCAGTCTTAGGTCCTGAACTGGAGGCTTGTCCTTTTGTGTGGTCATGTAATGGGTCCTTGAAGACCTTATGATCACTGCTCTTAGTGTTTTTCTTCCCACCAACCTCTATGGTTCCATTCTCAACAAAGTCTTGTATTATGTTCTTGAGTTGACGACATTGCTGGAGGTTGTGCCCTTTTGTTTGATGATATTCACAATGGGCTTTGTCATTCCACCGAGAAGGTTTAAACTATCTTGGATCATACTCCCTTGGTTCCAAAGGTTTGATGAGATTGTGTTTAATCAACTCTTTGTAAATAACCTTGATTGGTTGTCCTAAAGGTGTAAATTCACATGTAGGAAATATCCTTTGTTGTGGTCTTTGTTGTTGTGAATTTGTGGAATAGAGACAGTTGACATTATAGTTTGAGATGGTTGAGTTGAATATGTTTGCAAGGTATGTATATCAAATCCTAGGGGTAGTTTGGCAACTTCTGCTAACAACTTTGCTAGATAGTGTTGGGGATCATTTTCCAAACAGTCATCCATAAAGGATGCAAATTCAGGATCTTGTACTACTACGTCTGTCTTCTATGAAAATCTAACCATGTGTGTCCCTAGTGACATGTTTTTCTAGCAGAGACTTGTGGGGTTGTTTACTTCCTGATGGTTGATTTGCGAATGGATTGATGATTCATTGGGGTCTTTCATTGCTTTGTGTTTCTTTTGGGACCTTGTTTCGACCATGAAAAAGTTTGCTCGAAATGGGTAATACAGACTATGCCTAAAAACTGATATGACCTATGTCTATGTATTTTTTTGGATTTTTCTAATGATAAATGACGTAGCTAAAATGGTTTCTAAAAGACATACACTAAGATGACATATGATAGGATTGACGATATGCAAGATATGAGTATACTATGATGAGAAATGAGTCTAAGATGGTATAACCTACCACCTATGGAATAAATGCATGCAAAGACTTGTTTTTGACCAAGGAACCTGATTGTATGACAAGGACAGTGACAACGTGAATTTTTTTAAACTAGACTAAATGAGCTGAAAAGATCCAGTAGATGGGACTAAAGTGACAAGGTTCAATGATTTTGACAAATTGACACATGAATGTTTCCAATGACGAGGAAAGTTATCTAATCTTGTGACATGCAATTTCCTAGGGAGTATCTATATGCATGCAACTTAGGATGACTATGACTAGGATGTTTACTGTGACCAAGACGTATATGACACCTAATGATGGTAACTAAGACGTATATGACACCTAATGATGGTAACTAAGACGTATATGACACCTAATGATGCAAGGTTTTGAGAAAAATTTACCAATTTTGAATCTAAGGTTGATCTTAAAAACCTACAACAAATTATGACAATGATGTTTTTGGACTCAGCTCATGATTTTTTGATGTTTTCTACTGACAGGAAAATGCGGTTCTCCTAACAATTATGGTTCATATTTTTATAGATGCGGCTTTTTGATAGTACATGCAAAGTTTCTGATAGTTGCAGTTTTTCCTATGACAAATGCGGTTTACCTATGCACATGCGGCATTTAAACTAATAGATGCGGTTTGCATGCACACATGTGACTCAAAAACTAACAAATGCGGTTTGCATGAACATATGTGACTCAGACTATGATAGGTGTGACTCATGATATGCAAACTATGAAAAAGTGAAAATTTTGATAGCCAGGTGCGGCTTTTCCCCTAACAGATGTGACTCACTAGTACAGATGTGGCGTTTAAACTGACAAATGCAATTTTGTTTATGACAGTTGAAATTTTTTTTGAAAGTTGTTTGACTGACTTTTGTTTGTTTTATCAAGATTTTGGCAAATACAGTAAACAACAAACACAACATTCAAAGTATTTTTAGTTTTGTGATGGATGGACTATTGAGACTCGAAAAACATTTACACCCTAGGCTTTTAGTACAGTACTTGTTGAATTCTTACTTGGATTTCTCCAGCTACGCATATTTACGGTGGATGATTAGTAGATTGACCCCACTAGCTCCCCTCCACGACACTCACTTATATGGGGCAGCGAAGCTACAGCACCCATGAATCTCCCATGGCATACCTTTCAACTCTACATGTAAACCGTAAGATTGTAAGATGGCTTCACAAGGCCAACCCTGCTGCGCCAACAAGTAAATAGGATTTTGGTAACTCTACAACAAGGTGTTTAATTTGGGAATTCCATTCGTTGGACACTATCCAATGTTGGCGAGAGTCCATTTCTATCCATCTCGTTCGTAATAGTGCACATGATTCTTGGGCTTTCCCCAAGAATCCACTTTTGTATACCGGTTGGAAGTCGCTTGGCTTTAGCATGCTACCAGTCTGAGTCATTTTGGGGTGAGTACTTTTTCCCACCAAGACAGGCCCAAATTCTAGAGTCAGTAACCATTTCTCTTACACCCAAGATCGCATGAATGTGCAAGGGGAGAGGATACTTTGATTACTAAATCATGGGGTTCTAAACTAACAATGTAGACACAAAAAACACTGGTAAATTATTAAGCCCAAATGAGATTATTTACACTACCAAACAGAAGTTCATTTTATTCCACATGACGATTATCTATCTATCAAATGAAAAGCTTGCTAAAAAGATAAAAGCATTAGGTCTTGAATGCAAATTTGTCAGTAGTTCATTGTTTGTCTTTGGATTTTGTATTGTCTTCTATGCTTCATCCTACAAAAACTTGTTATTCCACCTTGACACAACTGTAACAAACATTAGCGAAAATCCAAATCACCTAAAAAGTGAAAACTGAAAACATCGATGCATGGAAATCGATAAAAAAATGAAAAACTTTTACCAGCCAGATGCAACTTTTGGAGCCACAGATGCGGTTTGACTGGTGACAGGCAGATGCGGTGATTGATAGGTAGATGCGGCGATTGACAGGCGAATGCAGTGATTGATAGGCAGACACGAAATATGGCATTGTAGATGCAATTCGTAATGATTGTTGCATTGCTATTTTTGACAGATGCGGTTCACTAGATGGAAAACCTGCAAAAAAAATGAAAAATAGAAAACGAAAAAATAGAAACATGTGCGGATTTCAAGTGTGATTCACGTCGGGTTCACCAAATGTAACTTCAGATTAAATCTATCTAATAAGATCTACAACTAGAAAGAACAATATTAATCCTAATCTAAATCAAAACTAATCTAAAAATCAAACAATAAAGAATGAAATTGAAAATATAATGAATAATTAACAAATTGAATTGATCTCACCGAATATGTATTCACCCTTTCGAATTAACTCCATTGCTATTCTCCATTTTTATTTTTTAGTGTTCTTGCCCTCAGATTTCTGTGTTTGAATGCAAGTATAGCTGTGTTGAATGTCTAAGGAAAATATCAAAGATTGTTTCTTCTCAAAAGTGTATAATTTCGGGAGGAGGAATAATGATTGTGATGGGCCATTTTATAGATTGTAGGTTTTCGAATGATCGGCTCAGATTGAAAGAGAGATCGACGGATGAGATTGATGAATTCCATGCAATGAGTTATGTGACAGATAGAACACGAGTTAGAACATGAGTTCAACTGTAGGATAAAGACTGATTTTAGAATGTGAGTTAGAACATGAGTTCCAATCTTAATCTTCAAAAATAGAAGAAATAGACTTTGTATGCAAAAGCCAAAGTTAGAAGTTGGAGAATAAATGCATTTGAATGCAAAGGTGAGTTAGAACTAGTTAATTGACTAGTTGTGATAGAGAGTTCTCTCATAGAGTTAAACTAGTGTTTAAACTAAAGAGATAACTGGAGAAGTAAAAATAGAACTTGAGTCTGAAGGTGAGTGAATGACCTAGTCAACTGATTGACAGAAGAATGTGACATAAATAATTAAATATGAATTAAATTCTAATTTAATTCAACATTCAAAAATAAGACTTTTAATTAAATAAATAAAATTTATTTAATTTGACTATTTGAAAAGGATAAATTGAATAATTAAATAATAAATATTTAATTATAGATAAAGGGGTTAAATGGATAATTAAATAAAGATATTTAATTATAGTTGGAAAATTATGATAAAGGGGTAATTAAATAATAAATTATTTAATTGATAGATAAAGGGGTAAGAATAAATTAGTTAGGGACATAATTAAATAATTGTAATGTATTTAATTAGTCAAGTTGGATAAAGGTCATTTAATGAATTAATGAATTAATTAAAAAAGGGAATTTAATTAATAGAGGAAATATGTGTTAGAAAAGTTAATTAAATAATTAACATTATTTAATCAAGACTATGGACTATAGAAAATTATGTCAAATATGTGTACTCCCAGGCCTAGACCAATTTTAGGTATCTACAATCATCATCATCGTCGTCGTCATCATCATGATCATGATCATCATTGTCATTGGCCTTAGTGTATTTTGTATTTGTGTCATCATCATCCTCTACCATGTGATCTGTATCGGTAGATCCCATATTTTTTGGATCTATATCATGTTGAGGATCATCTTGATCTTTTGGAAGACCCGTATTCTACAAAAAAAACATTTAGAATGAAAATTTATTATTTATTTCATGCAATAATTTATTTTTCTATTATATATCTAATATTACAGCATATGAGATGAAACCATAATCATATTACATCATATCAAAGTGCACATACCATAATAAAATTTCAAAAAGGTTACAGCGAATACTGGTGTGTCAAGAGAAACTTCAACTTTCAAAAACAAAGCCAATTAGGCTAGTGACATTGAAAATTAAATCCATAACAGTATTTATGTTAAGGAAATTTCCTTTAGATGCAAGGATTCAAAGCACATCAACCATCTGGTACAAATGATTAAATCCCAAAGATGATCTATAGCAATGAAAGAGTTTGAAAATTATTAAATCCCTAGCAGTATTTATGTTAAGGAAATTTCCTTTAGATGCAAGGATTCAAAGCACATCGACCATGTGGTACAAATTATTAAATCCCAAAGATGATCTATAGCAATGAAAGAGTCTAAAAATTAAATCCCTAGAAGTATTTATGTTAAGGAAATTTCCTTTAGATGCAATGATTCAAAGAACATCAACCATGTGGTACAAATGAGTAAATCCCAGAGACGATCTGTTGAAATGAAAGAGTCTGAAAAGGAAGAGAGAGCTACATTAGTGACTCGGGAGAAACATCAACTCTCAAAAAAAAATCCAATTAGGCTAGCAGACGTGTGGATCAAGCCAGCATTTGTTGGAAGAGGAAGAATGATGACTGGAACTCTAGAGGCCCACCAAATTTCAGTATTCAACCATGAGATCATAAGAGAGAGCTGATATCATGTATCAAAACATTAAGAATGCATCCTTCAAGCCAGTGGAGAAAGAGATGATTAGTTTGCTTCATTTTCATTTGCACAACCATATCATGGTGTGGGAATCAAGAAGATCGAGGATGTCTAGTTTTATGTGGAGTTAATGGATGTCATCCAAACATTAGGAGGGGCAAGAAGGTCAATGTATGATCCTGATCAAATTGAGGAAGAATAGCAAGAGAGGGATAGAAAAAATAAAATCAATATAGAGTTTCAAGGATTTTTCAAGTGAGTAAGAGAGCTATGGGAGCAGCCTCATTTAAAATATTTTGAACTAGAGTTTGATATACCATTTAGAGAGCTTGGTTTTCATGGAAGAGGAAGAAAGATGATTAATTTGCTTCATTTTAATTTGAATAACCATATGATGGTGTGGGAACCAAAAAGACCAAGGATGTCCAATTTTATGTGTAGGTAATGGATGTGGTCCAAACATTAGGAGGGGACAGAAGGTCAATGTATGATCCAGTTGAAATTGAGGAAGAAAAACATGATAGGGATAGTAAGAATAATATCAATGTAGAGTTTCAAGGATTTTTCAAGCCAGTAAAAGAGCTATGGGAGCAGCCTCATCTAAAATATTTTTTCCTAGAGTTTGATGTACCATTTATAGAGCTTTGTTTTCGTGGAGTTCCTTTCAAAGCCTCTACTTTTATTGTTCCTACAGTAAATTGTTTGGTAGAGTTGGTGGAATTACCTTTCTTAGTAATCGCTATTAGTGAGATTGAGATTGTTAACCTTGAGAGAGTAGGACTTGGGAAAAAGGAATTCGATATGGCTATTGTTTTCAAATAATTCAAGTGGGATGTACTCCACATGTATGACATTCCTCAATATTTTCTTGATGGCATCAAGGAATGGATGAACTCCATGGATATAAATTAATATGAAAGCATAATGAACTTGAATTGGCGGCCAATTTTGAAGACTATTACTAATGATGTAGATAAATTTATTGAAGATGTTGGTTGCAAATTTTTGAATATGGAAGCTAGTGATTCTGATTATAACAATTCAGAAGAGTTAGATTAAGGATATGAACCCTCTGATGTAGAAGAGGAATCAGAATCAGGTGAGGAAGGTTCAAAAGATGAATCTCTTGTGGAGTTAGAGGAGGATGAAGAAGAAGAAGAAGATGAGGAAGATGAGGAAGGTAAAACATGGGATGAATTAGAAGCCAAAGCCATAAATTTAGATAAGGAAAAAGGAGACGAGTCTAACAATGAAGAGGAATGGTGGTAATGAAAGGTAAAAGCTATAGGGAAGTCTCGGGCACTTGATATTAGAGATTCAAGAGGAATGCTTTTGAAGAGGCATAAATTCAGATGAATTAAGTTCATCTACATCCTTCTACTATTTATTCATGCACATAAACGGTCATCTTATAATCATAATATTTGATCTTTATTTACTTATCCTATGCATCAATAAACAACTCAACACAAGAGATAAAAATTGACATATTAACACAACAATATCCAACTAGGTTATTGAAACTCAACTATTGATACCTCGTTCTCCATCCATATTACAAAATCATTCCACTTTTTCTTTTGTAACATATTCTTTTCAAATTTCTTTGAATGGCGGCCATATTTCTCCTCCTATCAAAACATGGCACATGGACTAGTTAAACTAATTAATATGCAATCATTTACTTTTTCCAAGGAAATAAAATAAAAATATATCATTTAACATATTAAATATACTTACAAATATACAAATCAAGGCCTGTAAAAAATTTTGGCCACTATGATGCATGGCACGAAGTTTCTCAAGCCTAGCCTTGGATGCCTTGTCCTAAAACATATAATAATTCAATTTAACTATGCACAAATAAAATTTAAATATCATTTAATAAATTTGATATAATCTTATGATAAAATTCAAATACCTACATACTCTCCTCACCAGACTTCCTTCGTGCATCAGACTTCTCATATGATTTTACAAGCTCTTTCCATAATTTCACACTTACATCAATTGGCTTTTTTTTCTGCCTTAGCTCAAGAGGGATTTTTTTATCTTCTTTGTTTGGTTGCACTGAAATCTCTTGCAGTTTTGAGAAATTTGTAGATTTATCTTCTTTATAGACCAACCTGTTCCAAATTAATTCTCCATGTCATGGATAACTACTATTTTTAGGTGCACGGGTATCTTTGAGAATGGAAAATGTAGATGTTCTTTGAATCATTGAAGGCATGATTCCTTTAACCTACTCACAAACATTTTCCCAACATCCGTCATTCGGACTTCCCCTGAAACCACCTCGTATTCTATCTTATTATTGTAGCTACCAATGCAAAATTGAAAACATGGCATGGTGGAAGAAGTCTATGTCCCATGGGTGGAATTCTCTGCTCATTGTTCCACATTCTTAGAGTTTACTATCACTGATTTCCTCCTAGATCATTTTCTCGATCCAGGAGTGGTTGAGGAATCAATTGATTCCCCAAGACATAATTGATTTATTTGCAATGTTTGAGGGGTGTTACCAGATTGTTTTTCTATGTATCTGGAAAGTGTTGTCCAGTCCACATTAACCTATTTTTTCACTACCTCTACCCCCAATATGGAAGCCAATTCGTCTTTATCTCTGTCAGTCTCATGTCCCTATATATATTTAAATTATATTTCTTCTTTTAAATTTAGAAATAAAAAAATCAAAAAGTAAAATCCAAAGAAACAATGGAAACATTTACAAATCTATAAATTGACAATGAATTGCCTCATTATGGCCAGAGTTTGCTGACAATGCTCACTTCCCTCCATTGCTTAAAATTTTGAGGTGACCTAGGGAAAATTATTTTCATCCAATCTATGGAGGCAAACAAAGTACACATTGTTAGGTATGAAAGTTTTGTTTTGTGGGTAAATATGTTCGTTGGGTTTGCTTAGTGTTGATAACCTAGGGAAAATATGTCTACTCGGTTTACTTAGTGTTGATAACCTTATCATGAAAAATATTTCATAATGCAATCTTGCATGAATTTATCATGGCATCGGTGACTATGGCACAACTAGGCAAAACCAAGCTGTTTATGTGTTTATTTTCAGCAGTTGCTCAGTAGTGACCAACCCAATTCCTAGATTTTCCAAGCACTTCACTATTTCCTTGATATCCAGGTTAGGGAAAGAATATAAAGGCATCCTCGCTTTGTGCTATAATATTTTGAGCCAAAGGTCAAATGGTTAGGGTGAATCTTTTTTTTGGTTTCTCAAAGGTTTTACAATTTATAATGATGGGACAATTTAGAGATTGTCTGGACTGGTTAGGCCACAAACTAGTAAATAATCACGAATTCAACCAAGCAAAAAAAATTGTAACCTTACCTATGTTGTCACAAACTAAATTGAATTTCTCATCAGTTGTTGGTAGTGCTCTTCTCTCCTCCTTCACGTGAAATTTTTCCCTTATTTTTCATCTAATTTCTTCCTTCATGCGCGAAATTTTTAAATTTTAAATTTCGATTCATTAGTCGATGCTTTAGTCGGTGTTAGTTAATGCCAAATTTAGCACTGATGGTTGGTCGTTAATGTAATATATTTGGGATGTATAAGATGGCATCAAGTGCACCTAATTTTGCACCTATCATTGTTGTATAGTGACTATTTTCATTGTTGTGTATCATAGGATCCATATTTTTTGAAATAATTCAAACTCCTACCTTGTTTTTGTGACCATCGTTGTCCTGTGGCTCCTTCATCAACTCGGTCTAGTAAAGTGGTTTTTACCATGGTCCCACAAGGTGATTCATCCTTTTCGGTGGTAGTGAGATGAAAGCTTTAGTGGCAGCACACGATTTTTCCTTTTGTTCCTAGTGGTGTTGTAGTGATTCCCATAGTCCCACAAGTCTTCTACCATTGGCGTGTGGTAGTGCAGTGACCACCATTGTTCTATGGCTCCTTCATCAGCTCGGTATAGTAGAGTAGTTTTTACTGTGGTTTCGTAAATTTATTTTTGCTTCTCAACGATAGTGCGGTGAAAGCTTCTATGGTGAAATTTTTATTCACAGAGGAGGCCATGGAGAGAGGACGTGGATGGTGTAGAAATACTAAATCAGTGAGAGGAAATTGGGTGGAAATAGATGAGACAACAAAATCTACAGATATAATAGAGGTAAGAAGAGAAAGAAACCTCAACCAAAGGAGGAAGGTGTTTATGAATTTACAAATTCTACAACATAAAGGAGAAAAAGTCAATTTTTTGTCCATGAGGCCTCTGAGGTCAAACTTACTAGTTGAAATTGCATAGGAATGGTGATTAAATGTGATTCTATGATCAAGGGAAAAGTTTGAAAATTAGGATAGACAAAACATGATATCAATATGTCAAATATATGACTAAAGTGAGGTTTTGTGTTGGATAACATATTCATTGAAATGATATAATTGGTGTACTAAACATTATTTACTATGTTGTGTATTATAGGGGTGAGACAAGGCCATGGCAATAGATCGTGTCATATCAAATGAGGACACAACGGATGAAGTGGGACATTAGGTACTCAAATTTTGACTTAACTTAGGAAAGAATGATCTAATGGAATTTTGTGATACGTCCATCTCTTTTCATAGTATTATTAAAATTTATAATGTTATCCAATATTGACATAAATTAATGCATGTTGTTCATTATTTTAGATGGAGATTGGAGCAAATGCAGAGCTTAAGCTCTCAACTAGCAAAAGAACAATATATGTACATGGACATGGACCTAAAACTATTATATCACATAGATGATAGTGGGTGGAAGAGGATATGACAATGGATACTATAGACACAAAAAATGATTGCACTGAAGAAGAGGTAGGTCAGGACTATAGTACATGGTATGAATAATTTGAGAAAATTGTTGTTTGTGGATGTTTTGTATGTCATGGAAAGAAAAAATTCAAATGAGCGATTGTACAAAGACATTACATTTATGATGAGCTTCCAGTCAGTAGTATGCCTCCTAAAATTGATTCAAATCCAATAGGAATTGTGGTGAGGAATTTTCCAATTTGATATAAATAACATGTATACTTCGTTTAAAAATTGTTTTATATTATTTAAATAACTAATTTTTTCTTAATGGATACTTACAGGGTAAAATTATTGGTTTAAAGTTTCATAGATCACTGACTTCTAGCCTAGAGGACATTGTCGATGATGATAAAATTAAATACTTGAAAGAAAATATGAAAATTGACAATGATACACTGGATGACATTGTAGCAGATAATAATGTTAATGAGAAAGACTTCTAAATTTTTAGAATTATTTGAAATCCATTTTTAAAAAGGGATGATTCTTATGGCCTAAACTTTGAAATGCTTCAGTACTATTATGTTGTACTTGGACAATTCAAAACCTATTTTATTCTCCTAGCAAGCTTTTTTGTTTTCCATTATAATTCTAGACCAAACAACATTTGTGGGGATGGACTTTTACACCAATCTTAATTTGTATGAAATTCACGAACCTGTTATCAAGTAGAAAATTCTTTTTGTAGACAAGAAATGTAAAGGCTTCATTTAATAAAAGATAAGTAGTCTCTTTCTGAGGGTAATCTACATGCAAAAAGTAAAAATCACATAAAAAAAAAATTGTACAGTAGAAAATAAGATTCAATTAGTTATGTCTTATTTCGCTTGCACACTTATCTGAAAGACATAGGGTATTCACCATACATTTCCCTTGACAAATAAAACATGTTCTTTCATTTATTTTTACTGTATATCTCAAAAGTGAAATTATTGTTGCATAATGATGCACTGAGAAAATAATATATACAAACAAATGCAAAGAAAATATTTGAAATTTAACATGAAACCTACCATGTTGTGCTGAAAGGAATCAAGATTAACTAGAACAAGAAATAAAAATAATTTTTTGATGATTGTACTTAAAAGTGAACAGGATATGAAAAGTGTGGACAATGATGGTGCTGAAATTGAAAACCTTGATTTTGATGATATTATTGTTTTACGCCATTCGAGATAAAGAGTACATACAATTTTATATACATAGAAAATGAAGATTTGAACCTAGTAAGCTGAAAATGTAAAAATTGTAAGATTTTTCCTTAAACAATAATTCACATACTCACTTACAAAAAAATGGTGAAGCATTTTTTATTCAAACTCTATTTTATTTAATAGACATAATAGTCCAAGAATATTTACAAGTACAAGAATATATACATCGTTTCATAGAAAATAAGGAATGTTTTATATAATATACAAGTATAAGAATATATCATCATCATCATATCCTTAATTACCTATTGCAATATCCTTAAATTGTTCAATCTCTGGTGGGAAATGTTGGTAGAAAAAAATAGGATTACTTGGATGCTTCTTCCATTCATTTTGTATCAAAATATGTTCATGAAGACACAAAAGTTAATAAAATTTTAATACATGTAACTCACAATTATTTAAATAAGAAACTTTGTTAACTTTATTATTTTTAAATAGTTTCCATTTTTATGTTGAACATGTAACAAGGCAAAATAAGCTCAATTTTTTTAAAAAAATAGTAGCTCTATGAACATACACAATAAATTATTTATTGTATCAACATATTCATTCACATAAGCACAATATTGAGGCTCAATAATTGATATTAATTCAAATATAAGAAGAAATAAGTATGGAAAACATAAGCACAATATATGAGTAACGCACTTATGATCAACCTGACTAAATTATTTCTTCCACTTATCCAAGTCCTTCAACTGATCACCATCTCTCACAATTTTAGGTATATGCCATTGTTTCCAGGTATGGAATAAATCCATTTGTGTTACAATTTTTTTATCAAACCCTTGTACATATTGAAATTCACTAGTAATCATCTTCATAGTTGGTTTAGTTGGCTTTAATGATGTGGGTGCATTGGAACTTCTTTGTAGAACTTTTAATAACAACCAAAATGTGGTGAATAGGCTATCACCTTTTGAACAAAGGATCTAATACAAGCATATGTGTCTTTATGTGATCCATTTCCTATCGAAGTGTTTTATAACTATCATGTAAATTATCTAGTTTATCCATAACTGATTTTATCCTGTGCTCAAGAATCTTTTCCATAACTTCAAAAATTTGTCTTTTCACTTCATCCTGGGTTTGATTGTTGGCATTCTTTACATCATCCACTTCCTTCTCTGGAGTTTTTACCTATTCTACAAAAATTTTCTTCACAATATCCATTGGAGCAATAGGAGGTTTGTATAACACCATCTCCTTGATTTGTGAGGGTCTTGCTCCTCTTAATTGTTCTTTCAATTTGACATTCTCCATGAATATTTTATTAACTTCATCATTTAGGAACCTTTATTCCTTTTCATTATCCTTCAATTTGTCTTTTAATCCCTTAACAATTGCTTGAGTGAACATGGCCAAATGCATGGTAATTGTGGCTTGATCGAAAGGGGTGGTATCTTATATTGTCCTTACCATCACTATCCCTTTCATCCCTTGAATTCCATCCAATAATTTTGGCTTCTATGTATTTTTCTATTTGATCCATATGGCAAGGGTTTCAATCTTTGCGTTATACCCAGTTCCACTCACACCTTCATCGGAGTCAAATTCTACAACCAGCATTGGATCTTCCTAAGCCCGCACTTGATCAAGCAGAAACATTTTCTTTAATTCCAAGCTAGGAAAAATGAGCATATTGCTCTTCAAGACCATTTCTCTAGCCTTCTAGGGGCTAATTTCAATGTTGTCAACTCTTAATTCCTGGAAAGTTTGTGCTACCATTTAATTTTTCTCTAATTCTCCAATTCCTGCTTCAGTTGACTCCATCCTCTCTTGAAATTATTTTATCTTCATCTTCATCTAGAAATCCTTAAACTTGGGAGTCTTAATGAATTCATCATCTTCTATGAATCTCCTAGCTGAAATTTCCCTTTCATCTTCATGTACCTCTGTACTTGTTTTTTCTACATCACCCATCCTTTCCTCATGTTTATGGGCACTGGTCTCAAGGATGGGTTGATCAAATTCAATATAACCTATCAATGACTATAGTATTGTAGCCACTTCCTTGGTATCACATACCTCTTCAGTATCCTCATAAGGTACTAACTGTTTAATGCTTCCTGTCTTCTGTCTTTTGGGAGGTAACTGCTCCATGGGAGGCTCAGAGGTTTCACCTGGGGTATGCTTTTTAGTTGCACCACCATCATGTTCTTTGAGATATGCTTCCTTCTTTTTTTACAAGTCGTCAAATCTACCAATTATCAATTCTATCCTCTTAATGGGATCCTTTTCCTCAACAAAGTATCCTAGTAAATCTTTGGACCTTTGCTTCATCCTTTCTTCAATCTTCTTCATATATTCCCATTTTTTCCTTCTACTAAATACATCATTATAAGTAATGTAGTTCCTTATGACATCTTCTTCAAAATCCACTTGGTGTGGCACTGTCATTTTGGTAAGAAGATTGTGCCTTATGTTGTTCATATGATTATTTAGGGTCAAAGGCTCTTAATTTTCTAGATCTCAATGCATATCTTGTCTTCAAATAATACTATAGCTCCTCTAGTGTGTTTGAGCCTATAGTTCAATCTTCACACTTGGTTTGGTTTGGCAAGAAAGTTCCTTTCTTTTGCTTGTGCATTACATCTTTCTCCATTCACATCATTTTCCACATAAATTCAAGAAATGCTAATCTAAGGGGCACAAATTTTGGTAGTATCTGTGGAGCAATAGGGCGTCTATAAATTCTTATTATTGTAACTTTCAGGAGGAAGAACCAATCTCCAAAATTGTGTGTATGACCCTACTCTAGTCTTAAAGCCAAAGGTCTCACTAGTTCCAAAATTTTGGTTGAAAATCTTGGTATTGCATACCCAAGAACTCGAAGAATTATGTGTACAAATTCTTTGTAGAATACAACAAAGCTTGAATTATTACATCGACTGTCCCAAATATAGCACCATTTCTAGATAGGTGTTGGATTCCCTTGCTCATTTAATGTAGCCAAGTCCATTTTTTTATTCCAATGGTTCCTATTCTGGTACAATATCCGATAACACAGTAGGGAATAGTGTCTAAATGTAATCGGTGCTCTATCCTCTATAACTTGGGAGAATTCATCATCTAACACCTTCTCAGGGTATGAAGCAAAGTCATATTCAATATTATTTTCTGGGTTTTGAATTCTCATGGCCATCATCATTAGGCCTATTGGAATTTTATCTTGAGCATCTATCCCCAACACTTGGCAAAGAGCTAGATATGTATTCACAAAGTAACACTGAAAATATGTCACATTAAATGGTTCAGTAGTGGTACTAGAGATGGGGAATGTTTTGTTACCACTGCCTCTTTTCATATATAGGGGTAACTCATCACTTCTATAAGTCTTTTTTAACCTACCATAATCCTCCTCACTTTTCTATAGGTTTATCTTGGTCAGAGCCTGCTTGTTTAACCTAAAACACTCAATGATGGATTTTCTGGTTACTTCTACCAATACTGTGTCATTTGGAAACCTTACTATTTTGGTAGCTGAGTCATAGTGTTTGGCTAGCAGTCTGATAAATTCTACATCAACAACACATTTGGGATAATCAACCTTGCTATATCCAACATCCAAGCATTTGACATTGAAATCTTCTCATTTCTCTTACTGTAAAAATACCAAAATAGATCCCATCCAGATTTTGAAATGAGGGCATCCGTACAACTTTGTGTGGTGTCCATGAGAAACTTCTTATTACCCTCTTTAGTAGACCCTAGAAGTATATCTAATATGGATTGATGGAGTGGTCTCTTGTTTACTTTAGGTTGTTCATCTTTAATTTTAGGTTGACTTTCTTTTACTTCTATTTTTTTTGTTTTAGGATGGAGTTCTTTCTTCTTTACTTTAGGTTCTTCATCTTTAATTTTAGGCCAACTTTCTTTTACTTCTGATCATTTTCTTTTAGGAGGCATGTTTCAATTTTCTCTACTATGGCTTCAGATGAGAAAACCTTGAAAGATTTTTTAAATTAACAGAGCTCTTTCAGAGAGTTTTTGTGCATTTATCCAAGTATTTCATGCTTGTAGGAATTCTTCTTCTCATATCCTTAGCTCCTTCCACACTAGTGCACTACAATTAAGTGCGATATTGGGAAAACTCACTTATCTTTGGATGGTACAGTATTCAACCATATTAGTTTTGGAAACTCTTAATAATTTAATAGCATTTAATTTAATAGCACTTAATTTAATAGCATTTAATTTTGGCAAATGATGTGATTTTTTGCATTTATCGCAGTAAATTGTAATGATGCCACGATTATCGTACTACCGTCATCTCTTATTATACCCGTTGTGGTATGGCAGTGTTTTTCCCTTCCCTTCTAATGTTCATTGCACTACTGCCTTGCTCAAGGCTTCCTTTTGTGGGGTTGCGATGTATACCGCTCTACAGCATATTTTTCTCACCTTTCTGATGGTATAGCGGTGTATTCTTTTAATCATTACTTGAAGAGTGTCAATGAGACAATCTTATTTGTCTTACCAATATCTCAATGTCTCATCGACATTAGATCTTATGTTCCTTTGATGTTGGTTGTTGGTTTCAATGAGACAAGTCAATATCTCTTTCCAATATGCCACTGTCTCATCAATATTTTCCTTCAACGGTATTTCTTTATATATTGGTGTAACTTTGCCATGTCAGGGAGACTTGTGATTATCACTATGATATAGCGGTGTTTTTCCCTTCCCTTCTTCTATTTACCACACTACCACCTTGGTTGTGGTGTACACCGCTCTACCGCATATGTTGCTCACCTTCCCCATGGTATAGTAGTGTATTCTTTTGATCATTACTTGGAGACTGTCGATGAGACAATCTTATCTGTCTTACCAATATCTCAATGTCTCATCGATATTACTTCATTATATCCAAGAGTTGTGTTTCATCGAGCACTTGTAGATATACATTATCGATGTGACATAAGTGATTCTCTCCTCAATATTCCCTTATCTTGTTGACATTTCACTATTTTATAGCGTCGATGAGACATATAAATAAGTCTCTTCGACATAGGGGTGTCTAATTTGATGCAATACCCAAAGCCAAACCCAAAGCTAAAATTGAAGCTAAAGTTGGAGCTAAACATGATGCTAAACTTGAAGCTAAACTCGAAGCTAAAGGCAGAGATCAAGGAGGTGCTATACTCAAAGCTAATATCATCACTAAATATGGTTTAAATTTAGGCACTAAGTAGCGCCGACTTGAACTGATCAGCATAATAAATTCCAAATATTGTGCCACATTGATAAATAGCGCCGACATTTTGAAAAAATTGTTGAAAAATACATTAAAACTATGGGTGGAATCAAATAACATGGATTTGTTGTAGTGCTTAAAGTGTAACCTACACCCTGATCATTAGTCCCCACTAAGAAACCTTCCAAGTTAATCATGCTCAAAGAACCAACTTTGGTAGGCGCCTCTCAATAATATGATATCTCAAAACTATTGAGAAAAAGGGTGTCTCAAACTTACAAGTTAAGGCTCTCTAAAACCAATAAAACATTTGTCTTTCCCCTTTATCTTCTTTTTCTCCCTTCATTAGCCCAAGGCTTCACATTCCCCGAAGACTCCTCATCGTGGAGACATTAAAATTTCAAGGGGAGTTGTTTTTCAGTCCCTTCGACATTTTAATGGATTGTAAGAAGGGACATCAAAGGGATAGGTCAATGTCAGAGGAAGCTATTTTATTGTCCCTTCAACATTTCGATGAATAGAGGGAAGTGAATTTTTGAGGAGATGGGTGGATATCGATGAGACCTAAAATTTGGTCCCTTCAATAGTCTGATGGAGCTATATTGAGGAGATAATACAATATTTATGGTAACTTGAGGCTTGTCTCTTCGACATTCCAATGGAAGATAAGATCTCTTCATCAAAGAGAATGATGGATATCGATGAGACATTGATGATGGTCCCTTCGACATCATGAAAATGTGGAATGATAGGCATGTCAAGGTGACTATGGCAATTCAAAGAGACAATAACTATTCAATTGGTATGGAATTTGGAATTATGGTTTTACTGTAACACTTGAGAAGTATGTATGCAATGCCATAGCACATTGGAATAGTGAGTGAGCGAAGATTAGAGTGAATGTAACAAAATGTTGCCAATTTCAATATGCAAAAGCACCTAAAAGATCATAGCTCAACACTTGTATGTAATATTTGTTTTACTATAATACAATAAATCTATGCTTTGGTGTGACGATTGTTTATTGAAATGGTTTTCCACATAAATCTTATGTTGATGTTTTATTATCTATTCACGTTTTTAATATGTGCATCTTAAATGAAATTTAATTGCAAAGTTTTAAATAGTTTATTTTCTTCTCTCTCCTAAAGATTAGTATTTGGAATGTGTATTGCAAACTCTTTTCTTCTTTCAATTGGTATCACAGCTTAGCCAATTTTTTATCCTTGTGGGTTATAAGGGTTTTTTTGCTGATCTAGTTTCAATGAGAGTTTTGTAGAGAAATATAATTTCAATCTTATTTCAGATTTAATATGGTGAGCACATCTAGAAGAATAGATATAGAAAAATTCAATGGAGGTGATTTTGATTTGTGGAAACTCAAGATGGAAGGTTTTCTCATAGATTGAGAGCTGTGGGATGTTGTACCCAGTAAAAAACCATCAAAAACCTCACAAACTGACTAGGATGCAATGAACCAAAAATCCAAGGGTTTGATTAGATTGTGCTTGTCCAATTCTGTTCTCTTGAATGTACATGAAGAGAAGACCAAAAACCTTCTTTGGAAAAATCTTGGTGACATTTATCAAGGAAAATCCTTGGTAAATAAGTTATTCTTAAGAAATAAATTATACTCTTTGAGGATGGAGGAAGGAGCATCTAAATGTGTTTAACATGACTATTTCTCATTTGGGGTCTGCTGGTGTGAATATAGATGATGAGGATCATTGCATACTCTTGTTGTGTTATTTTCCTAGCACATGAGATCAATTAGTAATGGCTATTGGCAGTAAAACAACCACTTTCAACATGGAAGATGTGGTTGCTTCACTGCTATCAAAATAAATTTGAAGGGGGTATTTTGAGATGGCCAAGGAGGCCCTTGCTGTATGAGGTAGATTAAAGGAGAAAGATAAGAAGAAGGACAAGAAGTATAAATCCAAGTTAGAGAGGAGATCAAAGTATCTTGGTAAGAATTCCAAGGTGAAATGTTGGAACTGTGGGAAATTCGGACATATCCAAAAAGACTGTAAAGAAGAGAAGAAGAAGAATAAGAAAAATAATAATTATTCTAATATTGAATCTTCTCAGGATGATGCAAATGCATTCATAGTAGCCTTGGCAACTCATGCATCAAAATATGTGTGGTTAGTTGACTCAGGTGTGTATTTTCACATGACATCTCATAGGGGCTAGTTTTCAAAATACGAAGAGTATGCTGGTGGAAAGGTGTATATGGGTGATGATTTTCCCCTAGAAATCGTTGGTCATCAAAGAGTCAAGATTTAGTTTCCTGATGGAAGGCTGAAGGGAATTGACAGTGTGATGCATATCCCTATTTTGACACAAAAAATACTAATTGTAAGTTTAATTATTTGGGTGTGTAGGTATATTTCTCAAATGGTAGTTGTAAGATGATTAGAGGTTCTATGGTGCTTGCTAAGGGTACATGATTTTCACTTTATATAATTTGGATTCTTTCATAATTTAGTGCAATAGTACTTCTACGAATTCTAGGAAAATGGAGTCTTCATCTAATAAAGTAAAGAAGGAAAACATAATTCTTGAGGGTGCTAATTCTTTAGAGGTGAAGCTCCCAGCATAGAAGACAATGTTGTGGAACCAAAGACTTGGCCACATTGGTGAAAAAGGTTTTAAAGCCTTGAAGAATAAAAGATTGTTTGATGGGATTGATGACTGTAATCTCGAGTTTGATTTTTGTGAACATTTTATATATGGAAAACAATAACGTGTTTCTTTTTATTCCAGTTCTCATTAATCTTCTAGAATTCTAGATTATATTCATGTTGATGTGTTTTTTCAAATTAATGTTCCTTTATTATCAAAATCTATATATTTTGTCTTGTTCATAGATGATTATTCGACAAGGACATTGGAATATTTTCTTAGAAGTAAAATTGGAGTATTGAATCAATTTAAGGAGTTGAAAACCTTGGTAGAAAATCAAACTGGTAGGAAAATAAAGTGTTTGAGGATGGATAATAGTGGTGAGTTTTTTTCTATAGATTTCAATAGGTTCTGTAAGGACCATGGGATTAAGAGACATAAAACAACTCACTATACTCAACAAGAAAATGGAGTTGCACAAAGGATGAACAAAGCATTCATGGATAGGGCAAGGAGGATGCAGAGTGGTATTTGTCTTGAGATGAAGTTTTGGACTAAGTTTGTAGCAACTATGTGTTATCTAACTAATAGATCTCCTACTTTGATGCTCATTGATAAGACACCTAAGGAAGTGTGATCTGGTATGAAGCCCTCATTGAGACATGTTAGATTCTGTGGTTATGAGGCATATGCTTATGTGCCTAGTGAAAAGAGATCTAAATTGGAGAACAAGGTAGTGAAGTGTATCTTCATCAGTTATGGCATCAATGTAAAAGGGTACAAGATTTTGAACCTAGTTATAGAGAAGGTGTTCTATAGTAGAAGTGTGATCTTTCGTGAGCTAAAACCTTCCACTATTGATCTATAGGTAGAGATGAAAGAAAAAATAAATGAGATAGTTGAAGTTCCTCTTACACCCAATAAAGATAGACTATGTACTCCTAGTGGAGATGTTAATGTGGAGAGCTCAAGTACCTCTGAATTTTATGAATGAGATGAAGAACCTCCACCTCATCTTGTGAGGAGGTCTACACATGCTACAACAACCTGAAAGGTTTGTATATTCTATGCTAGATTCTATTTGTGCCTATGCTTTGATTGCTAACACTGATGAGCCTAGGACTATTAGAGATGCTATGGGTATTCCTGATGCATATTCCTGGTTGGGAGCCATGAACGAAGTAATGGAATCATTGAAGAAGAATGATACATTGGATCTGGTACCTTTTCTTGAAGGACAAAAGCTTCTTGGAAGTAAATGGGTGTTCAAGAAAAAGATAGGTCTTGATGGTAGTGTTAAGAAGCATAAAGCATGGTTGGTCATGAAAGGTTATTCTCAGGTGGAGAGAATTGACTATGGGAAAATATTTTCTCCTGTAGAAAAGTTGACATCCATTTGATTCTTGTTATCAATTGCAGTGACATATGATTTATAAATCAATCAAATGGATGTGAAGATAGCTTTCCTTTATGGTGATTTGAAGGAAGAGATTTATATGTCTCGTCTAGAGAATTTCATTGAGAAAGGTAAAGAGAACCTGGTATGCAAGTTAGATAAATATTTGTATGGTTTGAAGTAGTCTCCTAGAATGTGGTAGCAAAAGTTTGATACTTATGTGTTGTCTTTGAGATTTGTGAGATCAAAGTATGACCATTGTATTTATTTTAAGACTAAAAATTGTCATCTTATTATTATTGCCCTATATGTGGATGACATGTTGTTCATTAGGAATGGTAAGGGTATGATTTCTGAATTGAAGTCTCAATTTTTAGCATAGTTTGAAATGAAGGATCCAAGTTCAACAAAGTATATTTTGGGGATGAAAATCAGAAGGGATAGAGAAAATAGAAAGCTTTGTCTTAGCTAGATCAAGTAAGTTAACTCTAGTCTAGAGATTTAATATGATAGATTGTAAAAAAATAGTGGTTCCTATGTTGTAGGGAACAAATATTTCTATGGAAGATTTTCCAAAATATCCTACTGATATGGAGGACATGGATGGGGTACCTTATGTAAGTGTAGTTGGCAGTTTAATGTATGCAATGATCTGTACTAAGCCAGACATTCTCCAAGTAGTGGGAGTTCTTAGTCAATTTATGGATAATCTAAGATGGACACATTGGGATGTTGTGAAAAGAGCTTTTAGATATTTGAAGGGTACTTCAAAGTATGCCTTATGTTATCATGTTTTTTCTACTAGGTCTCAACATTCAATAAGCATTCATGGATATGTGGATTCTAACTAGGTGGGTGGTATTGACAACATAAAATCCACCAGTGGATATGTTTTCACATTGTTTGATGGTGCAATAAGTTGGATGAGAAAATGACAATCTGTAGTCACTTTTTCCACTATTTAGGAAGAGTATGTGGTAGCAACTCATGCTTGTAAAGAATCTATTTGGCTTAGAATAATATGTTTGAATGTTG
>CM021110.1:395053722-395151826 GCA_007115665.2 Sequoiadendron giganteum | reverse complement strand
TGGAAGCTAGTGATTCTGATTTTGATAATTCAAAAGAGTCAGATCAAGGATATGAACCCTCTGATGTAGAAGAGGAATCAGAATCAGATGAGGAAGGTTTAGAAGATGAATCTCTTGTGGAGTCAGAGGAGGACGAAGAATAAGAAGAAGATTCTAAAGAGGAGGAAGGTAAAACATGGGATGAATTAGAAGCTGAAGCCATAAATGAAGGTAAGGAAAAAGGAGACAAGTCTGACAGTGAAGAGGAAAGGCGGCAACGAAAGGTAAAAGCTACAGGGAAGTCTCAGGCACCTGATATTAGAGATTCAAGAGGAATGCATGTCAACAGGCATAACGCCAGATGAATTGAGTTCATCTACATCCTTCTACTATTTATTCATGCACATAAATGGTCATCTTGTAATCATAAGATTTGAGCTCTATTTACTCATCCTATGCATAAATAAACAACTCAACATGAGATGAAAATTGACATATTAACACAACAATATCCAACTAATTTATTGAAACTCAACTATTGATACCTTATTCTCCATCCAGATTACAAAATCATTGCACTTTTTGATTTGTAACATATTCTTTTCAAATTGCTTTGGATGGTGGTCATATTTCCCCTCTTGTCAAAACATGGCACATGGACTAGTTAAACTAATTAATATGCAATAATTTACTTTTTCCAAGGAAATAAAAAAAATATCATTTAACATATTAAATATACTTACAAATGTACAGATCAAGGCCTGTAAACCTTTCTGGCCACTGTGATGCATGGCATGAAGTTTCTCAAGCCTAGCCTTGGAGGCCTTGTCCTGAAACATATATTAATTCAATTTAACTATGCACAAATAAAATCTAAATACCGTTTAATAAATTTGATATAATCTTTTGAGAAAATTCAAATACTTGCGTACTCTCCTCACCGGACTTCCTCTATGCATCAGACTTCTCATATTCTTTTACAAGCTCTTTCCATACTTCCACACTTACATCAATTGGCCTTTTTTTCTACCTTAGCTCAAGAGGGATTTTTTTAATCTTCTTTGTTTGGCTGCACCGAAATCTCTTGTAGTTTTGAGACATTCATAGCTTTATCTTCTTTACAGACCAACCTATGCCAAATTCATTCTCCATGTCATGGATAACTATTTTTTTTAGGTGCATGGGTATCTTTGAGAATGGAAAATGTAGATGGTCTTTGAACCATTGAAGGCATGATTCCTTCAACCTATTCACAAACATTTTCCTAGCATCCGTCATTTTGACTTCCCCTGAAACCACCTCATATTTTATCTTCGTATTGTAGCTACCAATGCAAGATTGAAAACATGGTGTGGTGGAAGAAGTCTGTGTCCCAGGAGTGGAATTCTTTGCTCCCTGCTCCACAATCTTAGAGTTTATTGTCACTGATTTCCTCCTGGATCTTTTGCTCGATGCAGGACTAGTTGGGGATTCAATTGATTCCCTTTGACACAATTGATTTGTTTGCAATGTTTGAGGGGCATTACCAGATTGTTTTTCTATGTATCTGGAAAGTGTTGTCCAGTCCACATTAACCAATTTGTTCACTACCTCTACCCCCAATATGGAAGCCAATTCATCTTTATCTTTGTCAGTCTCATGTCCCTATATATATATATATATTTAAATTATATTTCTTCTTTTAAATTTAGAAATAAAAAACTAAAAACTAAAATTCAAAAGAAACAATGGAAACATTTACAAATCTATAAATTGACAATGAATTACCTCATTGTGGCCAGATTTTGTTGACAATGCTCGCTTCCCTCCATGGATTGAAATTTTGAGGTGACCTAGGGAAAATTATTTTCATCCAGTCTGTGGTGGAAAACGAAGTACACACTGTCAGGTATGAAATTTTTCGTCTAGTTTGTGGTATGAAAGTTTTGTTTTGCGAGAAAATATGTTCGCTAGGTTTGCTTAGTGTTGATAACCTAGGGAAAATATATTTGCTCGGTTTGCTTAGTGTTGATAACCTTATCATGAAAAATCTTCCATAATGCAATATTGCACGAATTTTTCATGGCATCGGTGACTATGGAACAACTGGGAAAAATCAAGCGGTTTCTACATTTATTTTTAGTAGTTTCTCAGCAGTGACCAACCTAATTCCCAGATTTGCCAAGCAGTTCACTATTTCCTTGATACCTAGGTTAAGGAAAGAATACAGAGGCATCCTCGCTTCGTGCTATAATATTTTGAGCCAAAGCTCAAATGGGTAGGGTAAATTTTTTTGTTTGTTTCTTAAAGGTTTTACAATTTATAATGATGGGATAATTTAGAGGTTGCCTAGACTAGTTAGGCCATGAACCAGTAAACAATCAGGAATTCAAATTCAGTACAAAGAGCAGTAAACAATCACGAATTCAACCAAGAAAAACTAAATTGTAACCTTACCTATGGTGTCACAAACTAAATTGAATTTCTCATCAATTGCTGGTAGCGCCCTGCTCTCTTCCTCTGCACGACATTTTTCCCTTTTTAGTCATCTGATTTCTTCCTTCATGCGGGAAAGTTTTAAATTTTTTATTTTGATTCATTAGTCGACGCTTTAGTCGGTGTTAGTTAACGCCAACTTTAGCACCGATTGTTGGCCATTAATGTAATTTGTTTGGGACGTATAAGGCAGCGTCAAGTGCGCCTAATTTAGCGCTTATCATTGTTTTATAGTGACTATTTTCATTGTTTTGTATCACAGGATCCATAGTGTTGGAAATAATTCCAACTCCTACCTTGTTTTTGTTACCATCGCTATCCCGTGGCTCCTTCATCATCTCGGCAATAGTGCGATGAAAGCTTCTATGGCGGCACGCGAGTCTTCCTTATGTTCTTGGTGCTGTTGTGGTGACTCTCGTAGTACCGCAAGTCTTCTACCATTGGCGTGTAGTAGTGCGGTGACCACGTTGTCCCATGGCTCCTTCATCAGCTCAGTGCAGTAGAGTGGTTTTTACCGCAGTCCTGCAAGTTGATTTTTCCTTCTCAACGGTAGTGCAGTGAAAGCTTTTGTGGCAGCATTTTTATTCACAGAGGAGGCCATGGAGAGAGGACATGGATGGCGTAGAAATTCTAAATTGTTGAGACAAAAGTGGGTGGAAATAGATGAGACAACGGAATCTGTAGATACAATAGAGGTAAGAAGAGAAAGAAACCTCAACTAAAGGAGGAAGGTGTTTATGAATTCACAAATGCTACAACATAGAGGAGATAAAGTCATTTTTTTGTCCATGAGGCCTCTGAGGTCAAACTTATTGGTTGAAAATGCATAGGAATGGTGATTAAATGTGATTCTATGATCAAGGGAAAAGTTTGAAAATTAGGATAGCCAAAACATGATATCAATATATCAAATATATGACTAAAGTGAGGTTTTGTGTTGGATAGAATATTCATTGAAATGATATAATTGTTGTACTAAACATTATTTACTATGTTGTGTATTATAGGGGCGAGATGAGGCCATGGCAACAGATCGTGTCATAACAAATGAGGACACAACGGATGAAGCGGGACATCAGGTACTCAAATTTTGACTTAACTTAGGAAAAAATGATCTGATGGCATTTTGTGATACGTCCATCTTTTTTCATAGTATTATTGAAATTTATAATGTATTATCCAATCTTGACATAAATTAATGCATGTTGTTGATTATTTTAGATGGAGATTGGAGCAAATGCAGAGCCTAAGCTCTCAACTAGCAAAAGAACAAGATATGTACGTGGACGTGGACCTAAAACTGTTAAATCACGTAGACGACAATGGGTGGAAGAGGATATGACAATGGATATTGCAGACACAACAAATGATTGCACTGAAGAAGAGGTAGGTTAGGACTATAGTACATGGGATGAATACTTTGAGAAAATTGTTGTTTGTGGATGTTCTGTATGTCGTGGAAAGAAACAATTCAAATGAGTGATTGTACAAAGACATTACATATATGATGAGCTTCCAGTCAATAGTATGCCTCCTATAATCGATTCAAATCCAATAGGAATTGTGGTGAGGAATTTTCCAATTTGATATAAATAACATGTATACTTCGTTTAAACATTGTTTTATATTATTTAAATAACTAATTTTTTCTTAATGGATACTTGCAGGATAAAGTTCTTGGTTTAAAGTTTCCTGGATCACTGACTTCTAGCCTAGAGGGCAATGATCATTTATCAAATGAATCATCTAACAAAAATATGTGCCAATATACCAGCTTGAAAGATGAGGAATTGACGAAAACAAGTAACAGAACAAGAACCGGTGTGAAGATGCATAATTTGCTTAAAGACAAGGGGAAGGTGGACTACATACCCTATGAGAATGAATTTGATGGAGATGATGACTTTCCCCTGAGTTTGAGATCAATTTACAAAGAGACATTTGATCATCGACTATATTGTGCTTGGCCTAGTGATCAAAAACTACCTAGAGTGTACGAGGTGTTTCAATTTTGGGGATACAACTACATGATACGACCCTCCAATATTCATGGAGCGAATCTAGGCCTCTTTATTGTCCAAAATGTACATGTGGGATCCAAACATAGAAACAATTGAGAACAAACCACTAGGAGATTAATTCCATATTATGGTCCATCATATTACATATGTGAATGGAGAAGGCTAGCAGAATATAAGCCTAGCATGTCAGCATATGGTCTAAATTCGAATATGTATACACATCGTCTCCAATTGGAAAGTGGAAAATAAATGAATAGAGGTCATCTTATGTATATATATGGACGTGCATACACACACAAAAATATTGTAGGATTTATAAATAGTAGTAAGGGAAGGGACCCTACTGTAAGACCGAGTTGTCAATTTGTTGAGGTTATAAATGATAAAGATGGAGATATGGAAAGAGAGGTTGATATATTGATAATGGTTGAGGCTATTATGGACCTTACCATTAGGGATGAGTTATTGATTGATTACCCCTTCTTAAAACACACTCCTACACGAAAGAAGAGGGAAGAACAAGGTCTCCCTAAGGATGTTCTTAAGGGCAAAAAACCAAAGAATAATAAATGAGTGTGGACTGATGTTTTATAAACTATGTTGTCAAAATTGTGTTTTATAGCAATTATTGTATAAAAAAGGTAGTCTATAAAATAATGTTCCATTATTCAATTGACGTATATATGTTCATACAATTTATATAATGTCTAATATATGTATGTCGTTCATATGCAAGTATTTTTCTATGAAGATATTTTGAACCCGAAATGGGTATTTGTCATACATTATGATCCAAGATTAAGGCATGTATTTGACGATGCATTAGTGGATACCTATAGAAAATGATGATCCAAATACATTTGGTAACAATATAGATGGTCTATAGTCAAATTTCAATGATGATGAAGATGATGTAGGTCAAGATGAGGATGATGATAATATTAAATACTTGAAAGAACATATGAACATTGACAATGATACACTGGATGGCATTGTAGCAGACAATAATGTTAATGACCAAGACTTCTAAATTTTCAGAATTATTTGCAATCCATGTTTTAAAAAGGATGATTCTTATGGCCTAAACTTTGAAATGCTTTAGTAATATTATGTTGTACTTGGACAATTGAAAACCTGTTTTATTCTCCTAGCAAGCTTTTTTATTTTCCATTATAATTCTAGACCAAACAACATTTGTGGGGATGGCCTTTTACACCAATCTTAATTTGTATGAAGTTCACGAACTTGTTGTTAAGCAGTAAATTCCTTTCGTAGACAGGAAATGTAAAGGCTTCATTTAAGAAAAGATAAGTAGTCTCTTTCTGAGGGTAATCCACATGCAAAAAGTAAAAATCACATAAAAAAATAATTGTATAGTAGAAAATCATATTCAATCAGTTATGTCTTATTTCTCTTGCACACTTATCTGAAAGACATAGGGTATTCACCATACATTTCCCTTGACAAAGAAAACATGTGCTTTCATTTATTTTTACTGTATATCTCAGAAGTGAAATTGTTGTTACATAATGATGCACTAAGAAAATAATGTATACAAGAAAATGCTTGAAATTTAACATGCAACCTACTATGTTGTGCTAAAGGAATCAAGATTAACTGGGACAAGAATAAAAATAAAATTTTGATGATTGTACTTAAAAGTGAACAAGATATGAAAAGTGTGGACAATGATGGTGCTGAAATTGAAAACCCTGATTCTGATGATATTACTATTTTATGTCATTTGAGATAAAGAGCACATACAATTTTATATACATAGAAAATGAAGATTTGAAACTAGTAAACTGAAAATGTAAACACTGTAAGATTTTTCCTTAAACAATAATTCACATACTCACTTACAAAAAAGGGTGAAGCATTTTTTATTCAAACTTTATTTTATTTAATAGACATAATAGTAAAATAATATTTACAAGTACAAGAATATATACACTGTTTCATAGAAAATAAGGAATGTTTCATAGAATATACAAGTACAATAATATATCATCATCATCATATCCTTAATTACCTATTGCAATATCCTTAAATTGTTCAATCTCTGGTGGGAAATGTTGGTAGAAAAAAATAGGATTACTTGGATGCTTCTTCCATTCATTTTGTATCAAAATATGTTCATGAAGACACAAAAGTTAATAAAATTTTAATACATGTAACTCACAATTATTTAAATAAGAAACTTTGTTAACTTTATTATTTTTAAATAGTTTCCATTTTTATGTTGAACATGTAACAAGGCAAAATAAGCTCAATTTTTTTAAAAAAATAGTAGCTCTATGAACATACACAATAAATTATTTATTGTATCAACATATTCATTCACATAAGCACAATATTGAGGCTCAATAATTGATATTAATTCAAATATAAGAAGAAATAAGTATGGAAAACATAAGCACAATATATGAGTAACGCACTTATGATCAACCTGACTAAATTATTTCTTCCACTTATCCAAGTCCTTCAACTGATCACCATCTCTCACAATTTTAGGTATATGCCATTGTTTCCAGGTATGGAATAAATCCATTTGTGTTACAATTTTTTTATCAAACCCTTGTACATATTGAAATTCACTAGTAATCATCTTCATAGTTGGTTTAGTTGGCTTTAATGATGTGGGTGCATTGGAACTTCTTTGTAGAACTTTTAATAACAACCAAAATGTGGTGAATAGGCTATCACCTTTTGAACAAAGGATCTAATACAAGCATATGTGTCTTTATGTGATCCATTTCCTATCGAAGTGTTTTATAACTATCATGTAAATTATCTAGTTTATCCATAACTGATTTTATCCTGTGCTCAAGAATCTTTTCCATAACTTCAAAAATTTGTCTTTTCACTTCATCCTGGGTTTGATTGTTGGCATTCTTTACATCATCCACTTCCTTCTCTGGAGTTTTTACCTATTCTACAAAAATTTTCTTCACAATATCCATTGGAGCAATAGGAGGTTTGTATAACACCATCTCCTTGATTTGTGAGGGTCTTGCTCCTCTTAATTGTTCTTTCAATTTGACATTCTCCATGAATATTTTATTAACTTCATCATTTAGGAACCTTTATTCCTTTTCATTATCCTTCAATTTGTCTTTTAATCCCTTAACAATTGCTTGAGTGAACATGGCCAAATGCATGGTAATTGTGGCTTGATCGAAAGGGGTGGTATCTTATATTGTCCTTACCATCACTATCCCTTTCATCCCTTGAATTCCATCCAATAATTTTGGCTTCTATGTATTTTTCTATTTGATCCATATGGCAAGGGTTTCAATCTTTGCGTTATACCCAGTTCCACTCACACCTTCATCGGAGTCAAATTCTACAACCAGCATTGGATCTTCCTAAGCCCGCACTTGATCAAGCAGAAACATTTTCTTTAATTCCAAGCTAGGAAAAATGAGCATATTGCTCTTCAAGACCATTTCTCTAGCCTTCTAGGGGCTAATTTCAATGTTGTCAACTCTTAATTCCTGGAAAGTTTGTGCTACCATTTAATTTTTCTCTAATTCTCCAATTCCTGCTTCAGTTGACTCCATCCTCTCTTGAAATTATTTTATCTTCATCTTCATCTAGAAATCCTTAAACTTGGGAGTCTTAATGAATTCATCATCTTCTATGAATCTCCTAGCTGAAATTTCCCTTTCATCTTCATGTACCTCTGTACTTGTTTTTTCTACATCACCCATCCTTTCCTCATGTTTATGGGCACTGGTCTCAAGGATGGGTTGATCAAATTCAATATAACCTATCAATGACTATAGTATTGTAGCCACTTCCTTGGTATCACATACCTCTTCAGTATCCTCATAAGGTACTAACTGTTTAATGCTTCCTGTCTTCTGTCTTTTGGGAGGTAACTGCTCCATGGGAGGCTCAGAGGTTTCACCTGGGGTATGCTTTTTAGTTGCACCACCATCATGTTCTTTGAGATATGCTTCCTTCTTTTTTTACAAGTCGTCAAATCTACCAATTATCAATTCTATCCTCTTAATGGGATCCTTTTCCTCAACAAAGTATCCTAGTAAATCTTTGGACCTTTGCTTCATCCTTTCTTCAATCTTCTTCATATATTCCCATTTTTTCCTTCTACTAAATACATCATTATAAGTAATGTAGTTCCTTATGACATCTTCTTCAAAATCCACTTGGTGTGGCACTGTCATTTTGGTAAGAAGATTGTGCCTTATGTTGTTCATATGATTATTTAGGGTCAAAGGCTCTTAATTTTCTAGATCTCAATGCATATCTTGTCTTCAAATAATACTATAGCTCCTCTAGTGTGTTTGAGCCTATAGTTCAATCTTCACACTTGGTTTGGTTTGGCAAGAAAGTTCCTTTCTTTTGCTTGTGCATTACATCTTTCTCCATTCACATCATTTTCCACATAAATTCAAGAAATGCTAATCTAAGGGGCACAAATTTTGGTAGTATCTGTGGAGCAATAGGGCGTCTATAAATTCTTATTATTGTAACTTTCAGGAGGAAGAACCAATCTCCAAAATTGTGTGTATGACCCTACTCTAGTCTTAAAGCCAAAGGTCTCACTAGTTCCAAAATTTTGGTTGAAAATCTTGGTATTGCATACCCAAGAACTCGAAGAATTATGTGTACAAATTCTTTGTAGAATACAAC
The DNA here is from genome assembly GCA_007115665.2 of Sequoiadendron giganteum. Taxonomy (NCBI): domain Eukaryota; kingdom Viridiplantae; phylum Streptophyta; class Pinopsida; order Cupressales; family Cupressaceae; genus Sequoiadendron; species Sequoiadendron giganteum. The sequence goes on along the minus strand of CM021110.1, from coordinate 395,142,692 downwards.
AAAGCTTGAATTATTACATCGACTGTCCCAAATATAGCACCATTTCTAGATAGGTGTTGGATTCCCTTGCTCATTTAATGTAGCCAAGTCCATTTTTTTATTCCAATGGTTCCTATTCTGGTACAATATCCGATAACACAGTAGGGAATAGTGTCTAAATGTAATCGGTGCTCTATCCTCTATAACTTGGGAGAATTCATCATCTAACACCTTCTCAGGGTATGAAGCAAAGTCATATTCAATATTATTTTCTGGGTTTTGAATTCTCATGGCCATCATCATTAGGCCTATTGGAATTTTATCTTGAGCATCTATCCCCAACACTTGGCAAAGAGCTAGATATGTATTCACAAAGTAACACTGAAAATATGTCACATTAAATGGTTCAGTAGTGGTACTAGAGATGGGGAATGTTTTGTTACCACTGCCTCTTTTCATATATAGGGGTAACTCATCACTTCTATAAGTCTTTTTTAACCTACCATAATCCTCCTCACTTTTCTATAGGTTTATCTTGGTCAGAGCCTGCTTGTTTAACCTAAAACACTCAATGATGGATTTTCTGGTTACTTCTACCAATACTGTGTCATTTGGAAACCTTACTATTTTGGTAGCTGAGTCATAGTGTTTGGCTAGCAGTCTGATAAATTCTACATCAACAACACATTTGGGATAATCAACCTTGCTATATCCAACATCCAAGCATTTGACATTGAAATCTTCTCATTTCTCTTACTGTAAAAATACCAAAATAGATCCCATCCAGATTTTGAAATGAGGGCATCCGTACAACTTTGTGTGGTGTCCATGAGAAACTTCTTATTACCCTCTTTAGTAGACCCTAGAAGTATATCTAATATGGATTGATGGAGTGGTCTCTTGTTTACTTTAGGTTGTTCATCTTTAATTTTAGGTTGACTTTCTTTTACTTCTATTTTTTTTGTTTTAGGATGGAGTTCTTTCTTCTTTACTTTAGGTTCTTCATCTTTAATTTTAGGCCAACTTTCTTTTACTTCTGATCATTTTCTTTTAGGAGGCATGTTTCAATTTTCTCTACTATGGCTTCAGATGAGAAAACCTTGAAAGATTTTTTAAATTAACAGAGCTCTTTCAGAGAGTTTTTGTGCATTTATCCAAGTATTTCATGCTTGTAGGAATTCTTCTTCTCATATCCTTAGCTCCTTCCACACTAGTGCACTACAATTAAGTGCGATATTGGGAAAACTCACTTATCTTTGGATGGTACAGTATTCAACCATATTAGTTTTGGAAACTCTTAATAATTTAATAGCATTTAATTTAATAGCACTTAATTTAATAGCATTTAATTTTGGCAAATGATGTGATTTTTTGCATTTATCGCAGTAAATTGTAATGATGCCACGATTATCGTACTACCGTCATCTCTTATTATACCCGTTGTGGTATGGCAGTGTTTTTCCCTTCCCTTCTAATGTTCATTGCACTACTGCCTTGCTCAAGGCTTCCTTTTGTGGGGTTGCGATGTATACCGCTCTACAGCATATTTTTCTCACCTTTCTGATGGTATAGCGGTGTATTCTTTTAATCATTACTTGAAGAGTGTCAATGAGACAATCTTATTTGTCTTACCAATATCTCAATGTCTCATCGACATTAGATCTTATGTTCCTTTGATGTTGGTTGTTGGTTTCAATGAGACAAGTCAATATCTCTTTCCAATATGCCACTGTCTCATCAATATTTTCCTTCAACGGTATTTCTTTATATATTGGTGTAACTTTGCCATGTCAGGGAGACTTGTGATTATCACTATGATATAGCGGTGTTTTTCCCTTCCCTTCTTCTATTTACCACACTACCACCTTGGTTGTGGTGTACACCGCTCTACCGCATATGTTGCTCACCTTCCCCATGGTATAGTAGTGTATTCTTTTGATCATTACTTGGAGACTGTCGATGAGACAATCTTATCTGTCTTACCAATATCTCAATGTCTCATCGATATTACTTCATTATATCCAAGAGTTGTGTTTCATCGAGCACTTGTAGATATACATTATCGATGTGACATAAGTGATTCTCTCCTCAATATTCCCTTATCTTGTTGACATTTCACTATTTTATAGCGTCGATGAGACATATAAATAAGTCTCTTCGACATAGGGGTGTCTAATTTGATGCAATACCCAAAGCCAAACCCAAAGCTAAAATTGAAGCTAAAGTTGGAGCTAAACATGATGCTAAACTTGAAGCTAAACTCGAAGCTAAAGGCAGAGATCAAGGAGGTGCTATACTCAAAGCTAATATCATCACTAAATATGGTTTAAATTTAGGCACTAAGTAGCGCCGACTTGAACTGATCAGCATAATAAATTCCAAATATTGTGCCACATTGATAAATAGCGCCGACATTTTGAAAAAATTGTTGAAAAATACATTAAAACTATGGGTGGAATCAAATAACATGGATTTGTTGTAGTGCTTAAAGTGTAACCTACACCCTGATCATTAGTCCCCACTAAGAAACCTTCCAAGTTAATCATGCTCAAAGAACCAACTTTGGTAGGCGCCTCTCAATAATATGATATCTCAAAACTATTGAGAAAAAGGGTGTCTCAAACTTACAAGTTAAGGCTCTCTAAAACCAATAAAACATTTGTCTTTCCCCTTTATCTTCTTTTTCTCCCTTCATTAGCCCAAGGCTTCACATTCCCCGAAGACTCCTCATCGTGGAGACATTAAAATTTCAAGGGGAGTTGTTTTTCAGTCCCTTCGACATTTTAATGGATTGTAAGAAGGGACATCAAAGGGATAGGTCAATGTCAGAGGAAGCTATTTTATTGTCCCTTCAACATTTCGATGAATAGAGGGAAGTGAATTTTTGAGGAGATGGGTGGATATCGATGAGACCTAAAATTTGGTCCCTTCAATAGTCTGATGGAGCTATATTGAGGAGATAATACAATATTTATGGTAACTTGAGGCTTGTCTCTTCGACATTCCAATGGAAGATAAGATCTCTTCATCAAAGAGAATGATGGATATCGATGAGACATTGATGATGGTCCCTTCGACATCATGAAAATGTGGAATGATAGGCATGTCAAGGTGACTATGGCAATTCAAAGAGACAATAACTATTCAATTGGTATGGAATTTGGAATTATGGTTTTACTGTAACACTTGAGAAGTATGTATGCAATGCCATAGCACATTGGAATAGTGAGTGAGCGAAGATTAGAGTGAATGTAACAAAATGTTGCCAATTTCAATATGCAAAAGCACCTAAAAGATCATAGCTCAACACTTGTATGTAATATTTGTTTTACTATAATACAATAAATCTATGCTTTGGTGTGACGATTGTTTATTGAAATGGTTTTCCACATAAATCTTATGTTGATGTTTTATTATCTATTCACGTTTTTAATATGTGCATCTTAAATGAAATTTAATTGCAAAGTTTTAAATAGTTTATTTTCTTCTCTCTCCTAAAGATTAGTATTTGGAATGTGTATTGCAAACTCTTTTCTTCTTTCAATTGGTATCACAGCTTAGCCAATTTTTTATCCTTGTGGGTTATAAGGGTTTTTTTGCTGATCTAGTTTCAATGAGAGTTTTGTAGAGAAATATAATTTCAATCTTATTTCAGATTTAATATGGTGAGCACATCTAGAAGAATAGATATAGAAAAATTCAATGGAGGTGATTTTGATTTGTGGAAACTCAAGATGGAAGGTTTTCTCATAGATTGAGAGCTGTGGGATGTTGTACCCAGTAAAAAACCATCAAAAACCTCACAAACTGACTAGGATGCAATGAACCAAAAATCCAAGGGTTTGATTAGATTGTGCTTGTCCAATTCTGTTCTCTTGAATGTACATGAAGAGAAGACCAAAAACCTTCTTTGGAAAAATCTTGGTGACATTTATCAAGGAAAATCCTTGGTAAATAAGTTATTCTTAAGAAATAAATTATACTCTTTGAGGATGGAGGAAGGAGCATCTAAATGTGTTTAACATGACTATTTCTCATTTGGGGTCTGCTGGTGTGAATATAGATGATGAGGATCATTGCATACTCTTGTTGTGTTATTTTCCTAGCACATGAGATCAATTAGTAATGGCTATTGGCAGTAAAACAACCACTTTCAACATGGAAGATGTGGTTGCTTCACTGCTATCAAAATAAATTTGAAGGGGGTATTTTGAGATGGCCAAGGAGGCCCTTGCTGTATGAGGTAGATTAAAGGAGAAAGATAAGAAGAAGGACAAGAAGTATAAATCCAAGTTAGAGAGGAGATCAAAGTATCTTGGTAAGAATTCCAAGGTGAAATGTTGGAACTGTGGGAAATTCGGACATATCCAAAAAGACTGTAAAGAAGAGAAGAAGAAGAATAAGAAAAATAATAATTATTCTAATATTGAATCTTCTCAGGATGATGCAAATGCATTCATAGTAGCCTTGGCAACTCATGCATCAAAATATGTGTGGTTAGTTGACTCAGGTGTGTATTTTCACATGACATCTCATAGGGGCTAGTTTTCAAAATACGAAGAGTATGCTGGTGGAAAGGTGTATATGGGTGATGATTTTCCCCTAGAAATCGTTGGTCATCAAAGAGTCAAGATTTAGTTTCCTGATGGAAGGCTGAAGGGAATTGACAGTGTGATGCATATCCCTATTTTGACACAAAAAATACTAATTGTAAGTTTAATTATTTGGGTGTGTAGGTATATTTCTCAAATGGTAGTTGTAAGATGATTAGAGGTTCTATGGTGCTTGCTAAGGGTACATGATTTTCACTTTATATAATTTGGATTCTTTCATAATTTAGTGCAATAGTACTTCTACGAATTCTAGGAAAATGGAGTCTTCATCTAATAAAGTAAAGAAGGAAAACATAATTCTTGAGGGTGCTAATTCTTTAGAGGTGAAGCTCCCAGCATAGAAGACAATGTTGTGGAACCAAAGACTTGGCCACATTGGTGAAAAAGGTTTTAAAGCCTTGAAGAATAAAAGATTGTTTGATGGGATTGATGACTGTAATCTCGAGTTTGATTTTTGTGAACATTTTATATATGGAAAACAATAACGTGTTTCTTTTTATTCCAGTTCTCATTAATCTTCTAGAATTCTAGATTATATTCATGTTGATGTGTTTTTTCAAATTAATGTTCCTTTATTATCAAAATCTATATATTTTGTCTTGTTCATAGATGATTATTCGACAAGGACATTGGAATATTTTCTTAGAAGTAAAATTGGAGTATTGAATCAATTTAAGGAGTTGAAAACCTTGGTAGAAAATCAAACTGGTAGGAAAATAAAGTGTTTGAGGATGGATAATAGTGGTGAGTTTTTTTCTATAGATTTCAATAGGTTCTGTAAGGACCATGGGATTAAGAGACATAAAACAACTCACTATACTCAACAAGAAAATGGAGTTGCACAAAGGATGAACAAAGCATTCATGGATAGGGCAAGGAGGATGCAGAGTGGTATTTGTCTTGAGATGAAGTTTTGGACTAAGTTTGTAGCAACTATGTGTTATCTAACTAATAGATCTCCTACTTTGATGCTCATTGATAAGACACCTAAGGAAGTGTGATCTGGTATGAAGCCCTCATTGAGACATGTTAGATTCTGTGGTTATGAGGCATATGCTTATGTGCCTAGTGAAAAGAGATCTAAATTGGAGAACAAGGTAGTGAAGTGTATCTTCATCAGTTATGGCATCAATGTAAAAGGGTACAAGATTTTGAACCTAGTTATAGAGAAGGTGTTCTATAGTAGAAGTGTGATCTTTCGTGAGCTAAAACCTTCCACTATTGATCTATAGGTAGAGATGAAAGAAAAAATAAATGAGATAGTTGAAGTTCCTCTTACACCCAATAAAGATAGACTATGTACTCCTAGTGGAGATGTTAATGTGGAGAGCTCAAGTACCTCTGAATTTTATGAATGAGATGAAGAACCTCCACCTCATCTTGTGAGGAGGTCTACACATGCTACAACAACCTGAAAGGTTTGTATATTCTATGCTAGATTCTATTTGTGCCTATGCTTTGATTGCTAACACTGATGAGCCTAGGACTATTAGAGATGCTATGGGTATTCCTGATGCATATTCCTGGTTGGGAGCCATGAACGAAGTAATGGAATCATTGAAGAAGAATGATACATTGGATCTGGTACCTTTTCTTGAAGGACAAAAGCTTCTTGGAAGTAAATGGGTGTTCAAGAAAAAGATAGGTCTTGATGGTAGTGTTAAGAAGCATAAAGCATGGTTGGTCATGAAAGGTTATTCTCAGGTGGAGAGAATTGACTATGGGAAAATATTTTCTCCTGTAGAAAAGTTGACATCCATTTGATTCTTGTTATCAATTGCAGTGACATATGATTTATAAATCAATCAAATGGATGTGAAGATAGCTTTCCTTTATGGTGATTTGAAGGAAGAGATTTATATGTCTCGTCTAGAGAATTTCATTGAGAAAGGTAAAGAGAACCTGGTATGCAAGTTAGATAAATATTTGTATGGTTTGAAGTAGTCTCCTAGAATGTGGTAGCAAAAGTTTGATACTTATGTGTTGTCTTTGAGATTTGTGAGATCAAAGTATGACCATTGTATTTATTTTAAGACTAAAAATTGTCATCTTATTATTATTGCCCTATATGTGGATGACATGTTGTTCATTAGGAATGGTAAGGGTATGATTTCTGAATTGAAGTCTCAATTTTTAGCATAGTTTGAAATGAAGGATCCAAGTTCAACAAAGTATATTTTGGGGATGAAAATCAGAAGGGATAGAGAAAATAGAAAGCTTTGTCTTAGCTAGATCAAGTAAGTTAACTCTAGTCTAGAGATTTAATATGATAGATTGTAAAAAAATAGTGGTTCCTATGTTGTAGGGAACAAATATTTCTATGGAAGATTTTCCAAAATATCCTACTGATATGGAGGACATGGATGGGGTACCTTATGTAAGTGTAGTTGGCAGTTTAATGTATGCAATGATCTGTACTAAGCCAGACATTCTCCAAGTAGTGGGAGTTCTTAGTCAATTTATGGATAATCTAAGATGGACACATTGGGATGTTGTGAAAAGAGCTTTTAGATATTTGAAGGGTACTTCAAAGTATGCCTTATGTTATCATGTTTTTTCTACTAGGTCTCAACATTCAATAAGCATTCATGGATATGTGGATTCTAACTAGGTGGGTGGTATTGACAACATAAAATCCACCAGTGGATATGTTTTCACATTGTTTGATGGTGCAATAAGTTGGATGAGAAAATGACAATCTGTAGTCACTTTTTCCACTATTTAGGAAGAGTATGTGGTAGCAACTCATGCTTGTAAAGAATCTATTTGGCTTAGAATAATATGTTTGAATGTTGGTTTTGATGCAGGGTAGATTACTATTTGTTGTCATAGCTAGAGTGCCATATGTTTGGTGAAAAATCCAACTTTCCATGCCAAAACAAAACACATTTATGTGTGATACCATTTTTTTCATGATGTGGTAGAAGATGGAAAGGTTAACTTGGAAAAGGTTGAAACTTTGGTGAATGGTGTTGATACATTGAAAAAGCTAGTGAGCACATAGAAGTTCAAATGGTGTGCAAATCTGATGGGCTTTCAGGCCTAGGGTGAGACAGTGACTTCAAGAAATGATTGGGAGACAATAAGTTCTTTGTCAAGTGGGAGAATATTGAGAAAAATGGTGTCTCAAAATTACTAGTTAAGGCTCTCTGAAATCAAGAAAACACTTGGCCTTCCCCTTTGTCTTCTTTTTCTCCCTTCATTGGCTTGAGGCTTGACATTCCACAAAGAATCCTCATCGTGGAGATGTTACAATGTTGGAGTGAGCTATTTTGCAGTCCCTTCGACATTTCGATGGATTGCAAGAAGGGACATCAGAGGGATAGATCAATTTTGGAGGGAGCTATTTTGCAGTTCCTTCGACATTCTGATGAATAGTGGGAAGGGAATTTTTGAGAAGACAAGTGGATATTGGTGGAACCTAAAATTTTGTCCCTTCAATATTCTAATGGAGTTATATCAAGGAGACAATACTATATAAATGGGACCTTGAGGCTTGTCCCTTCAACATTTTGATGGAAGACAAGATTTCTTCATTGGAGTGAATGATGGATATCGGTGGGACATTGATGATGGTCCCTTCGACATCCCGATAGGATGGAATGATAGGTGTATTGAGGTGATAGTGGGAATTCATAGAGACAATAACTATTTAGCTGGTATGGAAGTTGGAATGATGGTTTTCCTGTAACACTTGAGAAGTATGTATGGAATTCCATAATGCATTGGAATAGTGAGTGAGTGAAGATCAGAGTGAATGTAACAAAGTGTTGCCAATTTTATTGTAAAAAAGAACATGAAAGAGCATAGCTTTGAACTTGTATGTAATATTTGTTTTACTATAATACAAGAGATATCTGCTTTGGTGTGTGGGTTTTTTCCCGAAAGAGTTTTCCCATGTAAATCCTATGTTGATGGTTTATTATATATTCATTTTTTTAAGTGTAATTAAAAAGTTTTAAATGATTTATTTGATTCTCTCTCTTGAATATTAGTATTAGGAAGGCATATTTTACACTCTAATTTTCTTTCAAAAACTATCTGACTAATCAATTACCTATTCTAATAGTAATATGGAATATGCTTGACATCATCCTTTGAGGGTGGACACTCCCAGTATGGTCTCCATGTAAAAAAATCCAAAAGATCAATAGTCTATCTCTAATACCCAACATCAATGACCCAAGCCTGTGTAACTATACCTCCATACATGTACACATAAGGTAGACCTATTGGAAATTCCATGTCCACTGTTGGTCTAAACACAACTATATTCTACCATGCCCACACCATGAGAAAAGTAGTCCCACATCTAATCGATTGTGCATCTCTATATGTGACATCATGTAGCTAGAAATATAACATAGTGATCATGCAAAGTCCCTATGCATATACTATGGGATCCTCCATCATACTTGTAATAATTTTTCTCCATCCCACTAGAAATCCATGATCCCATTGATCTAGAATCACCACACCTCCAATAACACTATAGATAACCACAATAAGCATGTCATACCTATCTGCTAAAGTGTCCCATCGAATCTCATAGTCATCTACACCAAGCACAACAACATATTGAGTATCAAAGAACCTCTAAATAGTAGCTAGCCCATGATCTATATCATAAACAACATGCTCACCATGAATAGGAAGCCTCAATATCCTCCAAAAATCCTCTAAGGTCGTAGTCACCTCTCTAGTTGATAGGTGAAATGAGCTCATATTTGAGTGTCATCTCTCCACAAGAGCTAGCAGTAGTCCCTTTTTCACTTGAATCACAAGCATGTAAGACCTCTCCTTGTCATTCAAATGGTCTTGCAATCTAAATGAGGATAGTCAACTCTCTCATGTGTCATCTCTCCACAAGAGCTATTAGTAGTCCCTTTTTCACTCGAATCACAAGCATGTAAGAAATCCCTCTCCTTGTCATTCAAATGGTCATGCAATATAAATGAGGATAGTCAACTCTCTCAAGTGTAAATTGGTAGGTCTCACATACACTCACAAAAATCACATCATGTCAATCATAATGCCTCAATGAACCTATTTGACTACTTGTGTTTTGAAAAATCTATCCAAAATTGAGTAAATTTGGTCATCAATTAGATTACATAATCTATCAAATGTGTTGCACCCATGTGACATACATTCAATTGTGAGCTTTCTAAGCACATCTATCACACTGTCATTCACATATATTACACAAAAACACATGTATTTCCCTAGTCTACATATGTAGTGCAACATTACACATGCAATGCACCAAACATTTGGGAGTAGCCTAAGCATTGCAAATCTTTTTTACAATTTTTTTGCACCACACACATGTGGTGCACTAACCCACACATATAGTGAATTCATACACACATGTGGTGTTGAAACTATGCCACATCTATTTGGTCTTCTTAGACCCCCTAAATCTGGTAAAAGTTGAAAAAATTAAAAAGCTATGAAAGGTCACATACCATCCCACCTGATCTCTCTCATCATTTGAAAGTTTGTACTCAATATTGATAGTGAGATCCAACTAGAATGGGTGGCATATCTCTATTTCATCATCTCAATATATCTCTCCATGACTCCTCAAATCCTAAAATCAAAGTGCACAAAAGATTATTTTTGACCCCCTAGAGCCTATTTATAAATTTTTTGATCTAAGAGGGCCCCCATACTTCATAACTAGAAACATCAAATTTCACCTTAAAATGCATATATTAGGTCCCATATCAGCCTATAAGTCTAGTTTTTCATCGCTAATACATTCACGTATATCCAATTGACTTGTTGGTAAATTTTCCAAATTTTTCAAAAAAAATTCAAAAAATTGTCAAATTTTCTAAGGGGGCATCAAGCTATCCCACCTTAACTGGGGAATACTTGGGTAGGTCCTGAGCTGAATTTTTTATTATTCTTTGACACAACCCTTGTAATCACATTGTATCAAAGAGGGGGAAAATGTAGACACTAAAAAGTGTCATGAGCCTGCAAGCAACATTTTCTCACTAATTTGAGTCTTTCTTGCATAATTAAATAATTTTAATTATTTAATTTTTCCTAATTCCATATTATTTTATTAATTTTAATTAAGTCACTTTATCTTTCTTCTTCTCAAATTAATTAAATAAATCTTGTTTATTTAATTATGTCACTAATTAGGGCGTTGGGCCTAGTTCGATTTGCTAAAGCATCCTGTTGTAGGCAAGAGGTCATGAGGTCTAGTCTCCCCACCATCCTCGTGGTACCAAAGGATGTGCCATGCCAGTGCCACTATTCACATGAAAAATTTTACAAGGTGCATTGCAGTTTATAAGGGAACAGATACCCAACCGATTCCTGCAGTCTAAAAAAAACATTATCATTAATTAATCTCTTTTCTCACTATAATTATTAAAAAGTTGTTATTTGTTTTATTATTCATTTTCATTTCCCCCCCTTTCTTCTATAATTAAATAAATTCCCATTTATTTAATTATTTATCATTTCCTCTCCTCTATAATTAAATAATTGTTTCTAATTATTTAATTATTTACCAGTTCCCTCCATATATTATTAAATAATTGTTTTTAATTATTTCAATATTTCATTTCCCTTTTTTCTTCTATAATTAAATAATTATTTTTAATTATTTAATTATTCATTAACCCTCTCCTAAATTAAATAATTATGTCAATTTTTTAATTTATATATTTTTATCCAAGCCCTATCTGTCACCTAATTCATTGGATATTGGTCCATGCTTCCCATCATTAAATATTTGCTTCTCAATTAATCTCATCTATTCATCATGTTACATCATCACTTAATCCTCACCCTTCATTTGAATTTGGATTTCTATAAAAGCAAGCTATCAATTCCATTTCAATGTTAACCACAATCTTCAATATTTTTCTATCGCACTATCTTGAGATCTTGCTATCAATCATCAACATTGAGCTTATTGAAAATATTGCACACTACATATATGAGAGCAAGCACACAAAATTGAAAAGAGAAATGGAGGAGAATCAACTTTGGCATAGTAATTGAGGTATTATTGGTTTATTATTTTATTTTTATTGTCATCTTGTTATTCATTGTTATATTAGGGTCTCTATGGTTTGAATTTAGGTAGTGTTGTGGTTTCTATTGATGATTCATAATTTTCCCTTGATTTTCCTAATCGACGGGGGAATATTAGGGGTAATGGAAGATTTAGAAAAATTTATGGAGAATGTGAAAAGTCCAATTAAATTTTTAGAGGAAGGGGGACATTAGGATAAGTAAATAGTTAGAAAATAATTATTTATAATAGGCTAGAAGCTTAGGAAAATATTTAAGAATAGTTTTTGAATAAAGATCAAGGTAGAAGGCATGTTAATTAAATAATTAGAATATTATTTAATTAATATATAATCTAAAAATGGGATAAATAAGGAAAAATTGATCACATGTGAATTATCCACTTTATGTGTGTACACTTACTATAATGTAGAGATTGGATGATTTCATCTTCTATGTGAAAATATATAAATATAGTAGTGTTTTGGGGAAAGACGTTCTTAAGGATTTAGGAATTTAAACTTTATGTATGTCGATATATTTCATTTATATTTACCCTAGTTAACCCCCTTATAGAAAGATGGCGCATCAGTTAAAAAATTAATGGTTACTTTTAAATTCTATGTGATGAATTTATGTTACTTGGTTCATAATATGATTTTGAAATATAGTTTCAATTGTATTGAGTTACAAGTTAACCTAAATTGATATTAATTGATAATTATTATCTATTTTTTGGTGTAGTAGATATGATTGGAAGATGTAGTGGAACTAGAGTTTGTTGCAAAGATGGTTGCCATTGCACCAAAAGATCGACCTACAAATGCCTAATACAACTACCAGAGTTAATGAATCCATTGGAGGTGGTTAAGCCATGTCATGAACCCGAGCACTGTGCTACACAATACAAGGAGACCAAGGGCGCACAGCTTGCAACAATCCCTCTAGCACAAGTGAGGGTTTCAAACCCATGACCCAAGCTTTGATACCAATTTTTGCAAAGATGGTTGTCGTTGCACCAAAATATAAACCTATTAATGCCCAATACAACTACCATAGTTAATGAATCCAAAGGAAGTGGTTAAGCCATGTCACAAATCCAAGCATTGAGCTCCACAATACAAGGAGACCAATGGTGCACACCTTGCAATAGAGTTGTGTTGATATGTAGTACAATGCAAAATTGAACTATTAATTCCTTTTGAATTATAAATTATTTTGTATAATTTATTATCATTTCTAAATTTTTAATTTGAGTTGCTAAATCTATGATATTGGATAAATTTTAATATTTTTCTTTAAGTGTGTAGATACTTTCCATGTAAAAAAGATATTTTTGGTTTCCTCAATAAAACCCCAAATATGTTATCCCTAGTGATTCCTTGACCCTATTCCATGATCCCAAGGAGAATGGCCATTAATTATAATTAATGTTTCAATGTGGTTTACATTCTATTGTAAAATTATTTTTTACTATCCTAAAAATTGTGGGATTTATGATTTGGTATGAGTGGTGTTATCATTTTTAAAACATGGATTTGTCTTTGACATGATTTATAAATTGACTTAAAAATTATTTTCCCTCTTATATTTAGTTCTTTTGGATCCCTTAGTCAAGAACCTATGGGTTGGGTACCTTTTGGCACATAAAAATTGGACTTTGGCCAAGATATGAGACCTCACAAGTTCCTCAAGAAGACTTATGTATTTTTAACTTGTCTTAGAAGAGAAGGAAAGCTTACTTGTTACTTCCAATCCCTCTCTATTATTTTAATTTATGGGGTTTCCAAACACCTCACACATTTGAGATCATCCATAGGAGATCTTGTGGGTAAAAGTGTACAAACTAATCTCCTCATCCCAATGCTCATAAATGTGAGAACTTATGGGGACCACATTAACCTTGTTGTTTTGTGGAGGGACAGAGGGAAATTGAGTTTTATTCAACGTTTACCTTCTCATTTGAAGAGGATAAATGACATGGAATCCATTATATATACCCCTCTAGGAAATTTTGAGCATTATGTTTAGATTTTGGATTGTACTTTTATTTTGATATTTCACTTCTTGATTTTGGGGGAGGGTGTGTGTTATTGGTATAATGTGGAGATTTTATGGGAATGATGTGGAGAATAATTATAAGAGCTTCACTAAATCATTCATCATTCATTATAAATATTATTCATGTAGGCTTCATATTTTTCCAAATATCTATGCAATAATCTTTTTGGATGTGAATGTCTTAATGGAATTTTCATGTGTGTTATGTTTCACGTTATTTCATGTGTTGTTAATGTATTTATTGTGTGTGGGATAGTATTATGATGAGTTAGGCTCTACCAATCAATGAGTGAAACCAAAGTGAGGAATTGAGAATGGTGTTGAACCTCCATGGAGATGGTTTACCTTCTTTCAAAAGGATAGATTTGGGTATGAGTACCCATGAGATCTTTGATTTCTTATGAGGAATAATTATTGGTGTTTTATGGTTGATACTATGAGTTATTTTTTAAAAATATCCTATGAATTAATTTCATAAATATTATAATTATATTTTGTGTCTCATAGGTCTATAATTTTTCAATTTTAGAGAGATTTCTCTCTTCTCTCTGTTCAATGGATCTTATGTATGAACCTATAGTTACATGATTTTTTTGTTATTTTTTATGTGTTAAGTGTGTGTTATCTTCCTATGTGTTATGAGGTATAATTTTCTTGAGGGCCTCCTAGATTGAAGGTGGACTTGTGGGAAAGTCTAATGGTTGGGAGGTGAGCACTCCATTGGTATTGTAAAGAAATTTGTTTTGTAGGTCATTTATAGAGTGAGGTGTAAATACTTCCTTGCCATATGATGACTTATTTTTACCTTTAACCTTGTCATAATTTTGTATTATCCCATTTTATCTTTGGGGATATTTTGAAGAAAGTTTTTTTTTATAAAATTCCCTTAATGGTTCCTTAGAAAAGGTTTATGCTTCTTCATATTCTAAAATTTTTGAATACAATCTTCCTTGGTATGAGAAGTGTTGAGGAGAGTTTATACACACAAAATATAGATAAAATATAAAAATGAAATGTTATCTATCTTAAAAGACTTCAAATTTTGAGAAAAAAATTATTAACCTAAGGATTTGATAGTTAGGTCTTGACACACAAGTTTTCTATTGGAATTCATTTTAGGTTGATTTCACAAATGGTTATAAAATTATTCATTACTTTTTAAAACTAATGATGGATGGATTGAATAGATATTTCCTTTAAAACACAAAACTTCACCTTGATTTGATAGGATCAAAATCTAATTTGAGAAATTTACAAGAATAATGAATAAATTTGATCAATTATTTTGAGAATATATTTAAAAGATAAAATTTCTAAGGAAAGGGATAAAGAAACTAAATTTTTACTAATCTCACATGAATATCCTTCAATAAATATGAAATGAGACCTATAATCAGCCTATGCTTTTCTAGAATGTTTCACAACTGCACATAGATGATGCAAAATCTTCAAAGGAGAGTTGTCACACAAAAAAGTTGATAAAATACACCCAAATATCGAGACAATAAATTTATATTTCAAATAAAATGGTAATTAAATAGTCATATAAGGTTAAAAATTGGAAAATGACTTACAATTGGACCCACGTTCCTAAAATATCACAAGAATATATGAATAATCTCATTGATATGAGAGAAAACCATGAAGCAAATGATAGTTGACAATTCTTCATCATATTTCTCAACAATTATCAAAATTTATGAACAAATATGACCTTTTATAAACACTTAAGCACTAATGTTTAGTTGCAAGTTAGTTACAAAACTAATGGCTAAGATTAAATCTCAAAAATGATTGATCAAAATTCAAAATTAGTAGCATATGTTTTTGGCATCAACATCTTTACAATTCACACAAGAAAATATTCTCTATAATCAAAAACTTTGGATTTTAAATTTAGCATATTCCTTTCTGAATTTTGGTCTTTGTAGAATTTCACAACTAGTAGTATAATACATGGGTATTGACATTAAAAAATAAGGAATTTGGACAGAAAAATCTTATAAAATTGGTTGGCACTACTTCAAAATTAATAAAACATGTATCTTTAAGTATTAGCATCATTGAGATCTTCAATAATGCATTGGATTTCCAATGTGAATTGTTTCCTCCTATATTTATCTATATCTTGATGGGTTATACCTTGTGACATATTTCATCAATATTTTGTAGTAGCATATGCACTTAGTATTGTTGTCACCTGATTATTATATAGTATCACTTCATCAACTTCATCTTATCTATAACTTAATTCAAAATTTCTTTATCAATATTACTTATTAGATCACAAGGGGAATTAACACATATTTCTTTGAATTTGTTTAACAAATATTCTCATTATTATTTATTAAAATGATCATACATAAAATTTATAAACTTCTCAAAAATAGATATATCCTCAAATTTTAAATCCATGATTTTTTTTATAAGGTCTTTTTCTTTATCTTGAAATTCTTGTAGCATTTATTTTTCAATCTTGAATTTCTCAATCTAAATTTTTGCATTCAAAATAGTTCTAGTTGTCAAGATACCTTATTTATTAAATAAACCATCATTGACCTTTTATACGGAAAGTAGTTTTGATAGTTAAATTTCATTTTTCTCAAGTTTGTTCACAAAATTATCCCTGAGCTTGACCATATTTCCTTCTAATTTTAACACTTTGCCCCATCTTGTAGCAACAAGTCCCAAGGTTTCTTCCCCTTTTGATATTATTGTTTTTAATCAATTTTCAAACACACCACTAACATGTTTTATTTTATCTAAGGAATTTATCTCATCTTGAGATAGGAGAACTATATGGGAAGTTAATTTCTCTATAATTTGGTTTAGACCAATTATTTTCTTTATGTATCCTTGTTTGTTACTACTTGGGCTTTCAATTCTTGCTTTCTCTTATTATATTTTTCCATTTTGGATATGTTTTCTTCCACATTAGATGTTATTTCCTCAATTTATTTCTCACTTGTCGATTACCATAGGTCAATGGTGGATATCTAGTAGTCCAAGAGTGTCATCTCACCCCTATATTTTTTAACAAAAGTGGTGGAAACTTGTGCAATTTTAAAACAAATAGAATCTCTCTTAACCACCAAAAATACCTAGCCCTTCTCTTTGGCTTTGGGGTGTCTATTTCCTAGAAAAGGATTTTGAAATAATGAGAAATCAATTCAAATTGGGGTCTCACCTAATAACCAGCCTAGAATTTTATTCTCTTTCCCCTCCACTTGAAACTATTGTTATGCTATTATCTCTTGTTTCCTCAAGGAATATCTTGGTTGTTCAACCAATAATTGTTATTCATGAACTCCCTCTTGCGATTCTTTCCTTTTTTTATCATGGGGAACTACTTTTTCATATTTAACCTTATCTTATACTTTTTATTGTTAGATTCCATCTAAATTACCTATATTGGAATCATTAATACCTTGTTCTATTTCTTTTTTAATGACAACATATTCTACTAATTTCCTTGTTTATTATTAAATACAAACCAAAGGGTTAACCTCTTTATTTTTCTATTATACTTCTTCAAAAATTGGATCTTCTTTGATTAAAAGTACAAAGTCATGTCACACTTTTGGCCAACTTATTAGTACAAGTGAGTTTAAGTATTTCTAGCTAAATATAAATTTTGGTCAAACATATGGTCTAGTAAGATTCATTCTATCTAAGTTAGATATGTCCAAAAAATTTCCAGCTAAAATTGTCAACTAAATGCATATGTAGCACCACTTTGAGGCCAAGTTACCAATAAAAAAAATTATCTAAAAAACTTGATGTTTCAACAACTCTTACTCATGTAAACAATATATTTTAAAAATACAAAAAACACCCTTTTGTATATTCATAAGTGTAGTTTTCCAAAATATATGTATTTTAATAGTTTAATTATTATTTGTAATTATTTTTTATTTTTATTAAACGTAGGTTATTAGCACAAAAATATTAGGTTGATTACCATGTCAAGAAGAAAGAGTAAAAATTATTAAAAAAAATTGAAAAAAATGTTGCACTTGATAAAAGAATCTATATTAAGATGGTATTTTTTTCTATTTTATATAAATTTTAATATGAAAGTTGATGTTGAATTGAAACTGCCATGTTTTGATTAATGTACAATTCAATATTTATTTAAAAATATATATTTATCAAAATTTGAAAAAAAAATATCCATGCACTAAAGTTTCAATTTATAAACACAAAAAAAATTCATGGAAAAAAATAAAATTTACTATATAAAGATTGACATCTCATGTAACTTTATTTTTCAGAATTTTATCAAAGACTAAATTATAGTGTCAATTTATAAAAAACTATATTCAAATAGTTTTTATTTTTTTTTCAAAAAAAATAAATAATAAAATATACTAAAAAATACACATTATAGTTTTGACCTCATTTAAACATTTAAAACATATATCACTTCTTAGTGATTCAAGTTTAAAAGTTGGATAAGTGTTGGTTTTTTCCTTTCTAGAAGTGTTACACAACTCTATACTTTTACCCCTATATTTATTAGATATGGATGATTATTTAAAATGATTTCTTGTAAACAGAAAGAAATATCTAACTCTAGATTAATGTCTGAAATTTTAGTATTTTGAGGTAGCTTCCTTGATTATTGGTTGTTCTATTACAAGGTCCACTTAAGCTATCAAATTTTTTATACCACTAGGTTGATTCATAGACTCCCTATATTTTTCTTAGACAACTCTTGTATTTTATACAAGCTTCCCCTTGATCCTACATCTTATTGGAGTGAAAAGACACTGAGAGGGTGAGGTGAATCAATGTTATAAAATTCTTTACCAAATTTAACTGAAACTGAAATAAACTAGATATATGCTCTCATTTATCAATGATAGAATCATTCATGTATTGAATGCAATCACATAAACTAAAATGAGAATATTTAACCATATCGATTTAAATAATTAAAGCATTGAATCAAATGAACCATAGATACTCAAATAGACACAAGATATGCTGAGTGGAAAACCCTCCTGGGGTAGAAAAACCACTCCTGAACCTGTTGCCTTTTTTAGGCTTTCATTTCAATAATCATTTTTGACAATGCCTCATAGGTTGATTTCTGAGCACCAACCCCTCTTTTTAGAGACACCAATCTCAAGGAGCACTAACCCATTTTCTATATTTTCAATAGAACATACAATGAAACAGAGCATCTCTTTGTTTCCCTGATTTCTATCAAGTGCCTCTTGACAGACAATGTGTAGAATTCTCAAGTGTCAATCATGAAACTTTAGAGTTCCACCCATTATTAAGCCTTAAGACAGCTTGAGGAAAATATTTTTACAGTCTCACTACAGCTTCTCATCAAATTGTATTATCAGTGGTGTGTACAACTTTCTTTTTATCACACTCTATTTCATACATTTTTCATGATGCTTTTCAAAACACAGTTAACACGCTATTTTCTCAATCTTTTTCCACACAAGAATTTGTTTTTCTATCTCAAGAAAACTAGTATATGTTGCTCTACTATTATCTTTTGACTTTTCAGGTTTTTTAGTAATGATTAAACCCTAATCTCTTTGTTTTCCTCTCTTTACATTTTACATCATTATATCCAAGGAAGGTTACAACAGTTGCTCATTTTTCTATTTTAGAAAATAAAGAAAAGATGGTTCCATACTACTTGCAAGCAACAATGCCAGATGATTTCATGATCATGAGAGAAGGATCAATCTGAATAAGGTTTTCTGATAGGAGTACTCAAGCATTGTGCGAATATAGAAGGAAGACTGAAAAACTATCCTCTCAAGTAGCCTGCACAAATAGTGCTTTAACCAAACAACATCAAGGAATGCATGTAATTTTCAAATAATGGCCACTAAAAAATTGCTCCAAAAAGAAGTAACTAAAAGAACAATGCTTCCATAATTGAAATCATGCATTTCAGATCTAATCATGAAAGGAATAGACATTTTCCACTTTTCTTTTTGCATAGAAAACTTAACTCGAAATAACCTTTCCTGAGAACTAACGAATCTATTAAGCAAACTAAAAGAATACCTGAGAAGACCAAAAAAGAATTTTTCGTGAGCAATTTACTAGATCTGCAGAGTGGCTGAGCAACCCATGCCATATTGCTATTTCAAGCATTCACCCGATGCCAAGAACCTGACAAGAGAAACGACTATGGTGATGGTATTTCAAGCTTCCCCATTCACTGTCCAAAAGTAGTAGAAAAATAGTTGAAAACACAGTGAAACAACTGAGAGAGTGATTCCATGGTGGCAGCAAGAATAGGGTTCCAGACCCTAGAATAAGAGAAATAAATTTTTGACCTAAAATTCCAAACCAAGCAAACTGAAATCCTTTGCAAAGTATGATAGCCATTGGAGTCTGAAAGGATAGTGATTAATAAATCAAAAACTCATAATACTCTTTGAAATCCATGGGAAGATCAATGACTTGCATGCTGACATGCATTATTTGACATCTTCTACCTTACCGCTCAACCGCAGTCTCCCTTCGGACTACTCATGGTATAGCGGTAGTTGCCTAACATACCACTAAATGTTTCCATTGTGTTACCATGGTTACGCTTCTGACAGCCCGCAGTATAGCGGTAGCTGTCTTGCATGTCACTAGCCACTTCCACTGCACTACCGCAGTTACCTTTCTAACTACTCATGGTGTAGCGGTAGTTTTCTTGCTTGCTGCTAACCGTTTTCACTGCACTACCGCGGTTTCCCTTCTGACAGCCCGTGGTGTAGCGGTAGCTTTCTTGATTGCCGCTAGCAACTTTCATCGCACTACCATAGTTAGCAGCTTAGCCATCAATGGTACTGCGGTAAGACATTTGCAGAATCACAAAAGACAAGCTTTATACCTCCTATCGACTTATAAGTATTGTGTGATTACTATCATTAACCCGAATGCAATATAATACATTCCTATAGTGTGCCAAACATTTTTAATGCCAAAAGATATCCAAAAATATCAATGTCGATTGCCACCTTGTTATATTTAATGCTATATAATGTGCCAATGCCAAATAATGTCCAATGACTTATGAGGTATAGTGAAGACTAATTTTGTATGTTAAATTCACATACCATGAACCATTATTATTTGATTAAGGAAACTTGATAGGGTTTTCTTAAAACTAAAAAGTAACCTGATCAATAGAATAAAGAACCTGTAACCAGAGTACCTCAACCAAGATCTGCACATGGAGGCAAGATATTAGTGCCACCATATATAGTATCCAAAGTGAAGTAAATATGCCAATTAGAAAAGTTGATCAACTGAGTAAACCATCACCAAGATTCTAGATAGTAGTACAAATTGTCATCAAGAACAAATTAGCACAATAGAGATTCAACAAACTCCCCTTTTGTCCTTGATGGCAAAAACTGAGCCACCAAGCCAAAATATAGTACTGGAACCGAATGCTCATAGTTCTCCCCCTTTTTGTCACAAGGATAAAGGGAAGTCAACACAAATAAACCAGAAATAGCTATGAAATTCCAACAAACTATAGACGTAACCTTTGAGCAGCAAAGTATGAGCTGCAGGAAGAGCTAACCAACTCCCCCTATCACCAAGATAGAGTGATTAAGGTAACAGAGATTGAGAGACAACTCCCAATCTAGACCTAAGTCTTTGAAAAACATCTTTAGCCAATGGTTTTGGAAAAAATTTAGCAACCTGTGCTTGTGTAGGAACATATTGCACATAAACCTCGTTAGCCAACACCTTTTCATGAAGAAAATGAAACTTAATAGAAATGTGTTTAGTGCGAGAGTGCATTACAGGATTTTTCGAGATATTGATTGCACTAGTATTATCACACAGAATAGAAATAGGTTTAGGGATTTCAATACCCATGCCAGATAATGTTTGTGACATCCATATTACCTAGTTACAACAAGAAGTGGCAGCAATATATTTTGCTTCAGGAGTAGAGAGTGAAACAAATTCTTGTTTTTTGTTGTGCCAAGCACTAAACGATCACCAAGAAAGAAAGCAGCACCACTGGTTCTTTTCCTATCATCCAAACAACCAACCCAATCATAATTAGTATATGCTACTAATGAGTAATCATTTCTTCTGGGATACTAGATCCCATAATCAATTGTGCCTTATACATATTTAAGAATCCTTCTAACATCATTGATGTGGGATTCCTTAGGAGATGCCTAAAATTGAGCAACATGAAAAACAACTTGCATTATGTCAGGTCTTGAGGTTGTTAGATATAATAGATTGCCTATCATTGACCTATAGTTAGTTGGGTTGACAGCAGGAGAGTCAACAACCTTGCTAAGTTTACAACTTGTAGCCATTGGATGGCATTCATCTATTCAAAACTTTTTTAACATTTCTCTTACATATCTTGTTTGAGATAGAAAGATACCAGATTCAAGTTATGAAATTTGAAGACCTAAGAACAAGGACAGTTCTCCCAACATAGACATTTCGAATTCAGATACCATAATCTATGAGAATTTTTGACTCAAGGCAATATTGTTGCAACCAAAAATGGTGTCATCAACATAAATTTCAAGAACAAGAATATCAGACCCTTCAATTTTAACATATAGATTACTATCTACTCCTCCTCTAATGAAACCTTTTGACAATAAGTGACTGTCCAATCTAGAGTACCAAGCTCTAGGAGCTTGTTTTAGGCCATATAGAGCCTTTTTCAGCTTGTAGACATGATTGGGTTTGTTTTTACAGGTAAATCCTTTAGGCTATTCTATGTAAAAAATTTCTTATAAGTACCCATTCAGAAAGGCAGTTTTTACATCCATTTGATATATAGTAAAAAATTTGAAAACATAATATGCCAAACAAATTTTAATTGATTCAAGCCTAGCAACTAGTGCAAAGGTTTCACTAAAGTCAATACCTTCTTGCTGAGCATATCCTTTACAGAAATATCTAGCCTTGTTGCAAACAGCATGGCCACTTTCATCATGTTTGTTTCTAAATATCCATTTACCACCTATTAAATTTTTGTCATTCGTTCTTGGGACAAGCTCCCAAGTCTGGTTTTTCTGAATTTGATTGATTTCATCCTGCATTTTATTAATCCAGCATTCATCAGTTAGAGCTTCATCAATTTTTTGGCTCAAACTCAGTGATTAAACAAAAAGTAGTAAGCTTAGCTATGCAATATTTTTCATTATAGTTAACTGTTCTTTTCCTTGTTTGAACTCCAGCTGATTTATCTCTTATAATTAGATCTTTAGGATGGTTTTTAGCAAGATATTTTGAAGGATTCTTAGTTACGCATTTTTCAGAGATGGTTTTAGCATCTTCAAATTTTTCTTCAGCAAGTTTAGGACTTTCTGATTTTGTTTCAGGCTTTGCAGTTTCAAAGCCTTCATAAACTATATCAAGTTCAAATTCTTCCTCTTCATCATCATGCATAGGTTCAACATCTAAAAGAAGATTTTAATCAAATTTGACATTTATAGATTCAACAGTTTTATTTAGCCTATTGTTAAAGAATTTAAAGGCTTTGTTGTGAGTAGAGTATCCTAAGAAGATACCTTCATTTGTGTTAGATTGAAAACTGCCTAAGTTATCATCGTCTCTCTTGATAAAACATTTGCAGCCAAATATTCTGAAATATTTAATTGAGGTAGATTTACCATACCACAATTCATATGGAGTGAAATTTGGTTTCACTGTGATCTAGACTCTATTCAAAATGTAGATTGTTGTATGAACAGTTTCTTTCCAGTACATTTTAAGCAGATTTTCTTCATTCAGCATAGTTCTTGCCATCTCTTTTACAATCTTGTTCTTTCTCTCAACTACCCTGTTTTGTTGGGGTGTTCTGGCAGCAACATACTATTTTTTTATGCCATGTTTGTCACAGTAGTCTATGAATTCTTGTGAGGTGAATTCACCACCTTTGTCAGATCTTAAACATTTTAATTTTAAATCTGACTCTCTTTCTACATTTTTTCTAAAAACTTTAAAATGTTCAAAAGCTTCTGATTTATTCTTGAGAAAGGTAACCCATAACATACGAGCATAGTCATCAACAAATAGCATGAAATATTTCTCACCATTGATAGATCTAGTCCTTGTAGGACCACATAAGCCAGTATGAACAATTTGTAGAGGTTTAGTAGAGCAATGTTCCTTGGGTTTAAAGCTTACCTTAGTTTTCCTTCCTTTGAGACATTCTTTGCATATTGCATTATCGAGCTTTTTTAGAATAGGAAAACCTCTTACATTCTAATTTTTACTAATTCTAACCATATTGTCAAAATTAATATGACCTAGTCTCTTGTGCCACAACCAGATTTCTTCAACATGACTCATTAAGCACATACCTTGATTGTTTTCATTTCCAATAGTGTCAAGTAAATTGTAGACATTTCCCTTAGTCCTTCTTCCAACAGCAATAGCTTTTCCAATCTTGTTTTTGATTTCACACCCCTGTGAAGTGAACAGGACTTGATAGCCACTATCATAGATTTGACTGACACTCAGAAGGTTACGTTTTAATCCTTCTACATAATATACATTTTAAATAGGAGTGTCTTCATTCAGAAAAAGAGAACCTCTACCTTTGATTTGAATTCTAGAGTTATCTCCAAACTTTACATATCGACCTACATAATCTTCCAGATTAGTAATTTTTTCTTTGTCACCTGTCATGTGGTTTGAACAACCACTGTCCATGACCCATAAGTCCTTTTTCTTTGAGTGGAAGGAAGTTTTAACTAACATAGTCTGTTCTATGTTGTTGACAGCTTTGGGTTTCCAGACCTTGATTGTTTTTAGTTGTTTATTCTATTGTTCACCATTACATTGCTTAGTAGAATGACCCAAAAATTTGCATGTGAAACATCTAATCTATCTTGAAAATCCATGATTCTACCTAAAGCCAAATCTAGGAGTTCTAGAATTCATAAATCTGCAAGAGTTCACTTTGTGACCAAATTTATTGCAGAAGTAACAATACCCATAAAAAAAAGGGTAGGAGTTATAAGCCATTATGTTGCTCCTAAAAGGATGAACATGATACTTGTCAAAATCAAGATGTTTGAGATAAGGACTTTTGTTTCCAATAACAACATTGTCCTTTGCACTATTATTTGAACATTTACCTTTCACAAAACCAGTACTAGTTTTATCATTGTTCAGTTTCTGTTTACTGAGCATGTCATTCAGCTTAAGAGTGCTCTCATATTTCTCAAGGGTCTTTCTAAGATCTACAATATCATTTTCAAGTTTTTGAATCTCTTGATCTTTAAAGCTTATGCCAATATGAAGACAATCTTCAACTCTTTTAGATTCTTCAAGTTGAGTTTTTAATGAGACTATCTCAAGATTTATGAGTTGCTCTTGTAAAGTATCTTGAGCAATAGTTTGTTCTTGAGCACACATTTATTTTTTAAGTTTCCTTAGCTCTTTTAGAGCACATTTCAGTTCTCCTTCATAATCCACTTTTCCATCTTCAGCATCATTGCTTTTAGTTTTATCTTGCTAAATGATTTCAGCCATGAAGAGATTTTCATCCTCTTCATCTAAAGAATCTTTAGATTCAGAGTTTGTTTCATTTTTACTGAACAAAATTTTCTTCTTTTTGAAATTGAATTTATGTTTGGGTCTATAAGCCTTTTTCTTGGCAAGTCTTTCAGATTTTTCGTTATCACTATTTGTGTCACCATAGGGGCACTTTGCAGCAAAGTGGCCTATTTTTCCACAGTTAAAGCATTTGAAGGGAAGTTTTCCCTTATACTTTCGAGAACCCTTTTTGAGTTTCCTCACAAAGTGGGATTCTTTAGAATCAAAAAAATATGATTCAGTGAGCTCTTCCTTTTCTTTCCTTTCAAAATTTAATGATGTTTCTTTTGCAGAGGTGTTGTTTTTACTAATCCTCATTTCATAGGTAGCCAAAGTGCCTTGTAGGCTGTCAAGGGTAAGCTGGGTATAGTGTTTCTTCTCTTCTAGAGTAGCTACCTTAGCTTCAAATTTTGCTGGTAAGGTTTTGATGACCTTGGTTACAACATCAAATTCCTTGAATTCTTCTCCCGAACCCTTCATGGAATTGACTATTTCATCAACTCTCAAAAAGTAGTCAGCTACTTTTTCACCGTCCCTCATTTTTAACTCTTCAAACTGGTGTTTTAAAGTGAGGACTTTTGACTGTTTTACCTTTTCATTTCCTTGATAGATAGTTTCAAGTTTAGTCCAGATTTGCCTAGCAGAACTATAGTGCATGACTTTTATGAAGACATCTTTAGTCAAAGCACATAGAAGAGCATGTTTTTCTCTTGCATTGGTTTCATATATTTTCTCTTCATCAAAAGTAGTAGGAAAAGTATTTGGTATAGTGTACCTAGACAATACTATGCTGTAAACATCAAGGTCAATAGAAGTTAAATAAGTCTCCATTCTGATTTTCCATAATACATAATCAGTTCCATCAAATAATGGAGCTCTAGTCATGGAAGTACCTTCATGAGCTTGAGACATTTTGAATAGACTCCAAGGCCAGAATCAATCCTAGTTTGGAAACACCTATCAGAGGACCCTATGCTCTGATACCAATTGTTGGAGTGAAAAGACACTAAGAGGGGGGGGTGAATCAATTTTATAAAATTCTTTACCAAGTTTAACTGAAACTAAAATAAACTAGATATATGCTCTCATTTATTAATGATAGAATCATTCATGTATTGAATGCAATCACATAAACTGAAATAAGAATAGTTAACCATATCAATTTAAAGCATTAAATAACTGAATCAAATGAACCACAGATACTCAAATAGACACAAGATATGCTGAGTGGAAAACCCTCCTAGGGTAGAAAACCAATCCTAAACCTGTTGCCTTTTTTAGGCTTTCATTTCAATAATCATTTTTGATAATGCCTCATAGGCTGATTTTTGAGCACCAACTCAAGGAGCACCAACCCCTCTTTTTAGAGACACCAATCTCAAGGAGCACCAACCCCTTTTCTTTATTTTCGATAGAACATACAATGATACAACAGATCTCTTTGTTTCCCTAATTTCTATCAAGTGCCTCTTGATAGACAATGTGTAGAATTCTCAAATGTCAATCGTGACATTTTAGAGTTCCACCCATTATCAAGCCTTAAGACAACTTGAGGAAAATCTTGTTACAGTATCACTACAGCTTCTCATCAAACTATATTATTAGTGGTGTGTACAAATTTATTTTTCTCACACTCTATTTCATACATTTTTCATGATGCTTTTCAAAAAATAATTAACACACTATTTTCTCAATCTTTTTCCACACAAGAATTCATTTTTCTATCTCAAGAAAAACTAGAGTATGTTTCTCTACTATTATCTTTTGAATTTTCATGTTTTTCAATAATAATTAAAACCTAATCTCTCCATTATCCTCTTTTTAAATTTTACATCATTACATCCAAGGAAGGTTAGAATAGTTGCTCATTTTTCTATTTCAGAGAATAAAGCAAAGATGATTATTTGGTTACCATACTACTTGCGAGCAACAGTGCCAGATTATTTCGTGATCATGAGAGAAGGATCAATCTGAATAAGGTCTTCTGATAGGAGTACTCAAGCATTGTGCAAATATAGAAGGCAGACTGAATTGCTATCCTCTCAACCAGCCTGCACAAATAGAGCTTTAACCAAATAGCATCAAGGCATGCATGTAATTTTCAAATAATGGCCACTAAAAAACTGCTGCAAAAATAAGTAATTGAAAGAATAATGCTTCCATAGCCGAAATCATGCATTTTAGATCTAATCATGAAAGGAATAGAAATTTTCCACTTTTCTTTTTCCATAGAAAACTTAACTAGAAATAACCTTTCTTTAGAAGTAATGGATCTTAAGAAAACTAAAAGAATACCTAAGAAGACCAAAAAAAAATTTCCATGAGCAATTTACCAGATCTGCAGAGTGGATGAGCAACCTATGCCATATTGCTATTTTGAGCATTCACCCAATGCCAAGAACCTGGCAAGAGAAACAACCATGTTGATGGTCTTTCAAGCTTCCCAATTCGCTATCCAAAAGTAGCAGAAAAATAGTCAAAAACACAATGAAACAGTCGAGAGAGTGATTCCATGGTGGTGGCAAGAATAGGGTTCCAAACCCTCGGACAAGAGAAAAAAAAAATTGACCTAAACTTCCAGACCAAGGAAACCGAAATCCTTTGCAAAGTATGATAGAATTTGGAGTCGGAAAGGACAGTGATTAATAAATCAAAAACTCATAATACTCTTTGAAATCCATGGGAAGATCAATGAATTGCATGCTGACAGGCATTATTTGACATCTACTTCCTTACCACTCAACCGTGGTCTCCCTTTGAACTACTCACGGTATAGCGATAGCTACCTTACATACCACTAACCATTTCCACTGTGTTACTATGGTTACACTTCTGATACCCTGCGGTATAGCGATAGTTGTCTTACATGCCACTAGCCACTTCCACCGCACTATTGTAGTTACCTTTCTGACTGCCCATGGTGTAGTGGTAGCTATCTTTCTTTTCACTAACTATTTTCACTGCACTACCATGGTTTCCCTTCTGATAGCCCGCAGTGTAGCGATAGCTGTCTTGCTTGCCACTAACATCTTAGCCATCAATGATACCATGGTAAGACGTCTATGGCCTTACCAAAGATAAGATTTATACCTGATGTCAGCTTATAAGTCTTGTGCGATTGCTATCATTAACCTGAACGCAATATAATATGCATTCCTATAGTGTGCCAAACATTTTTAATGCCAAAAGATATCCAAAAATATCAATGTCGATTGCCACCTTGTTATATTTAATGCTATGTAATGTGCCAATGCCAAATAATGTGCAATGACTTATGAGGTATAGTGAAGACTAATTTTGCATGTTAAATTTACATACCATAAACCACTATCAGTTTATTAAGGAAACCCGATAGGGTTTTCTTAAAACTGAAAAGAAACCTGATCAATAGAACAAAGAACCTGTAACCAGAGTACCTCAACCAAGATCTGCACATGGAGTTAAGATATTAGTTCCACCATATATAGTATCCAAAGTGAAGTAAATATGCCAATTAGAAAAGTAGATCAACTGAGTAAACCATCACCAAGATGCTAAACAGTAGTACAAATTGTCATCAAGGACAAATTAGCACAATAGAGATTCAACACATCTCTCTTATTTGAAACTTGTACCTCTTCTTCTTGTGCTTGAATTATATGTCACTTCCATACTTTTTCTTTCTTCCCTATTTATTTCCTCAAAAATTCTTATTATCTTGGACATTGAGAGAGGTGAGATGAATGATTTTATATTTGGAGGAGGATTTTGTATTAATGGTTTTTCAACTTTATGATTAACTACTAGATAAGAAGGTAGGGAACCTTAAAATTCTTTCCTTATTGTTGGTATCACTATTTCAACTTGAGGGAAGGGAGATATGGATGTTAATTCCATAGATATTTTGATTTAATTTACTTAAATGTAAATCACTAGCCGATTGGGATCCGATACTAGAAATAG
Source organism: Sequoiadendron giganteum (assembly GCA_007115665.2). NCBI lineage: Eukaryota > Viridiplantae > Streptophyta > Pinopsida > Cupressales > Cupressaceae > Sequoiadendron > Sequoiadendron giganteum. The sequence goes on along the minus strand of CM021110.1, from coordinate 395,113,485 downwards.
TAAACCTTGCTTCCAATTGGGGTACCTTAGTAGAGCCTTCTCTTTATTTTATAGTTGTAATCCCCCACCACACAACCCTAGAGGAAGTTTCAATTCACGATAAAAGCGTACTAATATTTTTTTTTTAAAGTGAATTAAACATACATGTTCATCTACAATTGATAACATCCCCTAAGGCTACGCAACCGAGATTACTTAAACCCAATTAACAAACATTATCTAAAATCCAGTGCATTGAATTACTCATGTAGTAAACCTTAATTCAACATACATATACAACATAAGATAAGAAGATAAACATCCATAACATTAAATCATTACTAGATCATTAGATTAAATCACTCATTCCCAGAATGAGGAAATATTACAAAAGTGTTACAATTACATAATTCCACCTCGTACATACAAGAGGGGTAAAATAACTTATTACAATTTGAAATAAGACAATGCTTGAATTAAAAACAAGAACCATGAACTATCCAACTAGATTTCTTGCCACCAAGTACTGAAGATCAAGGAAGACCCAACGGTGTATGGTGCATGTTCCACCCAACCAAGTGCTACCCGAAGGCCCACCCCCCATGCTAGGAGATAGTAAAAATGTAACATGGACAAAGATCTACTACCTCTAACCAAAGGAAGATTCATACTGACACATACTAACTCAACCAAACATATGCACAATAAAAGTCTATCACTAACATGGTCACATTGCTTCCAGACATAAAATTGATCAAGTATGATAAGGAATCCATACAGATAACACAAAACCCAATGTTATCCTAGACAGAGTGTCATCACACAGTTAGTCATGAGATCTCCTCTAGGAATTCTTCATAGGCTCTGGTAATCCTGGTGACCTCTAACAAATCCTGGCCCTCATGCTTACTCATGTGAAATTGACTACCTCTCGTAAGGACAACATAGTTGACCTTGTCATTCCAGGCCTTTCCACTCATCCCAAGTCTAAATGAGCCCTTGTGTCTATGAGTGAGGCTAAGTTATCTCGATTAATGTGAAGTGCATCCTAATCAACTAAGTACATTACTTTAATTATCACTTGATTAAATCACTTTTGAAGGTTACCCAGTTTACCTCTTTTGGCTCCGACCCCTAACAAAAGCCACCCTTCTAATGGATAACATGTTATACAACCTAGACTCCAAGGGTAACTCAAGTGCTTACTGAACTAAACAATGCAATCTATCCTATTCTAGGAGGCAACAATTAAGGAAACCCACTCCAACACTTGGAGGAAACAAATCACATATAGCACTACCCAAGGGAAAAATGAATGGTTGACTTAACAAAGCAACAACCCACATCCTCTGGAAGACACAATTTAAAAACACAATAACCCTTTTCCCAAATTAAGAACGTAAGGAAAAATAATAACAATAAGCAAAGGCAAGGAAATTACGCTAAATATTTGGATATATTAAATCCATTTCCTTAATAATACTTTTCAGTAAATAGCCAATTGCATCATACATATAAATATTGAAAATAAAATAATTAGCTTTTCTTTTTACAAGGGAAGCATAAATTCTAATTTAACAAAACACGATATTCAATTTCATTTAAATCATATTATATACATGCAAGAAAGTTTCTTTCAGTTTTCCCAACTAACTTAACTAATTTCTACAATTTATTTAAATTTCTCTTTTTCATTTAATTTCCTATCATTCCTCAATCAACATTTCATAACACAAATTAATTAGAAATACTATTGTTTTAAATTTTCAACATAAATATATAATACACTGATATATATATATATATATATATATATATATATATATATTTAAATAAAAAACTTAATTAAATTCAAACAAACTCTATATATATGTATATATTTATATATATAAAAATAAATATATATTTATAAATATATATATAAATGCATATATATATTAACCGAACCAAACAAAGACTAAATAAAAATAACCATTAAAAGAATAATGACGAAATCTGAGATTCCGTCAATTTCCGGATGACGCTCATAGCAGAGGACACTTTTATGTCATATAAATTATATATACCAAAAAATAAAAATAAAAGAAAATGATAGTGGGTGCACTGGTTGTACCTTGTACAGGCCGGCCACTCCCCACGTACTGGGAATGGGGGCAGCACTTCCCATGGGATAGCACATCCCCCTATGAGGTGGGCACACTATCACATGGGCAACGCCTCTCCCCACCCTTGTACCATAAGGTGGACGGTGGGGCTTTGACTCCCACCTCCACTTAATAACAACCAAAAATAAATTTCATACGCCATTTCAAATTTTCTCAATTTCATACAGGTGACGGATAATTAATCCGCGTACGATGTTTTTTCATAAATTTAAAATAAAATCAAACTTTCAGCATTAACAAAGAATATATATATATATATATATATTATATGTATATATACATAAGTATAATACATATAATGTATATATATATTTACACAAAATTATTTTCTAGTAAAATTAGGAAAAATAGACAAAAATAACTACCTACAGGAAAATAAAATAAACAAAATTTTCCAGAGAACTTTCCTAATTTCACAGAGGTTTAAAAATAGGTTCTTTTTAATCAATTTTCTAAAATTCCCTTCAATATAAGGATGAGAAAACTAAAAGGAAACTAATTTATAACCAGAAATTCTCAAATCTTCTAGATTTTTCCAACATAAATTTTCTATAGAGGTTTTAAAAAAAAAAATTATTTTCTAGAGAGAGTTAAATTTTCTAAAACAATCTAAATGTGTTATTCAACCTCTAGGTTTGATTTAACAATCAAAACTAACAATATCCTCAATTGAAATTAAATCCTATAGAGGTTTTATACAATTTCCCTGAGGAATTTTCACAAGAAAAACAAAACTTCCAAAATTTAAATAATTAATTTCAACTCTCAAGTAGTAATCTCTATTCCTGAATGAATTTAACAAGCAATTCTTTAATCACTACCAATTTAATTAAACAATTCAAGAACAATAAACCACCGAATAAAACCTGGTGTTGAGGCTGCAGGAAAAGAAGATTTTTGATGCAGAGCCTCTTCCAAAGATCTCACCATTTCTCTTCAACCGTGCAGTAAATCCAAGCAAGCAAACAATCCAAAAGCACAACTAAACTTCAACATAATTTTCTCGAATCAATTCTACACCCAAAAGTTTCTTCAACCCATCCTCTGTGCAATTTTTTCCAAAAATATCCTCTCAAACTTGAAGAAGCTTTTCCTCTCCAAAATTCTCTCTGTGAATGAACTTGCAACAAACTCTTCTAGTTAATTAAACATGCACTTGTGGCATAAATCAAAATTATCCTCAACAACCAAATCCAATTTTCAAGCAATATAAAAATATAAAAATATTATATTAACTCCAATATTTTGAAAACTAACTTTCCTTTTAAAATTCAATTTCAAATAAATTTCAATTTTTTGCTTTTATTTAATTTAATCCACAAAACACTTAATTAATTAATTTTAATTATTTAATAAATAAATTCAACCCTTTTGGGATTAAATTTAATTAATTAAATAAATTTAATTTAATTAACTTAAATCCTATTAATAAATTTAAATATAACTTCTAACCACAATTTTAATTTTAATTCTAATTAATCTCCACATTTAACCAATGCAATTATTCTAAAAATAATTAATTTAATGAACAAGCACTTTTCAGAAACCAATAATATTAAAATCAAGTAAATCATGACTCAATAAACAAAACTAAGTACACAATAAGGCTAGGTCATAGACTTGACACAAGTTACCTAGCTACTATCTCCCATTCAACTTAACCATTGGATCGACACGCTCAAACCTATGAAACCAGGTGGAGTCGATGTCATGTACCTGCAACCTTGAAACCAAGTAAACAACATCATATAATATAACCAACATATAATACACACCGTGAAGAAGAAATCACGGATTCGCAGGGCCCTCGCAAGTGAGCGATGTGAACCCATCCCCTTCACCAATACACTCATCAAGACTGATATTTACATCTTACTCAATAATCTCATAGTAAAATCTCATGTTACAACTACTAGCATCATGACACCATTAAAGCCTGTAAAACAGTCATCAGATAAACCACATCACACAATAATAGTTTGTTGCTCAATAAGTAGCGATCAAAACTCAAATAAAAAAGTATGACCAGTATCAAAGTAGTTGCAACCAAACAAAGCATAAAGCAATCTAAACAAAAAGCAAAACGAAGGGATATTAGAAAAAGTGTTAAAATTTCATGAGCAACCTGATAGATTGAAGAATATTGGAGATATATGGTTGTCGCGACCCTCATATGAACATGATGAGATTACAGATGCTCTAGCCATTTACATAATTCATAATGATATTGATTAAAGTGAATTGACAAGTATTTTACTAGAAGTATTGATTGAATAGATTGAAGACATATTAAAGGAATAGTCACCCCATGAAATAGAAAAATAAATGAAATCCAATTGGCTATGGAAGAAATATGTCGGAATGCACAAAGGAAGTTGATTGAGAGTATAAATGAACTACAAAACCTACATCAAGAGTGTAAAAAGTGTGTATAGGTATTCTCTCTGGTGGTCTACTACTATTGGGAACTATGGAATAAAAATTGATTTTTTTGAGCATGAATTGAACTCTATTGAAAAAACATATGTTGTTCTTAATGAAAAGGATGGAATGCAAAAGAAAATGATCAATTCCTTACAATCTAATCTTGCAGTCATCATGGTAAAGAGGGATAGTATTGTGAATACCTTTTAGAAAGTCAAAGAGATAACTGAGTTAAGATTGGAAAAATAAAATTGGTCTCTTGGTGGATGCTGGGAACAATGCACATAATATAGGTGTTCCACATACTCTTCTAGAAACAATTGATTCAATAACAAAGAATAATAGTATTTTTTTATGCATCAGGCTGGTAGTGGATTCATGGAAGACATGTCTTCCGAAACTAAAAGAAAAATATAAGGAAATATTTTAAAGAAACAAGGATTGAGGTAAAGAATCATTTTTGATAACCTTTTTGTAGAATTTGTAAAGTAAAAGGGAGAGATAAAGAGATGGAGAGCTAAAGAATCAGAGGAAAAACCTTTTTGTGAAGAACAATTTTGATAGGGGGAATAATTTATACATTCAATCTGGTATACTTGAAAAAAAAAATTCATTGATGTCAAAGGGGGGAAAGGAAGAATGCGAAAACAAATTTGAAAATAATTTTTATCAAAACATTTACAAAGGTTGTTTTTGTTGGTTTTTCACATCTTTTGTTGCCATCAATGACAAATGGGGAGATTGTTGGAGATTGAAGATTGCATCAAATTGTTTTCATTAATGTCAGGAGGTTTTCATTGATGTCAACACAATACTATATGTAAGACTTTCTTATCGGAAGTTGTTTCCCATTGAAGATGACTATTATATGTGGTATGGTATGTTGGTTTTCAAGTTTGTTTCCTACCATGTGACAAACCATGATTTGGATATTTGAAGATCTTTTTTGAATTAGCATGTGAAATACTTTATGGATGTTTGGCTGACCTAATTGATGAATAAGATACATACATATATATATATATATATATATATATATGTATATGTGTCTCTTTGGAAAAGAGAATGGATGCAAGGTTATGCAAGAAGGATATAGAGACATAAAAGGGTGTGAATATAGTAGATCAAAATAAGTGAAGACAATAAGTTTGTGATTAGAGAAGAACTATTGAGAGATTATTGATATACAATATTAATTTTATTGATCTTCATCTGGAACTAAATCCAACACAATAAAGGTGTAATTCTTCAGTTCAATTTTTGTGGTAAGCCATCACTTTTGTATCTCAGTGGCAGTGATCCATCCAAGTTGTAGCCCTGTGAATAGTGAGTCTAGATAGTGAGTCCTTATTATAGGCATTGAGCCTTATTCCAAATACTGAGTCCTTATTTCAAGCAATGAGCCTTATTCTAGGAAGTGAGCCTTATTCCAGGCAGTGAGCCTTATTCCAAGAAATGAGCCTTATTCTAGGAAGTAAGCCTTTTTGTAATCGGTTTTGATATTCTCTATAGTGTGAGCTAATCCTCATCATGATTTTTCCCTCATTGGATTTTCCACATAAATCTGGTGTTATTATGTTTATTTGATGACTTTCAATTTTTAAATTTATAGATAAATCATTTATGCAATACCTTGATTTAGTTTTGGTAAATTGTTAAGGCAATTAATCTGGTGACAATTGATTCACCCCCTCTCAACTGACATGTTCAATACTTCTATTCTTGATTATAAAATCATCATAACCATCATCCTTACTTTATTTCTTGTTTATTTACATATTATATTCTTTTTTTTAGGTAATCAATATCCCTTTAGATTTTAAGGAGTGAATTCTTTGTTTTTACCATAATAGGTTTGTATCCAAGATGTGTTGGGTCAATAATTCAATAGAAGATGCATTTTATTGGGACCAATCAGGATATGGGATTAGGTTATAATATATACTTTAATCTCATAACTAGGATGCAAAACCCTTTCATCATCTTCCCTTACTTTTAGTGAGACTATCTGGGTTCCCATTTTCTTCATTTGATTTACATTCAACCTTTAATGAGGCCTTCTTCTAACTTGATGATCATTAGCACAATCTACCCAATATTCCTCAATTGGAGGCTTACTCTTAATTTCTTTGGAAATAAACATTTCTAACCTATTCACTAGATCATAGTTTGGTCTTTCCAAATAAAATACTTGTAAGTTCAACAAGATTAAATTTGCTTCAAATGCCTTTGCATTACTGAGGTTCTGACATATACACCACCTTACATGAATTGGGAATTTTACCCTATCTCTACTTTTTTCTTTCATAAGCTCGTGGGATTTAATAAACCATCTAAAAATCTCCAATGATATCACTTTTTATAATAGGTTGTCTTTTCAATATGTAAGGTTTTATAGTGAACCCTTCCATTCTTAAGTATGTGAATTTTGGGAGTTGGATATACCAACTTCCCCTTCTACCAATAATATTTTTGGAATCTATTGAGATCCTCTTGGAATTATTCCCTTGAATTATTTTGAATATCCACATAAAATGCACCATTTACCCTATGATAATGTTTGAAGGATTCACTATGTTCTAAATGGGCATAGTAATTAGAATCAAAGTTATATCCTTTCCTATTCCCTAGGACTCCAATCCTTGTCATACCAACAAATCTATTTCTAACTACACACAAATATACCATGTAGGATGTCGTATATAATATCCTTATTTTCATGAAATTAGTGATTTGGGCATGCATTGAATCACTAATAGTGTGTTCCAAATAGGTCATAATTTTTCCATATATTTTATTTTAATGTATCCATATATTCATGGCTCAAAAGTGTCTCCACTTGGTAATCAAGCCACTCTAATTAGTAGGGTTATGATGTCCTCTATCTCATTCTTAAAATCACTTCTATATAATTTCTTTGGCATCTTAAACATTACTTTTGGTTTCATGTTTTTTCCATCTAGATAGCATGCATAATCCCCTTGCACTTTTCCTCATCTTCAGTAAATTCTTACATGGATTGTAAATAGTCTAATGGAACAACTACTACATAGAAGGGGATATAAAATTTTCTTCTAATAATTTATGGTGTTAATCTTGTAAATATAATTTCGTCAATAATAACTCTCCATTTATCCTCATCATACTAAAGAATGCACTACAACATTAGTTAGGATCTATCCATTGATATAGGAAATGCAACAATAAATTTGAATCTATTAAGTGAAATATTCTTGGCCCATGTGCATTTTTTATAGAAATGCTCTAGTGAAAATAATTCATATGAAGATACCCTTTGCTAGTATCCAAGATGATAGCATTTTTATCTTGAACACTTCTAAAGACCGAGAGGGGGGTGAATCAGTCTTATAAAAAATAATCCCTTTTGGATTTTAACCCTTTCAACACAAGACAACCTTCTTTACCATATCAAGAAACCTTTAAGAAGAATATTAAAAAAGAATGATATAGTAGTTTGAATCCTTAGCAACTTCAACACTTCTTTATCAATGAAATATATAGAAATTCTACTTCTAACTATATCAAAAACAATGAGAAATAGAGAACACCAGTATTACATGGAAATCCCAATGAAGGAAAAACCATGGTGAGAGATAAATCACAATATAAGGCTCATTGCCAAAAAGACTTGCAAGAAGGCTCACTACCATAGAGAAAGATATAGAGGACTTGCTAAACTGAAGACCATGTGACTTCAGGATCAAGATACAAGGACCTAATGAGATTCACTATCTTAGAGTGCAAGATACAATATAATTAAGAAAGAATTACAATGATTTCCAACACAACACTCTATTGACTGAGGCATTATAGCATAATTGATCTTTCCTTTCACAAATTTTAGCACTATCACTTCTAAATATTAAATAAAATTCACACACAAACTTATTTGCACTTGTACACTTCTCCACATTTTTCATCTGAAATGATCTTGCATTTATATCCACCACGAAACTTCAAAAATTCAATTAGGTTAGCCAAGAAGTGGATACAACAATGAATTCAATAGGTCAACCACAAAAATATAATAGGGTCCTATCCAGAAGATAGACATGACCAAAAAATATATTATCAATTCTTCCAATGTGATCCAAAATATTTACACACAAACAAACATCAACCTAAGTCGACATCAAGGAAATTTATGGATGAAATGTGAAGTACATAATCAATCAACCCAAAACACTCTTCCAATTGAATTAACTTGATGTGGTCCTAAGAAGGATATTTTAGGAACCAAATATATCATCACACATCCTCCATTTCTCATGCAATCCCCCAAACACATGGCACAAGCAAAGCAACAAGCCCTTTAAGACAGATATCTACAACTAACCAAGAAAACCTACTCAATACACAATGCAACATCAAAGTTTCCAATTAGCAATGTGTAGATTACATGGGGATATTCCTTGAACATCAAACAACACTTCCATACACTTATTTCATATTAGCATTCCACCAAAAACCATTGTAAATCAAACAACCACAAAAAATTGTATTATAGAAACATAGAATGCTTAATCATGAGATATAACATTAACATATTAGCTTGTAGACCACTTCAGTACATGTGATTGGAACTAAGACACTACAAAGAGGTTGATATCACTTTCACCAAGATGTGGGATTAGAGTCATCAATGTAGAGAAATACATAGCCTTTCCCAGACCAATTTGGACAACCAACAACACCACCAACCTTCAACAATTCAAAGAGATCTCCTTGGTAACACATGTGACTTGAGAAGATAAGAGTGTAACATACACAAAAAATAAACATTGAATACCAAATTTCAAGACTGAATTATCAACCATGGAGGAATGCAAAGCATTCTCTTAGATAGACTTCACTACATCTTCTTGAACCAAAACTATTTAATCAACTTGTGAAGGCTATAACTTCCTTTCATCTTCACATAATTCATTAGGAACATCAAGAGAGAGCATAATACATACTATAGATCTTCATCAACACCTCTCCACTATCATTCATTCTTCTAATCCTCATCTAAATATATCATTATGAAATCAACTCCACTGATAGTAAAATGCATTATATGAACTTCAACAACTCTTCTTTGTTAAGGTATGGCATCTAATCATGAAATCCAATCACGAAATTTAGAAATTTTACTTTGATAAAGCATGACACCAACCATGAACTATAGAGTATAACAATGGAAACAAATAGAAAGTATTAACACCTTACTTCTCAAGTGTTGACATCAATGACGACCAACAACTAGTGTTGGCATCAATGACAACTTCCATCAATATCCTTAGTGTTGAGATCAATAAAAATAACTATAAACAATCTACCCCTTTGGTATTTATGAAAAAACGCACTACTAATTCTCCCCTTTGCAATTGAGGACAAAGGGCCATACACTCCTATAGAGAGAAATATGGCATTCTTTTAGTGACAAAGGGAAAAAGATATTCTATTAAAATAGTAGCCCATAATAGGATTCTTTGACCAACAACCCAACTTATTCAATGTGTAACTATTGCAAGTATGAAGGTTTTGTCATTGATGTCAATTGGTTAACTGATTATCAACTGTTTGTTAATTTTGTTAATTTCATGATAGTTGGTTTTTGGCTATATATGTCAAGGATATTGAGAAAATTATAATAGAGAAGGTTTGCAGGTATTTAGGATATGGTCTAAGATATTCTTAGGGATGTGTTACTATGCTTGTGTGGTTTAGACATATTGTTCATGATTTTTGGTAGTTTATATATCTATAATTTGGGCTTTTGGATCATTATGCAATGCGAGATGTCTTCACCAGTTGTGAACTGTGCATTTTGGTGTTTCTGGCTGCGGTTCGGGAGAAATATAGTTGCTCTACATTTCTTTGTATTTTGGTTTTAGGACTTGTGGTTCTAAGAGCAAGCTGATGAGGTTGTGTTCTGGGGAAATTTGTTGTCTTGGAAGATTGAATTGAGTTAAAGATGTGTGTGCTAATGTGTTTTATGTTTTTTACACTAGTGTTTGTTGGCCATGTGTTAAACACTACTTATGAGGTTCATGAAACTTTTTGAGGCATGTAGGGAATTATTTAGGTCCTCATTAAGTATATGTTTGGGTTACCCTCCTTCTAATTCCACTGTGGAATATTTTGGCATCGACCTAATTTGAATTTGTAAATACAAATGGTGTGTGGCCGACCTTGGACACATTTCAAGGTTGATGATGGTATAAATATAAGTTGAGATGTTGATGAAAGATAAGATAGATGAAAAAGAAAGATGTGAGTTTGAGTAGATTAGTGTGAAATTCAAGTGGTGATTTCTTGGAGGTAGTGAGTTGAAGGTGTACTCTATCATTCAATCATGTCTGCAAGTGTATGAGCGAATTGAGGTGGAAATCTCTGTTGCATTGAGATAGTTTTCTATCTATAACAACTCTCTTCTTATTATTTTTAATTTCATGCCAATGAGCCCTCTAGGTAGTGATCCCTCTAGAAAGTGAGCCCTTATTGGAAAGTGATCCCTCTGAGCAGTGAGTCCTATTTTGGACAAGTAAGTCCTATCTTGATAGTGAGAGTTTCCATAAGTGAGCCTTTGTATTTATTTTTGGAATTATTTATATTGTGAGCTAATCCTCATCGTGGTTTTTCTCTCATCAAGTTTTCCAAGTAAATCTAGTATTATTATTTGTATGGTTTTACTTCTTTAAGTTTCTACTTGTGCACTTAATGATTAACGAAATTATCATAGTAAAGGATTTATGAATGGTTATTGATCTAACTTCTTGTGAAAGTTTTAAAGGTTAAAATGGATACAAATGATTCACCCCCCCTCTCAATTGTCTTGTTCAATAGTAACAAATCCACAACATCTTCAGGACTCCCCCTTTCTACCATCTCCCCTTGATAGGTATCACTCATCAATGTAGGAGTAAAGGATATGGCATTAATTTCTCCCCGTAGATAGATACACCATTTATGCATCTAGTTAGAATAGGGAGGGGCAATAACCCCTAACTTTTGCCACAAATACTCAAAAGTATCCTTTGAAATTTCCTTAGTGAAAATACCTAGAATCTTATCCTTGGTAGGAACATATTCCATTCTGACTTCATGTTCTGCAACCTTGTCTTTTATAAAGTGGTACCGGATTGAGATGTGTTTAGTTGTTGAGTGCATTACCAGATTCTTGGAAATGTTAATTGCACTTGTATTTTCACAAAGTATAAGAATATGTTTTTCATAAAAAACCTTCATATCCTTCAAATTTTGCTTCATCCAAAGCATTTGAATACAACAAGATGTTGCAATAGTATATTATGTTTCTATTGTGGATAAAGACATTAAATATTTCTTTTTACTAAACCATCAACCAATCTATCTCCCAAAAATAATGCACTTCTCCTTGTACTTCTCCAATCATCAACACAACCTACTCAATCAACATCATTATAGGCATTGAAAGAGAAAATTTGATCATTTTTGTACCATAGGCTACAATCCAGAGTGCCCTTCAATTATCTGAATATTCATTTTAGAGCTTTTCCATGAGATTACTTAGGATTGGCTTGATGTCTAGCAACCAAACATACCACAAGCATGATATGAAGTATAGAATCACTTAAATACAACAAACTTCCAATAATGGATGTATAGATAGTCTGATTAGCCTTTGGAGATTCATAATATTTTCTAAAGTGAAAACCTATCACCATAAGAGTACCCACTGGTTTAGAATATTCCATCATTAACTTCTTCAACATTTACTTTACATATTTGTCTTGAGAAATAAGTATTCCACCCTCTTGATAAATAATTTATAGTCCAAGGAAGAAGGACAACTCTATTTAAATAATGAATAAAGAACCCCTTAATGTGTTTTCATTGATGTCAACATTGATTATTGATATTTACTCTAATTCAGTGAAAAAATAAAAAATATCCTAATCCGATATTTTGGTTTATATTTTCTTATGTGATAAGATCTATTTATGCAGTTATAATATGTTATTCCTAATCATTATGTGCATCTACATTCAAGATTTTAGTTGTTTTGGATGAATAGTTTGAAATTTACAAGCGATAGTAGTTCGACATACAGTTTTGGCTATATACGGTGCATTTGGGTATGAGTAATCTGGTACACATTCCTCTAGTGTTAAGAGTCAAACTTTACAATTTTGAGATATTTCTTATAGGTGTTAGTACATTCTATATTTCAGATAGTGTGTTGTTATATGATCAAATCAATCATTGGTGATTGATGAGTTGGCTTATTTTGTGATTAGGTCTAATTCCTACATGACCTAATGCTTGATAATATATGTTTTGTTTATTAAATATGTATTGAGGTTATTAGTGAGATCTATTTTAGGTTCATGCTTACCTAAATCAAGTGTTGCATGTTTTGTTTAATTCCAAAGATGTTTTTGATTTAGGTATGGAGATGACAAGGAAATTTTGATTTAATATAGGGCTACATCTAATTAGGCTAACCTATTGATGTATGCAAATATATTAGGTATATATGTAAGACATTTTGAGGTTGTAGGTGTGTGAAATTACAGGCGATTTGATGTGAATATGCAAATTTTGAGTGAGCATGATCAAAATTATTGTAGATATATTGTGAATATTGAGTGACTGTAAAGTAGAGTAGTGTTTTGTATTCGAAGCTTCAAAGGAAATGAATCCAACACAAGCAAGGTGCATTTTGAATCAGTTCACATCCTTTCCATGTGGGCATTTCTATTTTGTATCTATCTTTGGTTGTGGGCCATATTTGAGCCTTATTAGACAATGTGTCTTGACAACAAGTCTTTGTAATATCTTATAACTAGTTCTAATGTATTGTGAGCTAATCATCACCATGCTTTTTCCCTTTTTGGGTTTTCCATGTAAAAATATTGGTGTTCATGTGTCATGTGATCTTATGGTTGTTTCATGATTTTATTCTTTATTTTTGATAAAGGAAAAACAAGTTTTGAAGGGGTCCCGAAACCCTTTAACAACAAAGAGAAGATAGATAAGGCATGATAAAGTTTAGAACAAAAAATAGAAAGCTGCCAACAAAGATAAAAATAGAAACTAGTAGGGACCCAACAAAAATCCAACCGTTAGGCTAGGTTGCTCAAGATATCCGCCACCTCCTTCTCCAGATTGTTCATTTCTATCGTTTCTTTCTTAATTTCCTGAATATCAGTAGGGGTATTGTCATCCTTCCTTTTCATGTTAGCTCTAATTATTTTGCACAAACCTGTACCCTCTTCTAGGCTTTGTTCTTTTTCACCTTCCGCGTCCACAACAGCCCTTACTTGATAGGCCTTTTCCAAATTCTCAACCATCATGTTCATGGTACTCAGAGTGGACTTCCATATCTTGTGGCTCATTTACAAATTTTTTTGAATTGACTCTTTAACATTCTTAAGCTTTTCCTCCATGTCAGATAGCTTGCCATCATGATTACTCTTGAATTGCTACAAGTTCTCCATAGTTTTCTTAAGGAAATCTACCATATATATCTTTTCATCTTCAGTCCACAAATCCTTGGCCTTCTCTCTATCCTTGTTAGTTTTATCCATCATTTCATTCTCTTCCAACTTGTTGTTAAAATCCATTTGATTCAACTTTATCTCCTTAATATAAAAATACTCTAAATCACATTTAACTCTCTTCATCTTGCTCTACTTTTTCCCAATTGCAAATGTGCTTTAGCTCAACTTGGCTTCTTTATTTGTGACTTGCGAATTTCCCCTAATTCACATTTAATGCACTTCAACCTTAAAAGTTTATGAACACTTTGTAAAGTACACTACAAACCCAAAAAGATTTCACAATTCTCTAGATCTACATATTTTCTACCAAAGACACCTTCAACATCTTCAGAATGACAACTTACATTATAAATCCTCATGTAACTTCTTGACACCTCATATATTGGGGGCTTTTTAGATTTATCTGTAACTACTCCCCTTGAAGCCACAACTAGGTTCAATTTTTAGAAGAAGTATTTGCACTAGATGCAGGTATAGATGCATTTGTCTCATCCTTTTTCTCAGGCTCTTCACTTTTCCTTCAAATCCTTTCCATTTCTTTTCTCACCTTTGTGGGATCTACTTTGCTCATAGGTTTCTTCCCAATTTTGCTTCTACAAAATTTTGAGGTATGTCCTGGTTTATTGTAGGTGTAGCTTACAACTTGTTTCTCAGTAAACTATTTTTTTTAATCCTATATCTACACTAATTAGCCTTATGTCCAAAGATATTGCATGTATAGTAGTATCCTTGAAAATATTGAATCCATCTACTAGTATTGAATTTCTTAAACATTGTTTGGATTCTACACTTGGTAGCTCTATGTCCAAAGTTATTGTAGGCAAAGCATTTTCCAGTAAAGAATCCAACATTATAATTCATTCTATTATGGTTAATTCTACTTCTACGTTCTATTTCCTTATGACCAAAATTATTGCATGAGAAGCAAAAAAAATTAAAATATGGGTACCTTTGAGCATTAGGTTGTCAAATAAGAATCCTTCAGGTATTGCTCCTTTGGTTCTTGATCTGTTTATTATTGCCTTGACTCTTCCTTTGATTGTCCACTTTGTTGGAAATATGATTTTCCTTTGAAATTTGTCCTTCTTCAAGTCCTAGACCACTTTTGTCCTTAGAAGGTTTCTGAAATGCAATCAGCTCATCAAGATTTGTAGAACTTATTTTGATTTTTTCTTCATGAGATTTCACTTTTTCAAGATTAGATCTTAGGGTTACCACTTATTGTTCAAGCTTTGCACACTCATCAATTTTATTCTGAATTTTAGCTTTCTGACACTCTTCAATTCTTTTTTGTTCTTCCACTTGTACCTTCAGTTTGGTAATGTCTTCATTAGTCTTTTTCAATAGATCACTAACTTCTTTATGCCTTTATTTGAATTTTTTGATTTATTCTCTTATTTTTTTGATACATTTATTTTCTTCTTTCAAGTTTCCTTTCAGAGTTTCTTTCTCATCTTCACTTTTGTCCAATTCTCCAAGGGAAACATTGAGTTCCTTAGATGCATAGATTTCTTCCAATGGCATAGGATTATTGTTTTTAGCCATGTATTCAAATTCTAAGACCTTCCTCAAGTTGTAAGACTTCTTCAAAGAAACTGTGCTCTGATACCAATTGTTGAATACATTGAATACTAAGAGGGGGGGTGAATTAGTATTCTGCTAACACATTTAATTGCTAACCATCCAATTATTAAAGCACATCTAGTTGCAATTGTAAACCAAAGCGTAAAAGGAATCATAACATCTCATAACACAATGACACATATTTTTTACATGGAAAACTCAAGATGGGATAATCCACGATGAGGATTAAATCACAATATATTATAACAAGTTATAAGATATTAAAGGGCTCACTACCAAGATGAATTATCCTTGAAAGGATCACAACCTGAATACAAAATGACTTATTGCCAAGATATAGAAATTATGGCTCACTACCAGAAATAAACTGAAGAAGTACACCTTCAAAGTGTTGAGATCAATTCTGGTTAAGCTCTAGAAAATCACAATCCTACTTCAGTTATAGGTATATAGAAATTATCAATAACTTTGCACTATAACATTTGTCACATAGCTCGCATCACATCCACACTCATATGCACACAATCACTTTTTCATCTTCTTGCTTTCATATATATGGCTATATCTTCAAACATTGATTAGGTCAAACCAATTCAAAAACATTTTTGGTGCACAAAACAAAATGTATCATTCACAAATTAAGTAGGCTCAGACCAAATAAGGAACACTTTAAACACTCATAAGACAAGCAACTCTTAACCCAATTGACCAAAAGAATGTCGAACTTCTATAATTTAGATATCTCAGCTAGATCAACCAGGGTTACTGAAGACTCATTCATAGCTATACATGGTACTCATGAGCATCATATCAAAGACTCATAGAAATATTGTTTTACTAAGAGATTTTCCATATCAGAATACCGGATCAGTATAGATACACATTTTGTTGGATAGGAAAAATGAGAGGGGGGTGAATCATTTGTCACATATTATAACCTTAAATTCATTTACCAAAACTAACACATAAATTGATTAAGTGATTAACCATCAAATGCCAATGAACAAACATAGTAACACTAGATTTATGTGGTAAATCCAATGAGGGAAAAACCATAGTGAGGATTAAATCACACTATAGAGAATATCACAACCGATTACAAAAAGGATCACTACTTGAAATAAGGACTCATTGTCCACAGGGCTACAACCCAAAGGGATCATTTCCACACAGATACAAAAAAGACAAAGGGGAATTGTTATAGAAAGACAAAAATCCCAATGCAACAAAGTATTCCACCATAATCATTGATCAACTTGCATGAATGAAAGAGTTTTCCTTCTACTCATTGCATCTGGAAACTCAACATTAAGCTTTGCATTGATCAACCACACACATAACTCACACACTTTTAGAATAGCATCAAAGTTGCATCTGATCTTTCACTTATCTTCCTTCTTTTCTTATGTATAATTTTCATTTCTAGCACATTCTATATTTATACCATCTCTAACTTTGAAAGGATACAAATTAAGCCATCCAACTTCATATTCAAATTAGGTTGGCGTCAAACATCCTAGGGTGGAATTAGAATGAGGGTGACCCAAACACACACTTTATCAAGACCCATAATAGATCCAACATGCTTCATCAACTTTGAAGATATTTCTTGACACATGGTCATCCAAACTAGTGTAGAACATATAGATCAATTAATCTCAATATTTCCAAATGTCAAAACCATATTTAATAGAACCAGGGAAACACAAATCTAGAACCACAAGTCATAAGACTTCAATAAAGAGAAATATGAATCAGCAACAATTCCCTTAGAAATTAGCCAAAACACAAAAAACCATAGTTCACAATTATCGGATCAACAATTAAATACCTGTAATCTTCTTTTTGTTAGAAATTTGAGATAGATTGAATAACCCAAGAACTTTATAAGAGAAAATCAAAGGTACATAGACTGGAAAAGCATAAAGAATGCACACTAGAACTCCGAGAGATTATGCAATGTCAATATGAAAAAATTGCATGAAGAGCTTCCAAGTTGAAAAGATACAATACAAATATGCATGAACAAATGCAAGAGTATTGCAAGAATGAATGCAAATATAAGGTAGGCAGTGAGTTTATATATAACTTAGGAGAGGTGGTAGGTGGAAAATCCAACCAATAGGAATCAACCACAAAAAGTGGAGATGGACAGCCAAAAGTGGAAAGTAGTTCCACCCTTTAAGGAAGGGAACAAACCATCCCTTATCTTCTAGTTATTAAATAATAAACTCACTTTATTATCCTAAGAAAGCTTAATTAAGTGTAGGAAAAACCTAGGACTAAGGGAAAATAAATTAACCCACTAGGAAAATAAAAACCTACACCAATAGTCCCCCTTAAGCATAGCTTAGGAGGATGTGAAAGATGATGGGTCTCAAAAAATGATGCCATGTTAGATAACCATGTACATATAAAACTCCCCCCAAGGAAGAAGAAGCTCCTCATAAATAGAGAGAGAACACCCCCCATAATAGAGAGAGAAATGAAGTGGAAGGAAAAAGAATCCTCCCAAAGAGATCCAATGGTAGATGCTCGAAACTGGATGTAGAAGATGGTCCATGATCGTCCAACAACATTCCTCCCCTTAGGAATAAACATAACCAAAGGTGTATGCACACTATCTCCCAAGTCCTGAAAGGAATATGTAGGAAGAAAGTGCAAGATGTATGGAGTCTCTAAAGTTGTCTCAAGTATCCCTATGTCGATGTTGAAAGCTACCACAATCAAATCATGCATTCTATGCCACACTACTGAAGATGACAAATCAAAATCTCCTAGAGATAGATGTAGAGCATAAGCAAAAAACTCAAGTATATCCTCTGAAGATATCGTCTCCAAATGATGATCCAAATTATCCACACTCATATCAAACTATGATGAATGATCATGTAGAGAATGAACAAGAGGGTCAAAGTGTTCTCTCACAACAACTAAAGAAGAATCAACTTCATCAAAGAAAAGATGAATACACTCAATAGTGTCTCCCAAGTCTGCAATATGTGTCTACATAAAAAATTATGAAATAATTGTCATGAGATCATCCCAAGCTGAATCAAGAAGACTATAGATATCCTATTGCAAGACGTCATTGGAAGCTTTCAAAGAAGAAACTCTAAAATCTAATGTAGCAACAATACATGCAAGGACAAAAGAGTGGTCTTCAAAGAGAAGATGTATGTCCTCAATAGTTTCATCTAGATCTAAGATGAGGGACTCTACAAAAAGGAAAGAGATGTCTGGTAGAAATTGGTCCCATTGGACTGAATCCAAAAGACATAAATGATCATGTTTTTACAGAATCACTGGAGGCACTCGAAGAAGCATCTCTGGAATTTGAATCTGCAATAGGTGATGTCGATGTAATCTCAACATGAGGATGAGAAGAAAGAGAATTTTTTGTGTCATCTGAACATTCAAGATGTGCATAATACTTAATATCCTCTAAACTATCATCATCATAGGGTATATTTTTTGCATCATCGAGTGGAATCATGCAATCTATAATAGGATCATCTGGGAGTGGAGAAACATGAGGGTCTTCAAAAATCTCCCAATTCTCGGTCCAAATTGTGCAGGGACATTCTATGCCATCTATAGACAACATAGTGTCATAATCAACATGACAACCAATTATTCCTATTACATGGTCAATTCTATTACCCCAAACATTCTTCTTATCAGGTGTGTCTAGTTCAGGCATGAGTCCATAAAGGTAAGGAAAATTTTTTAGCCATCTGAAATGGGTTAAAATGTTTTTTTTCTAAGACTCATAATTAGCCTTATCCAACACTATCACATAAGGATGAGTAGAAAAATCCATGATACTATCCTCAAATTATTACAAAAGAACACCAAAAAAAGAACATCAACACACTCCCACCCTTTTCACTAGTATCAAAGATCACCCCCCGAAATATTATAAGGTTGGCACTTTATAATTTAGTGCGTTACAAAACCTTTTCCAACATACAATGCACAATAGGCTCAAGACAACCAAAATTAAAAATTTTGATGCAAAATGAACTCGAGAAAAAATCAGAAAAAATTTGCTTTATGGCTGTTTAGTGCTCTTCAAGACCTTTCCAATGCCTATTCATTTCAAAAAAATGGAGCACTAGGGAAAAATTTATGGTTTGTTGAAGAAATTGGCACAAGATAGCTTCAACCTGAAATCTCTGGTACAAGATGGCAAAAGATCTTCTCAATACCTCTATGGATGGAAAGTGCTCATCTTTAGCTTTCCAATGATATCTTATTTTCTGAAATCCAACACCCAAAACAAAAGATATGAATTTTTAAAAAATTGGTTGAATTTAGCTTGGAGGAAACAATTTTTTCTAGCAAAAAAAATTATTTCTGATTTGATTTCTGAAAAATCTGCTCGCTATTTGTAGACAATAATAGAAACCCAAAAACATTTTTAAGCTAAGAACAAAACTCAGAAATCATTTTTTTGATCCAACAAGCAAAAAATGAAAAAATGATATTTTTTTAACCTTTAGCTAGGAGAAAAATGACGCATGATGTTTTTTGTAAAGCAATTTTCTTCAAATTTGTACAAGATATGAAAAAGTAAAAGATACCCAGTTGAGATTTCGACCTTGGCTAGAAAACCCATAAATTTTTTTTCTCAAAAATGAGTGTAAGTTGGATTTTTTGAAGCAAAAAGCAAAATGGATCCAATGAAAAATGAATTTCTTCAAACCTCTGCTTGCAACTATGTCAAATGATCTCCAATTTGGATGAAACAAAATCCAAATCTGACTTTCTTGAACCTTCAAGACACGTTGGAATTGTCAAAAATGCTACCAGTATAACTAGAAATGCTGCAATCACCTGGATATCACAAAACACATATGCAAAATAAAGAGGTAATTAAATCTTTGCAAATCCTTTCTGATTCTCCAGTCATTCAAGAATGCAAGAGAATTGCATACGAGAATTTACAATATTTTTACAAGAAACTCAATCTCTCAATCAAGAATCTAAGAACTTAGATTTCTCAAAACAAAAGCTCTGATACCAAAATCTGAAATAGATTGAATAACCCAAGAACTTTATAAGAGAAAATCAAAGCTACATAGACTGGAAAAGCATAAATAACCTGAGGTCAACCTTGATTGTATACACTTTGTTATATATATGAGCAATGGTATTGTAACTTAGTTGTTGCAAAATATTTTCATTATCAAGTTTCCTTTTACATGATTCTAAGATAAGGATGGGTTTATTTTGAACTTGCAGTTGTTGTGAGGGTGGATAAATGATAAGTTCAGGATTGGGATATTACTTTAAGGGATATCTAATGTGCATAACATCAAAAGTCTTGTCCTTATTTTTGTGATATCTTAGTGAAGGGGAGTCTAATTCCACTTCATCATCTTAATCTAAGGAAGCCTCATTATTATTATTTGAAATACATGTGTTAATGTTCTCATTTTATTTCACAATGATATCTTCCCTAGTAGGAGAGTATTTAGGAGAGAAACAAACTAGATGTTCATGATATTAAAATTTTGGTTCATCTAAAATGACTTCATCACAAGTAAGGGAGTTATCAATGGTTGGATTTTCTTACATATCAATAATGGTATTCTCTTGTTCAATAACGTTTTCCCTAGGATTTTGATGGCTCTCATCGATTTGATATTCTAACACCAAGATATCTTCTTCACCAATAGTATTATTAGGAAAAGGCCAAATTTGATTGTTATGGTCATCCATGATTTCATCCTTTTTCTCTAAGGTCTCATTCTCTTGTGCCATAATATCTACTCTAGTAGGAGAGCTTTTAGGAGAGGAGCAAACAAGAGGTTCATAACATTCCATGGTTATATTTTGTAAAGTATCTTCTTCACAAATAGGGGAGGCATTAAGAGAAGAATAATTATTGGTTTCAAGCTTACCAATGATTGGATCCTTTTGTTCAAATAGACCTTTCCAAATATTAGAGACTTTAGGAAAGAGAGAAATAATGCTATAACTCTCAATCATTAGATCTCTGAACACCAATATATCCTCTTCATAAAAAAAAATTCAGGATCGTTCATGATTGTATCCTCTTTCACTAAAGAATTCTCAAAAATAGGGAAGGTGTTGATAGGTAAAGTAATGTCAATGATCTCATCTTATTGTATCATAATATATTCCCAAGGGGGTGAAGGAGAGGGAAAATAATACTTTCATTATTCTCAGTGATTATAACTTCTTTCACCAAGATATTAGGAGGGTAGCTAACATGCTTTCCAAAGGTTTTATTTTGTTTTCCTAGATTATGCTCATGAGTAGTGAAAATAGAATCATCCAAGCCATGTGATACTCTATGAACACTAAATTCTTGAAAATGAAACATGCTAACATGAAAAAGTAAGCTATCTAACTTATGAAATGCTTCAAAAATGTAAAAAAAATGTTCTACATATCTAAAGATTTTTAATACTAAAATGAATTTTTGTAACGCTTTTAAAAATGACTACACTAAATGGATGATTTTACCTAGATACATAAAATATAAATTCCTAAAACTTTCTATACTGATATAGTAGGTTACAACAAGCCTAGGAAGTATAGAAAATCGCCAGAAAGCTCAAAAAAGTTGGTTTTTTACGCCTCCAAGAACTGATTCGCCCAGTGGTGAATGAGTTCTAGTATGCTTTTCTTGGAAACTCTAAATTTGATATTGAAGCTTAGGAAATGTGAAAACTTGTTTCCTTTATAACCCTAATAGGGACTCATTCGCCCTATGGCTAATGGGTCCTAGATTAGGGTTTTGAAACTAATTTTTATAGACTTTCAAGTATTTTCTAGTGATTTTCAGATTTAGGTCTGGTACAGTAAGTTTTAGGTTCATTTTTTTCTAAATGCAATGTGAAATTTTAGTGCAAGTTATAAAAAATTATGACTTAAAACAACTAGTTTGATATGCAATGTTGTTTTAATTTTCAAATTTGCAAGTAAATTCAATATGAAAGATGAAATGCAAAATGGCTAATTTTTTATTTTTATTTTTGAGATCTAAAGAATGCAAAGAATGCAATCCTAAAACCCTATATGAGATGAAAATTTGAATGAAACTAAGACACCCTAAATGAGATAAATTAAATGCAAATGAATACAAGATATAATATAAGATGAAAAGATAATCCTAAATTATAAAAGTACAACGCTCAAGAAGTCAGGTTCACCAAAATGAAACAAAGAAAAAGGGGGGCAATGAACCCAAATGTGAGGTTAATAAAATGGGTTCACCTATCCTTTTTGACTAGTTGTTTCACTCAATTATGAGAGGAATGATGCATAAATAACAATCATAAAATAAACCTAACTATTATAACAGAAAAAAGGAAGGTTTTCAGATTCTAAAATGATGTGTACCTTGTTGAAAAAGGGTTTCGGGGCTCACTAAGGACTCATTCGCTAGGTGGATAATGGGTCCCAGTTAGGGTTCCTTAAAATCATTTTTAGGATCTTGTTCTTAAATTTCTATAGTCCCAAATTCTAGGTTCTCAACTCTCGAAAGTATGAAATAATTCCTATAGCTTAGTTTCTATGATCTTGCAAGTAAGGTAACAACTTAAATTACAAGTTTGCAATCTTGAAAATTTTTGTAGCTTTCTTTCTCCACTTGATCTTCAATCTAAAACCTACAATCACACATCAAGAGAGGAAAAATTATTGATTGTTAGGGAGTAGTGGTTTTCCTTGGTCAGACCCCATTTTGGTAATTAAACCTTGTAATGAAATATTACATAAAGGAAATATGAATGGATAACATTGTGTAACAACTCACCAATACTTAATTAAAATCTTGGAGTATAAATCTACAACTTAGCATGAAACAAATTAAATGTATGTAGACCTTGATCTTGAATTTTTATGTGAAACAATTATTCAATATGATATTCAATGCCACATCAAAACATAAGCTCAACAACATGCATGATGCACTATGCCTTTGACAAGATGATTTTACCTTTGATTGTTGCAATAAAACTCCAATAATCTTCCCTTGAATGCCTTTCAAATTGCTTTTGAATTCTCTCTTGGTCATAAGTTTTCTATTAGGAATTTCTCATAAAGTTTCTTAGATTCTTAGGATGAAACATAGTGAAATAACCTTATATTTATACTTATCTTAAGATTTAATTCCAAAAATTCAAATAACACAAGACAACATCAGGTCTAGGATTTAAAATAACTAAAATCCCACCAAGAATAAGCTCAAAAAGGGGTGTCCTAATTTAAGGAGGACCCATTCGCTAGGTGGCTAATGGATCCTAGCACATTCAACTAGGACATGCTTTAGGGTTAACACGTAAAAAGTCCTTGTGTTATGGTGTTGTGGTTTATTGCCTTATGTTATTGCATATTTCTTTTGGTTCAATGCTATAAGTGATTTAAAGATCAAGTTAATAAAGTTAAATTTTGCAGAACATTGATTCACCCCACTCTCAGTGTTCCTTGATTCCAACAATTGGTATCAGAGCCTAATTCCTTGGAATAATTTTAATATCTTGAGGAAGATCCAGGAAGGTGACTCAATGGATTCCAACAATATTCATCAACAAATTTTGGTAGCACTAGATGATCTTGATCAGTCCAAATATGAAGTCTGAGAATTGCAAGCAAGCCTCATGAATGCTGAGAAATTCATTCAATCATTGGAAGATCAAATCAATAAGTCAAGAGAAAAGAGAAAGGAAATACGTGATCAGATCAAGCAGAAAGAGAGTAAAAGAATGGAAGATGAACACCTAAGTCAAGCCTTGAAGGAAAAGATAGAAGAATGTGAAAATCTCACCACAGATAATGTTGTCCTAAAGGATGAGATGGAATCTATTGTGATGAGGATGACCAAGTATATTGAAGAGAGAAAGAAGAATGGAGAGAATTTTACTCAGTCCTTGAAAGAAAGATTTGATGAATCCAACATAATTAATGGTGGATTCAATCAGTTGGACCTTGAATTGCAACAATCCAGAAATAATGAAGAAGAGCTTGAAAGATGGATTGTTATTCTTGGGAATGAACTTGCTACTACAAATGAATACATGGAGAATTTCAAGATTAGCTCAGCTGATGAATTGATTCAAATTCAAAAGATTGTAAGTGACAAGCAAGGTCTTGGATATGAGAAAGGAAAAATCTCTGGATTTGGTCAAAGGAAATTTAGGCTAGGATATCAAATAAGAAAAGTTAGAAGGTATTTGATAAGACAACCCAATGCTCAAAAGTTTAATGGGTACTATTTTTTTTTCAATAAATTTGGTCATATGGCCGCTCAATGTAGAATTAGAATCAATCCAAGTGGTCCATAATTCTCTGGTCAATGTTTCAATTGCAATAAGTATGGTCATAAGTCAATTGAATGCAAAAATATGACACAAATTTTTCAATAGAAATGTCTGATGTTATGCCTGCAATAGATTTGGTCATATTGCTAACCAGTGCAGATCAAGAGAAAATCAATGGAATAATTGGATTGGACAAAGAAATGTCATGTGATATAACTATAACAAATCTAGTCACATTGCAAGATTATGTAGAAGCAGGAAGGGTCTGGTAACCAAAGGGAAAAGGAAAAGATACTGTGGATGAGATCAGGAATCAAATGGAGAAGAAGAGTGTTCCTGATGCAGGAAATGAATCTGCACTAGAATCTAGTGCTAAAAATTCCTCCAGGAATTAGTTTAGGGCCTTTGTCCTAGGGGGATCTCTCAAGAAAATATTTTACCCCCCTCCCAGTAGTCGGTACCAGAATGTGGAAAATTGCAATGATTGCATTAGTGATCTACATATATTTTGGGAACACTTATGGAGGAAATTTATGCAAAATTGAAGGTTCGCAGAAGAATTTTCTTTCACAGACTATGAAAACAAGGTATCCAAAAGACCTAGGGAAAAAAAAATTATTGCGATAAAAAGTTAGGTGTGCGAATGATAAAAGGTTACTTCTATTCCTCATTCATCACATTGCATTTTGAGAAGAAGTTTGGAGAGCTCTGCAAGTGAATTTTTGCAAGATACAAATCTAAAGGCGATTCGGAAAACAAACCCCAATCCGATGAAAGGTATTTATTTTCAAAACTTGTGAACTTGAAATTTCTAAAAATGGTTGCTCTGTTAGTCATTGGTATTAAGGATAGATGCTACCAAAAATTCAAATGACACCTATTCAAATCCATTGAGATAGAACCATTAGGTGCATTTTCTATTGTTTCGTATGGTGTTTTGCACATTGAAGATATTAGGGAATATATTCATGCTAATGTTGAGGAGTTAGGAAGCTCCCACTTGTTAAATTTGTACACAAATCACATTGTGGGAGAAGATCTCTATGTAATTCCTGAATTTAAGACTTTGGAGGAGAAGAAGTTCACATAGATTGTGAAGTTTCTTTTGTTCAACGAAAATGAATGGGTGTAGTACATACTAAGTTGAGTGCATGTCAAGCTCATGTGGTTAAATCAGCCCTTCAAGGTCACAAGAGAAGCTATAAGCATTGTTACTAGTTTGAATTCATCCAGTGGGTTGCCCACATTGAAATCTGTGAAGAACCAAATAGTCACTAAGGCAATTGGTTCCACTTATGAAAAAAGAGCCACGAAAAATTAATGACATCATTGAATTGGATGTAAAATTTGCTTCTATGGTTATTGGATATAAAATCTATCAATCTAGTCAGGATAACTCTATATCTAGTATTGAAATCTATACAGTTTATCAAATGATCAAGGAAAATGCAAAATATGAATTATGTGAGTTACTCCAGGGCCAACTAATTGAAAACCTTCGTAAAATCAAGAAGGACAAGAAGAAATTTTTCAAGTATGGCAATTTTCTATTATGTCTATTCTTCTACTTCAAGAATGAAGTTCTGAGAGTTGGTAAATTGCAATGGGAAGGTGACAAACTAATAGATGTTCAAATCATAGACATCTTATATAGAATTGGAGATAGCAAAGCAAGGAAAACTACTATTTGGGGCTACTTCAAAAGATTTCAGAGTGAAATACAAGCTAGGGAAAGGATTCCTAAATCTATTCTGGAAAAGTATAAGGACACTATTTGCTTCATGGTTGACATTGATTAGTGTTTGATGGAAGCAACAAAACCCAAAATATTTTGGATAATGCCTATGGGATATGACGTTGAAGAACACATTTTAGATTTGTATGCCCAACACTTCTTGAGTAAACCTTGGGATCTGCCAAAAGAAATGTTTGGTACCTTTGAAGAGAAGAATATGCAAGTGCATGAACAAATGAAGAAGCCTATGATAGTCTAGAAGGTGAGAAAGGAAGTTGAATCTTTTGCAGAAAGCATCAACATACTAGTTGAAGTAATGAGGGAAGCTAGGAAGAAAAGAGAACAAGTTGAAGAAGGGGAGTTTTCTAGAACTGAATCAGCTAGTCCAGAAACATCCTTTTCTAGATCTAGATCTACAAGGAGCTCTACACCCTCATTCAATCCTACAAAGAAATCAAGCCCAGTAAAAGCTCAAGTCAAGACATCCAGAAGAGAAGGAAAGAGGAAGAAGGATAAAAGCACAAGAGTCTATGTTGTTGTTGAAGATTATGAAGAAATTGAATTAGATGAAGAAGTAAGAGGAATCAAGCATAAGGGTATAGAGGCATCAAAAGTCTCTAAGGACAAGTCCTCTAGTGAAGAAAAAGCTAGGAAAAAGGTGAAAACTGATAGATTATGTATGACTGTAAAGGAAGTTGAAAAATATTTAATTAAGGTAATCTCAAACCACTTTATCAATGGTATGGCACTTTTAATAGTGCCTGTCAGAGAACTCTTGAAGAATCCATAATAAAATATTTGGATATTTTTAATATGAATCTCATAGAAATAATGTCAAGGTTACCTAAAGGTTTATATGAAGTCTTAGAAATGAGGAGAGTAAATGCAAGAGTTGAATATGAACGAATGAGAAAACACATACTTTCCAATCTATGTTTGGTAATGCCAATAGAAGAAATGAAGAAAATTTTGAATAACACTAAAAAGGATTTTAAGAGAAAATAGAGGGTGAATAAGCTTATGATCGGGCAGACTGAGGAAGTAGCAAAAGACACCATGAAAATTATCAATGACACTAAAAGGGATTTTAAGAGAAAATCAAGGGTGAATAAGCTTATGATTGGGTATATTGAGGAAGTAGAAAAAGACACTGAGAAAATTCTTAAGGCAGTTTTGTTGAAGAACAAATATAACATTGTCTCTAAAGAAACTCATGATCTAGAAGTTCAAGATGTTCAGGCTAATATTGAAAAAGTGAAATAAGACACAATTAAGGACACTCAAAATTCTCTAGATATGGAAGATACTAAAATTCCCATGGAGAATGAAGATCCTAAATATATGTCAACTGAAGAAATAGAGATTCCCAAAGTCAAGCAAGAATCTAAGATTGAAGAAAAGAAGGCTGAGGAAAAGGAGGTTGTTATGGAAGCAAGAGACACTGCAAAGTCAGTAAAGAAGTTTTTAGAAGAAAAATAGGAGTTTGACCTTGAATTGGTTGAAGGTCTTATCAACTTGGCCACTCTATCTCCTATTCAAAAGCTGAAGGTGGCATCATTTTCTCAGACCAAGGCAAGGGAGGAGATAGTGAAATCTCACATTGAGGACAGTGAGCTGCTAGTTCTTGCATCCGGTATCTTCGAAGAAGATCATGCCCACACATGTCAAGGGCTCACTCAATTCTCCCTCCAATCAGTTGAAGAAGCTTATCAAATCTGTAAGTACTCACTTTGAGTATCTTGAAATGTCAGTCAAGGATAAGGTCCAAAAAGAATTTGATACAAACAGTTTCAATAGATTGAAGTGTATGATTGCTAATGATAAATCCTTATTAGCATCCTATGAAAAGAACATTCAAGGTGTATTATCTGAGGGTGGAAATATCTACAAGTCATGCTTATCCTTGTCAAAATTCATTGAGGTCACTGAGAAGAAAATTAAGGACTATGAGAAATAGTTAGCAAATATTTCTCAAACCTTTGATCCTCTAACCGTTTTTGTGAGTAAGCAAGAAGGTCAAATCATATCCCTGCTTGAAAAACTTAAAATTTTGAAGCATGAAAAAGATAGAATTGTTGAAAGGGTATGTGAACTCAGAGGAATAATTGGTCCTAAAATTGAGACAATGCTTAGTGCATCAAAGGAAGCACAAGATGCTATGGTTGTTAGTGATCTGACAAATATTGACTCAGCAGAGTTACAATCCTATTTGTTATGTGGTCACATGACTATTTTGGAGAGTCTCAAAAATGGTTGAGACACTAGTTTAAGCTTGTTGAAGAACAATTTTACAGACATATTCAAGTCCATGTAAGTTAGAAAAACATGTTTATACATATATAGTTTTATATGATTTTTGGTATGTGGATTCCTTTCTTTGCCATTGATGTCAAAGAGGCAGTGTGGGACAGTGAAAAAAGTCATATTCATCTCAGGGGGAGTTGTGAATACATTTTGTTTTGAAATTTTGAGGATTGCAGTGTATTCATGTTGGGACTGATTCTGACACTTAGTCCTTTTTCACTAAGTGTTGCCATCAATGCCAAAGGGGGAGATTGTTGGCAAGAGACACTACACAAGTCATCTTGTGTTGTCATTGATGTCAACCCTAGTTAGTAATCCCATTCGCACCTCATTAATTGCTTATATTGGAAGTCAGATTGAAGATATGTGTTATCTATCAAAGCTAAACAGGGCATCTAACAGAGTTTTGTACATTGACTCATATGTAATTTCCTATTATCATTTTATGTTGTGGATCTTAGGGAAGGTCTTTTGATGTATTAACTATCTTATCTTTGAATCATCGAGCTTCACACTAATTGGTGTGCAAATTAGAAGATCTAGTTTATTGATTTTCAGTTTAATAGTGCAGAAAGGCCGACTAGATGAGTGTAGCATGTTGCGGATATTCGAGGCATAATTGTTTAAGGTGTTTCATGTTCAAGAAATGCTATTTTGGATCCTTACTATGTTTTGGCTGACATTTTTTGATTCACATTGATAATTGTCTATGGATTGGGTCGACAATTTGTGCATGTTTCATATTTTGTTAGAGTCGACATGCAATTATCCTAATCTCTAGTTGCAGATATATATAATCAAATTATTCATATCATTTTGACATATGATGCAAGAGTTAGAATGATTATAGATCGATTGTGCACAATTTCACTTGAGGAGAAAAAATATTAGTGATTCGAATTAAAGCATACATAGTTTCAAGAGCAAAATCAGACAGAATGTGAAGAATGCAACCAATGTGCTTAACCAGAACTATAATCAGGAATTAGCAGATTCTATCTCATAGTTCATCCAATCCAGTTATGTTTTGAATGTGACTATAAGACAGTGAGTCTTCTTTTGGGTAGAAAGCCTTTTGTATTTGAGTAGTGAGCTCTATGCAATGTGCCTGAATGCATGTGCATTCCATTTGTAAACACTTATTTTGAGTATACTCATATTATGGATTAACCTCCACTATGGTTTTTCCCCTAACATGGTTTCCACATAAAAAATCCTTGTGTTATGGTTTTGTGGTTGATCGCCTTATGTTCTTGCATCTTTTTTTTGGTTTAATGGTCTAAGTGGTTTAAAGATCAAGTTAATAAAGTTAAATTTTACAAAACACTGATTCACCCCCCCTCTCAATGTTCCTTGATTCCAACATAAAACACATTACAAAACTAAATTAAGACAACATTAGGCTCATTTATTGTTAATTATTCCCAAATTAAGGAAAAGGGGATACTTTTAATGTTACTACAATAGGTAGTGAGGGTTTTTATTTTTAGATGGATTTTTAAATATAATTTTATTGCATAAATTAGAAGACCTTTCTATCATATGGTGATAGATATTAATAGGTCATAAAGATTAATTTATAGCATTAGAATATTAAGTACATGATATGTGACTCTATTGCCCAAGGCAAGTACCAATCTTGCATAGTTTTCTTCCTCATCCTCAAAAATAAATATTAATTAGAAACATTTGTATGATTTAAGTTTTATGTTTATTTTATTTCAACTTCATGCCTAGATTGAAATGAGAATAAGGGGTGTACCATTCATGAATGTAGCTAGACAAACCCTTTTTTTTTAGTGTGAATTTTATCTATTGGATATTATATTGCACTTTTGACTAAATATCTACATCTAGTGCCATTTAGGATGACCCCCCTAGGTTTTGCAGAGCCTAAAGTGCAAGGGAGAAAAGTGTGAGATAAATCACACATTCATTGGCCATTGATCTTGAAATCCTTGAGCATAAGATTTGGCTATCCTTTACATGATTTCAAGTAATTAGCTAGAAAAGAACCAAGTGGGTCTTTTGAGAGCAATTACTTTCCTTCTTCTATCTTCAGAATTGTAGGCATACAAGAAACCACCATAGGATGGGATATTAGGGGAGAAAAAGTTAGGTCACTAAACATGAGATATTTTCCATTAGCTTATGAGGAGATAAGTGGGGTAACTAGAAAAAAGATTGAATGGAGAGGATCCAATTAGTGCATGAGGAAGCTTTTACATTCTAAGATTCTTTATGTGTGCATAAAAAATGTGTCAAGGTGAATGAATTTGCAATAAAATAAAACAACAAAATGATAGAAAAAAACACTCAATATTAGGTGTAGAAAGTCAAACAAGAATAAAATTCAACAAAATTAAAGTCTATTAGACTCCCAATTTTGTATATGTTCCCTTAGTCTTTGATTTAATGTGTATTCACCCGCTATTTTAGTAGCATAATTACACTCATTCAAAATTTGTGAGATAGATATAAAAATGGATAAGTGCTAGTTATATATGATGAAAATGGATGGATGGAAAACATTGAAAGATGGAGATCAAAGGTAGAGGAAGATTTGATCCTAGAATAAAGATTGGATGTTGAGGATCCAATTGGTGCATGAGTAAGCTCTTACATTCTAATATTATTTCTATGTGCATAAAAAAATGTTTCAAGGTGAGTGAAATTGTAATAAAATTAAACAAGACAATGATAGAACAAAATACTCAAGATTCAGAATAAAAATTCAAACAAGAATACAATTCAATAAAATTGAAGTATGTTAGACTCCCTATTTTATAGATTTTCCCTTAATGTTCAACTCAATGTGTACTCACTTGCTATTGAACAACAACATAATGTCACTCACTAAAAAATTGTGAGATATATATGAAAATGGCTAAGTGTTGGTATATGTAATAGAGGTGAAAATGGATGGATGGAAAATATTGAAAGATGGTGTTCAAAGGTAGAGGATGATATGGTCATCTCACCTCATTGGATGATATAAAATAGCACCATTAGGTGAGTTGAGAGGGAGATGATTCTTTGGAGTGTTGGAGATCTTTCCATAAAGGAAAGGTTTCTCCTCACACTTCAAATAGGATGATGTGATGGGAATAAAGGAATTTTTATTTCATTTTATGAAATAAAGAGAAGGGAAAATGTATTTTTAACTCCCTATGGAAGTTTTTTGAATAAAATCCCATGTGTTCTTTTCTCCCAAAATGGTAAAGTGTTAATGAAGGAGTACAAATGGTAGTTGGTCATTTAAGGGAAATCATTGACCTCTTCCTAATCATGGATTCTGGAATGTGCAAGTGATTAAGGGGGATTATATGAGGATTAGAGGATTTAATTAGGACAATTAGGAATGCTGGAGGATGGGACTAGGAGAGAGAAAGAGAGGAATTAAATAATTCTATTTAATTCCATTTGGAGGAAGAGGATAATAAATTAAATAAATATATTTATTTAATTAATTCAATGTAAGAAAGGGTAAAGTAGAATGGATAAGGTAGATAATTAAAGTATTTTATTACCTTAGGGACTTAGTAGAGATTATAAGAAAAAAATTTAATATTAATTAAATAATAGTATATTATTTTAATTAACATAGATGATGGGGAATTAGATGAAATAAGTTTAGATGAATAGAAAATTGGTGAATATTAATTAAATAATAAAAAATATTATTTAATTAGTATAGGGATCAAAAATAAGATAAGTTAGGGTAAATTGATAAAATGTAATGGTCAATTTTAGGTACTTAAATTTTCCCCCTCTTTGAAATAACATTCAAATGATTATTTTTTTGTTAGACACATAGGGAAACTGAGAGGGGGTGAATTAGTTCTATATTAAAACCTTCAAACCCTTATCAATCTTGAAACCTTTATTAAGCATTAGAAAGAGTGTAAACAAATGAAAAATCAACACATAAACAACCATACATAATAGAATGTCAGATTTTATGTGGAAAATCCTAATCGATTAAAAACCATGGTGAGGATTAAATCACATATATATGAATATTAATACAGATTACAAGAGGCTCACTTCCCAAAATAAAGAAAGGCTCACTACCCAAGAAGATCACTTATTCCAAATAGAAAGAGATTACAAAGAAAATATTACAAGGAGGTTCACTACCTTAGAGAAATAGGATAATCCACCACAACCATCTCCAACATTTAGCTCATTGCCTCTAACAACTTTAGGCACATTGAAATGTAGACACCTTCTACACACTACTTCTAGTAGTCTTATGTGTTCATTCTCGTACTCAGATCTCAAAACTTGATCACATACACATAATTTTTTACCTTTCTTCACATCACACACTTCTTCAATAAATTACCTTGCATATATATCATATATAACCACAAATAGCCTTCTCCGAGTTAGCTTCAATGGAACATATGGACCTCAAATGTGCAACCACCAAATAGGTTAGCACCAAAAACTTCCATGATGGAAATAATTGAAGGTGGACCACACTAAGGGATAACTTGGACCTAAATCCACACTGACATGCTACCCCAAGCTTCCAAAATCCATGAAGCACATCCATAAATAATGCTAACACACTAGGTTGGCCAAACTAGCATTAATGTTGTCAAGCAACCACATACACACTTCACTAGATCTGAAAAAATCATATGGACCACATAGCAACATCACACAACATCCTAGAATATTCCAACACCAACAAAATTCCCAAAATCACTGACAAAGACATATGCATTGAAAATACTATCATCTTATGCAACCAGTCAAATTTCCACTGAGCCACAACTCATGAACCAAGCATGCAAAATAGGTGAACACAAAATCATCAAAGGGAAGATAGATACAATAATCATTAGTAAATAACCAAATTATCAAGAAAAGAATATTTAATGTAGAGAAATGCAAAGAAATTCCATTTCTCCCAGACAACCCTCTTCACAAGATAAATACTCTCACATCTTCTACTACCACATGATATAGAACTTGAAAATATAAATAGAATAAATTTGTACACTTCTAAAAATAAAATCCAAACCACACAAGCACTCTTCAAGCATGAAGAAATGTGGAGCATAATACAGAACACGCCCCTATCACCTTGTACACTCTTTATACAAATTTTCTCAAAATAACCTAGAAACCAAGTGACCATGATGTATTTGCAACACTTTCTCAACACCACAAACATCTTCTCATCGTAACCACATAGAGGTTGACATAGGTTGACATCAATGACAACACTAATGACAACATAGTGCAACAATATCCCCCTTTGTCATTGACGAAAATACTTGTTGTAAAACCATCAACAATAAAAGAAACTTTGCATCACCAACACCCAAGTAGACACCCCCTTGGAAATTTCATACATTCAGATTTATTTCTCTCTCTCTCTCTCTATCTCTCTCTCTCCCTTTCTTATTTTCCCAGACTTCTCTCTCCCCCTTTTTACATTAATGAAAAAGGGAAACACTTGCACACTTCACTTATCTCTCTCTCTCCCACTTTTAGGTAGGATATATGCTCCCCCTAAGAGGTAGCCTTCATCTACCTAGGAAAAAAAAATCATCTTGAATTACACCTCTAGACAGATACACCAACTTATGCATCTAGTTGAAAGAAGGAGGAGCAATAACCCCTATTTTTTTTGAGATACTCAAATGTATCTTTTGGAAGAGCCTTTGTGAAAATATCTTCTATTTGACCCTTTGTAGGTACATACTCCAAATTTACTTTATTCTCAACAAATTCTCTCTTCGAAAGTGATACTGGATAGAGATATGCTTTTCTCTTTAATGCATCTCCAATTTTTTTGAAATGTTGATAGAACTTGTATTATCACACAAGATAGAGATAGCTTAATCATATCATACTCTGATATCTGTCAATGTTTGCTCCATCGATAACACCTATGTGCAATAAGATGTTGAAAAAATATATTATACCTCTGCAATAGATAATGACACTAAATCCTATTTCTTACTCAACCAAGAAACTAGTCTATTTCCAAGAAAGAAAGCACATCCACTTGTACTTATTTTATTCACACACCTTGCCCAATCTACATCTATGTAAGAACTCAAAGGAAATTTTATATACTTATAATACCATGGACCATAGTACAGAGTGTTCTTCAAAATATCTAACTGTCCTTTTGACTAATGCAACATGTGATTATCTAGGATCTTATTGAAATATTTCCACAGGACATATTCAATGCATGATATTTGGTCTAGTTGTAGTTAGATATAGTAATCCACCAATCATTGATCTATACTTAGTCTGATCTATCTTAGGAGATTCATCATTTTTTCTCAATTTATAACCAATAACCATGGGAGCACATATTGGTTTAGATTCCTCCATTCCTAACTTCTTTAACATTTCCTTAACATATTTTGATTGTGTAATGAATATACCTCTTTATGATTGACTGATTTGCAGCCCAAGGAAGAAATTCATCTCCCCAAAACATGAAATTTCAAACTCATTTTGCATCTCCTTTGCAAACCTTTTATACATTTCCTCCTTTACTCAAAATATTATGTCATCAACATATAAGACTAAATTATGAATTTTATCTCTCTCAACTTTGAAATAAACACTAATATCTGCAGTAACCTTTTTGAATTCTTGTTGTAATAAGTACACATCCAATCTTGAATACCAAGCTCTAGGAGCTTGTTTGAGTCCATACAATGCTTTCTTCAACATGCACACCATGTTAGAGTATTCTAATAACCAAAAAAAATTTAGTTGTTCAATGTTGAACTCTTCTTCTAACTCACCTTTTAAGAATGCATAACTTATATCTATCTAATATACTTTGAAGTCTTTATGTGCTGAAAAATCTAAAAATATCATAATAGCTTCCATTCTTGTTATAGGAATAAAATTCTATCGAAAATATATTCCTTCCACTTTTGAGTAACCTTTACACACAAGCCTAGCCTTGTTTATGATAAGTTCTCCATTCTCATTTAACTTGTTCCTGAAAACCAATTTAGTTCCTATCACATTCTTGTTTGTTGGTCTTGGTACTTATTACCATGTCCCATTCTTCTCAATCAGCCTTAGTTCTTCCTCCATTTCTTTGATCTAGTTCTCATACTTGCAAGCTTTATTAACTATTTTAGGTTCTATTTCAGAAAGTAAACAAAGGTTTACATGTTTCTCTATCATAGTAGTTTTTCTTCTTATCATCACACCTCTAATTTTGTCTCCAATTATTTGATCATCAAAATAATTTTTTGATAGATTCTTAGGAGTCTTCGGATTCTTTTGCAAAGCTTCTTCCTCTTCAAATAGCATATTCTTTTCTTTCTCTTCTTATTTTTATTCTTCTCTATAAGGGGCTTCATCAAATTCATATCCTTATATCAGAACTAAGCTTTGATCTAATTCTTCATCCACTTTGATACTTGCATTTTCAACTATTTTCTTTAGCCTTTTTTTGTATTACCTATATGCCTTACTCTTTGTAGAATATCCAAGGAATATTCCTTCATATGACCTTGCATGAAACTTTCCTAAGTTTTTTTCATCCTTCTTAATATAATATTCACTTCCAAACACTCCAAAATATTTCAGAGTAGGAGTTTTTCCATACCATAGCTCATAGGGGGTCTTTGAACTATTTACTCTTTCTTCTCATCCATTGAGAATGTAAACTACAATATTAATTTCTTCTCTCTAGTAGACATCAAGTAGACTTGATTCCTTAAACATGGTTCTTGTTACTTCCTAAACTATCATATTATTCCTCTCCATAACCCTATTCTACAGTGGAGTTCTAGGAGCTGATAAATGTCTTTTATCCCATGATCTTCACAAAAAGTATTGAAATCATTGGAGGTGAACTCACCACCATTTTCAGACCTTAAACACTTGATTTTACAATCCATTTAATTCTCAACCGTATATTTAAATACTTTAAAATTATCTAGAGATTCTAATTTTTCTTTGAGAAATATTATTCAAGTCATTCTAGAGTAATTATCTATTAAAAACATAAAATATCAATCACCTAGAGAGATTCTCATTTTGGTAGGTCCATATAGGTCTGTATGCACCAACACTAAAGGTCCTATAGTAAAATACTCCTTATCTTTGAACCTCTTCTTTGTTTGTTTTCCAACTTGACACTCTTTGCAATTTGTATTGATAGGCTTTGCAATTCTTTGCATGTCTCTCACAACACGAGTAGAGTTGATCTTCACTAGACTATTAAAATTATTGTGACATATTATTTTGTGCCATATCCAAATTTTATTAATTTGAGTCATAAATCACTTACCACCAGCACCTTTGAACAAATAAACATTCCCTTCTATCCTTATTCCTATAGCAACCATAGCTCTAAAGCTTCCTTTTTTTATTTCATAACCATTATCCTAAAACACTAGATTGTATCTGTTGCTACAAATTTATCCTACACTAAGAAGATTATGCTAGAGACCCTTGACATAAATAACATCATCTATCTTATAGTTTCCATCAAAACTAATTGAACCTTTTCCACATATCTTAGCAGATGTGTCATCACCAAAATTAATGAAACCACCATAATATTTCTCAATTTTAACAAAATCTCTTATCACTTGTCATATGATTTGAGCATCCTCTGTCAATTATCTAATATTTTCTCTCCTCTCTTGCATGAAAGGTAGTCAATATAGTTACTTCAATACTATGACTAGTTTTTAGAGCAATTTTTGTCACACATCTTTCAAGGTTAGTAGAATTAGTTCCAACATTAAAATCCATGAACAAGCATTCATCACTTCTATTATTTGAATAGTCTAATTCCTCATCATTAGATACACCACTATCTTCTTTAACATAATAACTCTTTTTAAAATATTTACCTTTATGAACATTATGTTTGTCATTTGAAATTTTTCTTAGACATTTTGGAGCATAATGACCTATCTTATCACATTTGAAACACTTGAAGGGTAACTTACCTTTATATTTTCCAGTGCCATTTTTCAGTCTCCTTACAAAATTTTCTTCCACTTCATTGAGATCATCTAGATTATATTCATCATTCCTCTCTTTCTTGTTGAGTTTAAAAGAAATTTCTTTCCTTGAAGCATCTTGTTCAAACTCTCTTAGTTCAAAAGTATTTAATGCACCAAACAATTGATCTCTAGAATATTTCTCCAGAATTTGAGCTTCCTTAATAGCAAAAACTTTAGCACTATAAAATTTAAGAAGGGTTATCAATACCTTTTCCATAATTTCACATTCCTTTAGTTTTCCATGAGGACCATTGATGCAATTGACAATTTCATCCACCCTTAGCATGTAGCCTACAATATCTTCATCCTCTAAATCCTTAGGGTTTCAAATTTGGATTTGAAATTTTGTATATTTTCTTACTAGACCTTATCATCACCTTCACAAATGATCTTCAACTTCTCCTAGACCTCTTTAGCAGTTTTGTAGTTTATCACCTTCACAAGTTATGAATCAAAAAGCCCACTCAAAATAGAATTCTTTAATTTTTCATTATTCTCATAATCCTTGATGCATCTTCACTTGTTGGAGTAGTAGTAGGTATGCTATATCCATCTTCAAATAAATTCCATACACCAAAACCTAATGAGACAAGAAAGGCTTCCATCCTTTCTTTCCAAAAGGTATAATTTTTTCCATCAAACATAGAGAATTTGACAACATTCCTATGCACCATCTAGATCTACCTCAAGCGGTTAAGGATTTTCCTAAGAACCTATTATCTAATACCAATTGTTAAACACACAAGAAAACTAAGAGGGGAGGTTAATTAGTTTTATATTAAAACCTTCAAACCCTTATCAATTTTCAAACCCTTATTAAGAATTAGCATGAATGTAAACAAATGAAACATCAACACATCAAAAACCATACACAATAGAAAACTAGATTTTACATGGAAAAACCTAATCAAGGAAAAACCATGGTGAGGATTAATTCACATATATATGAATATTTTAGTGCCTCTCATGTTTTGATACTCTTTTACTGCTTTGGTGTGTGTGTGTTCTCTTCAGTTTGATGTTCTGGCTATGTTTTGATGCATATGTGATACTATGTTTGACATCTTTTCCGCCATGTGTTGGGCATGGTAGAAAGTTATGCTCTTTTGATTATGATAGTTGGGCTTATGTGTGAGATAATCATGTTATGATGATGTTACTTTGTGGGTTATATTGATTATGTGATTCTTAGATATTGTTTTATTGTTTTTGATTTGGGTGAAGGAGACAGGGTGGCATCGCTCATTCATGAGCGCCTTGCCTCACCGTAACTCTCCTTCACAATGTGTTTTATCATGAGCTATATGTATATATATACATGTTGTTCAATGTTTTGTGTTATGTAGGAATGCAGGTACTAGATGCCAACTCCACCCACATTGTCAGGTCTAAGTGCATCCTATCTACCCAATGGTTTGATGTGGTTAGGGAGTTGGTAAGAAAGTACCCCCTCCTAAGTCAATAGTTGGTTCAGGGATTATTCTTGTCGTTTCCATTCTGCATTCGTATGGGTATGGTTTTTATTTAATCATTTTATCTCATGAGTTTTACAAGTATATTTATGACTTGGTCTAGTGATTTATGCTTTAATTAAATGTTATTTCATTATGCAAAATATTAAATTTATGAGATATCCAATGTGGCTTATGATATTTATACTTTGGAAAAATAATGAGTACATTAGCACATTATTGTTATTTTATAATGTGAAGTGGTTCTTTAAATTAAATTAATAAAATTAAAATAACATTGTTAAATATATTATTATGGTTTAATTTTGAAAAGAAATTAAGTTAGGGAAACATTATCATAATTGTCTTGGTTTAAAAA
This sequence comes from Sequoiadendron giganteum, assembly GCA_007115665.2. NCBI lineage: Eukaryota > Viridiplantae > Streptophyta > Pinopsida > Cupressales > Cupressaceae > Sequoiadendron > Sequoiadendron giganteum. The sequence goes on along the minus strand of CM021110.1, from coordinate 395,073,594 downwards.
GTGATCTTTTTTATAAAATAAACTTTAACCTAAAATATTAATAAAGTGAGATATGGTTAAAACTATTATTAGTTAATTGTTAAATTGTTAAAAGTGAATTTAATTAATTAAGATTTAAAGTATTTTAAAAGGCATTTATTGTGTAAATTTAAAATTGGAAGATTTTCTTCCAAATTTGGGAAGTGACATAATTTATGTGTTAAGTGGATTTTTGCATGGGAAGTTGCTGAAAATTCTATGACAACTGCTAATTGTATTATCTAGAAAAAGATATATTTCTAATTGTTGCTTTTTCAAAAAAGCAAGTGGGAAGAAATTGGAAGAATGGGGAAAATGTTTGCAACTCAATTTTTGTTGAAATTTTTTATAGTGGGATAATTAATTTTTGAAGTTTTTCGTTGATTGCATCAAGGAAATTCAAATTTGGTTTTGCATTGGGGTTTTGATTGAATCCGTTGTTGCAGGTGTTTGTATCTATGGTTTTGAAGATTTTTTTTTGGCTAGATTTGTGCAACTCGTCCTCGAATTGAGCTTGTGTTGGACTCCGGGTAATTCAAATTCTTATTAGATCTCTATAAATTTATTTTTTGAAAGAGGAAAAATAAATAATGTTAAAAATATATAAATTCCCTCTTTCTCTATAAAATTGTTTTACCTGTTCATGTATTTCCCTCTTTCCTCTCTGTATCTATTTCAAAAATTTATTGATCTCGTTTCTCAGTTTCTAATTTCTGGAAACCCCTCTCTCATCTAGAAATCTCTTTCGTTGATGCTCCTCTTGCCTCTGTAATTTGTTTCCCCAATTTGTTATTCTGGAAATTCATGCAATCCCCTCTATTTTGCTACAGTTGCTTTCACTGTATCTTGTTGAGTAATATATATATATATATATATATATATATATTCTGATTTATTATTGGATGTGTATTTTAATATTCTGATCAACATTTTATATATTTTGATTTACTATTGGATGTATATTTTAATATTCTAATCGACATTTTATTAGATGTGTATTTTAATATTCTAATCAACATTTTATATATTTTGATTTATTATTGGATGTGTATTTTAATATTCTGGTCAGCATTTTATATATTTTGATTTACTATTGGATGTGTATTTTAATATTTTGATCAATATTTTATATATTTTGATTTTCTATTGGATGGGTATTTTAATAGTCTAATGAGTATTTTATATATATGCATATATATGGATATATGTATGTGTATATATTTTTTGTGAAATAAGACATTTGGTTATTGTTTTGTTTTCAATTTTAGTTACATTAGATGATTTGTATACACATATGTATATATGTATATATATTTAAAAACACACACACACACACACACATATATGCATATAGTGTATAGGTAGGAAATATGAATAAGTATTTGGAAAAGAAAGAAAAATAAAAGTAAATTACTCTCTGGATAAATTTTATATTTAATGAGGAAAATATTATTGTTTTAAAAATCTGTTTGGAAAATCATTTCTTTTAGTTTGTTTTATGTGACAAAAAATAATTGCATTTTAATATTGTTGTAGAAGTTGGATTTCCTTATTTTCCAGTTTAGATAGTATTTAGGAAATATCAAGTTAACTGTTAAAAATTAAGTAGCTCAGACAGATTTTTGAACTTAGTTAAATAATAGATTTAATCTGCTTTTTATTTTGTAACTAGTTTTCTTAAATTAAAAGTTAGATTTATTTTAGTAAGGAAAATTAGAATTTTGATATTGTTGTGTGGAAAAGAAATAAAATTTGGAAATACAATAGAATTGAAAAAAATTGCATTTAGTAAATAATATATATATATATATATATATATATTGGGTTTGATAAATTAAGTTAGTAAGGTTAATTTTAAAAGTATATTTTATTATGTTTAAATAAATAATGGAATTATCATTTTGCTCTTCAAATTATCTTTTTAGCAAGTTTGTTAACTTAGATATTTAATTAGTGAATTTTTTAAATGTAGGAAGATATTTAATTAACTTAAATATTATTATTTTTGATTAAATAAGAAATATTAAGTGAAATTTTCTTATCTTGTTTTAAATTGATGAGAATGGTTATTTGATGGAGACTTAGATGATTTATTATTTAAAAGTTTTGTAGTTAATTTTGTGGTGTTATTAAATTAAATGTAATATTTTTAGTATGTCTTCCATGGATATCTCTAGAGGTTAGGGAAAATTTGTATGTTCTTCTATGGTTGCATTTATTTGGTTCATGTTGCTTTCATTTGGGAAATTAGTGGGAGGTACCCAGTTGAGGTTATGTTTCTTCTTTTTGAACATTGTGGTACCCATCTCTTCACTAACTCATTTGACCCCAATTTTCGACGAAACCTATATAATCAGATGTATCGTCGGGCACTTGTGCGAATTTCCATTTTTTTTAAAATTTTTACCCCGACGTTTGTTGGAATTTCAACAAGCTATTGTTTTGTGTACGTTTCGACGAAGATCTTTCACAAAAATTGGGGTGGTCCTGCAAAGTTAAGTTGTGGTGGGCATAAATTGAAATGAGCTCGACTATTTATTGCGACAGTGTTTTGCTCGACGGTTTTCTTGGGGAAAATTAGAAGAAACTCAAGAAGATATCGCCAGGTTGAGGGAAGTCATTGTCTTTTTCCAGAATTCATTTGTGAAGTCAGATTTGTACTTCCAGGTTTGAAAATCATATTTGAAAGCAACATCTCATCAGATTTCATTTATAGTCTTGTGCATTTTTAGAATTTCATTTCTAGATTATAGACCTGGCTTCACAAATTCTTTATAAGGGAATTGTTTATAACTGATGGAAAATTCCTGATGGATTTGGACAAAGATTATATTTGCAAGGTTTCAATTTTAACCCTAATGATCAATTTGCAATAGATTTGGGAGCCATAGCTAGATAATATCAAAGGTGTTGGTTGTTTTTTTATTGTAACCAAGTTTATCTACTAGACACATAGCATATAAAATCTCAGATAATACTACCTTACAATACCATCAATCTATATTCTAACCCAATAGTACTTATCAAATCCTTATATGAACATAGTCACCTATAACCTCACTCAAGCATTTTAATTAATTCCTTGAATTAAAACCAAAATGAGAATCACACACCATAACATTGAGATGAATAGAATAACCCTTCATCATTTTATTCAAGATAATAATATATTCATACAATGGAGATACATGACCTTGAAATGAGTAATTTTCATTCAAATGCTAGTACTATCTTCAAAATTAAGTACCCATGAAACTAAAACCTACAACAGAATGACACCAAATGGTGCAGGAGCACACCTAGGCTAACCTCCATGTTTGTTATTTTAGCCTGTACTTGACTCTAGCCAAGTCAGGATGTTAGTTTGTTTTCAGACCTTAGAAGGTCATTGCTTTTGTGGGCTAGGTGAGTTAGTCATTAGGACTAAGGTCACACAAATAGCTAGTGTTAGTAATTTAAGTTTTCTTAATGTTAGTTGTCTATGGGAGATTAGAGTCTTAAAGATGTTCTAAGCACTTAGTTGTTGTTGTAAAGATGCCTTAAGGCCATTAAATGAGTTGGTTCCTCAGAATCTAGAGGGAATAGTGGTCCTAAGAAATAGGATCAAGGCATAGAGAAAGATGCCAAATGTTGTAAAGAAGTTAGCATGGGCATGCAAATTAGTTTTTGAAAGTAAAATGGAGAGCTCTACAACAGTGTTGTCAAGAAGAACCCGAACTTTTGTGATGAAAAAGATGCTTAATAGATTGAGAGACTGAGTTTAGTATTTTTTTAGTGTTTTATAGGATTATCTTAGTCTTTTTCATTTGAAAAGCAAGTTGTTTAGAGTAGGATATTTGGTGTTAGGAAAATTGTTTTGGTTTTAAGCTCTTACTGGTTCAGTCTTGACCAGTCGGTGCTTTCATGACTCCCCCATGAAATCTAGCCTTGGGAAACACCTAAGGACAGGTGGAAATGTTAGGGGAGTCATTAGTGTATATAGATTTAGGATTAGGAATCATGAAAGAGTGGAGAGCTCTTTTTATCACTAGTCTCTAGGCGAGCAGACAGAGCCCGGTTAGAGGTCTAGGAATGTATTTGAAGATTTCTTGTAGGGTAAAGAGGTACTGTATGGAACAGGTATAGGTTCAAATAGGGTTTCATCATAGCTCATCATACTAGGTGGACTGAGGTCATGTCAATCATTTAGTTTATGGTTTGAGCAGGTTCCAAGCAAGATTACAGTCAGTCCTAGAAATTAGGCCTTTTAGCCCTATTGTCCTAAGTTGTAGGAAACTAGTGTACGGAGGTTGTCAGGCCCTAAGCCCCATTGAACCTTTTAAAACTTCCAAATGAGTATCCAAATCTGCCTTTAGTTTTGTAGGGTCTTTGGAAAAATTTAGCAAGAATTAACAAAACAGGACTGGTAAAGGCTACAAGGAATAGGCCTATTTAAGGTCTCAAATGGTGAAACCTTGAACCCGGTAAGGATAGGGTTGAAGAACCTTCTAAAATGGTTCAAATATGCAAGGTTATGAATGTTTTCAATAGGATGGGCACCCCTGCAACGAAGAATGACATTTGTGAGAAGTTAGCACTTAGAACTTTCTAAGTGAGGAAGAGAAATTGAACTTGTCAAATGGTGTTAGTCCTCCAAGGTGAAGCACAAAGGATAGAACTCTTAGAGAAGAGTTAGAATTGGACTTAGTTAATCATCTAAGTCAATCAGGACCTAGAGGAGACTAGGTTCCTAGAAGAGACAAGCTGGGTCTCTTAGTTGCAGTGCAAGCAAGCCTTGGAACACTCACATCACCAAACCTAAGAATAGTATCTTCACTATAATATCAGACTCTTTACAAATTCGCTCTGCAACTTCAGTTAGAATTGACCTAAAGATATCTAACTTGCTAATCGGCCATATTTTTGGTCTTGAAATCCTTCTTATAGGGAAAATGAAGGAGCAACAAGCATCGAACCAGAAATACACCTATCACTGGTCACTTGGACCGCCTTATGACATTTCAAAAATTGGTTACAATAGCGAAGTCTCTAGAGAATCTTCTTGTTCATCTTGTCCACTGGAGAATAACTGTTGCATTTTCCAAACTTTGAAAACTTGCACCAAAACTGCCACCAAGACATAGCCAAAATTTGTTATAACCATAACCGCTGAGCTGTTAACTGTCGGTTGTAGACTCTATCCTATTCTTGTTCAGTTAAGTACTTTTCTACCCATCCTTGATATTCCTCATCCATTGGCCAATTAAAATTTACCACCTAATTTATTTTTGCACTATAAGTTGTATACTTTACTGCTACTTGATTCACCTCCTTTTCAAAACATTCCAAAAATGTGCTACTGTTAATGATTTCATCTACCCTATCTTGCCATTGCTGCAATGATCTAACATTTCCTTGGGCATCTACAATATCTGGTAAAGATGTGCCACTCCAGTCATCAAAACTCTTTACCAACTCTTTAATCCTCTTGCTCAAATCATCAGGTAAGGCCTGGAAACCTTGCAGTGACTTCACAAAGTCTTGAGTAGGCCTTAATTGTTGAGGCCTATTAGCTGCATTTTGAGAATTTCATTTCCATATTTTGTTGTGCAAGTTCAATATTCTGATTTTAGGAGTATAACAGTTGGAAATCATTGTAAAATCAGAATTTAATAATTTCTGGAATTAGCATTTGAAAGTATTTTTTGGGGTCATTAACTTCAAACTATCTTCTCTTTTGCAGGGGTGGTTGCATGCCGATTTTTTTGGGTGTAAAATATCATAATTATTATATTTTGTTACCTGTGTACGATTAAAAATTATTGGAGTGCGTGTGAGTTTGATATTTTTTTAAGATCTAAATATTCAAGCTTGGTAAAGTAAAATCATGTCAGATAATATTAGTCTAGAACAAAATGAAGAGACAATTGCTAGATTGTGGGCTATATTGAAAAGAAAGGGTGATGGGAAATTTTATTGTCCTTGTAATAATTGCAAGGGCTTAAAGACGAGAAGACTTTTAATCACAACATCTGAAAAACATTGTAGGCAGCATGGTCACGTTGAAGGGGGGCATGATTATCGTCCATTGGTAAGTTGTTCATTATATGTGTTTATATTGATTGAATTTGTAAATGTTTATAATGTTTTAACATTTGATATATATATAATATATCACTTGATCATGATCATGGTTTATTTGTGTCTATCATCATTATAAAGCTGGGGCACCCTAGGGCACACGATATGAATTATCACTGCCCAGAGAATGTGGTTTTGCAAGTAGAGGAACATGGAGTTGTGAATATCAAAGATGAAGTTAATGATCCTATGGAAGAAGATGATAATGCACTAGAAAACACAATTGAAGATGATGGTACAAATACATTGATCCATGACACATGTAGTGGCACATCTGATCATGTTGATCGAGATGACTTTGATGATGTTCATGATTTACCTGTACTTGAAAAGGCATACAAGCCGCTTTATGAAGGCTCCCAAATAGCTCTTCTCTCTGATGTATTGTTGCTGGTGAACTTGAAGGCTATGAATGGTTTATCCAACATAGAAATCTAACGGATGTTAAGGTATGTCATATATGTCATTTTTTTTCATCCATTTTAATTGTTGTTAGTTCATCGCTAGTAAATAAAGGATGAAGTATGTACCTTTAATATTCTTTATATTAAGAAGTTATTTTTTGTTGTAGATTGATTGGTGAATTTTTGTTACCACCATCAAATATTTTACCTCGCTCATACCGAGATTTATCTAGCATTATGAAAGATATTGGAATGGAGTATCAAGCAATAGATGCATGTCTCAATGATCATATTATATATCATAAACAACATGGTGCCATGAATGCAGAATGTCAACCTCAGTGTAGATGCTCCAGATGATCAACTACCAAAAAATTTTACCTACCATAAGGTTCTTAAATTTCTATATTCCCATTATTCCATGTATCACAACAAATTGTTACGAGGTGCTGAGAAGCTTGAAATCAATTTATGGATTACCATGCATGCAATGAAAGTGGAGGATAAAGTTCTTTGAATTACTGGATGATTACGCATTAGGGACATGGAGGAAAATGGCACACTTTAAAGAAGAACCTCGTAATCCCTGGGAGAAGGACTTTCATTGGCGTGAGGGCGGTGTGATCCCATTTGGAAACTAAGATCTACCTGGGTGTGGCCTGTTTTTGTTATCAACAATAACATTCCTCCATGGATGTCAATAAAGAGGGAGCACATAATGTTGGCAATGATTGTTCCAGGTACTTTTTTACATCAATTTTCTTTAACGTAGTAGCATCTCATTTGTCTTATTTCTTGCATAATGACTTATATGTTTTTTCATTTAATAGTCGTGTACATGAATTTATATATATTGCAGTAAAATGGTTATAATAATTATGTAATGTTTATGTTCATTTAACTAGGTAAGTACCAAGTTAAAGATATGAATGTATATATTGAGCCTCTTATCGACGAGTTACTAAAGTTATGGAATGGCGTCACTATGTATGATGTATCTAGACCAATAGGACAAAGACAATTTCAATTCCATGCAATGCTTGTATGAACAATTCATGATGCCCCAGGGCTAACACATTTTTCTAGTATGTTATAACATTCGACTACATGACTTTAACAATATTTAATTTTATGAAGTAGATATCATGCATGTTTTTTAATTAATCTATTCATTATATATAATTATAAAAATTGACATATTTAATCCAATTATATATGATTTGCAGGTCTTCAAACAAAGGAAAAATTTGCATGTCCAATTTGTGGTCCAAAGATGAAATCTCGTCATTCAACAAGTTTAGGAAAGTAGGTGTTTGATGAGTATAGGCACTTCCTCCACATAAATCATAAGTATCAAACTACTGAAAAACATCTTTTCAATGGGAAAGAAGAGACTACATCAAAACCATGAAGAATGACACCTCGCCTATGGAAGTTGGAATATAATAGAATTAATCGTCAAGGTTATACATCGGATCAAATTGTTTATCTATCATTTATGATATGTTTTGAATTTATATTTTTATTTTGTGATCATGCTGTAATTGACAATGATTGTCATTGTTAATTTGTTTAACTTATATGCTTCATGAAGGTCGTCAAGGCATTAATGGTCGACTTCCATAGGGACTGAAAAGTTATCCTAGACAATTTAGTAGGTTTCCCTACTATGAGCAGCTACAAATTGTGCATTTGTTTGATACAATGCATATCGGAAAGAATATGACATAAACGTTATGGAAAATATTGGATGGAAGGCATGACAAAGAAAAAATTGTCAAAATTTGTAGTGACATTTAGGAAGCCAGTCATGCAATGAAAAATGTCATTCAATTAAATAGCGATGGAGACCAAATTAATATAAGTGCCCTTCCTTGGTTATTAACGGAGCAACAAAGCAATGCTATAAAACAAGTCATACGAAAAATTTGATTTCCCACAAGTTTTTTTGTGAACATAAACAATATCATAACAAAGAAAGGTGAATTTGGGTTAGGGATGAAAATGCATGATTGGCATACCTTCATTAAGGTAATTATTTTGGTATATTATATATATATATATATATATTTGTATACTACATGTACTTTTCAGTGTATTATGTTTACTACTTTTGGAAAAATATTAATGAAAAGATCATTTTATAATTGTTGCAGTACGTTCTACCTCTATTTCTTCCAGACAACTTCGACAACAATGTCAAGCAAGCTATATATGATCTTGGAAAATACATGAGGTAAGTAGCAATATTTGTTCAATTCGTTGTATATTTTTGTTAAATCTCATTAATATATTTGTGACTTGAATCACTTGTAGATGGCTATCATCTAAAGCAATCCATAAAGAAGATATAAATTATTGGAAGAGAAGAATTCCTCGTCTAATGTGTGAAATGCAAAAGTGTCTACCTTCGACATTTTTCAATGCACAAGAACACTACCTCATACACCAAGTTGAGGAGATTGAATTGTGTGGACCTATACACACAAGGTCAATGTGGATGGTTGAGAGGCACTTGAAATTTTTGAAGGCTTTGGTTAGAAAAAGAGCACATCTTGAGGGTTCTATGGTGGAGGGATACATGGTATACCAGACCATGGTGTACATTACTGAATATCTTCCTAAGTTTGCAACAAAGATGCATGTAGATCGCATTTGGGATCCCAACTCCATTAACAAATTTGAAGGGGAGTACTTGATGGGGAAAGGTAGATTGAGGAAAGTGTCAAGTAATTATAAGATGGTCATGGAGATTAATTACAATACATTTTACATTTGGTTTTTATGTATATTGTACTTATTTAATTATTAATCTTCAATATTGATCAATTATAAATTAAGGTCATATATCGTGGTAATTAACTAATTATACATCGTTTGTGAATTTCAATTTTTTTTGATATAGTTGGTCGAGAGTGAGATGCACTACATTTGTACGTCGCAAACAATCTTGATTGGATGATGGTATGGATTGAACGATGTCAACAATCTAGTCGCGTATTAACATGGGAAGGTGTGGCTTCATTGGTTAAAGAAGCTCATTGTAATGGAGATTCCAATGTTACACCAAGGGAAATTGATTTAGCATATAGTTTAAGAGATAAACAGGTATGTATAAATATATTAATCACCCATTAAATTTAATTATTTTGAATTATATTGATGTATATATATGTTGAGATTTTTTTCTTTGCATACATTCGGCCAAGAATAAATATGTTTATCAATTGACCATATTGCAATAAGTTTTGCATGTTTGACATATTGCAGGTGAAACACCACAAGGCTATGTGGTGCAATGGTCATAAATTTTGAATCAAAAAGTTGGATGACACAAAGAAAACTTGTGATTCTGGGATATCTGCAGTCTTCCAGGTGACTAATGTTTCATTTGGAAGTGACATACATCCAGAAGTCTCAGAAAATCAATACTATGGTATTTTGGATGATATACTTGAGTGTGAATTTAAGGGTACAGGCTATGATTGAATGAAAATGATCCCGAGAGAACTGTTATTGAACATGATAATGGATTTACCATGGTTAATATAAGGTATTTTGAGTGAGCTGGAAATGAGACCTATGTTCTTCCAAGCCAATGTGAGCAGGTATTTTACTCAGAGGTTCCAAGTAAAGCGGGTTGGTCATATGTTGTTAGACATGATCCAATAGGAAGGCTGGTAAAGTATAATGTGGTGGAAGAAGAAGATACTGAAGAAATAGAAGATGATGTAGATGATGATCAGGATCAATAGTTAGTTGATGATGTGCCTGACGAAGATGTTGAAGAGAAGGAACTAGATCATGATGATGTAGGATTTAATGTTCATGAAGATGATATCCATGTGGATGATGACATTATCAAAACTGATATCAATGACGATGATGATGATATGACCAATCCTTACAATGTTGAATCTAGATCGGATGATACAGACAAAGAGTTGGATGAAGAAGAAGATCAATGACATTAATTTGTATTATCTATTTGATATTAATTTCTTGAAAGAATTATATTTGACTTATGTGGTTACATAATTAATTTATGATGTTTTTAATTTTAATTATATTTGAATTATATTAGAATATGTTCAGTTAACAGATGTAAAAATAAAATGGATAAACCAAAAGATGAAAGCGTGAGACCACTGCCTTGTTGGGTGTATGGAGTCTAATGAAGATCTATAAAAGTGTAATATATGATGGCAATAATTCAAAGTGTTTGGCACACAGATTTAGTTTATAACTTGTATATATGTGCAAGTAAATGACTGACAAACTCTATTAGAGATAGAATGACAATCCTAGTTATGTGATTCTTCTTATTGATCCAATTAATACTCTTTAGTTACTGTGATTGACTAGAACGGTTTAATCTTTACTTGAAAGAACCAAATAATCACATCACACAAATACAATAAATGTGTATTGGTAAACTGAATATATATATATATGCTTGATATATCAATTTAAACAACATAAAAGCATCAATAGTATCAACTACTTGGAGCATGAGATGATTACAATGACATTTCACCACTTAAGATAGTCATTTAATTTGCAATTTGGCATCAAGATCTAAGCTAAGACAAACAGACACATAACCTTACAAACACATACAATTTAGGCCAGTGCCATATACTATTGGGGAGTCGAATTCACAAATATTTAGATTTCCATAATAGGTTCAAACACATAACATATAAGATCTCTGACAATATTGCATTATAACAGTGTCAATTTCTATCCTAACTCAATACTTCTTATCAAATCCCTTTACAAACATATCCATCTATGACTCCATCCAAGCATTTTAATTTACTCTTTGAATTAAAGCAAAAATGGAAATCATACACACCATAACAGTGAGATGAATGCCATAACCCTTGATTATATTATTCAAAATTGTGATATGTTTATACAAAGGAGATCCATGAGCTCTAAATATATCATTATAACTCAAATGCTAGTACTTTCATGAAACATCAAACCTTCATGTTGTTGGAACTATCAAATTTTGACAAATTCATTATTTCTTCATGATTATTAGTCTCCCAAAAAAGATTCATAATGTAGGCAAAAAAATCCTCACATAGCATATTTTACCAAAATCCGATTTAAAATTGTGCCATAATGCCCCATAAATTTTATTTTACATTAAAATCTTTACATATGAAAATATCGGCATAAGTTGATGCAGGTCTCATCAATGATAATATACATATCCTAAATGTATTGACAAGACATCAGAAGGGTCACACCGATCAAGTTATACACATAGAGAATATGGGTTTGTATATCTTATCGGCAAGACAAAAAGTATCGACGTGACGATGTAAGGTCACATCGAGCTAAATTACCTTGTCGATTGGAGTAACGTAAATTCTATTGGAGAGACTTTGGTCATCGGAGAGAGATTTTAAAACATTGCCTGTAGTGTTATTAGTCTTTCCAATAAAGCAAGGGGAGGACTCACTCAGTGAGACAAACGATGCCGGGGAGAATTCAGAAAGTCTTACCGACCCCTCGGGTTACACCGACAGAACTGAACATACAAAGATAAAGGGTGTCGAGAAGACAATGCGCATGGTCTCGCCGAAGAAAAAGCGTATCGGTGAGACATGTCACCATGGGGAGATCTAAGAGACATCACGACAAGTATCATTTTGTCGGAAAAACAAATACTTGGTCATGGCGACATAAGTCAATAAAGGGAGCATCTCGGTGAGACGAAAAGCTTTCGGAGTAAGGTGAAGAACTGTTGGCCCGATTCATTAAGTTTGGGCGATATTTTTTTCGGTGAAGGTCATGGCAATAAAAAAGTAGAAAGAAAGAAACTATCGGGGAAACTGTAAGATGTCTTAGCGGATGGGTGAACATTTAACAGGCGGATCGACCAGAGGTTTGAAATGTCTTACCGATGTGATCTTATTGGCGAGACATCAAATGGGTCATATCGATAAAGTTATACACTAGGAGAATGCGGGTTTGTATTACTTATCGACAAGACAAAAGGTATCGACGTGACGGTGTAAGGTCATATCGAGCTAAGTTACCTTTTTCCGATTGGAGAAAAGTAAAGTCTATCGGAGAGACTTTGGTCATCGGAGAGAGATTTCAAAACACTGGTCGAAGCGCTATTGGTCTTGCTGATAAAGCAAAAGGAGGACTCAATCGGTAAGACAAATGATGCCGGGAAGAGTTCATAAAAGTCTTACTGACCCCTCAGGTTACACCGACATAATTGAGCATGCGGAGATAAAGGGTATCGATAATACGATGCTCGTTGTCTTGCCGAAGAAGAGGCGGACTAGTGAGACATGTCACTGCGGGGAGATCTAAGAGACATCATAGCGAGTATTATTTTGTCGGTAGAACAAATTGCTTGGTCTCAGCAACATAAGTCGATAAAGTAAACATCTCAATGAAACAAAGTACTTTCGGAGTATGGCAAGGAACCGTTCGCCTAATTCATTAAGTTTGAGCGATAGTTGTTTTGGTGAAAGTCATGGTGATATAAAAAGAAAAAGGAAAGAAACTATCGGGGAGACTTGTGATGTCGGGGAAATTGCAAGACGTCTTGGCGGATGGGTGATGTTGAACAAGCAGATCGGCCAGAGATATGGAATGTCTTGCCGATATGAGCCCTGATGTGAGTGAGAATTTCAAAACAAAAAAATTGTAGCATTCATGTCTTGATCGATAAAGACATTAATGGCACCATGAAGCGTAGGAGATTTTGCATATCAGGGTATGATCAATTGAAATCATTGTCTCATAGAATTCAAAGCGAAGGAGAGCAAGGGAACCAACAAAGCAATTAAGGCATTCACCTGGCTTGAGTTTGGAAGAAGTTACAGTAAGTTTCTCGTCCTCTCAGAATTCATAAAAATTTGAATTATGGAAGGCACTGGTTCAGGAAAACTAAAGGGAAGAAAACCCGGGGAGGGAAGCCAATCAAAAGCAAAAAAGGAAAAGACTGAGTTACAACTAGAAGGTACTGAAACGAAGCTAAATCAAGACCTCATAGACCAGTTACTTGGTTCTGGACCTAAAGCTAGGCGTTCTACACAGCTCAAAGTGGAAGTTGACAAATTGGACGACAAATGCAAATTTATAGGTGATGTCTGGACTCCGATTAGAGGCTATGAGTTATTCAATTTCCATTACCATAGGAGAAATCACTTTGAGCCAGTATGCAATCCATGGAGGCTCAATTTAGGGAAATTAGTGTGCCCTAATGTTTTTATTGACGTCAAACTGGTAAAATTGTTGGCCGGACACTATGATTCGAAAAACAATGCTATATGTGGTTTGTCAGGGAATCCATTGATACATGTATTTGAGAATGCAATTGTTGAGGTTTTCAGAATGGAGGGAATATGCAGTGAGAAAGTAGTGAGTGAAGAGCTCGATAGTGAGTTCAGAAGGATGGACACCATTTATAAAGGGTGGAGGTTACCTCTGCACAGAATTAGGTGTCATGGAAAACCTACTCCAATGGAAGATAGTGAGGGGCCACCCTTTCATGTAGACCTCTTCGAACCTTACCTAAAATATACTTACTACTCAGTGGGATAGGTATTAGGGATGGAGGTACCTGAGCATATGGCGGTTGTGCCCATGGTGATTTCTACAGACATTCAGTATCACAATTCCAGATCATTTGACTATGCTGCACATGTTTTTAAGGAGTTGGATGCAGGTTTGATGGCGATAAAGAGTGGTGCTTCTGTTCTCCATCTCAGAAATTACTCACTGCTGATGCACTTAGTGTTGTATTTTGGACAAGAGTTAGGTTTATGGCCCCAGGAGCTAAGGATTTCACAATCTGACAAGGAAGGTAGGCCATTGCCTGTTCAATTATGGACTGTTGTTTGGGACAGCAGGTTTGCCAATTCAAATTTCTTGCATTTTGAAGAATTCTTTGTGAAACCCTTGTATAGATTTTTTAGCCATCCTTGTGATTATTCTTTATCCGAACAAGTAAAAAGGTTTCTTAGGCCTAGAGATTACAATGGACCAATTAACCACAACTGGGGGGATTGGTATTGCTTAGAGAATGCCACAATGATTAGGGTTTATGGCTTTGAGGATACACCTTTCATTCTGCCCAGAACTCTCCCGAATAGAATTGCATACCTAGAAATTGTTAGGCAAATGGATTACTCTAGTGTTATGAACTTAAGTTCATATGGGAAATAGGATTTTATGCCCAGTACATTGTGTTTTAGTGATTTCACTGTATTAGCCAAGGAAGGTTATGATCTTATTCTGGACAAATTATTGCACTACAACATGAGAAGAGAACTAGTGAGAAAGAACTTTGACCTAGAAGGGTATATCCACTATGCCAGAAAAAAAGTAAATCTCGGAGGGTACCATCATGTGCCCTTTAAATATGATGACATAATCAGAAACCTGGAGGCAAAGGAAGCTGAAATTGTGATTGAAAAACATAATCAGGAGTTGGTGGATGGTGAGTTGTTATCCTCCATTAAGGGGATTTCAAAAATAGACAGGCCACAAAGCTCATCTGGGAAAGTTTCAAGAATGAAGACTCAGGAGTATGCCTATGTTGCTAGAGAAAAAAATGTTGAGGAAACCATGGATGTAGATACAAGACATGAAGACTATAGGTCTTTCATATCAGATGATGAATTTATAAAGATCTCGGAGTTTAAGACATTTTTATATAAGCAAAAAGGGAAAGAGATAAGGGGACAGGTTGACAATGTCACTCCAGGGAACGAGGATCAACTGTTAAAAATCTTAAAGGATGAAGTAGACAAAGAGATGATTGACATGACCCTTGAAAAGGGGAGGGGGCTGCTTGAAAAAGTAGGTGTTATGATTTTTCCAGGTTTGGATATGAATTTTGTATTAGTTTTTGATAGTTTCTTAAATGATAACAATGCTACCCACAAGCTCAGTATAGAGAAGGTGACGGAGGTATACACAGGATCAAGATACAATCCTGATGATGAAACATTGATGATTTGGGCCTTGTATCCTCCTCACAAGAAATCAATTGTTATTGATACTGAAAAGGCATTCAGACATGTCATGACCCTGAAGGCTGGAGAGGTTGATCCTGTAGCGACTGCTGATATTGGGATAAATATAGCCAAGTTGAATAAAGCCCAAATCCAAGCATTGATAAGGGAAAGGGAGATGTACAAAACCAATAATGAGAGGATGTTGAGAGAGAATGAACACTTGAAAGACTTGATAGGTGGTGTAACATAACCAACAAGGATGCTCACCCAAGGTGAGAGTTCACAGAAAAAAGACCATTGGGAAGGGTCAACTGCATACTCTCAAGGGAGAATGGATACATTTGCTGCAATAATAAAAAAAAGGCAGGTTGTTTTAACCACTTGGTTAAATAAAATCTGGGGAAAACATTCACAATACGTAGATGCAATAAAGGAACACAGGAGAGTGGATAGCAGAATTCAGGAAAGAATTGAGGCATTGGAGCAGGACACTCCTAGTAATGAAGAGATTGAAAATGCCAATTGTATTATGGATAGGCACAGGGATTTCTTTGAGGAGTTACAAGGGGATATGCAGGGATTGACAGAGGCTGCCGAAGATAGATTGACCAAGTTATGTGATGATGAAGGGAAAACGAAGGAAGCGACTACATGGAAAAGTGAGTGTGAAACAATACTCCAAGGGATGCTGGAGACAACCACTGCGAAAGATGTGATATTGGATGCAGCATGTGAGCAAAATGAGTGAATGATAATGATGGAGATTGTGATCCGCAATGTGTTGGGAGATGCCGACACTCATGAGTGCGAGGATTATACGGAGTATATGTCTGCAGTCCATTTGTGGCTTAAGAGAAATTAGTTAATAGTGGATTTGTTAAACCTTTTATGCTATAAACCTTTTTGAAAAGGCACATCCTTTTGCAAACTAATGTATAAGTATCCGTTGTTGGATAAATGTAAAGGGGTAGAAGATAGAACTAGAATAGGATAGACTGTTGTAAGCATTAAATTTTCAGAAATGATGACATTCAAAGAGACTATGTTGCATGTATGAACTTTGAAGGAGATAATGAAAGACTGTTGATTTAGTGGCTTCATTCTGGTATCAATTGTTTGTTGGATTCTTGCGATTATTTGATTGTCTCCAATCTGATGTTTCTTGGTTGTTTAAATTGAAGTATCAAGTATATATTCGATTTATCAGTACACATTTGTTGTTTCTGTGTGATTTGGTTTATTGGATTCTTTAAAGAAGAATTAAAATTCCTTTCAATAAATTACAATAATCTGGGAATGCCATTTGGATCAATAAGAAGAATCATATAATTAGATTTGATATTCTGCCTCAAGTAGGGTTTATCAATTACACTCTTGCATGTTTATACCAGTTGTAAACTCATAGTTATATGCCAAACAATTAGAGGACCTGCTAGATAGAAACCATTCATTAAAGGCTTTCATTTGACTCCGTTTTACCCAATAAGGCACCGGTCTCCCTTATTTACATTACATTAGTTTTATTCATTTCATTTAACATCTCTTAATTGAACATATTAATTCACACCTTGATATTGCATATACAATTTATACCAAAGTAGGATCATATCTTTCCACTGTTAAATTGTCATTTGTGGATAGTTAGCTCAAGTAGGAAACATAAATTGAACATTTTAATTTAGTATAAGAGTCAACCAATCATAAGGAAAACATAATATGAAGATGAATTTTCTCAAATCTTGTGGTTGTAGATGCCCTTTTGAAATCTATGCAAAATGTGAGAGGATAGACAAAGCTCGTGAACTATTTGACACAATGCCTCGAATAATTGTAATCTCATGGAATACACTCTAATTAGAAAAGTCTCATCACTTCCCTCATAACAATCTATCACTTTGTTTTAGTGTCTATTGTGTTATACCCAATTTGGGACATGGGGTATAACAAAATAGACACTAAAATAAATTGAGAGATTATAATTCTTTGAGACATTTTGTCAAATAGTTCACAAGCTTTTTCTATCCATCCACATTCTATATAAATTTTAAAAGGGCATCTACAACCACAACATTTGAAAAAATTAATCTTCATATTATGCTTTGATGGATGTCTATACCTTGTTCGAAATCTCCCATATTAAGGAAACCAATAAGGATTTTGGTGAAGGTTGTGGAATTTTTCTCTGCATCTACCAATTGCATTTGTTTGAAAGTTTCTAAAACGTTTTCAACAAATCCATTATGTGTATATTCTAAAATCATTATAGTACACAATTTCACATTTATTTGGCTTTGCATCTACCAATTGTATTTTCTTGAATTTCCCTACAATATTTTCAATGTAGATCTCTTTTGTGGATATCTTATAGTCCCTGTAGTCCACATCACTTTGTTTTTGGAAGAAACTATTACCATATATTTATTATTTATGTTCTTATTTTGCATACATGTTTATAAGTTTGATATTACAATTAATAATATTAATTTTGGCAAGACATTCAAAGATTTTGTTGATTTTAAAAATATATGCATCCCAATGTAAAAATGCCAACAATGGAAGCAATGATTATAACACATAATTTTTGATGTAGTATCCAATTCAAAGGATCATGTTACAATTTAGGGTTATGATTGGGTATTTAATTAGGGTTAGGATTTAGTGTTCGGGTTAGTGTTAGGTTTAGAGTTAGGGTTAGGGTTAGGAAAAATAATGTTAGGATTAGGGTTAGATTAGGGTTTATGTTTTATGGTTAGGGTTAGATTTAGAGTTTTTTTTATGGTTAGGATTAGATATGAAATTAGGGTTAGGGTTTAGGATTACAATTAGGGATTATACTATTAGGGTTATATCTAGAATTAAGTTTTAGGGTTATTGTTATGATTAAGGGTTGTTTTTATATTTGGCTTAGAGTTGGGATTAGGATTAGGGCTAGGGATAGGGCTAAGGTTAAGTTTAGGGATAGGTTTAGGGTTATTAGAGTGAATGCAACTAATTAATAAAATAAAAAATATTTAGGGTTAGGGTTGGGGTTAGATTTTTGGTTGTGGTTGGGGTTATAAAGATAGGATAAAGGTGAGGGTTAGGGTCAAGGTTAAGGTTTCGAGAAAAAGGGTTAGGTTATGATTTGGATTACCCTAAACTCTAACCATAACCATAACCATAAACCTAATCCCAAACCTAACCCTAAAGAAAACACATAACCTAACCCTAATTGTAGTGTTTGAGGCTAGGCTCAAACACTATATAACCTAACCCTATATAACCTAACACATAACCTAGCACTAGAAAAAACTCTTCTCCCAAACAATCTTCTCTACTTCTATTCATGCCTACTAGAGTTGCAACATTCAACATTGATGCTTCAACCATTCATTCAAAGCTAAGAATTTGAAAGCAGCGTTCATTTGTAATATAATTAATCATTTAACAATATTATAATTATTATTAATCTAATACAATATTAATATTATTAATAATATACCAATAATATTAATAATCTAATATAATTACTATTAATCTATAGATTATATATAATCTTAATATATCATTATAATTCATATAATGTAATATAATATTGTTATATAGTATATTAATATTATAACATTACTATTAATCAAAGTGCTTTAATATTTATGTCGAGTTTTAGTACATTATATGACAGGTTACTAAAGCGGCTCCGAGATGCACGTGCTCAAAATCGACGGTGATGTTATAATCTTGATGAAAAGTTGCTTGACAGTTATGTTCAATCCTAGTGACTACAATGAATGAACACGATTGCCGATGGTGGAGATCAACGGTTGCCCGCCCTTGCGTGATACAAAGATAAAAGGTGTTTATTGATTGCGATATCACGGGCGAGCGCCACGTGTCTTTCCTTGGCGATGCATAATGTGGTGGGCCCTTGGTGTTGAGATGGAGATTACATCAGCCTTTTGAAGGCAGTCATTCAATAACTTCTCAAACACAAGAAGATGTGATTTTGGCCCTATTGGGAGAAGAATAAAGAACAATGGAAAAGATTTAAAAGTTGATTCTCAACATGAGAATGTATTATACTCATGAGGTAATAATAATTAAAAAACAAAAATGAATGTTATTATTGTAAGAAAAAGGATCACATAGTGTGGACTTGTATAACTCGAGCCAATGATGTTCTTGAGGGAGAACTTAAAGAAAAATAAAATGATGTTAGCTTAGACTATATATATTTGTTTGTTTCAATCAACATGTTTTATTGTGAGGAATGTAAAACTTAATAGAGGGTGTTGGAATATTAAAATTAACATTAATAAATTCACCTTACTAACTTATTAAAGGTGCTACTTTTC
>CM021110.1:394788894-395053622 GCA_007115665.2 Sequoiadendron giganteum | reverse complement strand
ATGAAGATCCTAAATATATGTCAACTGAAGAAATAGAGATTCCCAAAGTCAAGCAAGAATCTAAGATTGAAGAAAAGAAGGCTGAGGAAAAGGAGGTTGTTATGGAAGCAAGAGACACTGCAAAGTCAGTAAAGAAGTTTTTAGAAGAAAAATAGGAGTTTGACCTTGAATTGGTTGAAGGTCTTATCAACTTGGCCACTCTATCTCCTATTCAAAAGCTGAAGGTGGCATCATTTTCTCAGACCAAGGCAAGGGAGGAGATAGTGAAATCTCACATTGAGGACAGTGAGCTGCTAGTTCTTGCATCCGGTATCTTCGAAGAAGATCATGCCCACACATGTCAAGGGCTCACTCAATTCTCCCTCCAATCAGTTGAAGAAGCTTATCAAATCTGTAAGTACTCACTTTGAGTATCTTGAAATGTCAGTCAAGGATAAGGTCCAAAAAGAATTTGATACAAACAGTTTCAATAGATTGAAGTGTATGATTGCTAATGATAAATCCTTATTAGCATCCTATGAAAAGAACATTCAAGGTGTATTATCTGAGGGTGGAAATATCTACAAGTCATGCTTATCCTTGTCAAAATTCATTGAGGTCACTGAGAAGAAAATTAAGGACTATGAGAAATAGTTAGCAAATATTTCTCAAACCTTTGATCCTCTAACCGTTTTTGTGAGTAAGCAAGAAGGTCAAATCATATCCCTGCTTGAAAAACTTAAAATTTTGAAGCATGAAAAAGATAGAATTGTTGAAAGGGTATGTGAACTCAGAGGAATAATTGGTCCTAAAATTGAGACAATGCTTAGTGCATCAAAGGAAGCACAAGATGCTATGGTTGTTAGTGATCTGACAAATATTGACTCAGCAGAGTTACAATCCTATTTGTTATGTGGTCACATGACTATTTTGGAGAGTCTCAAAAATGGTTGAGACACTAGTTTAAGCTTGTTGAAGAACAATTTTACAGACATATTCAAGTCCATGTAAGTTAGAAAAACATGTTTATACATATATAGTTTTATATGATTTTTGGTATGTGGATTCCTTTCTTTGCCATTGATGTCAAAGAGGCAGTGTGGGACAGTGAAAAAAGTCATATTCATCTCAGGGGGAGTTGTGAATACATTTTGTTTTGAAATTTTGAGGATTGCAGTGTATTCATGTTGGGACTGATTCTGACACTTAGTCCTTTTTCACTAAGTGTTGCCATCAATGCCAAAGGGGGAGATTGTTGGCAAGAGACACTACACAAGTCATCTTGTGTTGTCATTGATGTCAACCCTAGTTAGTAATCCCATTCGCACCTCATTAATTGCTTATATTGGAAGTCAGATTGAAGATATGTGTTATCTATCAAAGCTAAACAGGGCATCTAACAGAGTTTTGTACATTGACTCATATGTAATTTCCTATTATCATTTTATGTTGTGGATCTTAGGGAAGGTCTTTTGATGTATTAACTATCTTATCTTTGAATCATCGAGCTTCACACTAATTGGTGTGCAAATTAGAAGATCTAGTTTATTGATTTTCAGTTTAATAGTGCAGAAAGGCCGACTAGATGAGTGTAGCATGTTGCGGATATTCGAGGCATAATTGTTTAAGGTGTTTCATGTTCAAGAAATGCTATTTTGGATCCTTACTATGTTTTGGCTGACATTTTTTGATTCACATTGATAATTGTCTATGGATTGGGTCGACAATTTGTGCATGTTTCATATTTTGTTAGAGTCGACATGCAATTATCCTAATCTCTAGTTGCAGATATATATAATCAAATTATTCATATCATTTTGACATATGATGCAAGAGTTAGAATGATTATAGATCGATTGTGCACAATTTCACTTGAGGAGAAAAAATATTAGTGATTCGAATTAAAGCATACATAGTTTCAAGAGCAAAATCAGACAGAATGTGAAGAATGCAACCAATGTGCTTAACCAGAACTATAATCAGGAATTAGCAGATTCTATCTCATAGTTCATCCAATCCAGTTATGTTTTGAATGTGACTATAAGACAGTGAGTCTTCTTTTGGGTAGAAAGCCTTTTGTATTTGAGTAGTGAGCTCTATGCAATGTGCCTGAATGCATGTGCATTCCATTTGTAAACACTTATTTTGAGTATACTCATATTATGGATTAACCTCCACTATGGTTTTTCCCCTAACATGGTTTCCACATAAAAAATCCTTGTGTTATGGTTTTGTGGTTGATCGCCTTATGTTCTTGCATCTTTTTTTTGGTTTAATGGTCTAAGTGGTTTAAAGATCAAGTTAATAAAGTTAAATTTTACAAAACACTGATTCACCCCCCCTCTCAATGTTCCTTGATTCCAACATAAAACACATTACAAAACTAAATTAAGACAACATTAGGCTCATTTATTGTTAATTATTCCCAAATTAAGGAAAAGGGGATACTTTTAATGTTACTACAATAGGTAGTGAGGGTTTTTATTTTTAGATGGATTTTTAAATATAATTTTATTGCATAAATTAGAAGACCTTTCTATCATATGGTGATAGATATTAATAGGTCATAAAGATTAATTTATAGCATTAGAATATTAAGTACATGATATGTGACTCTATTGCCCAAGGCAAGTACCAATCTTGCATAGTTTTCTTCCTCATCCTCAAAAATAAATATTAATTAGAAACATTTGTATGATTTAAGTTTTATGTTTATTTTATTTCAACTTCATGCCTAGATTGAAATGAGAATAAGGGGTGTACCATTCATGAATGTAGCTAGACAAACCCTTTTTTTTTAGTGTGAATTTTATCTATTGGATATTATATTGCACTTTTGACTAAATATCTACATCTAGTGCCATTTAGGATGACCCCCCTAGGTTTTGCAGAGCCTAAAGTGCAAGGGAGAAAAGTGTGAGATAAATCACACATTCATTGGCCATTGATCTTGAAATCCTTGAGCATAAGATTTGGCTATCCTTTACATGATTTCAAGTAATTAGCTAGAAAAGAACCAAGTGGGTCTTTTGAGAGCAATTACTTTCCTTCTTCTATCTTCAGAATTGTAGGCATACAAGAAACCACCATAGGATGGGATATTAGGGGAGAAAAAGTTAGGTCACTAAACATGAGATATTTTCCATTAGCTTATGAGGAGATAAGTGGGGTAACTAGAAAAAAGATTGAATGGAGAGGATCCAATTAGTGCATGAGGAAGCTTTTACATTCTAAGATTCTTTATGTGTGCATAAAAAATGTGTCAAGGTGAATGAATTTGCAATAAAATAAAACAACAAAATGATAGAAAAAAACACTCAATATTAGGTGTAGAAAGTCAAACAAGAATAAAATTCAACAAAATTAAAGTCTATTAGACTCCCAATTTTGTATATGTTCCCTTAGTCTTTGATTTAATGTGTATTCACCCGCTATTTTAGTAGCATAATTACACTCATTCAAAATTTGTGAGATAGATATAAAAATGGATAAGTGCTAGTTATATATGATGAAAATGGATGGATGGAAAACATTGAAAGATGGAGATCAAAGGTAGAGGAAGATTTGATCCTAGAATAAAGATTGGATGTTGAGGATCCAATTGGTGCATGAGTAAGCTCTTACATTCTAATATTATTTCTATGTGCATAAAAAAATGTTTCAAGGTGAGTGAAATTGTAATAAAATTAAACAAGACAATGATAGAACAAAATACTCAAGATTCAGAATAAAAATTCAAACAAGAATACAATTCAATAAAATTGAAGTATGTTAGACTCCCTATTTTATAGATTTTCCCTTAATGTTCAACTCAATGTGTACTCACTTGCTATTGAACAACAACATAATGTCACTCACTAAAAAATTGTGAGATATATATGAAAATGGCTAAGTGTTGGTATATGTAATAGAGGTGAAAATGGATGGATGGAAAATATTGAAAGATGGTGTTCAAAGGTAGAGGATGATATGGTCATCTCACCTCATTGGATGATATAAAATAGCACCATTAGGTGAGTTGAGAGGGAGATGATTCTTTGGAGTGTTGGAGATCTTTCCATAAAGGAAAGGTTTCTCCTCACACTTCAAATAGGATGATGTGATGGGAATAAAGGAATTTTTATTTCATTTTATGAAATAAAGAGAAGGGAAAATGTATTTTTAACTCCCTATGGAAGTTTTTTGAATAAAATCCCATGTGTTCTTTTCTCCCAAAATGGTAAAGTGTTAATGAAGGAGTACAAATGGTAGTTGGTCATTTAAGGGAAATCATTGACCTCTTCCTAATCATGGATTCTGGAATGTGCAAGTGATTAAGGGGGATTATATGAGGATTAGAGGATTTAATTAGGACAATTAGGAATGCTGGAGGATGGGACTAGGAGAGAGAAAGAGAGGAATTAAATAATTCTATTTAATTCCATTTGGAGGAAGAGGATAATAAATTAAATAAATATATTTATTTAATTAATTCAATGTAAGAAAGGGTAAAGTAGAATGGATAAGGTAGATAATTAAAGTATTTTATTACCTTAGGGACTTAGTAGAGATTATAAGAAAAAAATTTAATATTAATTAAATAATAGTATATTATTTTAATTAACATAGATGATGGGGAATTAGATGAAATAAGTTTAGATGAATAGAAAATTGGTGAATATTAATTAAATAATAAAAAATATTATTTAATTAGTATAGGGATCAAAAATAAGATAAGTTAGGGTAAATTGATAAAATGTAATGGTCAATTTTAGGTACTTAAATTTTCCCCCTCTTTGAAATAACATTCAAATGATTATTTTTTTGTTAGACACATAGGGAAACTGAGAGGGGGTGAATTAGTTCTATATTAAAACCTTCAAACCCTTATCAATCTTGAAACCTTTATTAAGCATTAGAAAGAGTGTAAACAAATGAAAAATCAACACATAAACAACCATACATAATAGAATGTCAGATTTTATGTGGAAAATCCTAATCGATTAAAAACCATGGTGAGGATTAAATCACATATATATGAATATTAATACAGATTACAAGAGGCTCACTTCCCAAAATAAAGAAAGGCTCACTACCCAAGAAGATCACTTATTCCAAATAGAAAGAGATTACAAAGAAAATATTACAAGGAGGTTCACTACCTTAGAGAAATAGGATAATCCACCACAACCATCTCCAACATTTAGCTCATTGCCTCTAACAACTTTAGGCACATTGAAATGTAGACACCTTCTACACACTACTTCTAGTAGTCTTATGTGTTCATTCTCGTACTCAGATCTCAAAACTTGATCACATACACATAATTTTTTACCTTTCTTCACATCACACACTTCTTCAATAAATTACCTTGCATATATATCATATATAACCACAAATAGCCTTCTCCGAGTTAGCTTCAATGGAACATATGGACCTCAAATGTGCAACCACCAAATAGGTTAGCACCAAAAACTTCCATGATGGAAATAATTGAAGGTGGACCACACTAAGGGATAACTTGGACCTAAATCCACACTGACATGCTACCCCAAGCTTCCAAAATCCATGAAGCACATCCATAAATAATGCTAACACACTAGGTTGGCCAAACTAGCATTAATGTTGTCAAGCAACCACATACACACTTCACTAGATCTGAAAAAATCATATGGACCACATAGCAACATCACACAACATCCTAGAATATTCCAACACCAACAAAATTCCCAAAATCACTGACAAAGACATATGCATTGAAAATACTATCATCTTATGCAACCAGTCAAATTTCCACTGAGCCACAACTCATGAACCAAGCATGCAAAATAGGTGAACACAAAATCATCAAAGGGAAGATAGATACAATAATCATTAGTAAATAACCAAATTATCAAGAAAAGAATATTTAATGTAGAGAAATGCAAAGAAATTCCATTTCTCCCAGACAACCCTCTTCACAAGATAAATACTCTCACATCTTCTACTACCACATGATATAGAACTTGAAAATATAAATAGAATAAATTTGTACACTTCTAAAAATAAAATCCAAACCACACAAGCACTCTTCAAGCATGAAGAAATGTGGAGCATAATACAGAACACGCCCCTATCACCTTGTACACTCTTTATACAAATTTTCTCAAAATAACCTAGAAACCAAGTGACCATGATGTATTTGCAACACTTTCTCAACACCACAAACATCTTCTCATCGTAACCACATAGAGGTTGACATAGGTTGACATCAATGACAACACTAATGACAACATAGTGCAACAATATCCCCCTTTGTCATTGACGAAAATACTTGTTGTAAAACCATCAACAATAAAAGAAACTTTGCATCACCAACACCCAAGTAGACACCCCCTTGGAAATTTCATACATTCAGATTTATTTCTCTCTCTCTCTCTCTATCTCTCTCTCTCCCTTTCTTATTTTCCCAGACTTCTCTCTCCCCCTTTTTACATTAATGAAAAAGGGAAACACTTGCACACTTCACTTATCTCTCTCTCTCCCACTTTTAGGTAGGATATATGCTCCCCCTAAGAGGTAGCCTTCATCTACCTAGGAAAAAAAAATCATCTTGAATTACACCTCTAGACAGATACACCAACTTATGCATCTAGTTGAAAGAAGGAGGAGCAATAACCCCTATTTTTTTTGAGATACTCAAATGTATCTTTTGGAAGAGCCTTTGTGAAAATATCTTCTATTTGACCCTTTGTAGGTACATACTCCAAATTTACTTTATTCTCAACAAATTCTCTCTTCGAAAGTGATACTGGATAGAGATATGCTTTTCTCTTTAATGCATCTCCAATTTTTTTGAAATGTTGATAGAACTTGTATTATCACACAAGATAGAGATAGCTTAATCATATCATACTCTGATATCTGTCAATGTTTGCTCCATCGATAACACCTATGTGCAATAAGATGTTGAAAAAATATATTATACCTCTGCAATAGATAATGACACTAAATCCTATTTCTTACTCAACCAAGAAACTAGTCTATTTCCAAGAAAGAAAGCACATCCACTTGTACTTATTTTATTCACACACCTTGCCCAATCTACATCTATGTAAGAACTCAAAGGAAATTTTATATACTTATAATACCATGGACCATAGTACAGAGTGTTCTTCAAAATATCTAACTGTCCTTTTGACTAATGCAACATGTGATTATCTAGGATCTTATTGAAATATTTCCACAGGACATATTCAATGCATGATATTTGGTCTAGTTGTAGTTAGATATAGTAATCCACCAATCATTGATCTATACTTAGTCTGATCTATCTTAGGAGATTCATCATTTTTTCTCAATTTATAACCAATAACCATGGGAGCACATATTGGTTTAGATTCCTCCATTCCTAACTTCTTTAACATTTCCTTAACATATTTTGATTGTGTAATGAATATACCTCTTTATGATTGACTGATTTGCAGCCCAAGGAAGAAATTCATCTCCCCAAAACATGAAATTTCAAACTCATTTTGCATCTCCTTTGCAAACCTTTTATACATTTCCTCCTTTACTCAAAATATTATGTCATCAACATATAAGACTAAATTATGAATTTTATCTCTCTCAACTTTGAAATAAACACTAATATCTGCAGTAACCTTTTTGAATTCTTGTTGTAATAAGTACACATCCAATCTTGAATACCAAGCTCTAGGAGCTTGTTTGAGTCCATACAATGCTTTCTTCAACATGCACACCATGTTAGAGTATTCTAATAACCAAAAAAAATTTAGTTGTTCAATGTTGAACTCTTCTTCTAACTCACCTTTTAAGAATGCATAACTTATATCTATCTAATATACTTTGAAGTCTTTATGTGCTGAAAAATCTAAAAATATCATAATAGCTTCCATTCTTGTTATAGGAATAAAATTCTATCGAAAATATATTCCTTCCACTTTTGAGTAACCTTTACACACAAGCCTAGCCTTGTTTATGATAAGTTCTCCATTCTCATTTAACTTGTTCCTGAAAACCAATTTAGTTCCTATCACATTCTTGTTTGTTGGTCTTGGTACTTATTACCATGTCCCATTCTTCTCAATCAGCCTTAGTTCTTCCTCCATTTCTTTGATCTAGTTCTCATACTTGCAAGCTTTATTAACTATTTTAGGTTCTATTTCAGAAAGTAAACAAAGGTTTACATGTTTCTCTATCATAGTAGTTTTTCTTCTTATCATCACACCTCTAATTTTGTCTCCAATTATTTGATCATCAAAATAATTTTTTGATAGATTCTTAGGAGTCTTCGGATTCTTTTGCAAAGCTTCTTCCTCTTCAAATAGCATATTCTTTTCTTTCTCTTCTTATTTTTATTCTTCTCTATAAGGGGCTTCATCAAATTCATATCCTTATATCAGAACTAAGCTTTGATCTAATTCTTCATCCACTTTGATACTTGCATTTTCAACTATTTTCTTTAGCCTTTTTTTGTATTACCTATATGCCTTACTCTTTGTAGAATATCCAAGGAATATTCCTTCATATGACCTTGCATGAAACTTTCCTAAGTTTTTTTCATCCTTCTTAATATAATATTCACTTCCAAACACTCCAAAATATTTCAGAGTAGGAGTTTTTCCATACCATAGCTCATAGGGGGTCTTTGAACTATTTACTCTTTCTTCTCATCCATTGAGAATGTAAACTACAATATTAATTTCTTCTCTCTAGTAGACATCAAGTAGACTTGATTCCTTAAACATGGTTCTTGTTACTTCCTAAACTATCATATTATTCCTCTCCATAACCCTATTCTACAGTGGAGTTCTAGGAGCTGATAAATGTCTTTTATCCCATGATCTTCACAAAAAGTATTGAAATCATTGGAGGTGAACTCACCACCATTTTCAGACCTTAAACACTTGATTTTACAATCCATTTAATTCTCAACCGTATATTTAAATACTTTAAAATTATCTAGAGATTCTAATTTTTCTTTGAGAAATATTATTCAAGTCATTCTAGAGTAATTATCTATTAAAAACATAAAATATCAATCACCTAGAGAGATTCTCATTTTGGTAGGTCCATATAGGTCTGTATGCACCAACACTAAAGGTCCTATAGTAAAATACTCCTTATCTTTGAACCTCTTCTTTGTTTGTTTTCCAACTTGACACTCTTTGCAATTTGTATTGATAGGCTTTGCAATTCTTTGCATGTCTCTCACAACACGAGTAGAGTTGATCTTCACTAGACTATTAAAATTATTGTGACATATTATTTTGTGCCATATCCAAATTTTATTAATTTGAGTCATAAATCACTTACCACCAGCACCTTTGAACAAATAAACATTCCCTTCTATCCTTATTCCTATAGCAACCATAGCTCTAAAGCTTCCTTTTTTTATTTCATAACCATTATCCTAAAACACTAGATTGTATCTGTTGCTACAAATTTATCCTACACTAAGAAGATTATGCTAGAGACCCTTGACATAAATAACATCATCTATCTTATAGTTTCCATCAAAACTAATTGAACCTTTTCCACATATCTTAGCAGATGTGTCATCACCAAAATTAATGAAACCACCATAATATTTCTCAATTTTAACAAAATCTCTTATCACTTGTCATATGATTTGAGCATCCTCTGTCAATTATCTAATATTTTCTCTCCTCTCTTGCATGAAAGGTAGTCAATATAGTTACTTCAATACTATGACTAGTTTTTAGAGCAATTTTTGTCACACATCTTTCAAGGTTAGTAGAATTAGTTCCAACATTAAAATCCATGAACAAGCATTCATCACTTCTATTATTTGAATAGTCTAATTCCTCATCATTAGATACACCACTATCTTCTTTAACATAATAACTCTTTTTAAAATATTTACCTTTATGAACATTATGTTTGTCATTTGAAATTTTTCTTAGACATTTTGGAGCATAATGACCTATCTTATCACATTTGAAACACTTGAAGGGTAACTTACCTTTATATTTTCCAGTGCCATTTTTCAGTCTCCTTACAAAATTTTCTTCCACTTCATTGAGATCATCTAGATTATATTCATCATTCCTCTCTTTCTTGTTGAGTTTAAAAGAAATTTCTTTCCTTGAAGCATCTTGTTCAAACTCTCTTAGTTCAAAAGTATTTAATGCACCAAACAATTGATCTCTAGAATATTTCTCCAGAATTTGAGCTTCCTTAATAGCAAAAACTTTAGCACTATAAAATTTAAGAAGGGTTATCAATACCTTTTCCATAATTTCACATTCCTTTAGTTTTCCATGAGGACCATTGATGCAATTGACAATTTCATCCACCCTTAGCATGTAGCCTACAATATCTTCATCCTCTAAATCCTTAGGGTTTCAAATTTGGATTTGAAATTTTGTATATTTTCTTACTAGACCTTATCATCACCTTCACAAATGATCTTCAACTTCTCCTAGACCTCTTTAGCAGTTTTGTAGTTTATCACCTTCACAAGTTATGAATCAAAAAGCCCACTCAAAATAGAATTCTTTAATTTTTCATTATTCTCATAATCCTTGATGCATCTTCACTTGTTGGAGTAGTAGTAGGTATGCTATATCCATCTTCAAATAAATTCCATACACCAAAACCTAATGAGACAAGAAAGGCTTCCATCCTTTCTTTCCAAAAGGTATAATTTTTTCCATCAAACATAGAGAATTTGACAACATTCCTATGCACCATCTAGATCTACCTCAAGCGGTTAAGGATTTTCCTAAGAACCTATTATCTAATACCAATTGTTAAACACACAAGAAAACTAAGAGGGGAGGTTAATTAGTTTTATATTAAAACCTTCAAACCCTTATCAATTTTCAAACCCTTATTAAGAATTAGCATGAATGTAAACAAATGAAACATCAACACATCAAAAACCATACACAATAGAAAACTAGATTTTACATGGAAAAACCTAATCAAGGAAAAACCATGGTGAGGATTAATTCACATATATATGAATATTTTAGTGCCTCTCATGTTTTGATACTCTTTTACTGCTTTGGTGTGTGTGTGTTCTCTTCAGTTTGATGTTCTGGCTATGTTTTGATGCATATGTGATACTATGTTTGACATCTTTTCCGCCATGTGTTGGGCATGGTAGAAAGTTATGCTCTTTTGATTATGATAGTTGGGCTTATGTGTGAGATAATCATGTTATGATGATGTTACTTTGTGGGTTATATTGATTATGTGATTCTTAGATATTGTTTTATTGTTTTTGATTTGGGTGAAGGAGACAGGGTGGCATCGCTCATTCATGAGCGCCTTGCCTCACCGTAACTCTCCTTCACAATGTGTTTTATCATGAGCTATATGTATATATATACATGTTGTTCAATGTTTTGTGTTATGTAGGAATGCAGGTACTAGATGCCAACTCCACCCACATTGTCAGGTCTAAGTGCATCCTATCTACCCAATGGTTTGATGTGGTTAGGGAGTTGGTAAGAAAGTACCCCCTCCTAAGTCAATAGTTGGTTCAGGGATTATTCTTGTCGTTTCCATTCTGCATTCGTATGGGTATGGTTTTTATTTAATCATTTTATCTCATGAGTTTTACAAGTATATTTATGACTTGGTCTAGTGATTTATGCTTTAATTAAATGTTATTTCATTATGCAAAATATTAAATTTATGAGATATCCAATGTGGCTTATGATATTTATACTTTGGAAAAATAATGAGTACATTAGCACATTATTGTTATTTTATAATGTGAAGTGGTTCTTTAAATTAAATTAATAAAATTAAAATAACATTGTTAAATATATTATTATGGTTTAATTTTGAAAAGAAATTAAGTTAGGGAAACATTATCATAATTGTCTTGGTTTAAAAAGTGATCTTTTTTATAAAATAAACTTTAACCTAAAATATTAATAAAGTGAGATATGGTTAAAACTATTATTAGTTAATTGTTAAATTGTTAAAAGTGAATTTAATTAATTAAGATTTAAAGTATTTTAAAAGGCATTTATTGTGTAAATTTAAAATTGGAAGATTTTCTTCCAAATTTGGGAAGTGACATAATTTATGTGTTAAGTGGATTTTTGCATGGGAAGTTGCTGAAAATTCTATGACAACTGCTAATTGTATTATCTAGAAAAAGATATATTTCTAATTGTTGCTTTTTCAAAAAAGCAAGTGGGAAGAAATTGGAAGAATGGGGAAAATGTTTGCAACTCAATTTTTGTTGAAATTTTTTATAGTGGGATAATTAATTTTTGAAGTTTTTCGTTGATTGCATCAAGGAAATTCAAATTTGGTTTTGCATTGGGGTTTTGATTGAATCCGTTGTTGCAGGTGTTTGTATCTATGGTTTTGAAGATTTTTTTTTGGCTAGATTTGTGCAACTCGTCCTCGAATTGAGCTTGTGTTGGACTCCGGGTAATTCAAATTCTTATTAGATCTCTATAAATTTATTTTTTGAAAGAGGAAAAATAAATAATGTTAAAAATATATAAATTCCCTCTTTCTCTATAAAATTGTTTTACCTGTTCATGTATTTCCCTCTTTCCTCTCTGTATCTATTTCAAAAATTTATTGATCTCGTTTCTCAGTTTCTAATTTCTGGAAACCCCTCTCTCATCTAGAAATCTCTTTCGTTGATGCTCCTCTTGCCTCTGTAATTTGTTTCCCCAATTTGTTATTCTGGAAATTCATGCAATCCCCTCTATTTTGCTACAGTTGCTTTCACTGTATCTTGTTGAGTAATATATATATATATATATATATATATATATTCTGATTTATTATTGGATGTGTATTTTAATATTCTGATCAACATTTTATATATTTTGATTTACTATTGGATGTATATTTTAATATTCTAATCGACATTTTATTAGATGTGTATTTTAATATTCTAATCAACATTTTATATATTTTGATTTATTATTGGATGTGTATTTTAATATTCTGGTCAGCATTTTATATATTTTGATTTACTATTGGATGTGTATTTTAATATTTTGATCAATATTTTATATATTTTGATTTTCTATTGGATGGGTATTTTAATAGTCTAATGAGTATTTTATATATATGCATATATATGGATATATGTATGTGTATATATTTTTTGTGAAATAAGACATTTGGTTATTGTTTTGTTTTCAATTTTAGTTACATTAGATGATTTGTATACACATATGTATATATGTATATATATTTAAAAACACACACACACACACACACATATATGCATATAGTGTATAGGTAGGAAATATGAATAAGTATTTGGAAAAGAAAGAAAAATAAAAGTAAATTACTCTCTGGATAAATTTTATATTTAATGAGGAAAATATTATTGTTTTAAAAATCTGTTTGGAAAATCATTTCTTTTAGTTTGTTTTATGTGACAAAAAATAATTGCATTTTAATATTGTTGTAGAAGTTGGATTTCCTTATTTTCCAGTTTAGATAGTATTTAGGAAATATCAAGTTAACTGTTAAAAATTAAGTAGCTCAGACAGATTTTTGAACTTAGTTAAATAATAGATTTAATCTGCTTTTTATTTTGTAACTAGTTTTCTTAAATTAAAAGTTAGATTTATTTTAGTAAGGAAAATTAGAATTTTGATATTGTTGTGTGGAAAAGAAATAAAATTTGGAAATACAATAGAATTGAAAAAAATTGCATTTAGTAAATAATATATATATATATATATATATATATTGGGTTTGATAAATTAAGTTAGTAAGGTTAATTTTAAAAGTATATTTTATTATGTTTAAATAAATAATGGAATTATCATTTTGCTCTTCAAATTATCTTTTTAGCAAGTTTGTTAACTTAGATATTTAATTAGTGAATTTTTTAAATGTAGGAAGATATTTAATTAACTTAAATATTATTATTTTTGATTAAATAAGAAATATTAAGTGAAATTTTCTTATCTTGTTTTAAATTGATGAGAATGGTTATTTGATGGAGACTTAGATGATTTATTATTTAAAAGTTTTGTAGTTAATTTTGTGGTGTTATTAAATTAAATGTAATATTTTTAGTATGTCTTCCATGGATATCTCTAGAGGTTAGGGAAAATTTGTATGTTCTTCTATGGTTGCATTTATTTGGTTCATGTTGCTTTCATTTGGGAAATTAGTGGGAGGTACCCAGTTGAGGTTATGTTTCTTCTTTTTGAACATTGTGGTACCCATCTCTTCACTAACTCATTTGACCCCAATTTTCGACGAAACCTATATAATCAGATGTATCGTCGGGCACTTGTGCGAATTTCCATTTTTTTTAAAATTTTTACCCCGACGTTTGTTGGAATTTCAACAAGCTATTGTTTTGTGTACGTTTCGACGAAGATCTTTCACAAAAATTGGGGTGGTCCTGCAAAGTTAAGTTGTGGTGGGCATAAATTGAAATGAGCTCGACTATTTATTGCGACAGTGTTTTGCTCGACGGTTTTCTTGGGGAAAATTAGAAGAAACTCAAGAAGATATCGCCAGGTTGAGGGAAGTCATTGTCTTTTTCCAGAATTCATTTGTGAAGTCAGATTTGTACTTCCAGGTTTGAAAATCATATTTGAAAGCAACATCTCATCAGATTTCATTTATAGTCTTGTGCATTTTTAGAATTTCATTTCTAGATTATAGACCTGGCTTCACAAATTCTTTATAAGGGAATTGTTTATAACTGATGGAAAATTCCTGATGGATTTGGACAAAGATTATATTTGCAAGGTTTCAATTTTAACCCTAATGATCAATTTGCAATAGATTTGGGAGCCATAGCTAGATAATATCAAAGGTGTTGGTTGTTTTTTTATTGTAACCAAGTTTATCTACTAGACACATAGCATATAAAATCTCAGATAATACTACCTTACAATACCATCAATCTATATTCTAACCCAATAGTACTTATCAAATCCTTATATGAACATAGTCACCTATAACCTCACTCAAGCATTTTAATTAATTCCTTGAATTAAAGCCAAAATGAGAATCACACACCATAACAGTGAGATGAACATAATAACCCTTGATCATTTTATTCAAGATAATAATATATTCATACAATGGAGATACATGACCTTGAAATGAGTAATTTTCATTTAGATGCTAGTACTATCTTGAAAATTAAGTACCCATGAAACTAAAACCTACAACAAAATGACACCAAATGGTGCATGAGCACACCTAGGCTAACCTCCATGTTTGTTATTTTGGCTTGTACTTGACTCTAGCCAAGTCAGGATGTTAGTTTGTTTTCAGACCTTAGAAGGTCATTGCTTTTGTGGGCTAGGTGAGTTAGTCATTAGGACTAAGGTCACACAAATAGCTAGTGTTAGTAATTTAAGTTTTCTTAACATTAGTTGTCTATGCGAGATTAGAGTCTTAAAGATGTTCTAAACACTTATTGGTTGTTGTAAATATGCCTTAAGGCCATTAAATGAGTTGGTTCCTCAAAATCTAGAGGGAATAGTGGTCCTAAGAAATAGGATCAAGGCATAGAGAAAGATGCCAAATGTTGTAAAGAAGTTAGCATGGGCATGCAACTCGGTTACCTTTGGATTCCCTTGAGAATAGGAAGTGGGAGATCGGCCAATAGGCCCTAGAATCATGGGGATGGCATCTATTATGACCCAAGACTTGAATCTCATGACATGATGTAATTGGTAATTAGTTTTTGAAAGTAAAATAGAGAGCTCTGCAACAGTGTTTTCAAGAGCAACCCAAACTTTTGTGATGACAGAGATGCTTAATGGATTGAGAGATTGAGTTTAGTATTTGTTTAGTGTTCTATAGGATTATCTTAGTCTTTTTCATTTGATAATCAAGTTGTTTAGAGTAGGATATTTGGTGTAAGGCAAATTGTTTTGGTTTTAAGTTCTTACTAGTCCAGTCTTGAGCAGTCGGTGCTTTCATGGCTCCCCCATGAAATCTAGCCTTGGGAAACACCTAAGGATAGGTGGATATGTTAGGGAAGTCATTAGTGTATATAGATTTAGGATTAGGAAGCATGAAAGAGTGGAGAGCTCTTTTTATCACTAGTCTCTAGGCGAGCAGACAAAGCCCAGTTAGAGGTCTAGGAATGTCTTTGAAGATTTCTTGCAGGGTAAAGAGGTAATGTATGGAATAGGTATAGGTTCAAGTAGGGTTTCATCATAGCTCATCATACTAGGTGGACTGAGGTCATATCAATCATTTAGTTTATGGTTTGAGCAGGTTCCAAGCAAGATTACAGTCAGTCCTAGAAATTAGGCCTTTTACCCCTATTGTCCTAAGTTGTAGGAAACTAGTGTACGGAGGTTGTCAGGCCCTAAGCCCCATTGAACCTTTTAAAACTTTCAAATGAGTATCCAAATCTGCCTTTAGTTTTGTAGGGTGTTTGGAAAAATTTAGCGAGAATTGACAAAATAGGACTGGTAAAGGCTACAAGGAATAGGCCTGTTTAAGGTCTTGAATGGTGAAACCTTGAACTCGGTAAGGATAGGACTGAAGAAGCTTCTAAAATGGTTCAAATATGCAAGGTTATGAATTTTTTCAATAGGATGGGCACCCCTGCAATGAAGAATGACATTTGTGAGAAGTTAGCACTTAGAACTTTCTAAGTGAGGAAGAGAAATTGAACTTCTCAAATGGTGTTAGTCCTCCAAGGTGAAGCACAAAGGATAGAACTCTTAGAGAAGAGTTAGAATTGGACTTAGTTAATCATCTAAGCCAATCAGGACCTAGAGGAGACTAGGTTCCTAGAAGAGACAAGCCGGGTCTCTTAGTTGCAGTGCAAGCAAGCCTTGGAACACTCACATCACTAAACCTAAGAATAGTATCTTCACTATAATATCAGGATCTTTACAAATTCGCTCTGCAACTTTAGTTAGACTTGACCTAAAGATATCTAACTTGCTAACCGGCCATATTTTTGATCCTGAAATCCTTCTTATAGGGAAAATGAAGGAGCAACAAACATCGGACAAGAAATACACTTGTCACTAGTCACTTGGACCGCCTTATGACATTTCAAAAATTGGTTACAACAGCTGAGTCTCTAGAGAATCTTCTTGTTCATCCTGTCCACTAGAGAATAATTGTTGCATTTGCCAAACTTTGAAAACTTGCACCAAAACTACCACCAAGACATAGCCAAAATTTGTTATAACCATAACCACTGAGCTATTAACTGCCGGTTGTAGACTCTATCCTATTCTTGTTCAGTTAAGTACTTTTCTACCCATCCTTGATATTCCTCATCTGTTAGCCAATTAAAATTTACCACCTAATTTACCTTTGCACTGTAAGTTGTATACTTTACTACTACTTGATTCACCTCCCTTTCAAAAGATTCCAAAAATGTGCTATTGTTAATGATTTGATCATCTACCCTATCATGCCATTGCTGCAGTGATCTAACATTTCCCTAGGCATCTACAATATCTGGTAAAGATGTGCCACTCCAATCATCAAAACTCTTTACCAACTCTTTAACCCTCTTGCTCAAATCATCAGATAAGGCCTGGAAACCTTGCAGTGACTTCACAAAGTCTTGAGTAGGCCTTAATTGTTGAGGCCGATTAGCTGCATTTTGAGAATTTCATTTCCATATTTTGTTGTGCAAGTTCAATATTCTGATTTTAGGAGTATAACAGTTGGAAATCATTGTAAAATCAGAATTTAATAATTTCTGGAATTAGCATTTGAAAGTATTTTTTGGGGTCATTAACTTCAAACTATCTTCTCTTTTGCAGGGGTGGTTGCATGCCGATTTTTTTGGGTGTAAAATATCATAATTATTATATTTTGTTACCTGTGTACGATTAAAAATTATTGGAGTGCGTGTGAGTTTGATATTTTTTTAAGATCTAAATATTCAAGCTTGGTAAAGTAAAATCATGTCAGATAATATTAGTCTAGAACAAAATGAAGAGACAATTGCTAGATTGTGGGCTATATTGAAAAGAAAGGGTGATGGGAAATTTTATTGTCCTTGTAATAATTGCAAGGGCTTAAAGACGAGAAGACTTTTAATCACAACATCTGAAAAACATTGTAGGCAGCATGGTCACGTTGAAGGGGGGCATGATTATCGTCCATTGGTAAGTTGTTCATTATATGTGTTTATATTGATTGAATTTGTAAATGTTTATAATGTTTTAACATTTGATATATATATAATATATCACTTGATCATGATCATGGTTTATTTGTGTCTATCATCATTATAAAGCTGGGGCACCCTAGGGCACACGATATGAATTATCACTGCCCAGAGAATGTGGTTTTGCAAGTAGAGGAACATGGAGTTGTGAATATCAAAGATGAAGTTAATGATCCTATGGAAGAAGATGATAATGCACTAGAAAACACAATTGAAGATGATGGTACAAATACATTGATCCATGACACATGTAGTGGCACATCTGATCATGTTGATCGAGATGACTTTGATGATGTTCATGATTTACCTGTACTTGAAAAGGCATACAAGCCGCTTTATGAAGGCTCCCAAATAGCTCTTCTCTCTGATGTATTGTTGCTGGTGAACTTGAAGGCTATGAATGGTTTATCCAACATAGAAATCTAACGGATGTTAAGGTATGTCATATATGTCATTTTTTTTCATCCATTTTAATTGTTGTTAGTTCATCGCTAGTAAATAAAGGATGAAGTATGTACCTTTAATATTCTTTATATTAAGAAGTTATTTTTTGTTGTAGATTGATTGGTGAATTTTTGTTACCACCATCAAATATTTTACCTCGCTCATACCGAGATTTATCTAGCATTATGAAAGATATTGGAATGGAGTATCAAGCAATAGATGCATGTCCCAATGATCATATTATATATCATAAACAACATGAATTTGCAACAGAATGCCCAGAATGTCATATCAATAGATATCGAATAGATCAACTAACAAAAAAGGTTCCTCGCAAGGTTCTTCGTTATATTCCCATTATTCCATGTATGCAACAATTATTTAGGTGTGAAAGCTTAGTGCAATTTATGGATTACCATACATGCAATAGAAGTGGAGATGAGATTCTTCGAATACCTGCAGATGGTTCTGCATTTAGGGACATGGAGGAAAAATGGCCACACTTTAAAGAAGAACCTCATAATCTCAGGCTTTCATTGGCAGCGGACGGTGTCAATCCATTTGGAGAGCTAAGATCTATTTACTCGGTGTGACCTGTTTTTGTTATCAACAATAACATTCCTCCATGGATGTCAATAAAGAGGGAGCACATAATGTTGGCAATGATTGTTCCAAGTATTTGTTTACATCAATTTTCTTTAACGTAGTAGCATCTCA
This sequence comes from Sequoiadendron giganteum, assembly GCA_007115665.2. Classification (NCBI taxonomy): domain Eukaryota; kingdom Viridiplantae; phylum Streptophyta; class Pinopsida; order Cupressales; family Cupressaceae; genus Sequoiadendron; species Sequoiadendron giganteum. The sequence goes on along the minus strand of CM021110.1, from coordinate 395,034,352 downwards.
TTTGTCTTATTTCTTGCATAATGACTTATATGTTTTTTCATTTAATAGTCGTGCACATGAATTTATATATATTGCAGTAAAATGGTTATAATAATTATGTAATGTTTATGTTCATTCAACTAGGTAAGTACCAAGTTAAAGATATGAATGTATATATTGAGCCTCTTATCGATGAGTTACTAAAGTTATGGAATGGCGTCACTATGTATGACGTATCTAGACCAATAGGACAAAGACAATTTCAATTCCATGCAATGCTTGTATGGACAATTCATGATGCCCCAGGGCTAACACATTTTTCTGGTATGTTATAACATTTGACTGCATGATTTTAACAATATTTAATTTTATGAATTACATATCATGCATGTTTTTGAAATAATCTATTCATTATATATAATTATAAAAATTGACATATTTAATCCAATTATATATGATTTGCAGGTCTTCAAACAAAGGGAAAATTTGCATGTCCAATTTGTGGTCCAAAGATTAAATCTCATCATTCAACAAGTTTAGGAAAGCAGGTGTTTGATGAGTATAGGCACTTCCTCCATAGAAATCATAAGTATCAAACTACTGAAAAACATCTTTTCAATGGGAAAGTAGAGACTACATCAAAAACCCGAAGAATGACACCTCACCTATGGAAGTTGGAATATAATAGAATTAATCGTCAAGGTTATACATCAGATCAAATTGTTTATCTATCATTTATGATATGTTTTGAATTTATATTTTTATTTTGTGATCATGCTATAATTGACAATGATTGTCATTGTTAATTTGTTTAACCTATATGCTTCATGAAGGTCGTCAAGGCATTAATGGTCGACTTCCACAAGGACTGAAAATTTATCCCAGAAAATTTAGTAGGTTGCCCTACTATGAGCAGCTACAAATTGTGCATTTGTTTGATACAATGCATATCGGAAAGAATATGACAGAAACATTATGGAAAATATTGGATGGAAGGCATGACAAAGAAAAAATTGTCAAAATTTGTAGTGACATTCAGGAAGCTAGTCATGCAATGAAAAATGTCATTCAATTAAATAGCGATGGAGACCAAATTAATATAAGTGCCCTTCCTTGGTTATTAACAGAGCAGCAAAGCAATGCTATAAAACAAGTCATACGAAAAATTCGATTTCCCACAGGATTTGCTGCCAACATAAACAATATCATAACAAAGAAAGGTGAATTTGGGTCAGGGATGAAAACGCATGATTGGCATACCTTCATTAAGGTAATTATTCTGGTATATTATATATATATTTGTATACTACATGTACTTTTCAGTGTATTATGTTTACTACTTTTGGAAAAATATTAATGAAAAGATCATTTTATAATTGCTGCAGTACGTTCTACCTCTATCTCTCCTAGACAACTTCGACAACAATGTCAAGCAAGTTATATATGATCTTGGAAAATACATGAGGTAAGTAGTGATATTTGTTCAATTCGTTGTATATTTTTGTTAAATCTCATTAATATATTTGTGCCTTGAATCACTTTTAGATGGCTTTCATCTAAAGTAATCCACAAAGAAGATATAAATTATTGGAAGAGAAGAATTCCTCATCTAATGTGTGAAATGAAAAAGTGTCTACCTTTGAAATTTATCAATGCACAAGAACACTACCTCATACACCAAGTTGAGGAGATTGAATTGTGTGGACCTATACACACAAGGTCAATGTCGATGGTTGAGAGGCACTTGAAATTTTTGAAGGCTTTGGTTAGACAGAGAGCACATCCCGAGGGTTCTATGGTGGAGGGATACATGGTATACCAGACCATGGTGTACATTACTGAATATCTTCCTAAGTTTGCAGCAAAGATCCATGTAGATCGCATTTGGGATCCCAACTCCATTAACATATTCGAAGGGGAGTACTTAATTGGGAAAGGTAGATTGAAGAAAGTGTCAGGTAATTATAAGATGGTCATGGAGATTGGTGTAAGTGTTCCAAGGCTTTCTTGCACAACTAGCTAAGAAGACCTTTCCTTGTCTTCTTCTAGGAACCTAATATTTTCTAGGTCCTTGTTAGGCTTACATGATTAAATAATTCCTAATCCAACTCCTCTCCAAGAGTCTCACACCTTGTGCTTCACCTTGAAGGACTAACACCACTTTGTTATGTGCAAACTCTCTCCTACACTTAGAAGACTCTAAGTGCCAACATCACACAAACATTGAATTGATTGCAGGGGTGCCAAACACATTGGAAACATGCCATGTACTTCCAACTGGATCCATCTTGGAGGATCTCCAAACTCCTTTCCTACCGGTTTCAAGAATTGGTCTTGAGGAGGCCTATTTCTTGTAGCCCTTGATAGAGACCTTAATTTACTTCGTTCCTGCCCAAACTTTCCAAACAACTTAAAAAACCAATTCCACATTCGAATACCCTTTTGGATTTTCTAAAGGATTCAAAAGATTCTACAGTCCTAAGTCGTTCATACACTGGTTTCCTATTATCTAGGTTAAATAGGGCTATTAGGCCTAGTTTGTAGGACCCCACTGGTTTTCTTGCTCAAACCTCAGTGGTGCAGGAGCACCTAGGAGAAACAAGAGAAACACCTAGGAACACTAGGAATAGGAAAGGTTTGTGAAGTTTTTTTTTAATTTGATAAGGTCATGTTGACCATAGCATTTGAGTGTGTGACTTACCACAATACCTTGGTCAAGAGCTATCAGTAGTGTTTAAGTTGTGAGTTTAGACACTCATGGTGGGTAAGTTCTAGTAATTGGAAATAAAGCCCAAAATGTTGCTTTAAGCAATTTTGGCCTAAGGTGGTGGTTATGTCTGACCAAGGGGAAGGATAACCACCTTTTGAAACTTTATAAGGAGTTCCTCGACCTGTTTGAAGGGTTGGAAGGCTTTGTGAATGTTGGAAAAGTTTGTAATTTGACAATTTTCATCAATGGTAACCGAGGACAGCAGAGAATAACTGAATTTCCTATATTGTGTTCTTGGTAGTGTGTTAATGAATTAACCAGGCATCTTGTTATATTTGGAACATGATGTAATTGTTCTTAAAATATTTGTGTGGACAGTAGTTAATCTTTCTCATCGTTTCTTAGTTGATTTCTTAGATATACTAGTTTCTTTCCATTGTTGATTAGTCTACGGAATTGTTAATCATGGAGACTTAGACCTCTGTCTTCCACTATACATAGTGTATAGCCTATGGGGAATGAGGATAAGCTCCATGCTTTTATATATCTTAGGTTTAGGAGTCTCTAGGAGTAGAAGGTTCATGAGGAAAGTAACTTCCTAGGCGAGCTTGGCAACGCCCGACTAGGAAGGACAGTGCTAAAAAGCACATAACTTGCAAGGATGACTTCTCCAGACAAACCCCATGGTAGAAGTGTGGAAGGAGGTCTCAAAGTGGTTTGGTACCAGGGAGGAGGTCCCAACAATCCATTTTCTAGCCAAACTCTTTGACAATCCAACCGAGTGGTCAGGAATTTGCCCGGCTAGGAAGGACAGTGCTAAAAAGCACATAACTTGTAGGGGCGACCTCATCTTGCTAAAATCCATGGTAGAAAATTGGAAGGGAGTCTTATGAAGGTCTGGTACCAAGGAGGAGGTCCCAATAGGCTGTTTGGGTCGAGAACTCTTTGATAGTCCCAAATCGGGTGGTTAGGAATTGGCTAAAAACCCTACATTTTGCAAAGTTTGAGGATAGTCCTGTGTATGGCAAGGCAAGGCCTAAGGGTTTGGAAATATTGTAGAGGTTGATATCAGGTTCAAGAATCCATCAAAAAGATTTGGGGTTATTTGGACAAGTTTTGTGAAAATTCCATTTTTCTCGGGCTAGGAGGGCTAAAAAGAGACTCTAGGCTTGTTGTTTTAAAAACCTAAGTGAGGGTTTGAAAGAAACGATGATGGAATGGAGTTATTGGTTATTCAAGAGACCAAATGGAATGCTAGGGAGCATGAAAACACATATTTACACCCCTGCAAACATCTAGTTGTGTATTGAGAGCATTTGGCCTTTAGGGAGGATTAAGGGTCAAGGGTGAAGCAGAGTCAAAGCACCAAGATTGGATTGAATTGTGTATTGTGGTTGGAATAGGGGATGGCCAATAGAACCAGGGGTAACTGAGTTTGTGTTAGGACCTATAGGTTGAGTGGTGGAGGAAGCCACCAAAGGGAATTGCTGAGGTGAGACCCGGAGCATGGAAATGTGATTTTTCCATCCATTCCCCCTTTTACACCACTCAGTCAAATGGATTGATAGAACCTCAATCCTTCTAGCATGTTAGGATATGTCTATACCCTAATTGGAACTGTACTTGTTCTGTACTGTACCTCAATCCCCTACCTAAATTCTTCAATTGATTACTGTCAAACCTCTAACCGGGCACTCTAAGCTCGCCTAGGACTTGACATTAAACACAGTTGTTCCACTCTCCATGACTCCTAACTCTACATATGTATAGACCAAGTGGGTACATATATATAGACCAATGTCTCCCCTTACACATCCATCTACCCTCAAGAAAATTCCAAGACTAGATTTCATGGGGGAGCCATAAAAACACAAGCTGGTCAGGACAAGACCAGTAAAACCCTTAAACCTTAACCTATCTATTCAGGACACTAAAACAACTTAAATCAACTTACTTGCAAAATGAAAAAAGTTTAATACTATCCCATGAACATGACTCTAACACTAAATCAAAACATCCAATTCACTTAGTATCACTGTCACTCAATAACACTCGGAGTTCACATAAAAATAGAAATTGCAAAGCTATCTTCTATTCCAAAAACTTGATTACAATCTCCCTCTTTCTTGAATTCGAGCCTACTTCATATTAGATGCCATTCACCATGTTTGTAGGGTATGTTGGTCAATCCCCCACTCCTATCCTTTAGGGGATCCTATGTAACCGAGTTGCATGCAACATTTTCCATAATGGCAACTGTTGTGATGACAATTTTGTAACAACATTTGGCAACTCTGTCATTATGCCACCTTCCTAACTCTTAGGACCTCTATCTCCTATATTTCGAGTAACCAAAATCATTAAAGGCCTCATGGCATCTTTCTAACATCATTCATGTGTTTAGAACACATTAAGACTCAAATCCCAACTTAAGCTACTAAAGCTAAGCAATGTAAAAACTATTAACAATGACTAACTTTGGTGACCTTAGTCCTAATGACTAACTCACCTAGCCACAACAATGACTTTCTAAGGTCCAAAACAAACATACAATTACTCTGACTTGGCTAATGTTAGATACAAGCCCAAAATATCCTAACTATGGAGGTTAGCCTAGGTGTGCTCCTACACCAGAGATTAATTATAATACATTTTACATTTGGTTTTTATGTATATTGTACTTATAAATTAAGGTCGTATACTGTGGTAATTAACTAATTATATGTCATTTGTGAATTTCATTTTTTTTTGATACAGTTGGTCGAGAGTGGGATGCACTACATTTGTACATCGCAAACAATCTTGATTGGATGACGGTATGGATTGAATGATATCAACAATTTGGTTGCACATTAACATGGGAAGGTGTGGCTTCATTGGTTAAAGAAGCACATCGTAATGGAGATTCCAATGTTACACCAAGGGAAATTGATTTAGCATATGGTTTAAGAGATAAATAGGTATGTATAAATATATTAATCACCCGTATTATTTAATTATTTTCAATTATATTGATGTATATATATGTTGAAATTTTTTTCTTTGCATACATTCGGCCAAGAATAAATATGTTTATCAACTGACGATATTGCAATAAGTTTTGCATGTTTGACATATTGTAGGTGAAACACCACAAGGCTACGTGGTGCAATGGTCATAAATTTCAAATCAAAAAGTTGGATGACACGAAGAAAACTTGTGATTCTAGGATAGCTGTAGTCTTCCAGGTGACTAATGTTTCATCTAGAAGCGAAATACATCCAGAAGTCTTAGAAAATCAATACTATGGGATTTTTGATGATATACTTGAGTGTGACTTTAAGTCCTTCAAATTAGCTTTGTTTGCCATCCTATGGTACAGGCTACGATTGAATGAAAATGATCCCAAGAGAACTATTATTGAACATGATAATGGATTTACCATGGTTAATACAAGGTATTTTGAGTGAGTTGGAAATGAGGCCTATGTTCTTCCAAGCCAATGTGAGCAAGTATTTTACTCAGAGGTTCTAGGTAAATCGGGTTGGTCATATGAGGAAGGGCGGTAAAGTATAATGTGGTGGAAGAAGAAGATACTGAAGAAATAGAAGATGATGTAGATGATGATCAGGATCAACAGTTAGTTGATGATGTGCCTGACGAAGATGTCAAAGAGGAGGAACTAGATCATGATGATGTAGGAGTTAATGTTCATGAAGATGATATCCATGTGGATGATGACATTATCGAAACTGATATCAATTATGATGATGATGATATGACCAATCCTTACAATGTTGAATCTGGATCAGATGATACAGACAAAGAGTTGGATGAAGAAGATCAACGACATTAATTTGTATTGTCTATTTGATATTAATTTCTTGAAAGAATTATATTTGACTTATGTGGTTATATAATTAATTTATGATGTTTTTAATTTTAATTATATTTAAATTATATTAGAATATGTTCAGTTAACAGATGTAAAAAATAAAATGGATAAACCAAAAGATGAAAGCATGAGACCACTACCTTGTTGGGTGTGAGACAAAGTACTTTCAGAGTAAGGCAAAGAACCGTTGGCCCGATTCATTAAGTCTGAGCAATAGTTGTTTCGGTGAAATTCATGGTTATATAAAAGCAAAAGGAAAGAAACTATCGGGGAGACTTGTGATGTTGGGGAAACTACAAGACGTCTTGGTGGGTGGGTGATCATTGAACCCTGATGTGACAGCGAGAATTTTGAAAAAAAAACATGTAGTATTCATGTCTCGATCGGTAAAAGACATTAATGGCGCCACGAAGCGTAGGAGATTTTGCATATCAGGGTATGATCAATTGAAATCATTGTCTCACAGAATTCAAAGTGAAGGAGAGCAAGGGAACCAGTAGAGCAATTAAGGCATTCACCTGGCTTGAGTTTTGAAGAAGTTACAGTAAGTTTCTCATCCTCTTAGAATTTGTAAAAATTTGAATTATGGAAGGCACTGGTTCAAGAAAACTAAAGGGAAGAAAACCTGGGGAGGGAAGCCAATCAAAAGCAAAAAAGAAAAAGACTAAGTTGCAACCAGAAGGTACTGAAAGGAAGCTAAATCAAGACCTCATAGACCAGTTACCTGGTTTTGGACCTGTTAGACGTGTAAAATTTTGAATTTTTACAGTCTATTGCATTCAATAGTTTTCAACATTAAGTCCTTGTCATAAACATAAAATCCCCTCTTTGCATTGTCTCGCTTATTTTTTGTTGTGTGACCCATTTGAATCCTTCTATCTCTTCTTATTTCATTGAATGACCCATATCGGCAAGACATAGTACAAGTCTCCTCGAGATATATTTTCACTAACATGTATTTTTTGCAGACAATCGGCAAGACTTTTCTTTTGTTTCGGCAACTGAGAAGATTCATATCGGCATATGCTGGGGCGTCGTTGTAGTGTCACAACAAATTCAATTGGTCTTGCCAAGTAGCATGTGGAGGGGTTGTTTTGGCTAAACTAATGGGTATCAGCATGAAGTTATAGCGAAGTCATTTTGTCTCACCGATTGGCTTGTAAGCAAATGTCTTGGTAAGACTTATGTCATCGGGGAAGGTCTTGGTGAAGTGACTCTTGTCTTGCTGAACTAAATAAAAGGGGATCCGAAAAGCTATTGGAGAGAATATTGGGGTCTTGCTGATTGGAAAGGTATGCCAATAGAGATATGCATCACCAGGAGAGGAACTTTTTGACATAAGGTTTCACTAAAGTCTGAATGTTATACCGACAAGCAACTCGGGTTGAGTTTCACCGAATAGGAGTAATATGGAGGAGTGATGTCGGTAAGACATTTGGCATTGATATAGGTCTTCTCGAAGGTTTACTGTCTTACCAAAGGTGTTATTTCATTGGTGGGGTTTATTTCTTCGGTGAGAAAACTTGGTGGACACGCTGAAATGAGAGTTCATCGATGAAAGGGTGATTTTGTCTCAACGACTATGACTTGAAGAATGCATATCGGTGTGACACAACGAAGGCTATGTAACATCTCCCCGACTCAGAATTGTTATAGCGACATAAAAGACAGTCATTATTTTTTAGATCCCAGGTGTCGGTAAGACCATGTTATGTCTTGGCGAAGGGTGTAATAGATGTTGCAAAAGGACTTCGCCCCAGATTTGAAAGTTTCTCATCGAAAGGATAGTTGATGTGATAGTGCTAGTTTCAAATGGATTTTCATTTGTGCTTCATTAATGGTATGACGGGATATAACAGTAAAGTTTGTATCAATTCTTCAATTCTAAATTGATTGCAGGTGAATTGGCATGCTGAGCAGAGAACCGGGACATTTTCAGTCTAAGGAACTCAAGCAAAATACTATAAGTGACTGTTCCTTGGTTTTTTACATTTTGATTCTATAAGATTGAGAATGGAGTCCTCTGGTTCTGGAAAGCGTAAGGGTAGAAAGCCTAGTGTGAGTAGTCTGTCAAAAGGAAAGAAACAAAAGGTTGATACAGAGCATGAGGGCACTGAAAGGAGGTTGAACCAAGACCTTATTGATCAATTACCTCGCTCGGGCCCTAAAGCTAGAAGGTCCAGATAGCTTAGGGCAAAGGTTGATAAACTAGATGACAAGTGCAAGTTCATAGGTGATGTCTAGACTACCATAAGAGGATATGAGCTATTCAATTTCCATTACCACAGAAGAAATCGTTTTGAACCAGTCTGTAATCCATGGAAGTTAAATGTAGGGAAACTAGTGTGCCCTAATATTTTTGTAAATGCAGAATTGGTAAAAGTACTTGCAGATAATTATGATCCAAAACATAAGGCTATATGTGACCCATCTGGAAAACCACAGATATATGTGTCTAAAGAAGCAGTGGGTGAGGTTTTCAAATTGGAAGGGTTTTGCAATGAGGAGATCAGTTGCAAAGAATTGGAAAAGGAGTTTTCAAGAATGGATACAATCTATAAGGGTTGGAGGTTGCCTATTCATAGAGTTAAACAAGGTAGAAAATCAGAACCTCTGCAAGATAGTGAGGGGCCTCCTTATCATGTAGATTTGTTTGAGCCTTACATGAAATACAAATATTTCTCAGTGTGTCAAGTGTTGGGGATGGATGCCCTGGAACTCATGTCAATTGTGCCAATGATTATCATAGCAGATATTCAGTATCATAACTCCAGGCCATTTGATTATGCTTCATATATTGCTAGGGAGCTTGATTCAGGATTGGTGGCTATAAAGGGTGGAGCTTCTATTATTCATCTTAGACATTATTCATTGTTGATGCACTTGGTGCTGTATTTTGGATAGGAGTTGGGAGTATGGCCTCCAAAAATGGGAGTTTATCAAATTGGTAAGGAGGGTGAGGCATTGTCTATTCAGCTGTGGACTGCTATTTGGGACAACAGGTTTTCCAATTCTATTTTCATCCACTTTGAGGAATATTTTGTGAAAACTTTGTACAAATTGTATAAGTATCCTTGTAACTATTCATTGACTAATGAGATTAAAAGGTTTCTTCGGCCCAAAGATTTCAATGGGCCAATTGATCATAACTGGGGTGACTGGTATTGTTTGGAAGGAGCTACAATGATCAGAGTGTATGTATTTGAAGATGCCCCTTTGATTCTGCCAAGGACAGTTCCAAACAGAGTTGCATATTTGGAAATTGTCAGACAAATGGATTTCAGCAATGTGATGCTTTTTAGTTCTTATGGGAAGCAGGTTTTTGTGCCTAGCACATTATGTTTTGGTGATTTCACTGTGTTGGCTAAGCAGGGATATAATTCAATCCTTGATAGATTGTTGCATTATAATATGAAAAGAGGACCACCTAGGAAAAAATTTGACCCTAAAGGATATATCAATTCAGCCAAAGAAAGGATTAACTTTGGAAGGTATTAGCATGTACCTTATCTTTTTGATGATATGATCAGGAATTTGAATGAAGAGGAAGAGGAAGCAGAGGGGGTGGTTGAAAGCTATAACCAAGGGTTACAAGATATGGGGACATTGTCTTCTGGAAGTGAGGAAAGCCCAATGGATAAAGTGCCATAGAGCATAATAGAGAAGATATCTAGGTTAAGGACTCAATAGTATGTTTGCCCAACTAGAGAATAGAGTATTGAAAGTGGTGATATTGACTCAAGGCATGTGGAATACAGATAGTTTGTTTCAGATGATGAGTTTATAAAATCTCTAGAGTTCAAAGCATTCTTGTACAAACTGAAGGGGAAAGAAATAAGAGAAGATGTTGGTGCTGTCACTTTTGGGAATGAAGAGCAATTATTGGATCAATTGAGAAGATGTGTGGATGATGAAATGACAAATATAACTCCTGAAAAGGGGAGGAAAATGTTGGAGAATGCTGGTGTCATGATCTTTCCTAGACTTGATTTGAATTTTGCATTAGTATTTGATAGCTTCTTAAGAGATGGTAACACTACACACAAACTTGATAAGGAAAAGGTGACAGAGGTGTATGCAGGTTCTAAGTATAATACTGATGAGGGATCATTGATGATATGGGATTTGTATCCCCCCCATAGGAAATCAGTGGTAATTGATATAGAGAAGGCATTTGGCCATGTTATGACCCTAAAGGTTGGAGAGGTTGATCCTGTGGTTACTGCAGAGATTGGGATAGACATTGCAAAATTGAATAAAGCACAGATCTAGGCACTGATAAGAGAAAGAGAAATGTATAAGGCAAGTAATGAGAGAATGTTAAGAGAAAATGATAGATTGAAAGACTTGGTTGGTATTTCAATAGATCTAGCCAAAATGCTCACTCAAGGAGAAATATCTCAAGCAAAAGATCATTGGGTAGGGTCAAGTGCCTATAATCAGGGAAGATATGATGCAATTCTAGCAGTTGTTAAGAGAAGGCAGGATAATTTGACATCCTGGTTGAATAAATTATGGGAAAAATATTCTAGTACTCTGACTGCATTAAAGGAGCATGAAAGGATGGATGGACGAATTATGGAGAAGTTTCATGAATTGGCCCAAAATGATGAGGCTAACAGTACTGCACTTGAAGCTGCAAATCACATTATCAGTCGCCATCAAAAATTATATGAGGAATTAGAAGGAGATAAACAAGCATTAATTGAAGCTGCCAAGAAAACTGTGGTCTCATTTTCTAATAGTAGAGGGGAAGTGAAAGATTCCACTAGTTGGAAGAATGAATGTGACACAATACTGAGTGGAAACATGAAGATAACTTCTGCAGAGAATACAGCATTAGAGGAAGTGAGCGAGCAAAATGAGGAAATGGTCAAGATGGAAATCACGATCATGAATGTTGTTGAAGATGCAGATACATATAAATGTCAGGATTATTTGGACTACCTCACTATGAATCGCTTCTGGCTAACTAAAGTTTAATTATTCTCTATCTTTTGTTTCGAATTCTATTTTTCCTATTTCCAAAAGGATGTGTCCTTTCATATCCTCAGTGTATAAATGTCCATTTTGAAAACAATATGAAGGGTAGAATTAGATAGAGGATAAAAAAGAGACAGCAGAATACAATTTTTGGAAGGATGAGACTAGTTGCATATGTAAAATCATGGAGATATCAATGAAAGTTTAATATGATGGTGCAATGTTTTTTGGTATCAGTTGTTTATGATATTTGTTGAAAGGTATTATTGAAGTTGTCTCCGTAATGGTGTTTTCTGGTTATTTGAATTAGTGTAAAAAGGTTTTTACCTAGTTTGTCAATGCACATTTGCTGCATCTGTATGATCAATTAATTGTTTCTTTCTAGTAAAGATTAAATTCTCTGAATTGATCATAGTAATTAGGGAATGTCAATTGGATTATTAAGAAGAACTCAATAATCACAATCTTGCATGTTTATACAAGTTATAAACCAAGTAAAATGCTAAATAACTTGAATGTTTGCCAGAACAAGTAAATTTGTTTTAGATTTCTCTTGACTCCATGAACCCTATAAGGCACTGGTCTTTCATTTTTCATTCTTTAGTTTCATTCACATTTCTACATCTGTTAACTGAGCGTATTAGGGTTTAGTTTTGGATATTGATATACAATTTATACCAAATTTGTTTTATTTTGTCCATTACAATCTGCCATTGTGGACAAATAAGGGCAATAGGAAAAGATTAAAAGTCAAGTCTGCTCAATTCAATTAGGTACACCCGCAAGAAAATGAATCACATTTTCAATTAACTATTGAAACTGAACAGATGAATCTTTGATAAAGCTATTCATAATCCATGGCACACACCCAGGAGAGTAAACCATCTTAATTTTATAGATTTCTTTCGATATAAGTAATTAAAAAAGCATATCACACTAATTTGTATATAAACCTAACCCCAGGATGACTTCCTGAAACAAAATGTTCATAATACTTTAACAATAAAGAGGACTGTATAACTTCCAAGCATCGGATTACAAAAATTTTCTGACCCTTCACAATGAGCCGTGAAATCTCCTTTATAGAATAGGAGAGCAACAAGCATTAGGCTACATTGTGAAACCAAATTGAATTTCAGCACCAAAATGAAATTCAAATTTACATTCCTTGCCATAATGATACCATGCATGAACAAAGGAATCAAAACAGTTATGAAATAACCAGTCGAAAAACAAAATTTCATGCAAAGCACATGCACGTCCATACCCACATCCACATCCACTTGATAGAACAACAAGAGAAGAGAAGACATGTCCAACGGACCCACTGCCAGTAATCATGAATAAGCAACACAGCCCCGGTACAAGCAACTGCTCCGAGTTTGAGCCTGGGATAGCGATGGCATGGCCACCTCCTCTTTACCGACCTTGCGACCACATTCCTGAACAACTGGGCCTGGTGCTAATACAGACACTGGCTCAATTGCTAGAACCTCCTCATCCACTCCCATTAGATTGGCCCGGGAAGCCAAATAGCACCAATAATCAGAATTAGTCTCGGATTCCTCAGAATCAGAGATGATAATTGGGGACAAACATTGTGCTGGCCTCTTGCTAGTGTTCCTAATAATAGCCTTGTGAGACATGGGAGAATCAGATTTCTTCATGGCTGGTGAAGCCAGCCTTGCACGCGTTAGCTTAACTGATTTACTCATGATAGGAATAGAGCATAGCCACAAATAGAAGAAAAACCTTACTGCACTTAGACACAAGAGAATGCAATGTTGATTACATACAATTCAGTTAGCATTTATAGAGCAAGCCAGTATGCAGGGTATAATTACTTGGAGGCGATTCAACCACTTGCACAGTTAATATTCCAGATAACTATGAATAGTACCCTTAGAAGGATGGCACTATTCGCACACAGGAGGAAATCAGGTGGAGATCCTCAGGAGAAAAGAAACCTGTATCATTAATGACACGAATGAATGAAAGATTTTAATGATGTCGATGAGACTAATCAGTCTATGGGACCAAGAAAAAAATAGGCCTAATTTGTCTTCATGCTCTTTTCCAAGTCTAAGTAATATAACCAAGTAATACATGCCACGTGGGCAACTCATACACTTCTTCCCTATAAATGAACCGCCGATTCGGGAGGCACTTTAACAAATGGAGGGTGGAGATCAAGTCAATGGATGTTGACAATCCACATCGACACCTTTAGAAAACATATCCAATCAAAAACCCGTAGAAGAATAGACCCAAACTGCACAATGGGTCCCATATAATCCCACTGGCATGAAAAGAAAAGCCACGTGCCACTCCCTTGCGAACCTCGCAACACTCTCTCAGATATTTACTCTGCCCGTGCGAGGTGTGCGAGAGATCATGATTATTGATGGCTATTACCAGTGAAAAGATGGTCCCCTGTCATATTGAACACCTCAAGAAGAAAACCCATTCATCTATTCACGCCACGTGGCCATATCTCGCGAACCTCGCACTACTTTGATGACACCAGTAGACAAACCTACGAGGTCTGCGAGAAGTGGTCAAGATCGAATTCTATGATCGGATGGCACATCAGCCCTCAGATGGAACATTTAAGTGGGGCCCGCATTGAAATTTATGGCGGTGTAATACCTAGGCCATTACGCTAAAAAGACTCGCAAATCAGGTGAAATAGGGAAGAAAACCCATTCATATCGAACACCTCGGGAAGAAAACCCATTCATCCATTCACGCCACGTGGCCATATCTCGCGAACCTCGCACTACTTTGATGATGCCAGCAGACAAACCTGCGAGGTCTGTGAGAAGCGGTCAAGATCGAATTTTGTGATCGGACAGCTCATTAGCCCTCAAATGGAACATTTAAGTGGGGGCCCACATTGAAATTTCTGGCGATGTAATACCTAGGCCATTACACCAAAAAGATTGGAAAATCAGGTGAAATAGGGTCGGTTAAGCACGACCCGAGAGGGATGAAACCTCACTTGAGTGAACGGTCCACCGTGGCAACAGGTCACCATTAAAACATAACAAGAGGGTTTTGATCGATCCATAATGAAGGTTACCCTGAGTAATTTAGAAACCCTCTTAACCCCAGCTTCAATTTACTGAAGTTCCATTAGGTTGTGGAATTTTTCTTTGCATCTACCAATTGCATTTGTTTGAAAGTTTCTAAAACCTTTTCAACAAATCCATTATGTGTATATTCTAAAATCATTATAGTCCTTATAGTCCTTCTAGTCCACATCACTTTGTTTTTTGAAGAAACTATTACCATATATTTCTTAGTTATGTTCTAAATTGGATACATTTTTATAAGTTTGATATTACAATTAATAATATTAATTTTGGCAAGACATTAAAAGATTTTGTTGATTTTAAAAATATATGCATCCCAATGTAAAAATGCTAACAATGGAAGCAATGATTGTAACACATAATTTTTGATGTAGTATCCAATTCAAAGGATGATGTTACAATTTAGGGTTATGATTGGGTATTTAATTAGGGTTAGGATTTAGTGTTCGGGTTAGTGTTAGGTGCACATGGTAGGGGGTAAAACTTACAAACAATAGACACACTAAAAATGATGTTTAAATTTAGTTTATTTTATGTGTGTTAGGAAGATGGGTGTTATATCAAAATGGGTAGTATAGTTATAGATTCATACAAAAAGATGCAATAATTGAAACCATTTGTGACACCTTAATCAAGATATCACTAAATACCATATCTCTCTAAATGCACATGTAAACTAGGTTATACACACACATTTGAAAAGATAATAGAAATTTGTAGACCATTAAATGATCCTACTTAGTAATTCATGAATAGACCTAAATATTATTTTTTATTATTTTAAAAATAAACCTTACAAATTATTTACAAGGATTTTACAATCTTTTGGTTGGCCTGCTAATCAATAATAAATCCAAAAATGAGCACAATAAACATGGAGGAACTGTAAATAAAGGTTGAATGAAGGTATTATATTCATTATTTAAAGGTTACATTAGATTCATTACAATTTTTGGATGAACCTAGATCATTACAACATTAAAATTATTTTACCTTGTGTTAGAGATAGAAACCCTAGGGCATGCAACAAATTTTTTATATCTAGATATGATACTTATTCTTCCTCTTTTTCATCGACCCGTTGAACAATATTTGATAGCTTTATACCTCCTTTGTAAGTCACAACCAAGGGTGAGAAGTGCAAACTTGCTATAAAACCCCAAATATTTGAGCAATTGGAAGAGGATGTACAAATCTACACTAAATCCCAAAAGTCCAAAAATTGAAAGAACAATAGGGGCATCAATACCTTTCAAGTTTCATTTCTTAAGGATTCAATATACAAAATCACCTACAAAAATGTTAATCATATTGTGGGGAGCATGGGGGAACACTCTTTTGATTTGCAAATCTCCCTAAGCATTGATGGTGATTTCAATTCATGATATGTTAGGGTATGGAGGAACACATGAAATCTATAGAGCGTTGCAATGTATGTGCCCTTGGTCTCCTTGTATTGTGCAACACAATGCTTGAGTTCATGACATGGATTAATCGCCTCCTATGGATTCATTAACTCTTGTGGTTGTATCAAGCATTAACAAGTCAATCTTTTGGTACAACGAAAACCGTCTTTGCAACAATTGGTATTAGATCTAGGGTCACAAGTTCAAACCCCTCACTTGTGTTATGTAGCACAGTGCTCAGGTTTGTGACATGGCTTAATCATCTCCCATGGACTCATTAACTCTGGCAGTTGTATCAGGCATTAACAAGTCGGTATTTTGGTGCAACAAAAACCATCCTTGTAACAAAAAGGATTCATCAAGATTTGTGTGTCATTTATTGAAATGGTAGAGCAAGCAAAAATAACTAGATTAAATCACTACAAAGGAAAAATATAAAATAGAATATTGATTAAATTTTACGGGATGATTTTACATTTCAATATTGTATTGAATTTATAAATCCATTATTCTCACATAAAACTAACTTACCTATGGGAATAACTCTAGCAAAACTAATTATTAATTTATTTAAAACTAAACTATTACCTAACCATTGATTATTATAAATTAATAATTACATGTTAATTTATTTTGTATCATTATCTAACCTGAACTAAGATGTAATATTCCAGCATTCCCCCCTCATTACATCAATATGAACAAAGGATGGAACATTTCAAGATTTGATCACAACAACCCTTTTATAGACTTTGATGTTAGTGTAATTAATATTTAATTACACTTGCATAACTTTACTTAGATTGAGCTAATTTTAGGTCAACATTAGGGTTGCATACTTTGCTTTTATAAAGCAAATCATCTCATTGTAATATTGAATTCCTGAATATATCATTTTGCACATTCGCATGCAAAGCTCTGCTTTTTTATATTTTCTCTTCTGTGGAAGGTTTTCAGGTTTGCATATCTGATCTAGGGTTTCTAACATGGTATCAGAGCCTTGACATGCAGCCCCTTCTCAAATTTTGAAGAAAACCATTACAGATTTCGTTCGGGGTTCCTCGAGAATTTTTTGCCTTGAGTTCATTTATGCAGCCTCTTGGATCAGATCGGGCACCACCATTGGATTCAGAGCGCTGGAAAAATTTAGATTTGGCTTTTATTTTGCAGATTTTGGTCATGATTTGCCAGATCTGTGAGGGTTTCAAGCTGTGTGATTTTTTGGAAGCTTTGGAGGTAGCCATTTTTTTGAAGCATTTTGAGCAGAAACGGAGGTCACCATTGCTTTCGCAGTAGCAAAAAACCCTAAGATCGCCTTTTGTTTCGTCGATTTTGGAGAAGTTGATTTGGAAGGCAAAAAAATTTTCCCAAGGAGGCCGTACGACCTCCCCAGCACGCCTCACGAGGCGTGGTTTTGAAAAAAAAATTCAAAATATGCATTTTTTGGGAAGCCCACCGGCGCTCACAGTGTTGAAGGAATCCTGCCACCCGGCGGCCACCGGCCCGCCGCCGGTTCCGCCCAGCCCCCGTAGCCCTCTACAGCTCCACCCCGGTCATATGGAGGACCGGGGGCTTACCGCCAGCCCCTGGGGGCTTCTTATTTGCGGCTGCCGGTCACTTGGGTGACCAGGGGCTCCACCCCAGCCCCCTATCTGCCAACCCCTGGTCACATGCAGGACCAGCGGCCGAAATGTTTTAGCCCTCTGGGCTGCCTGCAGGCTTTATTGGCCTTTTTGGAGCACTTTCACAAAATTGGGTCTAACTTTTGCGTATGGTGTCCGTTTTTTGCAAACGAGATACCGTTGGAAAACTGATTCCGGCACTGATCTATTCAATGTTTCAGTTTTTCTAGATTTTGATCTAGATTTATTTTTCAGGTCTTTGAACTCAGAACTTCTGTTTTTCACTCCGGAGGGCTATCTTTTGACTCGGTGATCCTTTTTTCGCCATTCTTGTGGCATTGGAAAGCTGGTTCAGTCCTCTACATAGATCTGAGGTCTATTTTCATTTTCTATTTATAAGTGTTAGGAATTCTCTCTTTTTGCAGTCATTGGGGATTGTAATAAACGAACTGATATAAAGTTCCATCGGGGGGGTTTCTTGCATAAAAATCTTCATCATGTTTTGATGGAAAATTGCATGGGTTGTAATCTAGTTTCTTAGTTTCTTTTGGCCACCTTTTTTGTCTTAGCTTGACACATACCAGATTCATTTTGGTTCACACTTTAGATTGAGAGCCTATGGTTAGTGATCCGCATCGGATCCATCTCAGTTTGAGGGCCACTAAATTTGTGGTTATTGTTCCCGAGTCTATATGGTACTTTTTCCCATGGAAGAGTTTTAGTCTCAGTTTTGACATCGGCATCGAGATTCACGGCTTCCAGATTCTGTCATCATCATACTATCTATTGTTGTTTTATGGATTCCAGGGTTGTTCTAGTTTGGAGTGTTTGAGTGTTCTGTGGCATCGGGTTTGCTGTCACATTATTATGATTTCGATATGGTTTCTTGTAGATAGAAGTATCTTTCCTTGCTTGCCAGATTGTGGTTCCAGTGCTTCTTTTCAACAGTTATCTTATTATAGGGGGGGTTGTCCCACTGGGTTGTCCTTCTCTACCTCATTATTGCATTTGTACATGGGTACCTGATCAGGCCTTGTTGCTGGGACCCATTCATGCTTTCTTGCATTCATCTTAGTTTTAGGTGCATCCTTATTTAGTCTCCCTAAGTTGCACTTATGGGAGGGTATTAGTGTAATTAATATTTAATTACACTTGCATAACTTTACTTAGGTTGAGCTAATTTTAGGTCAACATTAGGGTTGCATACTTTACTTTTATAAAGAAAATCATCTCATTGTAATATTGAATTCCTGAATATATCATTTTGCACATTTGCATGCAAAGCTCTGCTTTTTTATGTTTTCTCTTCTATGGAAGGTTTTTAGGTTTGCATATCTGATCTAGGGTTTCTAACAATTTTGTATCATTATCTAACCTAAACTAAGATGTAATATTCCAGCATTCCCCCCTCATTACATCAATATGAACAAAGGATGGAACATTTCAAGATTTGATCACAACAACCCTTTTATAGACTTTGATGAAGCACCCTCATCATTTATCCTTGCTCACCCAAGAAACACCAAACTCACTCCATCAGTGAATATCCTAATCGTAGAACATACGCAAAATGTGTACAACATGAGAGAACATAAAGTGTCCCAATCTTCCTTGCAAATGAGAGTACAAATTTCCTTTGAAAGTCCACATCTCCTCTGAGTGTGTCAAAATACCTCCTCTAGTGTTGTACATGAGAGAACAACTCTCCTTTTAGAGTCTACAACTCTAAGTGTGCCAATATCTCTCCTCTGGTTCTATGGAAATAATCACTCCTCTATTATACAAAAGAACCTCAAAAAATATAGATACATTAACCACACCCATAAGAAATATCAAGATTCCAAGCCCCCTTGCTCCATGAAAGAACACAAATAGAAAAAGGTGCTTCTAATGTAATGGATCAACTCTGAGCAAGAACCTAGCCCGATGTGAAAAAAGATATCCAACCTCCAATTTTATTTTCTTGTTACTTTTTAACTACCAAGTGTAGCATTCAAACCCTTAAAATATTTATTAAGTGTAGAATGGATGGTTTCAAAAGCACAAACATTTGGTAACATAATGAAACTTATAAAATATTTAATGTGCAATGCTTGAATAAAAAATAAAAATAATACCCATTCAACTTCACATAGGATACTGGAATATTCTCCTTGACACCAACCCTCAAATATAAATGCCACTCACAACATCTCAACAAACTTTTAACTAATGATAAATCCCATGCCATTTTAAATATATTCAATGCCTCAACTTATATTTGCAATAGTATGAGAAAAATGTATTGTGTGTAGAAATAATAATACTTCCCACACTTTATAATAGCATCAAACAACCAATAAATAAACTCATTGACAGAAACATATAGACTTCAATATAAAAAATAATATTTCACTATTTCTTCCTTTAGCACTTGCAATTATGGCAGTTCCATTTAGTGTAGATGTATTTCCATTTACTACACCATTATCTAACAATCTCTTGATTTCTTAAATATATGATGGAGCTTTCAAATCTATAACACAGATCTCTCTCAGATATTTTGAGGAATTTCTAACTTTCACATTTGCTTCAACATATTTCTAGGAGCATGGAGTTTATATAATTGATTTGATTATTCTCATTCCAAAACTTGAATTGAAACAATGACTTTATGTAAAATTCACACCATATTTTTTTATATTTTACATCAAAGTGTTTATCCAATAATAACAATATCTTCAAAATATTTCTAGGTTTTATTCTCCTTCATATCATCTTTCAATAACATTTTAAATTTCTATTTTTTTTTTAGAATCAAAGAAATATATCATAGTTTTATTGAGATTGTGTTAGACTGTTATAAAAAATATCAAAACAACATACCAACACATAGAATGGTGCTTTGGTAGAACTAAAACAACATAATGGTGTCCCTCTTCAACCAAAAAACTCAATTCATAGTCCATTTTCAATGGTGCTCTAATACCATATTGAAATGGTAGAGCAAGCAAAAATAAAACTAGATTAAATCATTGTACACAAAAAACATAAAATATTTTTTTTTTGATTAAGTAGGGAAAGGGCCATGATCCCTTACAAAGCAGCAAACTAGTCTAGAGAAACAACTACCAGACAAAACAACAAAACAAAGGGAAAGAAAAACAAAAGAAGAACCACTTCCCCACACCTAACCAACCAAAATCAAAATCAACCCATACCAACCACATCAAAAGATATTAATCTATCAAGGATCCAATAAAGATATAACCAATCCATATAATCTTTGAACCATAAAATGAGGTTATATAAGAATAACCTATAAAGAGTACCCAACAAGTTGATAATGTTCATAGCATAAATAAAACTTAAAATAATATAGTTCAGGCATAAGCATCCTCAATAAGGCTCCATGCCTTCTTCAGGTCCACCACTGAATCTTCAAGGCTATCTTTTATCTCCATCTTTCTAGAAAAATTAGCATCATCCATGTTCTCTTTTTTCCTCCATTGTTTCTTGATTTTACCCTATCTCAAGATTGTAGCCATCATTGTTTTTTTCATCACTGCGTCCATAATCCAACACATGTTCAACATAACATTCTCAAGAACCTGAAATTCGTTAGCATTGTCTTCTTTCTAGATCATTTTCTTAATAAGCTCCATCCTTTATTATATCCTTTCAATTCTTGTTTTCTCCTTGTATGTGTGTTTATCTTTTGAGCATTCTTCATTACCAGGGGTCACCACATCAATTTCCAAGTCCTCTAAATTAGTAGTAGCCATTCCTTTTTCCTCAGCCATACCAGTATCCTCCACATCTTGCACATCCTCCTACTAATTAAGCCATTCCTCCTCCTCCTAACTCAAATCTTCCACGTCCTCTAACCCCGACACCTCTTCCTTAAGAGACCCAACTTCACCCAGACTATCGGGCACACATTCTTCAGAGGAGTAATCTTTTTCCTCCCTAGCAACCTTCTTCCCTTTTTTACTTTCCAGAGGCTCTTCCAAGTTCTTTTCCTCCAAATGTTTTGATTTTTTGCTATTATCTGACCCCTTGGATGTTTCTAAAGCCACACAAGTAGAACAACGACCCACTGGGGTAGTAGACCCACATTTAGGGCTATTTTCAATGTCATACAAAATTGTTATAGTATTAGGGTCAACACCCAACTCATGAATCAACAATTTTCTTTTCTTATTAGCAATAGAAGGAGGGGGCAGTAGTACATTTGTTAGGAGTTATTTTAAGAAGTGAAAACCATGAGGGATTTACAACATTAGGGTCTAGGTTAATTGGTTCTTTGATAAGGGAGTGGGATCAAATTTGAATTAGTTCAATTTTCACATAACGTTTAGGGGTGGGGTTCTCAATCAGGTTATGGAAAGCATTTCTTTGCAAGGTGGTGGTAAGAATGTACTTACATATGGCTCTATTCAAGTCCTGGTGTAAAGGAGGGTTCACTTCATTTGTAAGGCTCTGTTTCAAGGAGGAGAGGAGGAAAAAGGGTGAGTTAATTTTTTCCTAGTGCCTGATATGGTTGTGGATAGGAAAATGATAACCATGCACCGATTGAAAGAGGCCCTCTAGTGTAAAATACTTCATGACAAAATAATAGACATTATGATACGGGGGCAGAAGCAACACCCTATAATAACCATTTTGAAATCTTTGAGCCTTCTCTTTAGTTTAAAAAAAAATCAATATAAGGCTAATAGTTTCCCATGCTTACCTTGGCTATCTTCTTTCCTTCGTACGTCAAACCCGTCGCCTTGGAAATCAACTTAGCATCAATAGTAAAGTGCCAACCACCCAACTTGACTTCTCAATCCTTCTAGGAATTCACAAACTTGTAGCTAAGTTGTTCACTGTAACCCTCCATAGCCGCAAAGTATAGCATGAAAGCAGGATAGTCAAACAAACCCTGTAATTCTTCATTCTTCTTCAAGGAATCATATTTACTTCATCCTTTTTCTAGAGCCTCCCATAGTTTTTTCTGTGTTTTGATAATCCTGTAGAAGAAGTAAATACTTCATTCTTTGACCTTCCTCATTTACAACAAAAGCAATTGGCAATTCAAAAAACATAGTTTTGATTGAAACTTGGTGGCTTTTCATTTGTAAGGACAATGACTCAAACCTTGTAGCGATATTATTGAAATAATTGAGTTGTTTACAAAGTCTAGCCTTGTATCTTTGAAACTCCCCTTTAATGGAAATGACAACTCCACCATCTTTAGGATTCATGATGACACATTTTTTATTATCCTCCCTATTGCCCACAATAACACATGCTAAACTATCTTTTCTCAAATCCTTCATAATATTTTTATAAATGCGGATGATAATCATCATTACCACCTTCCCTCTTTTCTTATTATTGCATGAGGCATCCAAACATGCATGTCCTTTCATCCCATCTCTTTTTAAATCTTTGAAATTTAGCGTACAACTGCCATAAATAGGGTACATCAAATTCTATCTTTCAAACTTCTCCAATTGCCACATAAGAAAGAACGTAATTATCATGACAACTAGACAACACTTTCAACCCCACAAATTAAATAATTTCTTTCTATCCATGAAGAATTAATTAAACCCTTTGATCTCTCCTTATATGTTATTTCCTTAATTTGATTTGATAATCGAGAAAGGTTCCAATATTCCCAATCTAAATGTTGTAGGCCAAAATTCACCATTGCATCAACAACCCTGTTGACTTCCCTGTAAATATGGGTAATATTGCAATGTTGAAAGGATTGTATCATATGTTTGAAATCATCCAATATATCTTTTAACTATCTTGGAGTCTCCTTCCACCATAACTTTAGTGTAGCCATTATCTTTTAGATAACATATTTTGGCCCACACTGCATAAGCCTTATCCAAGTTGTTAGTTGTTGTACCTAGACCTTTGTTGTATCCAACAACATAAATGCCTTGATGGTTTCCTACTATCCCACCTACCCCTATCAGACCAAGATTCCCTTTAGAACACCCATCAAAATTACATTTAATCCATCCCGGATCTAGGGGAAACAAATAGTTCTTTTTCTAATAAGTTGTTTGACGTAGTTGACATTATTAAGATTGTGAGATATTCTCCAAAATTGCTTGATTCACATCTCTTGGTATGATGGAATTTTCTTTGAAGGAGAATACTTACAACTTTCAATGTTTTATTGAATCTGTTTCCTAATGGACATGCATATCTCTTTACAATTCTTAGCTATGTCCCTAAAAACTCTATTATTCCTCTCTTTCCACAATTCCCATGTGAGGAATGAGAGAACTTGCCTCCAGAGGTCAATAATAATATTGTGTGAGTAGGGACAAAAAATATAGTAATCAATAAACATTTTTACTGATGAAGGAAAGACCCAATCAATCATCAGAATCTTGAGGAAAAAAGACCACACATCTTGAGCATAAGAACATTGAAACAACATGTGCATAATGGTTTCTTCCTCTTCATTACAAAGATAGCATTTATTCACTAGATACCATACCCTTTTCTTAAGATTGTCAATTTTGAGGATCTTTCCATGTGTCATAGTCCACCAAAAACAAATAATTTTAGGAATTAAATTCTTGCTCCGTACCTTTTTCCAGTTAAAAACCCCCACTTGAAGTAACTAGGATTCCATAATCTCAGGGTCACATTTTTTACAGAAAATCTCCTAGAGGTGTTTTTATTCCATACCCATGTATCATCCCTATTTATCAAGAATAGCTTAGGATCACCAATCTATCGCAAGATAGAATCCAAAGTAGCCTCCCAATTCTTCTATCTACCTGATCCCCTGAGAATAACACAATTTAAAAAGTTCTTAAAGTCCATCCACTTTGGCCTCAAGCCTTCCCAATTTATATAATTGGAAACATTCTTACCAATATTTCTTTTTAGTCAGATTCTAACTTGTTGGAGATTATTGTTATCTAACAAGGGAGCATAGGTGGTCCAGGCATCCTCCCAGAAATTAGTTTTGTGACCATTTCTAATTCTCAATTTTGCTCCTTTTTTTAACATACCCTTAATCTTTAACAAGTTATTCCAAAAACTTGAACCATAGGGGAGATCCTTTTTCCCGAGGAAGCAACAAACATGCTTATTTCTCAAGTACTTAGCACGTAGAATATATACCTAGTCCTTTTCTCCTTCCAACAAAAACCATCCCATTTTTGCTACAAAGAGCTTTATTGAACACTTTTATTCTTCTTATGCCCAAACCACCAACTCTCTTCGGAGTGTAGATAGTATCCCATCTAACAAGTGCCATTATTTTCCTCTCTTCATTCTTGACCATAAAAATCTCCTTTGTATCATTTCAATCTTCTCGACAATGAAGGAAAGAATGTTAAAAAGAGAGGTAGTGAACCAAAAAAATTTGTAATGAAGCTTTTAAAAGTTGAAGTTTCCCAACAACACTTAGCAACTTACCTTTCTAGCTAGCCAACTTCTCTTGAATCCTTTCAACAATATAATTTCAATAATTACTATGAGGTTTTATTGAGATTAAAGGTAATCTAAGATAGGTAGCCGACAGATCAACTTCTTGGCAACCAATAATATTTATTACTCTCTCTTTTATAGTTTGGCTAGCGTTAAAGAAATAGATCTCACTCTTTTGGTATTTGATATATTGGCCCAAGACTCTAGCATATTTATCAAGAACCTCTTTCCATTGTATTGCTTCCAAGATTGAAGCCTCCCCAAGAAGGATAGTGTTGTCAACAAATTATTGGTGTGAGGTAGGTGGGAGGGTAGAAGCAACAAAAAATCCTTTTAGCTTTTTATAACAATCTATCTTTGAATATTATGGCCCAAAGCTTCAGCAACAATAACAAATACGTAAGGAGATAGAGGGTCATCTTGTCTCATACCATGACCCCAAGAAAAGAAGCCTTGCAGCATCCCATTAACCATGACAAAGTACTTAGGAGTAGTGACATAAGATTCAATCAAGTTGATAAATTTTCCTTTGAAACCAAAATTTTCAAGAACAACAAAAATAAAATTCCAAGAGACCCAATCATTGGCTTTAGAAATATCAAGTTTCAAAGCCATACCTTTTGTTTTGTTAAGGTCCATAGAATGTAACACCTCATGAGTATATATAGCAATGCCCAAAAATTTTCTTCCCTAAACAAACCCCTTCTGATTAACAACAATCATTTTATTCAAAACTGATTTCAGTCTATTCACCATTATCTTAGAAAATATCTTGTATGTAGTGTTGCATAAACTGATAGGTCTATAGTCATTCATAGAAGTAGCCTTATTCAATTAAGGGATAAGCACTATAAGAGTAGTGTTCATTTGATTTAAAATCCTTCCATATTTGAAGAAATCCCTAGTAGCATTGAAGAGGTCGATTGAGACAATATCCCAAAATTCCTAAAAGAAACTAGGAGGGAATCCATCAGGTCTCGAGGCTTTATAAGTTCCAAAAGAGAAAATTGCCTCCTCAACTTCTTGCATCGAAATGTCTTTGGACATATCCTTTAGATCATGTTCTAGAATGACATTAGGAATCACCTGCAGAATATCTTCCAAATCAAAATTATCCACCATGGGCATTTTAGGAAAGTTTGAGAAGAAGGAAACAACTTCCTTAACAAGATCCTCCTCTTTGTTCAGTCTTATCCCATTAGTAGTGTCTAAGAATCTAATCATGCTTCTACATTTGTTTTTTAAGGTGGATTGATGAAAAAACTTTGTATTTCTATCTCCTTCCCTCAACCATTGAATCCTTGATTTCTATTTCTAGAAAATCTCTTCTTTTTTATTTATTTTACACCATTGAGCTCTAAGGTCCCTTTCTTTGTTACAAATATTTTCATCAACATTTCCCAATTCCATCAAATCTTGAATCTCTTTAATTTTTAAGCTAATATATTTTTTTGTGGTAAAAATATTCCCAAATGAATACTTATTCCAACCCTTAACATTTACTTTGACTTTCTTGAGCTTCTGAGTTAGACGATACATGGGAGTACCATCACAAGGAGCATTCCACCATTCATCAACCAAGGATTTGAATTTTGGATGAAGAGACCACATTATTTTGTATCTGAAAGGAAAAGATCCTTTAGCAACATTATCCTCCCACATAAGAAGGAGAGCACTATGATCTGAGCCATTCCCGAGGGAGCCATAAGAGTGAGATTCTATAAAATGTTTCAATTCAATGAAACAAGAAAATGATCTAGTTTAACTTGGATTAAATGACTACCTTGCCTTCTATTAGCCCATGTAAAAAGAGATCCATTCAAAGGGGTATCCATAAGCCCTATAGAGTTGAGGAAACCCAATAAATCCATCATGCTATCCGAGAAATCAACAAGGCCTCCACATTTTTTTAGAAGGATACAAAGGGGAATTAAAATCCCATCCCAACATCCAAACTCTTCCTTTCTATTGATAATAATGACCTCAAGTAATTTCCAGAGATTTAATCTATCCTGATGTAAGTTAGGACCATAAATATTAACTAGATTCCACTTGACCAAGGTAATTATATCTTCCATAGAAACTATCAGACAATTTGTGCTACAAAAATTTAGCCCTCCAAAAAGCCTAGCAGGGTCCAACAAGTCACAATCCCACCCGAGGCTCCATCAACATCACCAAATTCAAAATTAGCACCAAGCCAAAGCCAATTGATCACTTTTTCAAAATTCTCTCTTTTCATTTAGTTTCCTGGATTAGGAGAACATCCAGTTTCACATCCACCAAAAAAGTTTTCGACAAATTTTGTTTGTAGGGGCAGCTAAGTCCCCTCACATTCCAAGACAAAAAATGCATTAGAACAAAAGGAACAATAGTATCACCTTGATACTACTAAGGTTTGGGAGAGGGTATCCCTCTAATTCTTTGTGGATTTACTCCCAGCAAGGGAGTCAAGAGTTCTCTATTTTCTGGAAGCCACATCTCTCAATGTGTCTTTGTTCCTTGCTTCTTTTAATGGAAGCCTACCCACTTTGTTATTCCCTCCCACATCTGGTTTCTTATTTTTCCTTGATTTTTTATTTATTTGATTCCACTCTTCATTCAAAACATCCTCTTTTTGGGGGTTGCTAGAGTACAACAAGTTTTTCTTGTCTTCTTCATTATTTTCCTTTTCTTGAATTTTTTTGGCGTTTGAACCACCACCAAACCCATACCAACTTGAGAGATATCAGGAGATGAATTCAACTTCCTCTATTTCTTATGAATTTTTTTGCAGATTATCGAACATTTCATTCTCATTTTGTGGTTCAATGTACTTCTCCAAAGAAGGGGAAGAGGATAAATCTTCAAAAACATCCCCTATAATGACATTATTAGGAATGTCAGGGGAAATGCACCCATTCAAAGACTAACCCTCAACCCTAGCTGAAATTTGGGAAGGCGCCAACACCTTATCAGAAAGTAGTAGAGCTTGGTGTAACAAGCTCCTTTTACAAGGTCATGGGAGGAAAAATTTTCAAGGGAGAGCATACAAACACACTTGATTGGGTTTTTTTAGGTTCAAGAGGGAGCTTTTTATAGACATCTTGTAAATGTAGAAATTTATTGCACCCCTAACAAAAAACCATAGCCTTTTCATATTCCAATAGCTAAACCCATCTGCTAAATTTTGATTTTAAAGTCACAGTGGTAGGAAGAATTGTATTGACAACAACATTTACACACATTCTAGTGTATACCTATTGTGACTTTAGAAGGGTCACTTTATCCACCGTAACCAAGGTACCAAAGAATCAACAATTCCTTTAAAATCATTTTGGTACTAGAACTCCAAGGGTAAACCAAGGAGCCTAACTCAAGTTGGGGCCACCTTACCCAGGTTTGCAAAGGCATAAAAGCCTAGCTTACACTTACACAGGGAAATAATATCATTAAATTCTTTATCAAAGGCTCAGGGGCCTCCCATGAGGACCTTGATCATATCCTTAGGGATCTAGAGTTAGGGTTAGGGTTAGGAAAATAATGTTAGGATTAGGGTTAGATTAGGGTTTATGTTTTATGGTTAGGGTTAGATTTAGAGTTTTGGTTATGGTTGGGATTAGATATGAAATTAGGGTTAGGGTCTAGTATTACAATTAGGGATTATAGTATTAGGGTTATATCTAGAATGAAGTTTTAGGGTTATTGTAATTATGATTAAGGGTTGTTTTTATATTTGGCTTAGAGTTGGGGTTAGGATTAGGGCCAGGGATAGGGCTAGGGTTAAGTTTAGGAATAGGTTTAGGGTAATTAGAGTCAATGCAACTAATTAATACAATAAATAATATTTAAGGTTAAGTAATTAGGGTTAGGGTTGGGGTTAGAGTTTTGGTTGTGGTTAGGGTTATAAAGATATGATAAAGGTGAGAGTTAGGGTCAAGGTTAAGGTTTTGAGAGAAAGGGTTAGGTTATGATTTGGATTACCCTAAACTCTAACCATAACCATAAACCTAATCCCAAACCTAACCCTACAGAAAACACATAACCTAACCCTATATAACCTAACACATAACCTAGCACTATAAAAAATTCTTCTCCCAAACAATCTCCTCTACTTCTATTCATGCCTACTAGAGTTGCAACATTCAACATTGGTGCTTCAACCATTCATTCAAAGCTAAGAATTTGAAAGCAATGTTCATTTGTAATATAATTAATCATTTAACAATATTATAATTATTATTAATCTAGTACAATATTAATATTATTAATAATATAAGATAATATTAATAATCTAATATAATTACTATTAATCTATATATAGATTATATATAATCTTAATATATCAAATATATCATTATAATTCATATAATGTAATATAATATTGTTATATAATATATTAATATTATAACATTACTATTAATCAAAGTGCTTTAATATTTATGTCGAGTTTTAGTACATTATATGATAGGTTACTAAAGCGGCTCCGAGATGCACGTGCTCAAAATCGACGGTGATGTTATAATCTTGATGAAAAGTTGCTTGACGGTTATGTTCAGTGCTGGTGACTTCTCAAACACAAGAAGATGTGATTTTGGCCCTATTAGGAGAAGATTTAAAAGTTGATTCTAGAGCTGAGAAAAATTATCATATTAAATTATGAAGCCCCTTTCTTTGGCAAGGAGATTCCATGTGTGTTCAAAAATTCTTGTTGCACACATTTCCATTACTCATGTTGCTAAGAACCTTGCAAATCCTCATATTTGAAGATTGAAAAAATCCAAAGGTATATTTTATGGCCTCCCTTTAACCAAGGAAAATGGTTTCACAAAGTATCCTAGGAGTTTTATTATTTCCCTCATGACTATAATAGGCTTGGCTTACTTTATATTCACTACTCTAAATGGCGCCATAATAGGCTTTCCTTGCTTTATATTCACTACTCTAAATGGCACCATAATTTTTTTAAATTTAATTAACGTACTCTAAAACCTAACTAAAGCAGGTTGTAGCTCGTCAAATTGGACAAGTGAAAGGTCAATACGAGTGCTGAGGAAGACTTTGGAGGAGTGAAAACAAGGTCAATACCAATGCCGAGGACCAGGTTGAGGGCACTCAAGGAAAATCGACGACCAAGGGACAATGAGTACTATAAGTTTGGCACCCCCATTCTCTTTAACCTACAATTTTCATGCCTAGTTTCCAAAGATCTTCTCGCACATTGCCCCCCCCATTCTCGTAACATGGTATAAGATAAGACAGAAAAAATAAAATAGCTTTGTCTCTCACATTTTTATAGTGATTACTAGATGCACATAGACCATTTCTTCATAATAGATGAATTTGATCATACTTTTCCAATGATGCAATAGTTCAACTTTGGGGTGTATCATTTAGGCAATAGTTCAACTTTGGGGTTCATCATTTAGGCAATGATGGATCCCTACTCTTTCCATATGCTCTTTCCTTTCTATTTCTTCAAATGTATAGTTTATGTCTTATATTGTATTGAAATAGTTATTCCCACAACTTGTGTGGGACACCATACATTTGTAATTATCAATAAAAGACATTTGTGAAAATTTTGTGCAATCTTTCTCTTGTATAAAATTTGCGTAATGAACTATAATTCATTTGATAATACTTTTGTGAATATGAATGGAAATTAGTAGAATTGAATGTGTACCTTTATCTTTATTTTTGCAAAAACTATCCCAACTTTACTTGATTGAGTTAGAAGCTAAATTAGGTAAAAAAATTGGTGACATCTTCTATATGTTTGCTTGCTAAACATCCTCACCAGTTGCCTAAACTTATCCATTAGGCATGGTGTCGACTCTTGGAACTTGACAAGACTTGAGAAATAGTCTTGCATAATGTTGTAACTCATCCAAAATAGTGCATAATGTTGGAATTTTTTACAACCCAAGTAGAACCTGCAAAAGCTTCTATGAGCTTACCATACTCAATTTTAAAAGTCCTAAAGGCACTGTGCCAACTTAACAAGAAAAATGCAACAAAACTATTATCTCTCCTACACTTCGGACTCTGTAAGATCCAGGAGGGTATCCTTAAAATATATTGTCATTCATGATGAGAATGATTTTCTCATACATGGATAAACAACAGATAAATTCTAGTCTAAGTTTAAACAAGATAATCATTCAAGAAATTGGCTATTTCTCAGGAGAATTCAGCTCTTATTTAACAAGGAATTGAAATAACACCTAAGCATGTTTTTATGAAATATTCAAGTGAAATTGCCTGAAGCTATAACAAAAAATACAAGAACAATAAGTAGTCAGAGTACCAGTGCCATATCCTAAAGCACGGAGTCAAACTAGAAACTAAACTATAGGGTAATTTTTATCTAGAGCATCTATGATCTGTATGTAAGGCATTACCATCCATTCATCAATACATGAATCTATTACTCTTTAGCAAATCCTATGTGCTAATTTGCATGAACTTATTGAACAACTGAAGCATTTAACAGGTCCATTGAACCAGAGCTATAGTCGAACATAATCCACAGGAAATGACAAATGAAACTTAATGAACATCATATTTGATAGACTTTTCATTAAAAATTCATGCAAATTATTATGATAGGAGAGAAAATAGACTCAAAACAACCACAAGATTTGCATAAGTATGCTCCAAAATCCCATGATTTACTAAGTTCCCTAATAGACTCAAAGCTTCAAAAAACTGGACATATTCTTTTCTCTCTCTCTATTTGATTCTTCTCTTACGTATCTTAAGTAATTTCAACAGACCTATTCCTCGGCCCATAATTCCCTTTTATAAAAAAAAGGGAGCAAACAAGCTTTAGGCCAGAGGATACACATGTCCATTTTTTACTGGACCGCTAATTCCTAATCAATTATCTTTATATCATTTGCTTGGTAAGAGAAGAAAAGCTTAAAGCAAAATGATGATTAATTTGTTACGAAGGAAAGGAAAGCGTGGTTCCAAGTATTGATTCCCTAACACCAAAGCATCTTTTAACCGCTCCATGTGCTGATTTTATTTGCACAATTTATACCTAAATCCGGGAAGAGAATGCATTTCAAAATATAATACCGTAGGCCAGACCTGTATTTTACATGACCAAATTGCAACTCTCATCCCCATTATTTATGATTCAAGTTCATCAATAAACATCTTCTTCCATGACTCAAAATCTTCCTCCGACGGCCAATTGAAAGCCACCACCTGGTCCACCATTTTTTGATAAGGTACATACTTTATCATTAATGATGTGGCTGTCTTGTCAAAATTCTCCAGGAAACTAATGACAATTGATAACTTCTCTAAAGTGTTCTCCAATATGCGAATATCAACATTTTTGGATATCTCATGAGTTTGGGCGGTTATTATACTATTCATTTGCTCCTTCCACTCCTACAAAGGCTTGACACTATCCTGACTATACAAAATATGAGGTAGTGGAGTCAAATCTTTTCCATCATAAATATCCTTCAGTGCTTTGATTTTGGACTCCATAGGAGCAGTAGACCCCTGGAATTTTTGCTCAACAATAGTCCTAACAAATTGATATGTTGTCATGACTGTAGGATACTTATTCCCATGCTGCTTTGCTCCAACTGCCATAAATTTCAATTTTTCCATTCTAGGGCCCCATCTATTTAGCAAAGGGATAGCCAATTCTCTGTCCCTTGGAAACAATTCAAGTGCTTGCAGCATCAAGGCATAATTCACATGAACAACATTCAGCTTACTCTGGACCCGTTTATGTAGATGCCTTAACATAATATAAACAATTTCTGAAATATTCCTTCCTGCTGCATCTCGGATTTGATTTACCATCTCCTTATATTCTTCAATCTACTAGAGTAACTTTTCCCTAGAAGGATCTTCGCTGGAGGTACTGGGCTTCTCAACCGCAATAGGCACTTGTCCCATATTATACGGGACCACAGCCCAAGATTGAACCTGTGCAGGAGGTTGGGGTTGATCAATTGGTGGGTCAACAATAATTTGGCTAGAGCTAACCTGCTTTTGGGATCTCAAGATTTCCATTTTTTCCTTAATAAGGCCATTTATGTTTCCAATTTCGCCGCCCTTTGCTGACTCTTATTATACTCAATAATAATGTCATTATATTGGTTCCTGAGAGTATCTTGGTTTTTAGTTAAATCCTCCATGGTTGCCCTAGTAAATTTGGCAACATTCACAACCATGTCAATAGCCTCCAAGTTAGGGCTATCAGCAACTCTCTTCATAATCAAATGACCACTAAAATCGGATGTTTCAGCGACAATAGGTTTTTGAGACCCTGTAGATAGTGACCATATTGCCAGAGAATCCCACTCTTCACTGAAAGTTGATCCTTTAAGTGCTAATGCAGCCTCCTCCTATGTTGCAAGAAGTGATTTATTTTCCCTTCTTACTGTATCAATTACTATAGCATCAGCAATATCCCATTCAAGGAGTAGCAATATCCCACACTTTTGAACCAATGTTCTGCCTTGTTCTAGTGTGATTTCCTTAAACGTCTCCTTCAATTGTACTCTGACCTTTGACTGAATTACTTGCTCTGGAAGCTCTGGGTGTAAACTTCTCTCATGTGCTACCTACTCAGTATAAGATGAGAGATGAGCTCTCCATACAAAATCTTCAAAAGCACGAGTATGGATAAAAGAGTCATCCATCATGAATTCTTTGTAGGCTTCCATTCTCAAATAATCACTATTTGTAATTCCTTTAATCTCATCCTTCCCCAATCTTACGGTGATGGCTCCTAAGCTCGTTGCAATGTCAGTCAGATCTAGTGGCATTTCTAGATTTATTTCATCTGGAGTTACAATAATATCCTCCTCATCATTACATTTCTGGCCAACATCCCCCATACTATGAGTTCTAGGCCTCTTTGGGGATGATGTGCTAATATGTTCTGAACTCTTCGGAGGTGAATCCAGATCTGTAATACCAGATATTGATTTCCTTAGGACGGATGATGCACCACTCATCATAAATTCCTCTATCCTATTTCTCTTCCTTCTTGAAAACACTTTTCTTTTCCCTTAAGGCTGGTAGGTAGGCCTTTCTTTGATTCTTATCTCAGGGTGTTGCTCAGTAACATGTGACTCTCCCTTTCCTTCTACAATCCTTTCCTCCTTCAAGACTCCTACTATGCTCTCGAAATTATCAAGAACATAGATTTCCCTACTGAGCTCATCTTTAGCATCAGGTATAGGATCAAAACCAAGTATTTTCTCCTATTTACTTCTTACCATTTTTGAATAGGCAATGTACATTGCCTTTCTCTCATCCTGTAAGTCCTCATCAAAAATATTCTTAATATTATCTTCAGGATAGGAGAAATTGTGAACAAAGGTTCTAGTCCGATGTCTAGCCTTCATTTGGGAGATAAAACCCTCAGGATCATAATTCCTATGGCGTACAGTATTCAATCTATATGGCTTGAGTAACAAATGTAAATTTCTTCACCCTCCCTTTATCATAACAAAATCTGCAAAAGCTGTATATTTAGGGAAAAAAGTTCCTTTCTTGTGTTCAACAGGCAAATGGAAATCTTGAGATTCTCCCAATTTCCTCATAATCTCTACAAAACCAAGTCTGAGAGGAACTTCTTTAGGTAGGACAGACGAGATGGAATTGGTGCCAAAGACCCTGAAGATTGTAGTATTGTGATTGGGGATAATATCACCCCAATTGTGGGTTAGATTCAACTCAAGCCTCCTCTCCATAGGTCTTAGAAAGTCGTGAATTTCTTTTGGAATCCTAGGTGGATCAACAACTAAAGCCTTCCTTAACTTAGATCCAAAATTATTATGAAAGGTGACATAATCAAACTTATGATCATTTTTGTCTAGGACCCTAGTCCAATATTGGATAGGAATTTCAATATCTCCTTCCATCTTATTCAACTCCATATCTTTTTCAAATACCTTCTCACCCCTATATAAAAACATATGAATCAACAATGAAAACCATCTTAATTTTACCCAATTCTTTACCAACTTCAAAGTTGCTAAGCCAGAATCTATGTTCTCTACAAGGTAAGTGGCAAAGTCATATACCACATTATAACTAGGGTGTTGGAGGTTGACAACCATATACATTATCTCTATAGGCACAGTCTTCTTCAGGTCAATCCCCAAAACTTGACATAGTGCACAGATGGTCTTCTTGAAATGAGGGGCGAAGTAGTCTACCGGGAAAGGTTCATGCTCATTCTTGCCAATAACAACCTTTTTTTGATTCTTCCCTCTTCCTGACATAGCCAAATGGGGTATCAAAAGGGATGTCCTTATCAAACCCTTAGTGTTTCTATATTCTTCCCTAAAGACCTCCAATTTGATGGGAATCATATCCTGGCTCCATTCATGTAAGCCAAAAATCTCTGCAATTTCCTCTCTAGTTACTTTAATCATAGGCTTGCCAAGATGTGTTCTGACAATTCGAGTCACAGGATCGTACCTTGCAGTAATATCTTTTAATAAGTCTACATCTTCATAGATATTTGGTACCACCAGCTTACCCAAGTCTAGTCTCCATGGATTACACAAAGGAACAGGCAAATTTCTATTTCCAAACCGATTAGAAAAGAGCTACCAACTAGTGTACATCAATTCGGCATCATGGATTGTACGCTGTATGTCCATTAAACCTTCATGAATCATGGGTCCATAGAACAATATCCTTCCTTCTTGCTTCTTGCTCGTAGAAGGTTTCAACAGATCAATAATATCTTGTGAGTAACTCCTAAGCGTAGCCTCGGGACCAACAGTTCGTGCCTTGGATGCCATATATTTTAAATAGAAGGGGATTTGAACTAGGGTTTTCTTAAAGAAAAACAAACAATTACACCCTATTCTCGGCTACCATTACAGAAAACTTTTTTATATGCACAAAAATCACTAGCAATGACCTATATAAGCTCTAACAGCCAATTCGCTTAACAATTCACCAGGAATCGAAAATGTCACAATCACCAATTATTCAATAGGCAACGCTAATATATTCTGAAATTACAAAAGAAGGAGTTTGTATCACTTACTATTTATTTTGGAGAGCGTCAACTATCACGATAATGGAGAACTGAGATAATAGCCACTTTTCTAAACATCGAGGAATTCTTATAAACTAGAATGCAACACTAAAATAGCAATCCACTGGTTATTTAGCATTTAATTACGCAGGCCGAGTCAAACTTGACCATTACTATTCACTTGCACGAGATAGAATGGCTATAGTACAGCACCAGTTTGTTTGAAAACATGTCATTGATCAAAGATATAGTTGGCTAGACGGACGGTCCAGATTTGGTCAACAACAGTTTGAAAATGACACATCCTCCTTCTAGTCAGCAAGCGATTAAGAATATTTCCCATTAGGTACCACATCAGCATGGAACGGGTCCCACCTCATTCGTTAATCGATAACACCAGCGCCCACGCATCAACACATCGCGTACCTTGGAGCATTATTGAAACTAAATTTTTAATTGCACAAGGTCAGTGAGGGATGGCCTAGATGCATCAGATAGTACACAGCTATCAGCGTCATCACTCGTCCATCAGTCATCACTCAAAAATTGGCCCCACCAAGTTACACAACAGGTGGCAGCATCTTGCAAGCCTCGCAACATTTTCTGTGATGCAAGCACAAACCTTGTGAGGTGTGCGATGAACGGTCAAGATCGCAGTTCCTGCATCCATCAGCTAATAAAAATCTGCACATGTGAAATAGTTACCTTAAAGAAAGGGGACCACTAGGCAAATGGGGAAATAACCCACGGGGTCAAAAAATAATTCAAAGGCTATGTTGTAAAGGTTAATAGGACGAAAACCACAGGGACGCATAAGTCAAAATGCAAAACCAAAAGGATAGGTAAAAGGGGCTGGTGAAGTGACGGCCAAAAGGGATAAAACACGACTTAAGTGACTGAGTACTGCTGATAGCAAGTCAACGGCTAGAAAGAAAAAACCCCCAAATAGCAGACCAGTAGAAAAATAACGAAGATAAAACCACCCCAAAGGGAAGGAAAATAAGAGCTCCACCACATAATACCTACCAACCTTATTCAACTTACCAAATGACTCGAAACAAACTAACTATGAAAACAAAACTTATTCACTTAAAACAAAAACTATCCTAACCTAGACTAACTGAGGAAAGGAATACCTAAATAAAACCATTAACTGGTTCATGAAAGTAGCTACCCTTTCTTTTCAACTTGTAATGCTCCATATGTTTGTGAGCATCAAAGAGGAAATGAAGAAATGATAGATGTTTAACCAACTATTGCAATGCCTCATAAATGGAGAAAACAAATCCACAAATCCACTTACCATTCATGTTATCTTAAAATAGATAGGATAGTAGGATAGAGTCCTCATGCTTGGGTGTAATAATGACTTGTGATGCATTGCTAGTTTCCATCCTAGTTAGATGCCTGATAGGACATCCCCTTGAAAGCTTTAGATTGGTTTTTCCTTTTTCCTCTTTTGGTGTGATCATATCCTTCATCTTACTCTTATGGTGCTCTTGTGGTACAAGAAATTGATTTGGAACTTCATGGTTTTCTTCTTCTTTCAAAGAACCCAATAAGGTTGATATAATATTATCATCATTGCATTCTTCAAACCTTTCTACCTTTTTTATGGTTGTCCTATTTCATGGATAAGTTTAGACAAGAGAGAAGGAAAAATAGCTTGCTTTTATTGATTGAAAGGTAAAAATACAGTTGAGTACAAGTCCGTGTAAAGGAGTTACAATGCTATCTTTTTCTTGAAAGCTCCAAAAATGAGCTACAATACTTGTTGAAAGAAGAAAGAACTAACTCCAAACTATCATTTGAAGTTACTTTATGCTTGCAAAGACACTACACAAAGACGTTAAGTAGAATTGATTTGTGATGGACACATTTGGATGGTAGTAACAATAACTTGCAATCTATCAAGACTTGATTACCTTATAACCTGTCAATTTCTAGCGATGAAATGATAAATTAATCATAATGTCACCTTCAGATCACATCACCATGAAAGAACTTCATCCAACATCCTTATGAGTGCAGGCACCACAAAATAGGTATTTGTCCAATTTGTCTTCCTCAAGCGAGGGAAATTCAGGAAGAGAAGAGGAAAGTGAGACATGTAGTAGGTCTAAAAGAGGGAGATCAACTAGAGGTCAAAAGATTAGAAGAAAATTCTGTAAACGCATGGAATTTTTTCTCACTGAAGGGGGGTCATGTTCTTATGATGATGAGAGCATAGGTGACATTGAGGTGCCCTTGAGGTACAAAAATCTACAAAAATAATGGGTACCCAAGGAACTTCCTCCAATAAACACCGATCTTTGTGTCAACGAGAGGATATATCGCATAGCACCATCGTCATTACATGGTTTGGGCCTATTTTGCATGGATGGCATAAAAGTCTATTATGAAAAAGTTACTGAGTTGATGGAGTATGTTGGACCCTGTTACAATTACAAAGATTGGATGCAGCTGGTTCGATATACACGAAGTATGCGTAGGTATGCACTATCAGCAAATTATATACAACTAAAATATAAGGATCAAAATAAAGGAGTGGCTAGGTACATTGACGGGAGGCCAAAAGCATCAGGGAATATTGCAGGGTTTATAAATAGTACATGACCTGGGTCAACAAATAAGCAACCCAATTGTATATTCGAGGCACGAGAGGGAAACCTTGTATTCGTATGTGCAATAAAATCAATAACTGTAGGGGAAGAGTTGCTAATCGATTACAATTTGAATCTCTTAGATAAAAACACAATTACTATGGGGGTGGTATGTACTATATATATACCATTTTACCCAACCTCCAATTAATGACTCCAATATACCATTTTATTATTATATTTTTTTTCGTAAGTCTATTGGTTTCATTTTGGTAATGTTTTTTATATTTAATTTTTGTCACAGCGGGACATTGATCATACGAGGAAGGCTCTAGCCCAGAGCATAGATCGTGATCCATCTTCAGGC
This sequence comes from Sequoiadendron giganteum, assembly GCA_007115665.2. Classification (NCBI taxonomy): domain Eukaryota; kingdom Viridiplantae; phylum Streptophyta; class Pinopsida; order Cupressales; family Cupressaceae; genus Sequoiadendron; species Sequoiadendron giganteum. The sequence continues at coordinate 394,995,259 of CM021110.1, read as the reverse complement.
ACTTCTATCCAACAAGTTTACATCATTATAATTGTACAAATTAGATACGAGCAAAATGTTTTATTATTATGTTTTTTTCATGAGTTTATTGGGTTAATTTTGATAATGTTATTAATATTCTTGTTGTAGTTGGCTGATCGGGGAAAGGCACCAGCAATATAGGAGAGCATCCATACAGAGGTGTAGTCACTATTATGCGATGATGACATCACATTTTCCACAAACCCTATGGATATGATGAGGAAGGCCCAAAAAAAATGCAATCAAGAAATCCTTCAATTGGTATTCGTAGTGCCTCAAACATATGAGATAAGAGAAAGGGTTAAAATATTGTCTAAGAGAGCATAGAACTTGGAAGTAAGTTGTCATGAGATCTTTAATTATAACATAAGTTCATTCATGGTTTTATATTTTGTACTCTTTTATGTCATGAACTAAAATATGTGTTGTTTTTACAAGATTATTTGCGTCCTCATGATCATGCTACTGGTTGTGATCAAGGTACTGCAAGTGTCAATCCTAATCTTCCTATGCATACAACAAATCATCCGACCCCATCATCTATGCCTATATTGTGGTCTGAAATGTCGGCAACACATTATACCATGCAGGCATTCGGTAGTCCACCCTCTGGCAGCGAACACATGCCACTACATGTGTTAGTACCTATGGATGCAGAGGCCACTACTACTGGTGATGTTTTAGCAGCATTTCTTGGATCTTCTGGTATTACTAGTACAAGAACATTGCCAGTCACATTTGTGGTGACCGAGGATTTCCTTCCCATAAAGATAGAGAAGGTCCCAGGTACTTTAAAATGTTTTTATTATTATTATTATTTTTTTAAGTAAGTGCTAACAGTGGGGATGGCGCCCTATTATATTGATTTACAAAATGGCAATATTTGCCTACATTATAATTGCAGGAAATGATGTTTTTTATAAACATCTAAGTGATATTTCATTGGAGCTCTTTGGGCCCACCATACGTACACGGTGGAATGCCCAAAATCAAGATTTAAAAGATGAGCTCATTAACCATTTAGTTGTGTTTTTTGGTGATAAAACATTCAACCAAACCAAGGTCCCTAAGAAAGCTGGTACCTATTTAAAGTATGTGAGGGACCAATATAGGTCACATTTAGAGAAGAATAGAAAGTACGAGCATCCCCCCATGATTCCAAAAAGGGAGCGGAAGGACTTGGTGTCAAATGGAAAGGAGAAGGCTGAAAAGAAGAAAGGAAAGATACTGCCGGCCCTAGGAAGGTATGTAATACTATCAACAATTTAATTATATACTGATTAATCTTTCTTTTTATATAATCTAACGTATTTCAAATTTTTCATAGGCTGCCCGACACATCGAAGGCAACAAAGGAAAGACTAGAAAAACATGGGCAACACAAACTTGGCTTTGGTGGTTATATGAAAGCAGCTGCACAATTTGTAAGTATCAATAAATGAAATATTGTATCCAAATAATAAATTGCAAACAATTTTTGTTTTATCACATCATAGAAGCAAAATTCATGATCGCATGCAAAAATGCAGGGCTTTGATTTCAACAGAGTGCCCACACAAAAGGACCTAAAGATTGCCTTCAACCAAGGCTATGGAGCCCTGACTGAACAGCTAAGAGTCTCAACTAGGCAAACACAATCTTCCACTGCATCCAACATGCAGGTAAATAAACTCAATAAAGTTTATTTCAAATTGAATACTTGTGCAATCTATTCAATATTAATTTCCACCATAATAATGTGCCTATTTGTTTTACACAGATAAGCAATGATAATCCTACACATGACATTGGAATGCAACTTGGTGAGGGTGGAGCGCAACCTGCCGATGAAGGCCATGGTGTGCATCCTGGTACTACATGTATTCATGTGCTATACAAAATGCAGTATGGATTAATACAATTAAACTCTTTAATTGCATTTAGTGTATTAATGAATGTAACCTTTCATGTTTCAACTTTAGAGCATGTAGAGCATAATCAACATGTTGAGCATGATCAGGCTAGACAAGATCAGGAATATGATGTGGCTCCATCAGGTAAGCAAGACCACTCTAATGTTCTAAACATTTTTAATTGCAATTGGTGTATTAATTAATGTAATCTTTCGTGTTTCAACTCCAGATCAGGATTTAGAGGGTATTCAGCATGTTGAGCATGAGGCTATAAGACAATATCACAAACATGATGTGGCCTAATCAGGTAAAGAGCACCACACTTATGTTCTTTTAATTAATGAAATACGTGTAACAATAATAATAAAACATATCAATTTAACTTTTCTTTTCTATTGCAGCAGACCCCCCCTTGCAACCACCTCCACATTGTGAGTACACGACTAGGCATACATTAAGATCATGAGCAGAGCTTAGAACAATTGAAGGAGGGACAAATGATTTAGAAAATGATACTCAACTTCAGCAATTTATAGCTGCAAAAAAGAAACAAAAAAAAAAGTGATTCTAATCATATTATGATAGCCATATTTTTGATAATATGTAAAAACTGAAAAAATGAAATATGTTAATGAATGAATCTGAATATGTTAATGAAAAAATGTAATATGTTAATGAATGAATGTTATATGTTATTAATGGATGAATGAATGATTAATGTTATATGATCGGGTATGGGGAATTGAGAGTGATTGGAGGGGGACGGACGGGTGGGGGGAAGTGGGGGGGGGAAGAGGGCCAAATGAGCTTCCACCTTCACGTGGTTGGCCCTATTAAGTAGAGATTATTAAACTACTCTCAAAACAAAAAGAAGCTTAAAAAAGGTAAGTAATGCACTTTTCAATAGAAGAAATGCATCATTTGAAGCATCAAACCAATCTACAAAGATGAAAGAAAGTGCTAACTTTTCACTATGAACATTGTGTTGTATGTGGATTTGGTTTCAAAGCTCTGTTGATGGAGATGGCTTGTATGACAGCCAAAAACATATATCATTATTGCTGCTACAAATAGGCCTCATATCACTGTAATAGTCTTGATCTTTCAACGAATAGGGTTTTTTTTAAAAATGCACTTTCTCGTCGAACCGCAAAAATGTCTGACAAATTTGCAATGTATCCGATGAAGTTTTTCCATAATGAATTGCCTATTTCATCGCTCGTTCGATGAACTTCTGTCGCTATTTCAATCTAACCTATGTCTTTAAGACTCCTACCAATGCAATCTTATCGGCGTCATATAGCTGCTCGAGTAGACCTTCAGAACTTACTTTGATGATATATGTCTTGCCGATATGCTTCCCTTGATGAGACAATATGTGTATCTCGCCAATGAAAATTTATCACTGAGACAGAAAACCAATCCTCCCTATATATCTTCTTAGGCAATTTTCATCACTGTAATAGTCTTCATCTTTCACCGATATGCCTACATTTCAACGAATCAGTTTTTTAAAAAAAAGTGTACTTTCTCATCGAATTTACGATGAATCGCAAAAACATCCGACGAATTTTCAATGTATCCGATGAAGTTTTGCTGTAATGACTTGCCTATTCTATCACTCGTTCGATGAACTTCTATCACTATTTCAATCTAAACTATGTCGCCAAGACTCCTGCCGATGTAATCTTATCGTTGTCATATAGCTGCTCAGGTAGACCTTCAGAACTTACTCCGATGATATGTGTCTTGCCAATATGCTTCTCTCGATGAGACAATATGTGTATCTTGCCAATGAAAAGTTATCTCTGAGATAGAAAACCAGTCCTCCTGATATATCTTCTTAGGCAATTTTGATCACTGTAATAGTCTTGATCTTTCAATGAATAGGTTTTTTAAAAAAAGTGCACTTTCTCGTCGAATATACGACGAACCGCAAAAATGTCCGACGAATTTGCAATCTATCCAACGAAGTTTCACCATAATGACTTGCCTATTTCGTCGCACGTTCGATGAACTTCTATCGCTATTTCAATCTAAATTATGTCTCCAAGACTCCTGCCGATGTAATCTTATCGGCGTCATATAGCTGCTCGGGTAGACCTTCAAAACTTACTCCGATAATATATGTCTTGCTAATATGCTTCCCTCATGCTTCGTCGATGAGACAAGAGGTGTATCTCGACGATGAAAAGATATCGCTGAGACAAAAATCCAGTCCTCCCGAAATATCTTCTCAGGCAATTTTGACCGCTATAACTATATTGATCTCTCAACGATATTGCCAATATGTCGAATTTGTGTCGTAATGGCGACTGACTTACATTGTTAATCTGATGGTTTGGCGAAGGTATACCTCCCACCATCCAGGTACTGTTCATCTCACGATCGACAAAGTTGGTGTCGTGGTTGCGACGAGTGTGCATCGTGAGGTTGACATTTTGTAGCCCATCGAGATGTAGATGAAATTCGAGCAACGATGCTGATTTCTGTTAATCGTCGGTTGGCCGACAATGTATCATCACAATTTTGATGAAAGGCCGTCGGAAATTGGGGTCAAATCCTATAGTGCTTGGTTTTGGTTTTAGTGCAACCATAGGGGAGAGTGGCTCTTCTCAAGGCCTCTGTACAAGTGGTCACCCGTGATAGAGTTTCCTTAATTAAGTGAAAACCTAATTAATTTACTTAGTGGGTTGGGTTAGCTATCACATAACAAGATAAAATAGACACCTCACCCCTACCGTTAGCGCTCCCAAAGGCTAAGGATGGGTGGGAAGACCTGGTCGATAAGATCACTACCTTGTCTTCACAAAAGGTAGATGGCTCCGCATGAGTCACCATATCGGGTGGTGCCTTGAGATAGGTTTCCTAGTTAACCATAGATGGAGGCAATTCCTAGTGTTAGGTAGCCTGGTTAATCCATAGAGTTGGAGTCAGTTCCTAATGTTAGGTAGCCTAGTTAATCCATGTAAGGCCATACGATGAAACTCTCCCATTGCGCCCTTTGTTTCCCTTTTTTCTTGTACCTATGGAGTTGTGTTACTTGTTTATTTTACTATTGATGTTTATGTTTTTTTATGGGCTTGAGTCTTGTGACATGTTTCCTTTATGTTTGAGTCTATGGCTGAGGGTTCTTTCTTACTGACTCCTTGCACGTGGGGTGTTCCTTCGGGTTCACATGGTCGGGTGGAAATGTGCATTGCACCCATTGGGTCCCTAGTTGTGATCGAGGCATGGATGCAATTGTAACGCCCTGCCACGCAACCCTAGAGGAAGTTGCAAACAACTACTTAAACATGCTCTTTTTTTTTTTAAAAAGTATAATTAACATGCAAGTTCACTAACTAATGCCAACATCCTCTAAGGTTACGAGACAGAGGTTATATAGAACCTCAACAAAAAATATGAATTAAACCATGACAATTATTTACTAAATAATTTAAACACATACATTCCAATAAGATAATTTACAACAAGCATAAAGATAACTTTCCATTTCAATAAACCGTTCATCAAACAATAAGGTTACAACTCTCATTCGCCGAATGAGGCAAGATCAATAATCATAATTACAATTACAACTTCCACCTCAATAACAACTAAGGGGTGAAATAAAGCAAGAAACTAAAACAGAAACCAACGAGCTCTCCAACTGGAAGCCTCATCCACAAGAACATGAAGAAAGAATCCAACGGATTTAGGTGCACACCACCCAACCAAGTGGAACCCAAAGGCCCACCCCCCATGCTAGGAGATAGTAACAAGGAACCCTAGACAAGGCTATCTACCTCTACACACAAACCAAAATACAACTGAACCAAACTAACACAACCAATCACACGTACCACACAAGTATAGCTCAAGTACTTCATGAGTACAACACAAGTACAAAACAAGTACAACTCAACAAGGCCACAATGCTTCCAGATATAAAGTAGGATAAGTATGTTATGAGAACCATACACATTATAACAAGTACCAACTGTTGTCCTAGATAGAGTGTCATCACACAACTCATCATGGGTTATCCTCTGGGAATCTTCATAGGCTCCGGCCTCCACAAGAAAAGGTTATCCTGGTGACATCTATTGAATCCTAGCACCCATACTCACTCATGCAGATCCAAATACCTTTCATACAGACAAGATAGATGACCTTGCCATTCCAAGCCTTCCCACTCATGCCAAGTCTAAACGAGCCCTTGAGTCTATTAGTGAGGCAAAATTATCTTGATTAGTGAGAAGTTAGTCCTAATCTTCTAAGTATTGTTCTAGTTATCAGCTTGATTAACTAACTTACAACGAGTTATCCTGGCACCACTTCGTGTGTTGGCCCTCGTTACAAGCCACTCCTCTAAGATGACACATGGAACAACTCCACAACCCCAGGTACATAAGTGCTACACAAGGATATCACATCCCTAACCATGACATACAGTCAACACACTCCTATTCATGATAACCATGGAAACAAACTAGTTGCGCACTACCCAAGGCAATCCCAAGCTTGAGAACCCAACTAGAAGACTTGATTAACAGTTACAACCCACAATTCCCCAAATGATAACATGAACAGATCAAAACGAGACAAGAATCAACTCTACTTGGGGTTCACTAAACCCATTTTTCAGTAACACTCAGTAATCAATGCATTAACTAAACTATATTAAATAGCCATTTGAAAATCATTTTATTTCTACGTTAGCATTTAAATGCATAAAAAATTAACCTGAATAACAATAATTCAGATAAGGGCATAATCCCATATTTAAAATAAAATATTCATTCCACAATTAATTAAACTCATTTTCTAAAAAAAAACAATATTCCCCATTTAAATAATGTAATAATACAATGAAATAATCCTTTTCAAAATGCTAATGTTAAAACATTAAAAAGATTATTATGATTTAAATCTTACAAATTATTATACAAAACATAATATTAGGTCTATTAAAGGCATTTAATATTAAATTAAATCATAATATTAACATTATTTAATATTATGTTAAATCCAATATTAAAATCATTTCATAATACATTAAATTATAACATTAATATATATAATATTATATCCTAATAATGATATATTATAATAATATAATATTTAACATATTATTAAAATTATAATATTAAATTATAATCAAATATAATAATATATCTTTATATTTTATTCATATTTCTATTAAAATTAAAAAAAAACAAAATGACGGCCTCGGTTCATGTGCCAACCTTAGGGTTGAGTCACGTGAACCTCGGGCTTCATGCATGGTTAGGGCTGAGAGGGTTTGGTGCCAGTTGCGGCTCATTTACGAAGCGGTGGTAGAATTGTTTGAGGTGGCCACAGGAGGTGGCACCACCAAAATGCGGAGGTCGCGGTGGAGAGGCCTGCACAGGGTACAGGGGATGGGGGAGGTGGCGCGGACGGCGGAGTCGGCCACCACCCGTGGTGGAGTGGGCTATGCAGAGCATAGCCGGCCACCATTGGTGGTTGCACATGCTGCGCAGTCTGCTTAGGCCGTGGATAGAGGAGGCCACGCTAGGTGCATTTCCCTAGCGCCCCCCATTTTTCAAAAAACTCTTCTTTTTTTTGTTTCATTTATTTTATTTTATTTTTTTATTTCTTTATTTTTGTATTCTTTTATTTATTTTTCTCTAAACAAATGACTGTCTTTTTTTTTTTCTTTCTTGATAAACAAGAACCTTAAAGGCAAAACCAAACTTAGGAAAAAGATAAAATTCTAGCAAAATTTTATTTTTATAAAATTTTGCTAGCATAACCTTATATGGGCAATATATAAAAAATAATTATAAATACTTATAATCAAGAAAATGAAGCATATATTTTAGAGAAATAAATAGATGCCTATACATAACCTCCATTCAAACAAGATTGAAATTCTCAAACAAATTTGATGAACAAATTGAGAAGAAACAAACAAGAGATAACAATTGCAACAAGAATTTCCTTGTTTCCAAATTAAACAAACTTATTCACATTTTGAAAGCACAAATAAAAAAAAACAAGAACGAATCCTGATTCTTTTGAAGTATGTTGAAGATCCTGATGGTGCTATTCAACCCCCTTAAGCTCTACATATTTTTTGAGTTTTTTCTCCAAACCCACAAAATTTAGCAACCTTCCTCTTCTCTTTTCAATTTTGCTCCAAAAATTCCTTTTTTAAAAATTTGTGAAGAAATTCAAAGATATGCAAAAATCCTTTCAAAAATCGTACAACCCTCATAAATTCCAGAAAACATAAAATAGGAAATATCCTTTTTGTTGAATTTTGTGAATTTTTGAATTTCAAATTTGACTTTTAATTTATTTTTCTAATTTCCAATTCCAACATAAATATGCATGTTTTTCCAAAATAGATAATGTAAATCATTTCCACATACATAACTTAATCAATTAATAAAGTAAATCTACCATAAGATTAAAATATTTATTAATTAAATTAATTTACTCAATAATTTAATCACATTTCTAACATTATACCAACTTCCAAAATAAACTAAAATTAGGCAATTAGAACAAAATAGCACAACTGGACCAAACTAGGACCGACAACACACTATGACTGGGGTGACAACTCAGCATGGAAATCCTAGCTACTACCTCCCAATCGAATTTCGTTGGGTATTAGACATGCTCAAACCTGTGAAACCAGGTGGAGTCGATGTCCTGTACCTGTCAACCTGCAATAAAGAGTATATCCACATACATAAAGATTTCATAATTAAAACACACCGTGAAGAGGAGATCACGAAATCACAGGGTGCTCATAAGTGAGTGATGTGATACTGTCTTTTTCACTAATACAGTAGTACTAACTAACAAATCTAACATAGTAATATAAACCAAAACATAAACATCATTAATCTGAATATCCATTTATGCTAATCAAAACATGCCATAAAGATAACATCATATTAAAATACCATCACATCAAAATATAGTAAAATCACATCAAGGTACATCATGGTAAAATAGTGATCAACTATAATCAAGTGCAAAGTCAAAGTACAACACCGTACTAAAGCATAAAATAGGTAACAACATTGTTTGCACAATAGAGCAAAACGAAGGGGTATTACATCCTCCCCCCCTAGGGTTAGGCTTACTCTTGGAAGCCTACAAACCAGTAGGGATATAGCTCCCTCATACAACTACATACAAATTAAAACGTCAACCCTTGAGGGTGAGTATCCTGCACTGAGCGACCGACTCTAGAAGTGTTCCATCGTGGACAAACCCTAGGAAGGTGGCCCTATTGGCCACAAGAGTAACACCCCGTGTTACCTCCAATCCCTCTACCTCCGAAAGGTGCAGTAGACTGCTGCCCACTACCCCTGTCAGCCATAGATTGAGAGCCCTGCGCTGGTTGTTCCTGATGATTGCGCTGGTTGCGCCACCAGTTTCAGTTCCTTCTAGGAGAAGAACCACCATCACCCTGATGAAACTGAGCATCCTTACACTTCCCAAGCATGCTCTGCTACTGCCAACCACTCTGAGATGGTCTCCACTGAGATCGAGAAGGTGTAGCTCCCCGAGGCTGACCTCCTCGAGCACTAGACCCTATTGCTAAACCACTACCATACTGTACCTTAGTGTGGTCTCCTAGTGTCCTGGCCAAGTTGGCTACCGATAAATCCATCTAGCTCAAGGCGTGATACTCATCGCCTTGATGGTGATGCCAGTTGTCGGATAAGAAACAACCTCCAAATCCCTCTAGGAAGGTCTCCCATGATACTGATTGAATATCGGTATGGAGCCTCTGCTCCTCTAGTCTCCACCATGAGGATGCGAGTCCCCACAAATGTACAATAGCGCACCATGCTTTAGTATTACTACCAAATGGGTGCAAAGAAATGTTAGAATCCAAGATCACCTGCATGCAAATGGATACCTATCACATGCAAAAGACATTCAGAACAAACAAGATCTGTAAACCTCAAAGTGTAAAATGCATTATGAGAATCTCAAATATTACAAAGAGATCAATCCTTATGAAGGAGATCAAGAAACCCTAAAAGGGAAACCCTAAATGAAACCCTAGTGTGCACACTTAATAATTAATCAATTATTAATGTGCCTTAAGTAGAGGAGCTTAAGCAACTAGAGGAATAAGTGACTTAATTAATTAACCAGTATGATATAATTAATTAAGCATATAACTTATTACTCTAACACCCCCCCTTAAGATGAACTTAGGAAGAAGCTAAAACACTAGAATAAGATGCATGCAAGAAAAGATGGGTCCCGACAACTAGGCCTGATTAGGTACCCATTTACAAATGCAAGAAAGAGGTAGAGGAGGAAAACCCAGTGGGACAAAACCCCCCTACAATGATATGACATGCTGCAAAGAAGCACTGGAAGAACACTGTAGAGTAACACTTGAACCGCAATCTAGCAAGCAAGGAAAGATACTTCTGTCTACAAGAAACCATATCGAAATCATCATAATGTGACAGTAGACCCGATTCCACGGAACACTCGAAAACACCAAACTGGAACCCTCACAGATCTGGAAAATCATGGCCAAAATCTGCAAAATAAAAGCCAAACCTAACTTTTTCCAGTGCTCTGATACCATGTTAGAATCCAAGATCACCTGCATGAAAATGGATACCTATCACATGCAAAAGACATTTAAAACAAACAAGATCTGTAAACCTCAAAGTGTAAAATGCATTATGAGAATCTCAAATATTACAAAGAGATCAATCCTTATGAAGGAGATCAAGAAACGCTAAAAGGGAAACCCTAAATGAAACCCTAGTGTGCACACTTAATAATTAATCAATTATTAATGTGCCTAAGTTTAGCTTAAGCAACTAGAGGAATAAGTTACTTAATTAATTAACCAATATGATATAATTAATTAAGCATATAACTTATTACTCTAACAAGAAAAACATCGATCAAGGTCAATGAGCCAAGTTTTAGCCCCCAAGCGACCTCTAGCTCCATCAAATGAAGGTGGACGTGCCTTGAGCAAATCCATCATGTGCACAGAGTCTACTGTCTCTGCCTATGGCAGAACTACTCTCTCACCAGGACTACCCTATGCATCTACCTGCCTCATACCTAGGAGTTCCAAGGCATCCTCAAGCGCTCTATGCATAGCCTCATTCCCTACTTGATCTTGCGGATGAACACTAACCCTAGGGGCATTCCACAGTGCTTGATGATCATCTTGAACTGGCATAACTGATACACGAGGAGAAGAGTCGTGCTGACTCCCACCACGATCACCTATATGGCCACGATCACGCCCTCTACCTCTTCCGTGTCTGGGAGGCATAATCCTGCATAGAAACTTCAACATATTAGGCAAGGTACACAACTTAAAACCTACACAACTGAAAGCTTAATGGTTCCAACATAATCCCAGAGTACCCAGTGTTTAAACCTAGGCTTTGATACCATGTGTCATGCCCCACCATGCAACCCTAGAGGAAGTTGCAAACAACTACTTAAATAGGCTAATTTTATTTTTTTTATGTATAATTAACATGCAAGTTCACTAACTAATGTCAACATCCTCTAACATTACGAGAAAGAGGTTATATAGAACCTCAACAAAAAACATGAATTAAACCATGACAATTATTTACTTAATAATTTAAACGCATACATTCCAATAAGATAATTTACAACAAGCATAAAGATAATTTTCCATTTCAATAAACCATTCATTAAGCAATAAGGTTACAACTCTCATTCCCCGAATGAGGCAAGATCAATAATCATAATTACAATTACAACTTCCACCTCGATAACAACTGAGGTGTGAAATAAATTACAAGAAAAACTAAAATGAAATAAAGCAAGAAATTGAAATGAAAACCAATGAGCTCTCCAACTAGAAGCCTCGTCCACAAGAACATGAAGAAAGAACCGAACGGATTTAGGTGCATGCCACCCAACCAAGTGGAACCCAAAGGCCCACCCCCCGTGCTAGGAGATAGTAACAAGGAATCCTAGCCAAGGCTATCTACCTCTACACATAGACCAAAATGCAACTGAACCAAACTGACACAACCAATCACACGTACAACACAAGTACAACTCAACAAGGCCACAATGCTTCCAGATATAAAGCAGGATAAGTATGTTATGAGAACCATACACATTATAACAAGTACCAATGGTTGTCCTAGATAGAGTGTCATCACACAGCTTGTCATGGGTTATCCTCTAGGAATCTTCATAGGCTCTGGCCTCCACAAGAAAAGGTTATCCTAGTGACTTCTATCGAATCCTGGCCCCCATACTCACTCATGCGAAGCCAAATACCTTTCGTACAGACAAGAGAGATGACCTTGCCATTCCAAGCCTTCCCACTCATGCCAAGTCTAAATGATCCCTTGAGTCTATTAGTGAGGCAAAATTATCTTGATTAGTGAGAAGTTAGTCCTAATCTTCTAAGTATTGTTTTAGCTATCACTTGATTAACTAACTTACAACGAGTTATCCTGGCACCACTTCATGTGTCGGCCCTCGTTACAAGCCACTCCTCTAAGACGACACATGGAACAACTCCACAATCCCAGGTACACAAGTGCTATGCAAGGATATCACATCCCTAACCATGACATACAATCAACACACTCTCATTCGTGATAATCGGGGAAACAAACTAGTTGCGCACTACCCAAGGCAATCCCAAGGTTGACTACACGGTATGACAACTCACAAGCTTGAGAACCCAACTGGAAGACTTGATTAACTATTACAACCCACAATTCCCCAAATGATAACATGAATAGATCGAAACGAGACAAGAATCAACTCTACTTGGGGTTCACTAAACCCATTTTTTAGTAACACTCAGTAATCAATGCATTAACTAAACTATATTAAATACACCATTTGAAAATCTTTTTATTTCTACGTTAGCATTTAAATGCATAAAACATTAACCTAAATCCCAATAATTCAGATAAGGGCATAATCCCATATTTAGAATAAAATATTCATTCCACAATTAATTAAACTCATTTTCTATAAAAAAACAATATTCCCCATTTAAATAATGTAATAATACAATGAAATAATCCTTTTCAAAATGCTAATGTTAAAACATTAAAAAGATTCTTATTATTTAAATCTCACAAATTATTATACAAAACATAATATTAGGTCTATTCAAGGCATTTAATATTAAATTAAATCATAATATTAACATCATTTAATATTAGGTTAAATCCAATATTAAAATCATTTCATAATACCCTAAATTATAACATTAATATATATAATATTATATCCTAATAATGAAATATTATAATAATATGATATTTAACATATTATAAAAATTATAATATTAAATTATAATCAAATATAATAATATATATCTTTATATTTTATTTATATTTCTTTTAAAATTAAAAAAAACAAAAGGACGGCCTTGGTTCATGCGCCAACCCTAGGGTTGAGTCGCGCGAACCTCAAGCTCTGTAAGCGGTTAGGGCTGAGAGGGTTCAGCGCCTGTTGGGGCTCATTTACCAGGCGGTGGCGGAATTCTTTGAGGCGGCACCACCGAAATGCGGAGGTCGTCGCGGAGAGGCCTGCGTAGGGCGCGAGGGATGGGGGAGGTTGTTAGTGTAATTAATATTTAATTACACTTGCATAACTTTACTTAGGTTGAGCTAATTTTAGGTCAACATTAGGGTTGATTACTTTGCTTTTATAAAGCAAATCATCTCATTGTAATATTGAATTCTTGAATATATCATTTTGCACATTCGTATGCAAAGCTCTATTTTTTTCTGTTTTCTCTTCTATGGAAGGTGTTTAGGTTTGCATGTCTGATCTAGGGTTTCTAACATGGTATCAGAGCCTTGACATGCAGCCCTTTCTCAAATTCTGGAGAAATTCATTACAGAGTTTGTTCGGGGTTCCTCAAGGATTTCATGCCTTGAGCTCATCTATGCAGCATTTTGGATCAAATCAGGCCTTTCCATTGGATTCAAAGTGCTGGAAAAAGTCAGGTTTGGCTTTTCTTTTATAGATTTTGGTCATCATTTGCTAGATCTGTGAGGGTTTCATGGTTGCTGATTTTTTGGAAGCTCTGGAGGTCGTCGTTTTTATGAAGCATTTTGAATAGAAATAGAGGTCACCATTGTGTTTGCAACAACCAAAAACTCTAAGATCACCTTTTGTTTCATCGATTTTGGTGAAGTTGATCTGGAAGGCAAAATGTTTTACCAAGAAGGCCGTATGGCCTCCCCAACACGCTTCACGAGGCACGATTTTTGAAAAAAAAATTTAAAAATCAAGTTTTTTGGGATGCGGGCCGATGCTTGTAGTGCAAATCCTACCACTGCCAGACGGCCACTAGGCAGCAACCCACCGGCCACTCCGCCGAGTGGCACTCAGCCCACCCGCCACTGGGTCCGCCCAGCCCCCACGGCCCTTCTACGCTCTGCCCTGGTCATATGGAGGACTGGGCGCTACCTGCCAGCCCCTGAGGGCTTCAATATGCAACAGCGGTCATATGGGAGACCAAGGGCTTTGCCCCAGCCCCCTGTCCACCAGCCCCTAGTCTTGCAACCAGGGACCGAAATTTTTTAGCCCCCTGGGCTGCCTGCAGGCCTTATTGGCCATTCTTGAGCACTTTTACAAAATCGGGTATAACTTTTGCGTACCATGTCCATTTTTAGCAAACGAGATACTGTTGGAAAGCTGATTCTGACATTGATCTATTCAATATTTTAGTTTTTCTAGATTTTGCTCCAAATTTATTTTTCCAGTCCTTGAACTCAGATGTTGTTGTTTTCACTCTGAAGGGCATATCTTTTGACTCGATGATCCTTTTTTCGCCATTCTTGTGGCATTGGAAAGTTGGTTCAGTCCTCTACATAGATCTGAGGTCTACTTTCATTTTCTATTTATGCATGTTAGGCATTCTCTCCTTTTGCAGTCATTGGGGATTATAATAAATGAACTGATATAAAGTTCCATCGGGGGGGTTTTTTGCATAATAATCTTCATCATGTTTTGATGGCAACTCGCATGGGTTGTAATCTGGTTTCTTAGTTTTTTTTGGCCACATTTTTGTCTGAGCTTGACACATATCAGATTCATTTTGGTTCACACTTTATATTGAGAGCCTATGGTTAGTGATCCGCATCGGATCCATCTCAGTTTGAGGGCCACTAAATTTGTGGTTATTGTTCCCGAGTCTGTATGGTACTTTTTCCCATGGAAGAGTTTCAATCTCAGTTTGGCATCGGCATCGAGATTCATGACTTCTAGATTTTGTCATCATAATATCATCTACTGTTGCTCTATGGATTCCAAGGTTGTTCCAGTTTGGTGTTTTCGAGTGTTCCGTGGCATCGGGTCTGTTGTCACATTATGATGATTTCGATATGGTTTCTTGTAGACATAAGTATCTTTCCTTGCTTGTCGGATTGTGGTTCCAGTGTTACTCCACAGTGTTCTTCCAGTGCTTCTTTGCAGCATTCATCTCATTATAGGGGGGGTTGCCCTAGTGGGTTTTCCTTCTCTACCTCATTATTGCATTTGTGCATGGGTACCTGATCAGGCCTAGTTGTCGGGACCCATTCATGATTTCTTGCATTCATCTTAGTTTTAGGTGCATGCTTATCTAGTCTCCCTAAGTTGCACTTATGGGGGGGTGTTAGTGTAATTAATATTTAATTACACTTGCATAACTTTACTTAGGTTGAGCTAATTTTAGGTCAACATTAGGGTTGCATACTTTGCTTTTATAAAGCAAATCATCTCATTGTAACATTGAATTCTTGAATATATCATTTTGCACATTTGTATGCAAAGCTCTGCTTTTTTATGTTTTCCCTTATGTGGAAGGTGTTTAGGTTTGGATGTCTGATCTAGGGTTTCTAACAGAGGCGACGTGGACGGCGGAGCGAGCCACCACCCGTGGTGGTGCGGGCTGTGCTCTGGGCTATACAAAGTGCAACCGGCCACCACTGGTGGTCATGCGTGTTGTGCAGTCTGCTTAGGCTACGGACAGGGGACACCGCATTGGGCGCGTTTCCCCAAAGCCCCCCCTTTTTAAAAACCTCTTTTTCTTGTTTCATTTATTTATTTTTTATATTTTTATATTTTATTTTTTATTTGTTTTCTCTAAACAAATGACTGTCTTTTTTTCTTTTCTTTTTTTGAAAAACCAGAACCTTAAAGGCAAAACCAGACTTAGGAAAAAGATAAAATTTTGCTAGCATAACCTTATATGGGCAATGTATAAAAAAATATTATAAATACTTATAATCAAGAAAATGAAGCATATATTTTAGAGAAATAAATAGATTCCTATACATAACCTCCATTCAAACAAGATTGAAACTCTCAAACAAATTTGATGAACAAATTGAGAAGAAACAAACAAGAGATAACAATTGCAACAAGAATTTCCTTGTTTCCAAATTAAACAAACTTATTCACATTTTGAAAGCACAAATAAAAAAAAACAAGAACGAAACCTAATTCTTTTGAAGTATGTTGAAGATCTTGATGGTGCTATGCAACCCCCTTAAGCTCTACAGATTTCTTGAGTTTTTTCTTCAAACCCACAAAATTTAGCAACCTTCCTCTTCTCTTTTCAATTTTGCTCCAAATATTCCTTTTTTTTATTTGTGAAGAAATTAAAAGATATGCAAAAATCCTACAACAACCCTCATAAATTCTAGAAAACAAAAAATAGGAAATATCTTTTTTGTTGAATTTTTTGAATTTTTGAATTTCAAATTTGACTTTTAATTTATTTTTCTAATTTCCAATTCCAACATAAATATGCATATTTTTCCAAAATATATAATGTAAATCATTTCCACATAAATAGCTTAATCAATTAATAAAGTAAATCTACTGTAAGATTAAAATATTTATTAATTAAATTAATTTACTCAATAATTTAATCACATTTCTAACATTATACCAACTTCCAAAATAAACTGAAATTAGGCAATTAGAAAAAAATAGCACAACTGGACCAAACCAAGACCAACAACACACTACGACTAGGGTGATGACTCGGCACGGAAATCCTAGCTACTACCTCCCAATCGAATACCGTTGGGTATTGGACACGCTCAAACCTGTGAAACCAGGTGGAGTCAATGTCCTATACCTGTCAACCTACAACAAAGAGTATATCCACATATAAAAACATTTCATAATTAAAACACACCGTGAAGAGGAGATCATGGAATCACAGAGCGCTCGCAAGCGAGTGGTGTGATACCGTCTTCTTCACCAATATAGTAGTACTAACTGACAAATCTAACATACTAATATAAACCAAAACATAAACATCATTAATCTGAATATCCATTTATGCTAATCAAAACATGCCATAAAGATAACATCATTTTAAAATACCATCACATCAAAATATAGTAAAATCACATCAAGGTACATCACGGTAAAATAGTGATCAACTATAATCAAGTGCAAAGTCAAAGTACAACACCATACTAAAGCATAAAATAGGTAACAATATTGTTCGCACAATAGAGCAAAACGGAGGGGTATTGTAGCAGTTGCAGTGATCTCATAGCTCACGTTAAGAAGATTGTTCCTTGAATAATTCTCTTTCATTTATTTACTTTTGTAATTTGATTTTACCCTTCCCAATTTTATAAGAGAAGAGGCCTTGTATGGTAACTTGGAATTGTATATTGTGTTGTATCTATGGAAATATATTCCACATTTGTAATTTTAACTTTGAAGTGGTATGTAATATTACATGATTTATGTTTATGAGATTATATTTTATTCTTGATGTACTTTTATCATGTTCATTCTCGTTTCTTTATTCCGCTTAGTTAGTATTGCATATCATTTATTGTTGGGTTTGTTTAAGTAATGCACCATGCACCCCATAGGTTTAGGTTAATTGATTTATGTTATATATATGTTGTCTAAATGTTTAATATTGCAATGTGTTATTGTTTCTTTAAAAAAAAAAATAGTTTGCATTTGTTGTAGTTGTCCTATGGGGTTGGGTGACGGGGTGTTACAAATATCAACACTAATTATAAAAGGCTCACTACCAGAAGGGCTCACTACCCAAAACAAAGAAAGGATCATTGTTAAGGGGTCATTGCCTAGGAAGATCACTTATTCTAGATAGAAAGAGATTACAAAGAAAATTTTACAAGGAGGTTGACTACCTCAAAGCAATAGGAGAATCTACCACAACCATCTACAACCTTTGTCTCAACGCCTCTAACAACTTCAGGCACACTAAAATGTAGACAACTTCTTCTCACTACTTTCGATAGTCTTAGGCATTCATGTTTTCACTCAGATCTCAACATTTTATCACATACACATCATTTTACACCTCTATTCACATCACACACTTCTCTAATAAATTACCTTGCATATATATCATCCACAACCACAAATAACCTTCTCCAAGTTGGATTCAATTAAACATATGCACCTCAAACATGCAACCACCAAATCAGTTACCACCAAACACTTTCATAGTGAAAAAAAGTGAAGACAAACCACACCAAGGGTCAACTAGGATTCATATCTACACCAACATTTTACACCAACCTTCCACAATTCGCAAATCACATTCACAAATAACACTAACATGACAAGTTGGCTAAACTAGGACTAATGATACGAAGCAACCACATACACACTTTACCAGGCCTACAACATATCTTGTAGACAACATAGAAATATCACACAACATCTTAGAATATTCCAACACTAGTAGAATACTCAAAATTACATGTGTAGTCATATGCAATTGAGAATACTATCATCATGTGCAACCAATCAAAATACCATTGAGACACAACTCATGAACCGATCTTGTGACACAACTAAACACCAAACCATTCAAGGGAAGATAGATGCAAGAATCATTAAGAAAATAAACTTAAACATAGAGAAATGTGGAGAAATTCCATTTCTCCTCCAAAACAATGCTCTTCACAAGCCAAATACTATCAAACACATCTACTACTACATGATCTAGAACCTAAGATTCTAGATATAATACCTCTACACACTTTTGAACATCACATAAAAACTGAACAAGCACATCTTCAAGCATGAATAAATGAGGAGCATAATAAAAAACACACCACTATCACCTTGTATGTACTCTTTATACAAATTTTATCAAAAGAACTTGGAAACCAAGAAACCATATTGCATCTGCAACACCTTCTCAACACCACAAACATATTCTCATCATAACTAAACTAGAGATTGACATAGGTTGACATCAATTGAAAAATAATGACAACATAGTACAATAGCTTCAAATAAAAATAAAATATAGTCTACTCAAAGAAAACTAGGTGAAATAAATGCCCAATATGGGGACCATAGTAGGAAAAATGATTAGGGTGGATGATGCATATTGAGAGAGAAGATGGTAAAAATGGGCTCTAGGGGACTCTTGAAAGAAGAGAAGGGTTGAAAATGAGATGTAGGATGAAGAAAGAGGAGGAATGAGGGAAAAATGGAAGAAATTGAAGCTATAGGGAAGAAAATCTTAGTGTGAAAGGTGATGTGGGTAAATTAGGGGGACAATAATAGTAATTAGAGGTTAATTACTATTAATTTTAACCCTAAGTGAATAGTGGTTTAGTGAGGATAAGATTAGAGGAGTGATGATATGATGGTGAATGTGCCAGTTATGGGCCATTCTATGAACCACGTGAGGGTGACAAGATTGAGAGGAGGTAGAGGGGACTAGGTATGTAACTCCAAATTTTCCCTAGACTAGGAATTTTCACATAAAATACAAGGTGGAAAAACATGTGTGGAAAATTTACCCAACCCATTTGGGTGAGTCCAACCATAAAATGGTGAATGGGTAGTCTTAGGGGTGAATACACTATTTCTCGGATAAATGTGTCGAGATAAAAGTGAATACACCTTTAAAACAAAGGAAAACCCACTAAAATAGTGGTGAATTTGCTAAAACAAAGGTTAATGTGCATATGAGAGTGAATGCATAAAAAAAGAGGAAAATACACTTATAAAAGGGTTAATTCATGCAAGGGAGGTCAAAAATTCACCAAAAGGTGAATGTGAGCGGTACAAGGTGAATGTACCCTACACAAGGGATAATTAATTAATGGGAAAAAGAGAAAAGGATACACCAAATGCGCCTTGTTAAAGGGAAAATACATTAGGGGTAAACAAAAAGAAAATAATTATTAGAAGAAAAATATTTTAAATAAGATAAAAAGGTTGACATGTGGTTTGGAGATGTGTTATATATATTTGTAGTTGTGGGAACTTTAGAGGGGTGATTAGGGGTTCTACAAATTGAAGTGTAGTTCTAGGATGTGGACTAGGGTTCGTTGGAGACATATGGTGTGGTGTACATGATGTGAATTTTAATGATTTAGGCCCATCGAGACCTAATGATAACCCTCACCAAGAAATGGAGGTCAAATACCACTACATTCCATCTCCTCATAGGGGAGATGATGATCATAAGAGGATTTATAGAGGATATTATGACTACCAATCAAGGGCCCATAGGTTTCAACGTGAGCTTGACTATGTTGAGTATTCTACAGAGATTATTCCAAAGGATCGGTTTCCTAGTGAAGGTATGTCAATTAGACTTCGAACAATGCATGAAAATGGTGCTAGGTATGGCCCTATATTTATGTGTATTAGTGAGTGGGCTATTGATTCTTTACTAGAGTAGTCATTTCTTAAATTTAACTTTGTAGGAATGTGTGATGATATGATTGCACATTAGTAGAGACTTGTTTGGGGGTTGTGCATTCTAGTCCATCCATACAAGGAACTACATAGAGATATGTGTGTGGGAACATATTACTCTCACGTAACTACTGAGTCAGAGGAAAAACATGGACATCAATGAGCCCATTCTATTTAGTTTGATGGGGACTATGGTATAGGGAGGTCTATGGAATTCTACACTAGAGGAGTGTTCTAGATGATATTAAGGAAGGGATATTAAATAGAGACTTTTATGGGTGGAAATTGATAGGAGGATATGTGGTATGTTTTCATTATGTGTTACGTAACTTGTTGATATCCCTATTTGATTAAGCAATGTCATCTCGATAGGGTGACCAAGAATTTTGGGTTGGTATAGGATGTGATCAATAGGCCACATATATTTGCATAGTTTACTAGGGAGGTGGTAGATTGGGGGCCACATATGTCATGAAGGATAGTATCAAAGGAGTGGAGGAAACTAGATTAGGAAGTAAGTGATATGCATGGCAGAGTTGATGAACCCAACATGACTAAAATATTTAGGGCATGGTGGGAGAGACATGGGTTGACATGATTTACACAAGTTCTAATGAAATCATTAGTGGTCCACATGCAAATAATCCTAGAGGAGGTCTAAAGGATTAGGTATGCTAGAGGGTGACAAGTAGGGTTGATAGAGAGAAGTGGTCAAAAATCCATGAGGTAGGTGAGGGATGGAGGGGGAGTTGGTGTAGAAGGAGGTGACAACCAATAGTAGTGGCAAAATTATCAAAATTTTATTAGGCTCATTAAGTTCAAATGATATGGAGGTGGAGGTCTAGGTCTAGGGGTCACTTGAGATGTCATTCCTAGAAGATGTAATAGTTTAGGTTCAGTTGCCATAGGTAGAAGGGGTAAGGGTGATAGGTTAATCTTTAAGGTGAGTTTTGTGATGATGAAGAGAAAGGTGTATGAGCTAAAATAGAGGTTAAATCTCATGCAAATAGATCTAGTGACAATGATAGCTCAGAGGGGTAACCTTTCGATGGCACTAGCTATAGTGATCGCAGAGCAACATGGGTTGATACTAATCCATGGGACTTGTAATTTGGAGAGGGGGTTGCTATAGGAAGAAAATGATAGGTGTCATAAAGAGAGGGTCACAACTAGGAGGTAGGCTGGTAGTTATAGAATGATAGAGCTAGTCCTAAAATTTACATATATGAGATGAGAGGCTTAGTATTATAGAGACATGTACAAGAAGGCAATCTCAACTAATGTGAGAAAACTAAGCTTCTTGGGGAGGAGTTTTTCTTGATTGACTCTATTGAGATTAATAAGGATTCATTTTATGTGGAAACCAATACCATTATGGCCATAAGGAGGAGGGGTAGGTCCAATAGTCTCAAGGGAAGCATTAGGCTTCTTGGATAATTCAAAGTGGGTAGAAATAACTAGGCATATTATGGGGAAATTTTAATAATTTTGACTAGTGTACATGGGTATGTGCAGGATCATCATGGAAAAAATAGGCCCTTAAGTGGCAAAAAATTCAGAAAAATCAGAGTTAGGCAACTTGACGTAAAAATTTGAATAAGTTATCTATATTATTTCATAAATATGTAATAATAGAATCTGTAGAAAATTGAATTTAGTTTTTAAACTACTAGGTTTATTTATTTATTTTTAAAATCTATTTGGTGAAAATTTGAAATTTCAATGTAGTAGTACTTAAATTTTAGGGAAGAAATAAGAAGTAGGTGTTTGTCTGACCACCCTAACCACAATAAAATGATAATACTTTTTTATAAGATTTTATATATAAGTAGAGGACTCATGTCTGAATGTGATGCATATGTTTTTGCAATTTTTTTCCATGTAAATAATTAATTATGATTTTTTTATTACAACTGTTAAAAATTATAAAAACTCGTATGTCTGACCACCTTAACTTGGTCAAAACTTCATGAAATTCAATAATTTTTTTTTTAATCCTATATTATGCAAAGAATAGAATATGAAAAATATTTTGGATTCAAAAACTATGATACCGTTTAAAAGGTATAGATGTTTTTTAATTATCCTATCAATCAGGACTTTATTCGTAATTCAAATAGAAAATGAATAATAATTATTTATTAAACTAAAAGTAAAACATAATTTATATAGGTGGAAAGCTGAGAATACCCTTTAAAAAGCCTTTTCATTTCATCATTTTTTGGTAAAAAAAAAGTTGTCAGCCACATACCCATCATATTGCCACTTTTTGGCCCATCATGATCTTGCACATACCCACATAGGAAGCTATGTTGTATATGTGTTGAGAAAATTTATTTTTATGTATATATGGGTATAAATTTACTCATGTACAAATGATGGACATTTTATTCTTTCATGATAAATGGATGGAGGTGGGGGTTTGATTGATACATATGTATGTGTTGATGGCTATTATAATTTGTGAACCTACATGATTGTGTCCATGATGTGTTATATGATATGTGGATTAATGATGGTGATGCAAGCTATCTATATTTATATTATTATGATGCATGATGATATGAATAACATGTGTGATGTAGAATGAGAATGTCTATATGATTATTGTGCATGAAGTTTTTTTATTTTCTATTGGTATATACATGTATATGGATGTAAAATTATTATTATTTTATTCTTAAATATATCTAATGATGATCCTAACAACTATGATGCAATATATAATTATCAAATGTACACAATGTAGTGGAATTAAAGTGAAATAAAAAAAAAGATTCTTAGAATAATTATAAATCTAAACAACTTAATGAAACTAAAATGAAATGATAAAAATATTATTATACTAACCAATACAGACAACTTAATGAACCTAAAATATAATTATAAAGAGATTATTAGACTAAGAAAACTAAAAAAAGTTATGAACCTAAAGTGCAATTATAAAAAGATGCTTAGAATAACAGATCTAAACAACTTAATGCACCTAAAATGTAATTATGAAAAGATTATAAGAATAATAAATCTAAACACCTCAATGAATCTAAAATACAAGAATAAAAAACATTCTTAGACTAAAAAACCTAAACAACTTAGTGAACCTAAAATGCACTGATGTAAAGATTATTCAATTAACAAATATAAACAATTTAATGAACCTAGAATGCATCTAGATAGTTTAAATTAGAATGTTATGAGATGGATAGTATCAATCAAATGCTTAAAATGAAATTTAGGATGAAATACAATAGTCATGCCATAGGAAATTGATCATAATTCCAAAACAAGTAGATTATGTGGGGGGCACACTTTCACATAAAACTGGTGATTAAATAAGAGTTGAGGGAAATGGATTGGGTAGATAAGTAGGTGGGATAAAATGATAGGATGAGTGGATTAGCAACAAGAAAGATAAATGGATGTTTTCGGGGTGTGTTTTGAATAGACCAAAATGTAGCGAGAAATTATTTTGATATAATATGAGATACTATGCACCAAGGTATTAGGAATTGGGGTGATTTTGTATCACATATATAAGATTGACTCAAAAAACCAAAATGTTAGTCTAACATCTCACAATGTCTCGGGAGAACTTGGTGCGAACTATGTTGGAAAACCAAAAATACAAGGAATACCCTAGTGTAACACAATGTATTGAGAGCCCTTGGTGTATAACACATAGGGAAGACAATGAAATACAACAAACAAAATGCAAAGATATACCCCCAGTTTCACCAATCAATTCACACAATGATATTATAGATCGTGAAAACCCTAAGTACATAAAATAGGAAGTAAAAAGAAAGATAAACAATGATGCAGAAGAAACAAAGATAACAAACAGTTCAAGTATTTTTTTCCAAAAGGTGATGGATGAGGTATATGTGGCTTGATGTGAGGAATATTATATCATGCAAAAGATAAATATGGATGGGTAGGAATAGAATTCATGTTGCACAAGTAAATCAAGATTCCTCAAACCAAAGAGACTTAAGTACCATTGTTTGTGAAGACTTTCTCTATAGGGGGATGTTTGACAACACAAGGACAAAGAAAATATGGGACCTAGTGACTCATATCTACAAGAAAATACCTAAGTGATTGGACAAGGATAGTGTTACTTATAGGACACATTATTTTAAATTGTGTACACTATTTATAAGATGTTGTTCAAGTGACATCATGGTGTATGTTATGATGATTGTAACTAAATATAAAGATGGCTATGATATACTGATAAATCAATGTATGAAGCTCAATAATTAGGATACTAATCCAAATCATCAAAATATGAATTATGGATAGCATGGGATGGAGATGATATGTGGAAAGTGGTAGGAGGATGTGAGGGTAATAGTTGATAGGTGGAATATCATAGAGATAAAATAGTGGATATCGCAAAGGTGGTGGAAAGGAATGTTGGATAATAGAGTTATTAATTACACATGATTCCTATTGTTAGTTTTTCACTATGATACTTGTCCAAGGTTCCACCAAAGTGGTTTTCACCATAGGATAGATTATTTATCTTGATTTTTTTATTTAATTTTTTTATTTTTTAATTTTTGAAAGGTGGTATACCACATTGATTTAGGCATAAAACCTCTTGAGATAGATTATATTGATAATTTCATCCAATTTTTCTCCTTATAGAGTGGATAACTAATATTCCCTAGAACCATATGTATCCGTGATGACATAGGGACCCAACCAATTAGACTCAAACTTACCTTTCTTTTATCAGTCTTGTCGATTCCTCTAATATCATTTAAGAACAAGATCACCAAACTGAAATTATCTAGGCTTGATCTGTTAGTTTTTACTCCTTAATGAATTTTGATATTCTTGAAGAGGATTAAAGGCATTGAGGCACCGTTCATCAAGGAGTTCGAGGTGACTCAAGTATGCAATCTGATATTTCTCATCATTGATAGTATTTTTAGAGAAATCCATAACAATGGGAGTTAAATGTCAATAGGAAAGATTGTTTCAAAATTGAAGACTAGGGAGTATGGTGTAGCTCTTATGTGTGTATGGATGGAGGTGCAATATTTTGATAAGATAGAGTTTATGTGGAGATGCCAATCATGTCCAGTTTCATTTACAATACTTTGAAGGATTTTAGGCAAGTTTTTATTGGTTACCTTGGCTTGGTTGCTACCTCGTGGATAGTATGGATTATACCATTGATGTTGTATGTGAAATCATTCAAAAAAATTGAAAATTTCTTAGTTTTTAAATGGTCTTCCATTATAAAAAATGATAGTGGAGGTAATACCATAATGGAAAGTAAAATGGTATAAAATAAATTTGGATATTTGGATTCCAATAAAGAGGGTGAGGGGGATGGCTTCCACCCACGTAGTGAAATATTAGATTGTGGTCATAATGAACTTGTATTCATTAGAGGATGAGGGATGTATCTTTCCAATGAGATCAAGGCACCATTGAGAAAAGGGTCATAGTGAAGTGATGGGTTGCAATGCTTAAGAAGGCACATGTATCAAGTATCCATATTACTGATATGCTTAGTACTTCTTAATATACTAGTATGCATCATGTTCCATATTAGGCCAATATTACCCTATTCTAAGTAGTTCCTTTTCTAATCCAATGTTTCTAGTATGGGAACCACATATCCTATCATATTTCTCTCACAACGCAAGATTGTATTATGAAATGCTTAAAATCACGTTAAAAAACAATTAAAGCCTCTTCAATAAAGTGTCTCCCACAATGGTATAGTGAGATGATCATTGGATAAATGATTTGTATTGGTTATGTGTAAGGTTAGGTTGGAGAATTTTTTTTTGGAGGTAATTGTAAGTGTCGTGGTACCAAGGGTATTTAGTAATAACATTATCACACACCATATCAATATCAAGAACCTCATATGTTGGGATCTCCAGTTATCTACAAGAAAATCACTTCAGTGACTATTAAGAGTATATCGAGAAATAACCCAATGATGGATATTTCATCTACATATCTATTGTTCAATCAAGGCACCTATTCAAACTATGTTTTTGCAATGTATGTCTTGAAGTTATCAACCATACATTTTTAAGGAAGGATATTATCATATTTAGTTTGATACTCGTTATCGACCTATTTCATGATAATTTTGGAAGCCCCATAGACCTAAAGTTGGCTGATATTTCATTGCACAACTATTTTCAATATAGTGATTAAATATTTATATTTCATTATGTTATTTGTACATAGAAATTTTAATCAATTCCCAAGGAATGAATTCCCCTTATGGGGTGATAAATAGAATACAAACTCTTGAGCCATGTTGAGTATAGGATCCATGAAAATATAATTTCCATATGGTTTCTTCTATGAAAATGAAGATAGACACATCAAGAAAATTTGTGATCAAGGGGTTGGTGTCCACTAATGGTGCTACAACTAGTTGATCAACAAGAAATTTCCTTTTGATAACGTTGTTATCTACAATACCCAATTTCAAACTTGATAAGTATAATAACCCACTTAGTTGCACATCCTATGAGAGAGGTCCTTGATAAAATAAATTTTAGAGGATGTACCTTAGAAATGAGTTTCATTTGATGACTTACCATGTAGTTTCATATTTTTGGGGAATTAAAGATGAAAAATAAACATTCCTTTTCCATGTTGGTATAGTTAAGCTTTTATCCAACCAAAGTGTAGCTAATATAGTAGATGGCCCTTTATTTTCATGTTTCATCAATGTATGCTATCATTCCCCCTAGTTCCACTATAATTAATGATATACACAAAAGGAGTGGCTTGCCTTATGTTGGAGGCATAAGGACTGGTGGACTAGCTATATATTCCTTGCATTTTTGAATCCTTAATGACATGAATCATCCCATTTGAATGGTTATAACTTATCTACAAGCTAACCAGTGAATCTCCTAATAAACTAAATCTTTCCTTGAACAATTCTAGTTTTTTAAGTGTCCTTGGTGGATACATCTCCATGATAGCCTTTAAATTTATGGGATTAATATCAATACCACTTTTGGAAACTATAAATCCCAATAGTTTACCTAAAGTGACACTAAATACACACTTATTGATTAAGTTTCAACTAATATTTCTCAACATGATTAAATATTTTCTCTAAGACTTGAGGACGATCTTCCCTTGTTCTATATTTACTGAGAAAATTATCCATATATTCCTCCATGATGATATGGCATAGGTCATGGAATGTAATGGTTGTATCTTATTGATAGGTAGCCCTAGCATTCTTCAAACCAAATGCCATCATTTGATAGAAGAATATCCCCCATGGGTTGGTGAAGGAGGTCTTATGTTTATTTTCATCTACAATACATTTTTTTATACCAAAAAAATCCAACCATGTGGTATAGCATAGCATGCCTAGTAATAATATCAAGAATCATGTTGATGTTAGGAAATGTGAAGTCATCATTTAGGCAATATTTATATAGGTCCCTAAAATCCATGCATAAATGGATTCCCCTAATGAGCTTAGAAATAGGAACTATGTTTAATATCCATTCAAGATATTCAATTAGCCAAATAAACCCCACTTCAAGGAGAATTTCTAGTTCTTCTTTGACCAATAAAGCTATCTAAGTGTGCATTTTTCTTATATTTTGCTTAACCAGTTAAGCATCAAGATACACCACCAAGTGATGGATGACTAGATATAGATCTAATATTGGCATTTCAAAATAAGACCAAGAAAATATTTTGGATCCATTCTATAGGATAGATGATAAATTTTGATTCTCTTCATTTTGGAGGGATGCTACTAGATAGGTGATCTTAAGCTCTATTTCGGAGCCCAAATTTATTTCCTTAGTGTCTTCAATCAAGATGGTAGACCTTTTAGGCATTTGTAGATCCATCAAGGAAAATAAATGTACTCATCTTATAGCACCTCAAAGAGGTTTTCACCACAAGATACATCATTTTTTTTAATTCTATTGAATATAGAAGTGCCTCAAGAGGTTTTCACTAGGGGATGTTGAACACCCAGAATACTAAAAGGGGGGATGAACCAGTATTCTATTAAACCATGTAGACATTAGCCATCCAATTACCAAAATATATTCAACTACAATAATAAATGAGATCATGAAACATCCACAACATCACATAACACATGGACACCAATATTTTTATGTGGAAAACCCAAAATGGGAAAAACCATGGTGAGGGTTAGCTCACAATATATTATATCTGAATATAGTATATTATATAAATTCTCACTACACATGGAATCACTATCTAGCGGACTCACTACCCATAGAGAATAATATAAATGATAGAAGTGGTGGCTTACAACCTATTTGAACTATTAGATATGCATCTACAACATTCTTGATTATAGTTCCAATGAAGTATAAAATCAATCTTTGTTCTATTCTAGATCAATGCTCTGCTCTACTCTGAATTCACACAATTTACACAACTCTGATCACATTTGCATCACACACATGTAGGTGGTACACCATACATGTAATCTATCACTCTACATTCACTCATCATTTTAAAACACCAAAATAAATCCACTACATATATCGACATCAAGTGTAACATCAATTAGGCTAGCCTAATTAGATGTAACACACAAAATTAAACTTTTTGCCCTTAAAACATTTCATCTAACCTTTGCACCTTATTTCAAAATTCAAATCTCCTCAAGATAGGTTGGGATGGAGCTATATTAGATCCTACATAAGATAAACCTACTTACTCATCCTTTAGAAAACATCAAACACATTAGGTTGGCCCAAAATAAGACCTAAACACAAAACTCTTCATCTTTTTACCCAATTTATCATATGTGGAGCTCAAAACACAATTATATCTAGAATTCTTACTGAACTAACATATGGAATCTTATCTTCAAAATCACAACATTAAATATTCATCTGTGGAGGAGTGTGGAATCTCCCACACTGACACACTATACAATAAAAGACTGTGATAAGCCAGATGAAACACTATCATTAATTTCTTCCAAGGTACCTCACCAAACAAAAAAAAAATTGGATTTACATGTAGTTTTTGTTCACTAATTTACTCTTAGAATCATAGAGTGATATATCTATTTATAGAGGAGTGCGGACATAAAAATTGATGCACTAAACCACTCTACTAGAAAGTTTGATACTTAGAATATTTATTTGTAGATATACTTTTCAAACCAACTTATCTTGTAAAAATTTCTTCAAAAACACTTCTAAATCATGCTAGGATGATCTGCAACAATGTTGAAATCAATGAAAACAATGTATCATGCATTATGCACATATAATTCTCATTTTGTTAGACTACATCATCATTGACAATCCTCTCAATCATCCAACATGGGATTCTTGATTTTTTATTTTATGACTAATTTTATAGCTAAGCGATTCATCTTCTCCAAAATATGCATTAGGATAAAGATTATATATAAGAAAATATTTATGATCCCTAATAGATATGTCCTCATTAATCCCCATGAAATCAATAAATGCCTCATCATTCTTAAAGATTTCTAGAGGTGCACTCTCTTTTTTTCCTATGAGATGATTTTCAGATAGCGAAGGGGAAGGTAAATGTTTTAAATAATATGGTCAATGAATAGGGGTGAGATATCAAATTCACTAAATGAGTCTAATATAATTCCACCTACAACATTATCCAAAACATTGTAAATAATCTCCACATCCTTAGAATTATATGACAATATCATAGATTATGGTTGTGGTGCTCCATATCCAAGACATTGATTTTACTCATTATTTGGGAGAGAAATAGGATTCACCATTCCTTTCTCATATTGAATGAAACCTTTACATAAATATTACATTCCTTGAGTAATATTAAATCTGAAAGGATATTCATGTTGTAATTGATCCATGAGTTGATATCTTAGATATGTTCCTCCTCTAAAGTGCCTCATTATTGAAAGATAGTGGATCCATAATTCTTCATGAGTGGTTTACTATTGTGTATATTGGATACACATTGGGATCCATTTTAAGGGTTTACCATAAGAGTGTAGAGATATTGGAATAGTTTCAATATTGAAGGAGTTAGGTAACCCATATTCTCCACATTTGGTGCAGTCATGGTAGGAGGGTTCTAGAAGGAATAGTCTAAACCATGCAACAATGATTCAACACAGTGGAAATAACACAAAAAATTGATATGCGAACATTAATCTTCATTAATATGGAATGCTTACATGCAAAATTGGCCTCAAGGGTGAATTAAAAGGGCTCACAAGCCTACAAAAAGGGGCTTCAACAATAAAATTAGCTAATAGGCCTTATTACATGCCCTCAAATGGTTTATACAAAATGAATCTACCTAATCATGAATTAATAACCTAGAGATTATGACTGATTATGTACAATGAATTATAATGTTTATAAATATGCTCCTCAAGCTCCAAAGTAGGTATGTGTTATCCACGAGGGTTAATAACCCGATAAATGATGAAATATAAATTTTGGCCTCAAGATATGAAGAATTAGTTCCAAACACAATGAATTAACTTGTGGATCTCCAAGATAGGTCCCAAAAAACCCAAGATGCTTGTATGATGCCCACTAAAGTTTCGCATGATCTAGAATAGGTTCACACTAAGAAATCTGGACCAATCAACCCTAAATTATTTGATTGGTAACATAGTGAAATTTTTAGAGCAATAAGTTTCAAGAGACAACAACAAATGATGTGAATTTGGATATGTGATAGATTTAAACGTGTCGATGCTATATGCGGCTTTGTGAGCTGAGAAACATAGATACAATAAAATGAAAAATGAACTGCTGAAATGTAGATACAATGCAAGAAAATAATTATTTTTGGTCGATATAGAATTGCTTTACAACGAGAGATGCTTCTACATCAAAAACCTGAGGTTGGAAGAAAAGTGAATCCCTCACATTCTAGGGCTAAGAGGAAAACCAAGACTATCCACCTTAGCCTGATAAATCCATGATGAATCCTCCACTAGTCTTCCTTTCCACTTAACAAGATATTCTTTGTATTGCTTGCTCCTAGCGCTTCTCCAGTTTTGGTATCTAAAATCTGCTCAATCTCCTATGGTTCCTAATGTTGTAACCACACCTTCAAATATATTTAATTACTATTGGCACTTGAATTTCCTTTATGAAACTCATATATGTATGCAATATTAAAAATAGGTGATATACCCAATGTCTCTGGTAACTCTACTTCATATGCATTTCCAGAATGAAACTTTCTAAGTATCTTACATGGTCCAAACTTCTTCATCTTCAACTTATTGTAAGTGCTCACTAGAAATCTATCCTTCCTCAAATATACTATCACTTCATCTCCTACAAAAAAATCTTTATGTCTCCTGTGTTCATTTGCCTTCTCCTTATACTTATCATTCATGTCTTCCAAATTCTTCTAGACTTGATTATGTAATGCCTCCATGTAATTTGAAAATTATTCTACCTTTGCACTCCTTTTTCTCTACATATTGATGTCTCTTAATTTTGCAACTCCTTTAGGACTTACTCTAGTAATAATATAAAATGGTGTCTTCCCTATGCCCTAGTTCACAAAATTATTGTATTCAAACTCTGCCTCTGGTAAGACTATATCCCAATTTCCTTATTTATCTCTAGCCAAACATCTATTCACTACCTCTATTTTTCCATCTATCTATGGGTGATATGTTGAATTGAACTTAAAATATATTTTCATCTTTTTCCACAATGTCCTTAAAAAATATCCAAATAATCTGGTGTCTTTGTCTGAAATAATACTCTTAGGTAATCTATGCAATCTCACAATCTCCTTGAAAAATAAGTCAACAACATGCACAACATCATTAGTCATCTTAGAAGGAATAAAATGTGTCATTTTAGAAAAAATTTCCACTACAACAATGATAGAATCATAACCTCTCAGTATTCTTGGTAATCCCAAAATGAAATCCATGGTCAAATCCCCAAGGTCTCTTTGGTTATGTCAAAGGTTTGTATAATCTAGTATTTTTACTATTCCTTTTACAACTTGACAAATTATACAAATTTGAACATACTTCCTTGCATCCTTAGATATATGTGGCCACAAATAGTGTTCACTCACCAAATCAACTATCTTATCCACTCTGAAATGTCCTACTTATTGTCTACTATGCTTTTCTTTGATAAAATTCTCCCTCATTGAACTCCTTCCTATACACAATTGATTTCCCTTGAATATCGTACCTTCTTGAATGAAATAATCCAACCATTTTATTTAGATTGTCACTACTAGGTCCTTGCATTCTCTTAATGCTTTACTAAAATATGCATCCTCCTCATACATATATTTCAATTCTTCAAATCCCAATACTTGCACTCAAATCTCTATCAATAAATTCCTCCTCCTACTCAATTAATCGACAAATTTGTTTGACTTGCCACTCCTATGCTTCAACACAAATGTATAACTTTGCAAGAATTAAACTGACCTCATGTGTCATTGATTCAATCCCCCTTGATTTTTCATGTGACCAATGACATAGCATAGGTTAACTACACCCGAACTATATGGACTTGAGGCATATTTAATCCATTATGCATTAATCCCAATAAGATCATTCAATGTAAACAACGATGAAGAAGCCATTGAAACTAACATATTAAAATACAAAATATTCACAAACATCTATTCTAAGACATTGAAACCTATCCTATTGGGTGAGTGGTGTCACATTGATGTGGAATGGTGACCCTTTCCCAATCCCTTGGATAATGAGCTTATTTCAATCAGTAATATTTAAGAAAACTAATGAAACTGATAAAATATGTATATGAAAACATGATGAAAGCTATTTTAACATGATGAATGCTAAGATGATCGATGTGAGTGTATGCAAAGCTATTCTAAATATATGCAAGATTCGAAAGATTAAAACCCTAGTTTTAGAATATGCTAAATGGATGCAACTAAGTTAGCATGGAAGCCATTAATGGATTCTCTAAGCTAAATATGCAATATTTAAACTAAAATTCCTTTTAAAACATAAAATGTGAGTGCAAGATAAGAGTGATTTTAACAGTGTAAGTTTACTATTAAAATATGGATCCCTATTCAATAGAGGCAAGCTCCATTTATAGAATAGGAAAAATGAAATTGATGGTCAATATCAAAAGAATCAATCAACTGTCAAAATGGAGGGAAGATGGAGGCATTTATCATGGATTCCCATCAAGGGTTGAGGATGCAAGATGATATTTAATCAAGGTCTTACATTCATCCAAACAAACACACTTTCAAAACTTGCACAAGGAGTCTTGTTGAAAGTTTGTTCCCAAGAGGAATATTCCCTTTTTCAAATGAGTGAAGAAATAGAATATTCTCAAAGAATATTCTTATGGGTGAGGAAAATTAGATATTATAGTTAATTAAACCTAAATTTTAATGTGCAAAGGGGAAAGAATATTCCATGAGAATATTCCTTTTTGGAGGAATTTGCAAAGGAGGAATATTCTCAAGGAATATTCCCTTGCAAGTGGGAGGATTAGATTTAATTAGTAATTTGATAATTAAACCAAGTTTCAATTATGTAAATTAGGAGAATTTAGGATATTCATTAAATAATTAACTTATTTTAATGAAAAGGGGTCAAAATGACATTTAATTAAATAATTAAGATTATTTAATCTAAATGAGAGGACTTAAGGTGTTAAAATTGAATATTTTGATTTATCCAATTTAATATGATGAAAGGTTGGGATGAAAGGGGGACGAATTAAACTAATTAGAATAATCAGATTAATAGATGAAAATGGTGCAATTAATTAAATAGCTAGGCTAATTTAATCAATTTAGCGAAAAGATGATGGTTTTTAGGATGGAATGGTGTTAGTATATTAGATTCAAGTGCATGATATCATTCAATACATTTTTAGGTGTCTATAGTTCAAGTACTATAAGGCTTAATGATCTGTATACAACACAAACTCCTTAGGCAACAAGTAATGTCTCCACTTTTTCAAGGCTTGAATTATGGCATAAAATTCTTGGTCATAAATTGAGTATCTTATTCTAGCATCATTCAACTTCTCACTGAAGTAAGCTATAGGTCTTCCTTCTTGACACAATACTGCTCCAATTGCATTTCCACTTGCATCACAATCTACTTGAAATACTTTGTCAAAATATGGTAATGCTAATACTAGTTGTTATGTCACCTTTTCTTCAACAATTCAAAACTCTTTTGTGCTCTGGATGACCATTTAAGATCCTTCTTGTCTCCTCTCATTTTCTCTATCATGGGGTTACAAACACTACTAAAAATCTTGATAAAATTCTCCTAGAAACTAGATAATCCATGGAAAGATCTTACTTCTCCAATGTTTATCTATGTAGGCCAATTTAAAATTTATTTCACTTTCTCCAGATCCATCTTCAATCCTTTAGAAGAAATTAAAAATCCCAAATATACTAACTTTGTCTTCATGAAACTACACTTCTTGACATTAATCAACAACCTCTCTTCTCTCAACCACTATAATACTTGTCAGATGTGCACAAAATCCTCTTCTGTAGTCTTACTGAAAATCAGAATATCATCCAAGTAAACAATGAAAAACTTTGTTTCAACCTATCATGGACTCAAACTTGCTCAAACTAAAGGTTTTAAGAAAGTTTGGCTTGAGGGGGACTCTCTCAATATTATTAGCAATCTGAAGAATTATGTTGCCACCTCTTGGACTATTGAAAAATTGATTAAAGACTCTATTGATATTCTTAATTCCTTTGAAGATTATTATATCTCTCATATTTTGAGAGAGGGAAATGCAGTAGATGATAATTTGGCTAATCTTGGAGTTAGAGGTGCTAGGGAATGGGGTTTGAACGACCCTCTACCCATAGAATCTATCACCACTATTAATCATGATGCCCAATTCTAAGGTGATTATTGTTTTAATAAGGTTTGGAGATTGCATGGATCTCACCACATGGCTAGTTATTATATGGAGGAGTGGTATGCAAGAATTGGGTCAAGCTGGTTGTACGGGGGCTGAGAGTTGTAGGGAACAAAACACTAGGATTATTAATTACCTTTGCCGTGATTCCTCCTTCACATGGATTGTGGACAATTCTAGTATTGATTTCTCGATAATTCTCCTCATTATTTTTGAAGTTTGTAACAGTCTCGACTTTGTAAGTTTGATTTCCATGGGAGGAGATAGGAATCGAGCGAAAAATTTCTCATGCGATGCGATTAAAAAGAAGTTGGAGGTCTGGAAAATCCTTGAGAAAGGTGGGTTGATGCTATATCTGGAGATATTACATGGTAATAACCCTTAGAATACTACTCAATTTGTTAAAAAATGGAACAATAGGGTTTTGAAGCTTGGAGGGATGAAGTTTGATGTTAACAAAGACTTCATAGCTAACATCACTTGTTTATCGATGGAGGTATGAAATTATTCAAAGACAAAAATGAAGTGCAAAATACCATGCAAATCTTATTTAAAGGTGATGAAGCTAAAGATCTTCGCATGGTTAGGAGTGGAGGATATCAAAGGAAATCTATTAAGGTGTTGTGGGGGGATGTTGGCATTATTGATCATAAGAAAAACCCGAAGAACCATGTTCTTCATGTGGGGCTTATCCTTCTAATTTTTCACTATGCTAAAGCTTTCAAAATTATCAAGTTGCTTGCTACCCCTAAAGGTAAGCAACAAAAGTTGGAGGAGGGTTATGAGACGGTATTTGAAGAGGAGTTGGATAGAAAAAGACACAAAAAGAGGAAAATCATTTTGGAAAAGGATTTCACATCTGAGGATGATGTGGATTATGTGCCAAACTCTTTTGCGACCTTGGATATGGATATGCAATCCCCTACCATGGGAAATATTAGGAAAGAGGAGTTGATCCCTAATTAGGGTTATGACACTTGTAGTGAGGAGTTGGATGATGAAATTTTGAGTCGTAGAAGAAAGGAGAAGAAGGATGTTGCTGGTGAGGTGTCCTCGCCTCCCCCTACTTTAGAAAAAAGGGAGCTTATTTGCAGGAAGTCGGTGGTGAAACCTGCAAGTAAATTGTTGGAGTTAAATTCCCCACTTAAAATTGGTGGCGAATAGGATTTTGTTGTTTCTCTACTTGGGGTTAAGGATGCACAAAAGGATAAGAAGACTTTGGTTGATGTGGGATGGGGTGTTGAAGACTCCTATGGTGGACCTGAATAGGAAAATGAAAAGGAAGGCTATTGCTATTGAGATTGTGGAATCCATTCGCAAAATCAAGACATTGTTTGTTGTTGAAAAGGGTATGGTTGTTGCTGATAAGGGAAAGGATGTTGGTGGTGGTGTGGATAAGGGAAGTTACTCATATGAGGAGGGTAAGGAAATTTTCAAAATTGATAAAGAGAATTTTGTTTATGTTTTAGGAGCTGCTAAAGAGGGCTCTATTATTTTCCATAAGCTTTTTAAATGAATTTTTCATGAATTCAATATGAAAAATTTGAAAGTGTGTGGCATGATTAACAAAGTGGATGAGTCCCTTGATCAAGATCAAATTGATGATCTGATGAACTCTCTAAAAATGGTGGCAAAGGAAATTATTTTGATGAAGCAAAATATTGAAGAGAGAGTCCTTACCTTGGAAAACCTCATGGAGAAGGTTTATGCTAATATGGATAAAGGTGGGGAGGGGACTAAATCTAGGTTTAATGTTGAATCTATTAGTGTTATTTTTCCTATTGATAGTGTTAAAATCTATAAGGTGGGTGATGAGACTAGTGTTGGTGGCATGTTGATGGAGGGGGTGGTGCTTGGTGATAAGGGTGGTGAGAAGAGTAATGTTTTGATTAGTTAGGTTAATTTGGGTGGGCCTAGGACCTATAACAAGACCAAAGCTCAAGTTGGAGCTCTTGTCAAAGAAATTTATACTACTAAGGATGTGGACCTAAAGAATGCAGCTCATGATGTGGAGGCTGCTGATATTCTAAAAAATATGCAATGTTGTTGGTTGCATTCCTACTTTTTTGCTGAATTTGTGCTGTTGTTTTTCTATGGTTGGGCTGAAATGTCCTTAATTGCTTGTATCTTTTGTTTCAGCTACTCTTTTTTGTAAAGGCTTTTGAGCCCCTTCAAAACCTATTATTTACCTCTAATCAAAACAATGAAAAACTTACCCAATAATTTCTTCAATACCTCATTCATCAATCTCATGAAGGTACTGAGTGCATTGCTCAACCAAAAAGGAATCACTAACCACTCATACAATCCTTCATTAGTCTTAAAAAAAGTCTTCCATTCATCTCCTTCTCTAATTCTAATCTAATGATATCCACACTTGAGATCAATCTTCGTAAAATACTTTCACTCCACTCAAATAGTCCATAATGTCATCCATCCTTGGCAATGGTAATCTATACTTACCATTTATCTTATTGATTTCTCTTAAATCTATATACATTCTCCATTCTCCATCCTTCTTAGGTGCAAGTATAGTAGGTAACACACATGGGCTCAATCTTTCTTTGATCAATCATTTCCTCAACAACTCTTGTATTTATCGGTTCAACTCTACATTCTCTACCAATGTCATTCTATGTTCTACTTTGTTCAAAAAAATTGCTCTTGGTATAATATCTATATGATGACTAATACTTTGGATTGGAGGTAGTCCATTTGGTACTATAATGTTGTAGAATTACACCTAGGGGAAATTCCACATTTTCGCATCTTGCCTAGAATTTATGAAACCTTAGAAACATTAATGGAAAAATCCCATGAGTTAGAATTTCATGATTCTGACTCCATGTGGACACATGGAAAAATGATAGAAGCCTGAAAAGGCATTTCCAGAAAACCTAGGATTTGGACGCTTGCACGGTGCACGGATGTCCGCGCAACTCACTACCTTCCTGGTGGTTTTATGAGTTTGAAATGGTGAATCTAGAACCTTGACCCTTATGACATGTGCCCTAACAGTTAGGTATCAAGTGAAATGGCTTTGTATCGCCCTTACATGCATGAAAACCCACTTTTTTTCTCTCATTTTGGGGTTGAAAGTCATCATTTGAAGCATAATTGCTACTTTCTCTAGTCTTGGGTAAGCTCTATCCTTCAATAGCAGCACTTTGATAGGCAAAGCCATGTCAGACTGAGGTCCCTCCAATAGCCACCAACTCTCCAATAGCTACTAGCTCTCAAGCAAGCACATAGCGGTACACCCGTGTGCTCTAGAAGAGGGTCTTGACCCATGGGTAACATTCTCTCTCCCTATCACTCTTTCTTACTAGCTCATTTGCTACTTTGTGGTGTGAGCTCTACTCCAAACTGGGTTTTATTTTCACCACACACTTTGTTTACTTCCTTTACACTCTTTTCCAAACTTAGTTGTCCATGGAGGTGGGAACACCAAAATGGGGGTCGGACTGAGGCAAACCCCTATACAGCCCCAACCTTTTCCCCTTGATCTTTTGTGTGCAGGTTATGAAGAGAAGCTTGGAGTAAAGATTTAGATGCATGAGGATAATATTGTTTCAAGTTCTCTTGTATTTCCCTTTAATTTCTAGCTTTTTGTCAATTATTTGGTCCTTCAAGCTTTTAACCCGAGTCAAGAATTGAGATTTAGTTTCATCTGCTACAGCTCTTGAGTTCTTCATAGCTTAGGATGTCAGTGCGCCTTGTGGATGAAAACGCATTGCACTAGCATCCTAAAACTGTGTTGTTATCTTTTGGCCAAGGGCTCCTCAGCTAGAGATAGAAATATCAAAGTCTTGCTCTTTTGGGGCCTGAGGTTATTTTCTCGCTTTTCTTTGCAGTTTCATTGATTTGTTCAAATTGAGGTGTATAAGGGTAGTTCATTCACTAGTGATCTCTTGAGAATAAAGAGACCCGTGTGCAGTGAATCCCTCTTATATCACATTTCAGTGAACCCGATGTGTAATGTCCGATCTGTTTTCAGAATGTCGCATAGTCGTAAGGATTATTTCTCTGAACAAGATTTCACTATGTTGGAAGATGCTCTAGATGATTTCTTAGAAGAACTCTTCCTTATCTATAAATCTTTTAAAAAAAATCCTTCCTCGCTAGCTGAGGAGTCAGTAAATCTTGTAGTAGTTTCTATGGCTCCTCCAAGCCCTAAGAAACCCATCATTTATGTGACCTTGACTAAGCCATTCCCTAGAGAGGACTATTCTGTCTATGGGATTTCATCTCATAGCAATCCATCAGATTTATATTCAAGATTCATGAAAGCTAATGGCTCTACTTCTTATATTGTTGTAGGGCATAAGTACCCTACAAGGAGAAACAAACAAAACTTCGAACAACAAGTATCTATTCCTACATCACAACCTACAAAACTCCTACTTCTTTACCACTGTCTCAACCTAGCCTTCCTTCAACTCCTAAACACGTGATCAAAGCACTGAGTGATTATGATCTTATTGAGTAACTTCCTGTTACTTCAGCTAAGATCTCACTTTGGGATTTTCTTTAGAACACTTTGGTTTATCAAGAGATTTTGCAAGAAGCCTTACAAAATATTCTCTTTCCTGCCTCTTCTAGGCCTACCAACATTGATGCGTTGATGGCACATATTCAAGTAGATTCACTAAATATTACGTTCCACCCATAGGAACCCCTACCTCTGGATGTGTAGAAACAAGAAAAAACTTTGATGATTATAGAAAATGTTAACAACATCAATATTAGGCATACCCTTGTTGACACTAGCTCAACTCTCAATGTTTGCAGTATAGATCTACTGCCTAAAATTAATGTCGATTCATATTCTTTAGTAGCTTCTTCCTTAAGCATTCATGGGTTTGATAATTTTGGTAGCCAAGCTCTAGGTCACTAATGTTGCCTTTGCAATTGGGTCTCGTTACCTTGCCTATGTTGGTCTATGTAATGCTCGACCCGTTACCATACAATATTCATTTAGGAAGACCTTGGATTCATGATATGGGTGCAGTAACTTCTACCCTACATCATTCCTTAAATTTTGTTGTTAAAAATCAAGTGGTTAGGGTTAAAGTAGATCCACAAGCTGTGCACCTTTGCTTACTAGCCACTGCTAGTCATAGTTTAGCTGCACCCACTCCCAAGAATTGCATTCCCTCCTTAACCACTGATGCTATGGAATGTTCCTCTTTGATACCCTCTATGGGAGCTATCCCCTGAGTGAGTATCAACCAAGATGAACTACCTAAAGCAGAGGATCTGAAATCTCCCCCATCTTTTCTGTCATCCCCTCAATTGAATTCTCTCTTAGGTGATGATTGGGGTTCCTTGAACTTCTCCAAATTCTTCATAGCTGAGTATAAGTTAGACCCCTTTGTTATAGAAGTTCTAGGTCCTACTAACATAAGGATGAGTGACCCTCCCATTGAGGAAGAGAAGTGTGATCCTATTCATGAGACTGCTGCTCCTTAGGAAAGTGACTCCAGTCCTGTAAAGGGGGTTAATATTTGTGAACCGAGTAAGGGAAGTGGGACCACTCCCATAGAAAATTTTGACATCCATTGGTGGAATGAGATGCTCTACATGGAGTTTCGCCCTCCTGAAATTCTACAAACTCGTTATGGGTTTGGTTAAGAAATCACTTCTTTGTATAGCTATGGGCATAAAGGCCTAGGATGTATCAAGTAAGGAATACATGTCCATATCTAGTTTAAGCAATGACAATGCTATCTAGGTTTGGGATGCCCTATTGAACAGTCTAGACAAAAACCTTGGTGGAGTGTTAATATGATTTTGGCTGAACCATTAAGCTTGGTCCATCTTGAGTTGATAGAAGAAAGGGGACAAGCCGAAAATGTTCCTGTGGATGTCTTCTCTTTGGATGAAGCATTAGGAGAATTTATGGGTGCTTACTCTTTGTTTCCTCCTTATCATCACAAGAAATGATTCTTGTATCACTTATATAAACAAGCATACCTTGGAGAATCCATTTTGAGCATTAATGAGGAAGACCCTCTATCTAACATCAGCGGTGATGTTTTGATATCTCATCCCGAGGACCGCAACTCTCTCCTTAGAGGAGATACTATTGAATTCCCCGTGGATACTAAATCTTTGAAAAAGGTAATCAAGATTGGGAAGTGCCTCTCTTCTGAGGAAGTGGATGATCACTCTACTCTCTTGTGTACTCACCCTGATATATTCACTTGGACGTATGAGGATATTCTCAGTATTGATGAATCCATAGTGGTCCATAATATTCTTCTATGCTCCGATTCTAAGCTTGTTAAGAAAAAAATTCGAAAGACCAATGCTAGGGTAGCTTTAATGGTCAAGACCAAGATAGAGAAGTTGTTGAAAGCAGGCTTTATCTATCCTATTGACTACTCTCCTTGGATTTCGAATATAGTTGTTTTTAGCAAACCTGACGGCCATATTCATATATGCATTGACTTTCAAGACCTTAATAAGCCTTCTTTTAAAGATGATTTTCCATTACCTAATATAGATATGATTGTGGAATCGACCATAGGCCATGCATTGTTATCTTTTATGGATGGCTTCTCGAGTTATAATCAGATCTGTATTAACCCAAATGATTTGTAGAAGATAACATTCACTACCCCTTGGGGGAATTTCTACTACGTGTTCATGCCCTTTGTTTTAAAGAATGTAGGAGTTCCTTACCAATGGTCAATGACCCTGATATTACATGATTTCATTCATAAAATTTTAGAAGATTATGTTGATGACATGTTGGTGAAATCTTTGAATCATCAGGATCATGTGAGGAATCTTCATCTTATCTTCAAAAGGCTTCAACTTTACAAGATGATACTCAATCCCCATAAGTGTGTCTTCAGCGTAGATTATGGTAAGCTTCTTGGGTTTATAGTCTCTTATCATGGGATCAAAGTTGACATGAATAAGATTGATGCTATTGTTAACATGACTACACTGAGAAACATCACTGAGTTACAAATTTTACAAGGGAAGATTCAGGCAATTCATAGATTCATATCTTAGTTGGCTGATCGTACCCTCCCTTTCACTCATCTACTAAAAAAGGATGTTCACTTCATATGGGATGAAGAGTGTGAGAAAGCCTTTAAATCCATCTAGGTTTATTTGACCAACCCTCATATATTGATTTCGGCTATGCAATATATACCCTTCCTATTTTACCTTGTTGTGTCATCATATGCTTTGGAAACCCTACTAGCTCAGTATGATGACACGGGAAGAGAGAGGGTGGTCTACTACATTAGTTGCATCCTTGTCGATTATGAAACTCGTTATTCATCCATGGAAAAGCAATGCCTTGCTCTTGTATTCTCTACATAGAAGTTGAGGCACTACCTCCTCCATGTTGAATCCCACATGATAGTAAAAATAGATCTTTAAAACATTTGTTCTCTAGCACTGACCTTGCTAGAAGATTAGCGAAGTGGGTTATGTTGCTCTCTAAGTTTGATATAAAGTTTGTCACTCAAAAATTGGTAAAGGCACAAGCAGTTTCTGATCAATTGGTAGATGCTCTCTCATCTAGTTCCTTCCCTGGGTTGGACCTATTCCCTGATGAGAATATTTTCACAATCAACTATGACTTCAAATGGAAGATGTACTTTGATGGATTGAGGTGTCAAACCGGTTTTGGAATGGGTGTGGTCTTGATATCCCCCAAAGGAAAACTGGTCACCCTATCCTTTCGATTAGATTTTCCTTGCACTAATAATATCACAGAGTGTGAATCTCTTATTGTCAGTTTGCATGCCATGATTGCATTGAAGTTTAAACATATTCATATACTGGGTGACTCTGAACTTATTATGACTCAGATCATGGGAACTTATCAAGCTAAACAAAGTAAATTGTCTCCATATCAAGACCTCGCTTTGTCTCTACTCAATCAGCTTTCCTCTTTCACAATAACTAGTATCCCTAGGAGAGAAAATAGACATGTAGATTCCATGGCGAGTGTTGCTTCCTTGGTACCTTCAGAAGATGATATGAAGGAATATAACTTTATGGTTCAGGTCACATGAACCCCAGTGGTTCCTGATCAACCTGAGCCTGAATCCCTAGTTTTATTTCATGTATATTTGGGAGAGTTGTTCTCTAGTAACTTCAACTACTTAAAGACTATAAAATTTCTTGGTGACGCAAAGAAAAGTGATCACACTCGTATATGAAAGCTTTCAGCATGTTACATCATCTTATTAGATGTTCTTTATCAAAAAGGTTATAACGGATTGATGCTAAGATTCCTCACTAAAACATAAATACCCCTTGCCCCTAAAGAAGCCCGTGTAGGCTCTAGGGTGGAAACTTCAGTGGTAGATCCCTAGTGAGGAAAGTGGTACACGTTGGATACTATTGGCATACGATGGAATAAGATTCCTTCGTTTTTCTCAAGAAGTGATTTCAATGTCAATAGCATAGCCACCTTATCCATGCTCTTGCTCAGGAGTTGCAAAATCAAACTTCTCGTTGGCCCTTCATAAAATGGGGGTTGGACATTATTGGAAAAATATCACCTCCTTCTTCTAAAGGACATACCTTTATCATTACTGCTATAGATTATTTCATAAAATGGGTTGAAGCTATTCTGCTCTAATCTACGAATTCTAAAACTATTTGTAGCTTCCTTTTGAACAACATAATATCTCATTTTGGGCTACCTGCTATGCTTGTTTCTGATAATGTTACACCATTTAAAAATAAGGAAGTAAAGCATTTATTGGAGAAATTTAATATTCAACATAGGTTTTCTACACCGTATTATCCATAATCCAATTTCCAAGTGGAAGCTTCTAATAAAACACTTGAACTCATTCTTTGTAAAATAGTTAATAACACGACAAAGATTGGAATATTCATCTAAC
Organism: Sequoiadendron giganteum; assembly: GCA_007115665.2. Lineage (NCBI taxonomy): Eukaryota > Viridiplantae > Streptophyta > Pinopsida > Cupressales > Cupressaceae > Sequoiadendron > Sequoiadendron giganteum. The sequence continues at coordinate 394,950,820 of CM021110.1, read as the reverse complement.
ATATGCTTTGTGGGCTTATCGCATGAGTGTTCACATGATGACAAGAATGGTGCCTTATAATGTCATGTATAGCACAGAAGCTATCACTCCTTTGGAGTTGGAAATTCCATCTTTGTGGGTTTCCCTTAGAGGGTTCATTGACGATGAAACCTATCGAGTTAACCATTTGCATTAGCTAGAGATGCTCGACGAGTGCCATTTACAAGCCCTTAATCATCTTAAAGATTATTAGCAATCACTATCAAGACAATATAATCAAGGTGTGCTTCCTAGAACCTTCAAGCTAGGGGACTTGGTTCTATATGAAAATCAGTGAAATGTAAATGCACCACCCAATTAGAAAGGGAAGTTTTGTCCTAACTTGTTAGGTCCTTACGTCATGGTTTCTATGTATGGTTCAGGTGACTATGGATTATCATATATGGATGGAACACCTTTAAAGATACTGTTAATGTGATGCATCTTTTTCAATACTATGCATAGTATCCTAATGTGTCACATCTATGGTGTTCTCCCTAAAGGGTAATAATACTACATATGTTAACATTTACTCATTTTCACATCATGAAATGTTTTTGTGTTTATGACATGATCATATGTGTGTTTGACTATGCCATATATCCATACATCACATTACATCCTTTCAAAGTAATTAGATCATCATAGCATTCAATTAAATTATAACCAAACATGTTTAATTAAATCATGATTAGCATCTAATGAAAGCAGACATCCATATAAGAAAATAACATCCATAGCATGAGCATACATGAAAATGGAAAACATACACAAACAAATCCATGATACTGAAACCGATGTATATATATGTATATATGTCCAATGTATGAACCAAATTTCAAGTACATGTATTAGGCCACCACTATAATAAATGAGTGGCTACCGAATATGTGTCTATACAAAATATCTACAAGTATATATGTGTATCTATACCTGGCTACAAAAATGATATACAAAAGAGGGAATCCTATCCTCGTGGTGCATTGCTCCCTGAGCCCCCTAGCTTTGGTGGTTGCTTTGGTACCTAGGGAGGAGGTTGTACGATGGTCTATGACTAAGATAACTATGAGCATGATGCAAATAAACCCACCTATATCCCTCTAAGCTTCCCTTGTAGTGACCAAATATCCATCTTCACCTGGATGAGCTCCTGCTATAGCTGCTGAACATTTATTGGGATCACAACTACCGACTGAGTGTCGAGCTCATCAATATGGCTATGAAGAGCATCATATGCCACCTCGACAACATCAAACCTGCTCACTGCCACATCTCTCTTGATGAGCACTATCCATAACTCCCTTGATAAGTGATCTCATTATTCCCATGTGGTCATTAGCTCTATAGTCAACTGCACCACCTCTGTGCTCCTCTCTTCATATACAATCCTCAAATGCTCTACTGGCTCAAAAGTGGCGGCATACCTCCCTACTAAAATTGGCTAGTAGGCCTCAAGTATTTTCCCTTGGATTGGCACAATAGGGGCCACCTCTAAAATATACTTAGCTATAATCCCATTACATCCATATGCATCCTTTGCAATCACAAAGAGAGAAACACAAATCAGTATCACATGGCATGTATATATATAAACATAAAATAGAAAAATGGAAATCATGAGAATAATAATAAAGTACTATGTATACCTGGATCCCCTAGCTACCATGTGGGATCAGGGTGTGGTTCGATGCTAGGGCCTACATTTTTAATATCAGTGACTGACCTGGGTGACACTAATGCTACTGCTACTGGGAGGATGGAGACTGGTGGTGCTAATGAAACAGGGGTAGTTGGGGGGTAGTTGATCTCCTTCGCCACCTTGGCCTCACAAGCATCACCTCCTCCTATGTGCCAACCTGTTGATGGCTTCTCCTCATGTCTTGTGGAGGTTGGTAGGGCATATCCTCCTATGGTCCAAGGTCCCTTCTCGGGGAACCCTCACAAAAAATTAGAGTAGGTTGATGCCTCTCCCACCACCATGTCTAATCTACTACTACCCCAACATTATCCACTACCACCATGGCCAAAAGATCATGATCGGGCTCATCATCGTCTGAGAAGATGATGTCTATAATGGAAGGACGAGGGCATTCACCTACCCTCACTGCACTGTGGTGTGCCTTGGTCTATGTGGGAATGTCAGGTGGTATGGTTTGAACATATTCGTGTTGCTACATGACCCGACTTTAGTAATAGGGAACAATAATATAATCACAGCGACCAACCAAAAAATGGTCTTGTTGTAGGTTCCTTAGGAACCTGCTATCATCGACCCACCTAAAATATTGGTAGGGTCTCCAATGAACTTCTCCTATGGAAAAAGCTTCAAACTATAGCCTCCAAAATTGTAGGTCCCCAAAATGCCACTAGCCTGTCATGTCATACCATTGGGCCATCAAGACTTGATACGGTCATCGCTAGGGAAAACCAACTGGATGGGTGCACATGATGTGGGAGAAAGTCCACACCTACAAAAGTGTGCATACTGTAAGACTACGTTACTCATAATGAATGTACCACCCAAGCTCTTGGTATAGGTGCACCATCATGTTGCACCCCCAGGCAAAAAATGTCCTATGCTTGACCATCTCTGTGATGATAGGGATGAGGCCCTTGTGAAGGTGTGAGCCTGACCTATCTATGGTGATGCAAAAGGTGATTGTGACTACCATCAACTAGTGTTTCAATGGTGGTGTGGTCCTCTCTTGGTCATACTAGTGAGTGTAGATGTGACCAGTGTCGTCACCACCATCTATCCTCCCTGTGTAGTAGAGGAAACCCTTGCTACGCTCCTGCATTGACTGGGTATCATCTAGCGCCACCATCATCTACAGATGGGTAGCCTGAGCATTCGATAGATGTCCTTGAGAGTGATGGTCATCCCTCTACATGGAAACTAGAAAGATGATGTAGTGGAATCCCACCACTCCATCAAAGCGGTGAGCATCCCCTTGTGAAATCATATCTCTAGCATTGTGAATACATGCCAGAGATTGACCTGCTCCAAGTCTATGATCTCATCCTACGAAAGGCGATCCCTATACTTGTGGATGAGTCAGAATGTTTTCCCTCTGGGATGCTCCCAGATCATTGGATACTCCTGCAAAAAATTAAAAATGTTCTACGTTAGAAACATCATCATGATAAGAAAACCTATATGAGGACACATGTGCATCACACACATGTTTTCATCCCACGTATACGTCCCAGATCGCCATGGTCAACCGGAGGACACCAACACATCCTTAGGATGACAGTGTAGATTTGGGACCCCAATGCATCTCCCAGATGATAATGCTTATTGAGGATGTGAACATAGATTTAAGATGCCTGCACACCTCGACAAGTGGAAAAATTCAAAACATTAGCTAACATGCATGAAAATTGAGGCTAAGAGGCCTACTTGGTCCACCTCATGACCCTTAGTGATGTCCTTGCGTAGCTTCTCTAGCCTTGGCACCTTGTACTCTCTCCTACTCAAAATTTTACTAATTTTTCTTTGACAAAATTCAACAATCTTGTCACACTCAATAGTGAAAATGACCCTTCTAGGGGCCCACCTAGGTATATATAGGCCCCTCGGGGCCCATTTTTCCTAGAGCTTGTGGTCCCTCAGTTAATCCTGAATTTACCCCACCATACTAGGGGAAAACTCAGGAGGGGGCATATAGTCACCTCTTAATCATATTTTTCCTCCGAATAGACCACTTTTTCTTGATCATTATTCTCTTTGTGTTAGTTTCTTTCGATTTTTTGAAACTGACTCAAACTTTTAGTTTTGTAGGATACATTTTTGATTAGTTTTTTGTTGAGCTTAGGAGTTGGGGGAATCCTTGGTACCAGTTAGCTCAACCTCACTGACCTCTACGGTCCCTCTTTTTGGCACACATTTTTGTAAAATTCAGAGTTCGGGTAAAAAAAATCTTATCTACTTTAGTGAGGCTAATTTTTTCCTAAATCGAGCCCACTAAAGTGGGGGGAAAATTTAATGTCACAGAATTGCACCTATGGGCAATTCCACTATTTTGCATCTTGCCTAGCATTTATGACACCTTAGGCACAATAATGGAAAAATCCCATGAGTCATAATCTCATGATTCTAACTCCATGTGGACACATGGTGAAATGATAGAAGCCAGACAAGGTGTTTGCTGAAAAACCTAGGCTTTGGACACCTACTCAACGCATGGACATCCATGTGGTGCACTAGCATCTCGGTGATTTTCTCAGTCTGAAATGAAAAATCAAGAACCCTAACCCTTGCAACACGTTCCCTGGCGGTTAGGTCTCGAGTGAAACGTCTTTGTTCCACCCTTGCATGCATGAAAACCCCCTTTTTCCTCTTATTTTGGGGTCGGAAGTCATTGGTTGAAGCATAATCACTACTTGCTCTAGTCTTGGGTAAGCTTTATCCTTGAATAGCAACACTTTGATAGGTGAAGCCATGCTGGACTGAGGTCCCTCCAACAACTACCAACTCTCAAGCAAGCACATAATAGTGTGCCTGCGTGCTCTGGAAGAGGGTCTTGACTCATGGTAATGCTCTCTCTCCCTATCACTCTTTCTTACCAGCTCATTTTCTACTTTGTGGTGCAAGATCTACTCCAAAGCAGGTTTTTTTTCACCACACACTTTGTTTACTTCCTTTACACTCTTTTCCAAACTTGGCTGTCCATGGAGGTGGGAAGACCAAAACAGGGGTCTGACTAAGGTAGACCCCTATACAACCCCAAAATTTTCCCCTTGATATTTTGTGTGTAGGTTATGAAGAGAAGCTTGGAGTAAAGATTCAGATGCACGAGGGTAATCTTGTTTCAAGTTCTCTTGTATTTACCTTTACTTTCTAGATTTGTGTCGATTATTTGGTCCTTCAATCATTTGACCTGAGTCAAGAAGTGAGATTCATTTTCATCCACTTGAGCTCTTGAGTTCTTCATAGCTTAGGATGCCAGTGCATCTTGTAGATGACAACATTCTGCACTGGCATCTTGAAACTACACTGTCATATTTTGGTTGAGGGCTCCTCAGCCAAACATATAAATCTTCAAGTCTTGCTCTTTCATGGTATGAGGTTATTTTCTCGCTTTTCTTCACAGTTTCATCGATTCATTCAGTTTGATGTGTATAAGGGCAGTTCATTCCATGGTGATCTCTTGAGAATAAAGAGACCTGTGTGCAGTGAATCCCTTGTATATCATAGGTACATTCTCTGATATGAATTCTTCATACTCCATCAATAATTTTGCAACCTCTTCACTCTTTGTGGTGAATTTTTCTACCTCTAGCTTACTCCTTGTCCTTAGAATTAATGCATAACACAAGTTTTCATGCCTCAATCCATCAATAAATTCATTTCCATCTACCAAACATTTTCTAGTAGCGCCACAAAATTCAGTCTTCTCCTCTTCCTCCAAAGATATCAACTTGATTCTCCTTCCATTTAATATCATAGTATAAGTATTCCTTCTTCCATCATGAATTTCTTTCTTATCATATTTTCAAGGTCTTCCTAATAGTAAATGAAAAGCATCCATAGGCATAACATCACACAATACCTCATCCTTATATGATCTAATATGAAATCTCACCAAACATTATTAATTCACCAATATCTTATGTTCATCTCGAATCCATGCTATCCTATAAGGGTTTTGATGTTTCAATCTCTTCAAATTAAACTTTTTTACCATCTCTTCTAAAACTAGATTATCAGTACTGCTACTATCAATGATAACTTTGCATATCTTTCCACCAGACTTACATATGGTTCTGAATAGACTTTTCCTCTATGGTGATTCTTTAGTCGCTTCTTCATGAATAAAAGCTCTTCCCATCACCAATGATTCACCTTTCTCTGGTTTCCCAACTAAATTAGGTGATCCACCATGTTCTTCCTCCACATAGGTTGCTCTTTCGGTATGCTTTGATTTATTTTTGGTACTTCCTTGATGTCACTCAAATGCTTTATGTCTTTCACCTCCACACTTGAAACAGGTTTCTCTAAATTGTCTTCTCTTAGATCTTCCTTCCTCTCCCTAATATCCATCACTGTGGTAAGGATTATGACCTCCTTTGTTACTAGGGTAGAAATTTTGATCTTCTCTTCCTCTGTGGTATGGTTTAACATCCTTTTCTTCAATTTTATAAGGTTTCAGATCTTTTTTCTGCTCCACATATAGTCTCCTTTCTCTGAGTTGCAGTCTATTCTTATGAAATCCTCCTCTTTCACTTCTCTACCTCTATTCAAACTTCTTGTTTGGCTTCTCTTCTACCTTCAATTAAAATTGGTATGATTCTTCAATAGATATCATCTTCACTAGGCTCAATTCTCCTTGAATTATTTTTCTCAGTCCATTTATATATCTTGTAACCTTTTCTTTGCTTGTTTCACTATGACCAGTTCTTATTATCATCTTTTAGAATTCTTCAATATACTCCTTCACAGATCTTTCCTTTTTCCTTAGTTTTTGAAATCTCTTCAATAATTCAAGTTCATAATCAGGTAGCATGAACTGATTTTTCAATTTTGTCACAATTCTATCCCACTTTATGATTCTTTCTTTACCTCTTCTATTTTTATCTAATTGAACTTCTTTTAACCATAATGGAGCATGACATTTTTTATTTTATTTTTAAATCTAACTTTTTTCAAATCTTCAATTTCCTCATATGTGAAGTGTTCTTCCATTTCATTTATCCAATCAATCAATTCTTTAGAATTCAAATTTCTTGCATTATTTTAAAATTTCACTCTAGGTCACTTTCCAATATTTGAGATCACTTTTAGTATCTTCACTTGATCTAGTTCTTCTTTTTTATCATCTAGGGTTTCTACAATTTTATTCACATGTTCTACTTCATCATAGCTTTCATCATTTTTCCTAGGCTTTAAGCCTCACCTTCGATCCTCTTCAACAATATCCAACCTAACTCACATCTCTTGCATCATTTCCAACATTTCATCCATTCTTCCAACAATGTTCACCATATCAAAAACTCTCCTTGGTGACATATCTCCCCTCGAATTGGTATAAATACCTCAATTCGGTGATCTAGCTACAAGGGTTTCAACTGCCTCAAAATAGGTGATCGGTTGAAAATGAATGTAGTATACCTCAATTTTCCAATCTGTTCACCTCAAGGAATGCCTTTAGGAATTTAAATTCTCTCTAATACCAATTGGTCTAGTCATGATAGGAGGGTTCTAGAAGGAACAGTCTAAACCTTGCAACAATGAGTCACCACAATGGAAATAATACAAAAAATTGATATGCAAACATGAATCTTCATTAATATTGAATTCTTATATACAACATTGGCCTCAAGGGAGAATTACACGGGCTAAGAGGCCTTTCAAAAGGGCTTCAACAATACAACTAGCCAATAGGCCTTATTACATGCCCCTGAAGGGTTTATGCAAAATGAATCTACCTTATCATGAATTACTAACCTAGAGATTATGATTGATGATCTACAATGAATTATAATGTTTATAAATATTCTCCTCAAGCTCCAAAAAAGGTTTTCATTAGCCACAAGGGTTAATAACCCAATGAATGATCAAATATGAATGTTAGCCTCAAGATATAAATAATTAGCTCCATGCACAATGAATTAACTTGTGAATCTCCAAGATAGGTCCCAACTGACCCAAGATGCTTGTATGATGTCCATTGAATCTTTTCATGATCTACAATAGGTCAAATCTAATAAATTTGGACCAAGTCAGCCCCAAATGCTTTGATTAGTAACATACTGAAATTTTAAGAGTGATAACTTTCAATAGACAACAACAAATGATGTGAAATCTGGATAGGTGATAGATGTCAATGTGTCAATGCTATATCAACCTCCATGAGTTGAGAATCATAGATGTGGTAAAATTTGGAATGAAATATTGAAACTACTACTATATGCAATGTAAGAAAATAACTATTTGTGGTTGATACATGATTTCCTTACAACTAGGGGTGCTCTTGCATCAACATCCTTTATCATGAATATTGATCTTAAATATATTAAATTTGGGGATGGTGGATGAGTTGGGTGATGAGGCAACATTGATAGGATCACTGTAGGAATATGACGGAGTTGTGTTGAAAGGTGCAACTTTAACACTTGCAAAATAATGAAAATGTTAGAATATTTTTTCCAACACTTGGTAGTATTCGAATGGGTGAGGGTTGGAATGAATGGTGATTTGTATGCCATTATGGGGGATTTTTAAGAATTGATGATATGTGTAGGGGATCTTGCATGGCATGGAGCTATGGATTGTAGAGAAGGATATTGTAAGGGAGATCAAGATCAAAGACCCACTTGGATTGGGAGGCCTTTTATTTTTGATATATTAAGAATAATTTACATGGTGTTGTACCCTTTACAAAATGATCCCAAAGGGCCAAAAAATATTAGTTCTAGAGCATTAAAATAGAGACCACCAAAAATTAAAACATAAAAATAGTAGACCAACAGCCGAAAAGCAACGACCCAACCAAAATAGGACACAAAAGAAGTAGACTAACTAGCACCCTCCCATTTTTGAGAGAGAGGGTTAATAACATCCTTTCCAATCTAGTTAGAGCCCTCCTCCATAGTATTCTTTTTCATTGCTTCCTTGAGCACAACAAAAAGGGTACCAGCAACACGGTCAATCATTTTGATAGTGAATTGGGTCAAACCAGTGAACTTTCTATCTAGTTTGTTTATCCACTCTAGTAACATACTTTGATCATCCACCTTGTCCATAGTCTTAGCATTATCTTCCTCCATAGCCTAAGGATATGAGGTCTGGGTCATCGAATCCTACTTGAGCATCTTGTTAAGGTTAGAAAAGTGACTAGGTCCTTCCAAAATTTCCTCTTCCTCCTTCCTCTTTCCTTTATTGTCAGACTGATCCTCGTCACTAGAAATATCATTCAACAAAACTTTCTTACTATTTTTCACTAGTTTGTGGGATCTCCTGATGTTTGTATTCTCCAACCCCATATCCATAGTAGCAGCCACAATGGTGTCCCCCTTGGAGTCTTTACCCACATTTTTCTTCCCTTCATTGTTTGTGGCTTACAACTCCACCTAGAATTTACCCTCTTCCTTTACTTTTTTCCTTGTTGTAGGTTTGTTATCTATCTTGTAGGGAGCAGTTTTGAGCTCGTAAAACCCAACCTCTTCTTTCCATTGAGAAATCCCTACACCACCCTTTTTTCCTTGGTGGGAAGTTTAGGCCTAGGGGTTTTGGTGTTCAACAAAGGGGTTTTCCTTTTAGGGCCCTTAGACTCGGCCAAAGGGGTTTTCCTTTTGTTCCTTTTGAGTCCCTTTATGAATTTTCATAGGATTTTTTTTAATTTTTGTTTCTCTAAATCCATAATAGTATATCCATCTAATTTGATGAATTTCAATGTACACAAATTTTAAGCTAAATCATTTTCTAGCAAGAATCTTATACAAGTTAGAAATAATGAACTCAATATGGAATGCTCTATTATGGGATTGATATAGATGAGGCATATCGTTTGTGCTAAAATAAAGTTGATACATGGAATAAATATGCCCCATCATATCTTAGAACTATGCAAGATCAATGTTATTAGGGACACACAATTCATTTAAATCTCGCTCTGATATATCCCTATGGATGGTAGAGGATTTAAGTAGTTCTAGGATTGATATTTGTGTTGGAGTCTTTCAAATATGATCCAAGAGATTATAAAGTGAGCCTCAAATAGGTGGATTTGGTGGCTCTTGGATAATTATCTTGCCACATTGAGTAGTGAAAACACAATTGAGATATTTGGGCTTTATTTTAACCATGTTAACTTGTGGGTGGACTTGGGTAATGTAACCTACAATATTTTCATAGTTAAACGAGATATTTTTGTATAATTTTCTTGGGAACTTATTTGATTAAGAGTGGATGAAAGGGTTGTTTGGCCTTGTGAACTATTTGGAAAATAATTTTGATAAATCCCCAATTCAGCATCTGGTGAAGTGGAAGGAAGCCCCTCTACTTTTCTCTCACCTTTATCAATAATGTATTGAATGTTATTCTTGATCTTCATAGTTTTTTATTTCCATGACTTTTGGTCCTATTATAATCACAATATTCATTATCCTTGTAGTAGGATTGTTTTTATTTATAATCATCGAATGATTGAATCATAGGAAACACTACCATATTTTCTTAGATAAGCTTCTTGAAGACCACCTCCACTGGTTCTCCAAGGGTTGTAAACCTTTGTTTATGATTTCTTGGTTTCTTTTCTTTGGTTGTCCTTGACGAACCAAAATAGTATTTTTTTCTTTGGGAGTGTTCATGTTTGGCTAGGAGTTTGATGCACTAATATTTTGAACATGTTTAGTGTTAGTAACATCATCACTAGTAATTTCTTTGTTCCTAATCCAAATATAGGTTTCTCATTGAATTATTTGTAAATTTTAACCAACCATTTTTAAACGAGGGCCTTTCCAATGGTCACCTCTTTTTCAATGATTTCATCAAAACATGATGTGCTGATGTACAATCAAATTGAAATCAAAAGACATATATTTGTTTAAGTTTTGGATGAATATATTAACAAGTTATTTGTCTAGCACAAGCAATGGGAGCCTACTATCAATGTCTCTCCATATTTATATGTAAGCCATAAAATTCTCCCCATTGTGTTATTTAGTCTTATAGAGGTCCAACATGGTTATCTCATGTTCTACATTATATGAGAAATTTGTAAAAAACTTTTCCAATAAATCAATGAAAGTAGAAGTAGATTCTTGGTGTAGGTGCATGAACGACTCTAACTCTTGTCCACCCAAGCTACAAGGGATAAATTGAAGAAAGTATTGATCATTGTAAACTACCTCTTGGAATGTCATGAAGATCTCCTTGACATGATAAAGGGGGTAACATTGTCCCTTATATTTGTCAAACTTTAGAATTATGAAGTGTTGAGGAAAAGAGGCTATTGGAATGGACATATTATATGGATAGGAACATAAGTCCTAAAATTTAAAGCTTTTATTAGTTGTACACTTTTGTAGGTTTTTAATTTTTTATTTCATTTCATCCCACTAAATCAAAGGAAGATTACTACTTGGATTCCCTTTCATGTCAATGAGAGACACCATGGGAGGCATAATGTAGTGAAAATAAGGCTTCAGATTGGTGAGAATTTGGAAGGAGATATTATTTGAATGTAAGGGGATCTAGATAGGTTGGATTAGAGGGTCAATTGGCATATGAAGGATTATTCGGTGTGTTAAGGTACAAGGGATTAGATGGTGGGTGGCTTTAGAAAGAACCAAGGTATAAGTATAATGGGGGTTTGATGGTGATATAAGCATGTGAATTAGTAGGGATATGTGGTATTTGTGTAAAATAGGACAGAAAATCTTGTGGTTTATGTGAATGTAAAGGAATATGGGTGGATTGAGAGAGGTAAGATGTGGTAGGATGGGGAGAATATTATGGTTGAGGTTGGGAGATGTAGAAAGAATGGGGTTGAGGAATGTGCATGGATGAAGCTAGTTGAGAAGCATATGAAGTGGATAAATATGATGCAGGGGGTTGAGTGACATGAAAAAATGGTGGTTGTGAAGGATATGAGGAGGATGGTTGAGGTAGATGGAATGATGATGGTAGGATATGTGATAAGGGAAGCTAAGAATGTAGTAATAGAGTCAAATATGGGAGAGAAGAAAATGATAAAGGGATGAATGGTACAATGGAAGGGATGGGATTTAGGACATTATTCATGATTCATGGGGTGATAGGGTGAGATGGAGTAGATGGAATGTTTAACTAAATTTGTGAAGTGGGGGTAAAATTAGGTAAAACCTACATTAAAACACTAATCCTAAGAATGAATAAGTGATCCCATGGGTTCTAATGGGAAGGTTTGGGTGTCTTTTATCTCATAATCTCCCTTATCTTGGAGGTATTTGGTGCAGGAGCACCTACACCTCAACCTTCATTTTGGATCATTTGATGGTGAATAGGTTAGGAAGAGTATTTTTGAGTCTTTTGAGTGATTTTATCTTCAATAAGGTCTAACAAGACCATTGAGTAAGATCTAGGGTGAATCTTTAAGTTTTGGAGTCAAAATGTAGAAAATTGCAATCTTGCAAAAATGTAGTCATGTAGCCTTGAGAAGGCAAAATCCTAAATTTGTAATTGGATATGCAAGATTGAGGTCTTAAGGATGTAATAAGGATATTTTTAGTCCATTAGAATGGTTTTAGAAGTCATAGGTCTTTAGGATTAAAAAGTTACTTCAAAATTGCATAATTGCCATAATGTGATTTAATGTAATTTCAACATTAAGGATGTAATCACACTTTCCAACGGTTCCCTCCTTCAAAAATCAGTTGAGGGTCATTGCTAATGAGGTGGAAAAGTTTAAATAGCCTCCTTTTGGTCGAGGCAGGGGGTTGGATGAAGTTTTGAAGCATTAAATATAATAAAAAACTCAGTTTTCCTGTTTTTTCCAGCGTTTTTCACTGTTCCCGTGCTTGGTACGGTCTGGTACAGAATTGTACGGACTCCAAATTGGAATGGTTTGAAAGAGGGAAGAGTATACTTTATTTTGGTGGTGATTTGGATCATTTTCATTAAGTATTGAGTAAGTTACATCAATTTTAGTGAAAGTGGGTCTGAAACCTTGCAAAACAAGGGTTTGGTCACCAAAATGGATGTAATTCCCATTTCCACCATGGGAAAAATCTGAAAATTGGTGGAATGATAGATTTAGGGATCATATTCATGTTTCAATTTATTTTAGAATAAAATATGGAGTTTTGCAAAATTTATGTGATGCCCTAGGTCTGGTTTTTGCTTTGTACAGTCCAAAATGTGATCATTTGAATAGAGTATTTGTTGTTTTTTGAGTATTTGAGAAAATATAATGGATGGAAAGCATGGAACAGGTCTTGGGGAACCTGTTGGATTATTTTAAAGGCATTAGGGGTGTTGGGGTGTGCCTTGACAAGTTGGAAGCTTCCTTGTACAGGCCAAGTTAAGCCTTGTGTATGGCTTGTAAATCAATTTTCTGATACATTTGTTTTGGGTGTTTGATCCTATGCTTTTGGGAACTTGTGGAGGATGGTGTTAGGAGTCTAAAACCATGTTTTATGGTATGGTTAATGATTTTAATCAGATTTTATTTTGACTGTCCTATTGGTGAATGTTACAAAGTTGCATGGGCTTGTGTAGGAGCAATGGAAGAATGGATGTTTTTGGGTGCAAGGTCTGTTTGTTTGGTCATGTTGTGCTGTGTGAAGAGTATTTACATCATCCCCAAGTATTTTTGAGATGTCCGGTTGTGTGAGTCAAGTTGAGTGGTCAAGTTGCTTGTTGGAAGGAATAGTGAAGTTCATGTGTGCATTGAGAGAAGCTTTTCAAAAAAAAAGGTGTTGCTTCCCCTGCCACTCTGCATCATAGTGGTATCAGAGCATCAGGAAGTAGATCTATTTTCATTTTGCAGATTGAAGAAGAGGCAAGGTTGACAAGATGCCTCCAAAGAAGAATGATATGGCTAAAGAGATGAAGGAGATGAAAGATAGGCATGCAAGAGAACTCAGAGAGTTGGAAGAGAGAGTCATAGCCTTGGAGACAAACAAAAGAAGGGAAGTGGAAGAAACTGAGACTGAAGAAGAGGAAGATGAGGAGTTTGAAGATGTGGAAGAAGAACTTACTCCAGAGGATCAAAGAATTGCAAGGTTGCTGAAAGCAGTGAAGACTGACAAGCCTAAGGTAAAACTTGATGTTCCTAAGTATGGTGGTAGTTTAAATGATGAAGAACTATTGGATTGGATTGCTGCAATTGATAACCATTTTGAATGTGATGAGGTTCCTGAAGAACAAAGGGTCAAGATTGCAAAAACTAAGTTGCAGGGTCATGCTTTGGTATGGTGGGATTACCTTCAATCTGAGAGGAGGAAGCAAGGAAAGTCTAAGATCACATCATGGGATAAGATGATATCAAAAATCAAAGGTAAATTCTTACCCAAGGATCACCAAGTTCAATTGTTTAAGAGATTGCAAAACTTAAGACAAAGGGAAATGGATATTAAGTCTTATACTGAGGAGTTTTATAAATTGAGTTTAAGATCTGGTCATCATGAGAATGAAGATGAAAAGATTGCTAGATATGCTGGTGGTTTAAGGCTTAATATACAGGATGAATTGGTTTTGGCTAACCCTAGGAGTGTAGAGGATTGTTATCAAATGGCTATCAGGGTGGAGGAGAAAATGAAGAGAAGGCAAGACAAAGCAGCAAGAGGAAGAGGAAACACTTCTAGAGGAAGAGGATTCAATCCTAGTTCAAAGACAAACAATGAGGGCCAAGGAGAAGACAAGAAGGATCAAGAGAAATCTGATTCAAGAGGTGGATGGAGAGGTTCAAGAGGTAGATTTGATGGAGGAAGAGGTTCCTATCAATTCTCAGGAAGATGCTACAATTGTAACCAGCCTGGACACCCAGCCTTCAAGTGTCCTGAAAAGCAAGCCTCAAGTTCTTATGGTGGAGAAAGGAGGAATCAATTAGTGCATGAAGATGAGGAGAGTGTGACTTCACCTGTTATTAATCTCACATCAGAAGTTGGAGAGAGTTTGATGATTAGGAGAACATTGCTCAAGGCCCCAATCTCTGAAGAATCCCCACAAAGGAAATCACTTTTTAGAATCAATTGCAAGGTACAAGGTAAGGTATGTAGAATGGTAGTGGATTCAGGTTCAACTGAAAACATGGTTTCTTGTGAAATGGTGAATAAACTGAATTTGAAAAGAGTTCCTCATGAATTACCTTATAAAGTATCTTGGTTAAGTAATGGTCAATCTTTGGTAGTAAATGAGCAAGCTATTGTAGATTTCCAGATTGGTGAGTACAGGGATAGTGTTATTTGTGACATTCTTCCAATGGACTGTTGTCACATACTCCTTGGAAGACCATGGCAATATGATAGATGTGCTTTGCATGATGGGAGAGTAAACATATATACAATCATGAAAGGTGGTCAAAGGTTTGTTTTAACTCCTTGGGTAGAAGATGAAAAGGGTAAGGCAAAGGTTATTATGTGTGGAAGGAAAGAACCTATTAATGTTGTGAAAGAGATCAAAAATTCTGATGTTGTGAATAAGTATAGGTCTGATAATGCAGCAGATCTAAAGGAAAGTACAAGGGTAAAGTCTGATTTGACAATGAGTTTGCATGATAGTGTGATGGTAGGAAGCATTGAATGCCCTGTAGTTAAGACCAGGCCTGAGAAACAAACAAATTTTGCAGGAAATACAGTACCTAAGTCTGATTTGACAGTGATAAAACAACTTCATGAGGCAGTGAGTGAAAGACAAGAAAAACAGGGCATAAAAGATAGTTGCAAACATGAAGGTGACAAAGGAAAGAAGAAAGATCATAGAGTTACTAATCCTTGTTTGTATGCAGGTTCAAAACATAGTAAACAATCCAATCTTGGCCAGGGAAAAGATAAAAGACTGTTTGCAGGTCTGAGAACAGAGGAGATGAAAAATGCTTATGTGAACACATTCCAAGGTGATAGAAGTGCAGGGCAGATTGCACAACCAGTGTACATGAACCAGTGGAGTGGATTGGTGAACCAATGGAGTCTTCATGAAGCTTGGAGACAGTGGATTCAAGGACAACTCATGAGGCATGAGTCTTTTCTAGGGGGGGTGTATGGTGCAGGAGCACCTACACCTCAACCTTCATTTTGGATCATTTGATGGTGAATAGGTTAGGAAGAGTATTTTTGAGTCTTTTGAGTGATTTTATCTTCAATAAGGTCTAACAAGACCATTGAGTAAGATCTAGGGTGAATCTTTAAGTTTTGGAGTCAAAATGTAGAAAATTGCAATCTTGCAAAAATGTAGTCATGTAGCCTTGAGAAGGCAAAATCCTAAATTTGTAATTGGATATGCAAGATTGAGGTCTTAAGGATGTAATAAGGATATTTTTAGTCCATTAGAATGGTTTTAGAAGTCATAGGTCTTTAGGATTAAAAAGTTACTTCAAAATTGCATAATTGCCATAATGTGATTTAATGTAATTTCAACATTAAGGATGTAATCACACTTTCCAACGGTTCCCTCCTTCAAAAATCAGTTGAGGGTCATTGCTAATGAGGTGGAAAAGTTTAAATAGCCTCCTTTTGGTCGAGGCAGGGGTTGGATGAAGTTTTGAAGCATTAAATATAATAAAAAACTCAGTTTTCCTGTTTTTTCCAGCGTTTTTCACTGTTCCCGTGCTTGGTACGGTCTGGTACAGAATTGTACGGACTCCAAATTGGAATGGTTTGAAAGAGGGAAGAGTATACTTTATTTTGGTGGTGATTTGGATCATTTTCATTAAGTATTGAGTAAGTTACATCAATTTTAGTGAAAGTGGGTCTGAAACCTTGCAAAACAAGGGTTTGGTCACCAAAATGGATGTAATTCCCATTTCCACCATGGGAAAAATCTGAAAATTGGTGGAATGATAGATTTAGGGATCATATTCATGTTTCAATTTATTTTAGAATAAAATATGGAGTTTTGCAAAATTTATGTGATGCCCTAGGTCTGGTTTTTGCTTTGTACAGTCCAAAATGTGATCATTTGAATAGAGTATTTGTTGTTTTTTGAGTATTTGAGAAAATATAATGGATGGAAAGCATGGAACAGGTCTTGGGGAACCTGTTGGATTCTTTTAAAGTCATTAGGAGTGTTGGGGCGTGCCTTGACAAGTTGGAAGCTTCCTTGTACAGGCCAAGTTAAGCCTTGTGTATGGCTTGTAAATCAATTTTCTGATACATTTGTTTTGGGTGTTTGATCCTATGCTTTTGGGAACTTGTGGAGGATGGTGTTAGGAGTCTAAAACCATGTTTTATGGTATGGTTAATGATTTTAATCAGATTTTATTTTGACTGTCCTATTGGTGAATGTTACAAAGTTGCATGGGCTTGTGTAGGAGCAATGGAAGAATGGATGTTTTTGGGTGCAAGGTCTGTTTGTTTGGTCATGTTGTGCTGTGTGAAGAGTATTTACATCATCCCCAAGTATTTTTGAGATGTCCGGTTGTGTGAGTCAAGTTGAGTGGTCAAGTTGCTTGTTGGAAGGAATAGTGAAGTTCATGTGTGCATTGAGAGAAGCTTTTCAAAAAAAAAGGTGTTGCTTCCCCTGCCACTCTGCATCAGTATTGAAATGAAAGGGGAGCCTAGCACCCTTTTCAATGAGATTTTGGAGGGTGGTATCCTTTCTTTATTTTGTGAGTCAATCAATCAAATTGATTATCCTAGGGTTATCCATAAATTTTTGAATTCATGGGGAATTATTTGTTTGGCCAACCATTTTTAGATCATGTGTTTGTGGTTCTTAGGGTACTTGTACATACATGACTCTACAAAAAAGTTTGAGGAAGCAAGAGTGTCCAAAGCAGTCATTCCTATGGTCCAAGGAGGTCCTTGCTACTCCATTTTTTTCTTTAACTACAAACAGGTGATGGGAAATAAATTATCCTTGGGATGGTGTGTGATTGGAGGTTGATTTAATGGGATGAATCTAGCTCAAGGGAATTGTTAAGGTGATGAAGTGATTTCTTGGATGGACAATTATAAAATCCTCATAACTATGATTGAGATCCTATGTTTAATATTGATGAGTGGATTCTCTACTTGAGATAGGCTATTTTCTCAAGTGAAGGAAATGTTGATACAAATTATACCCTTGGCTTAGGGTGAAATAGCTTGAACAATAGATAAATAACTTGGGATAGGCTAAGTTCCCAAGAAATCATCAAGATAGTAGTTTTGTTTAAGATTTAGGAGTTTTCATTAAGTCATTAAAGTTGATTAAGTCATGATAGATGGGTTAGATGATGATTAGGGGTGTTTTAATAGGTCATTATTCTAAGAGGATGGATTTTATTTTAAGAATTTGGAGTGTGGAATGATGAAAATGATCACTATAGGAGATATATGGATGAGAAAAAAAATACTATAATTTTAGACACGAGAGAACATTGGCTACCTATGGTGTGAAGGATTTTCTCTCTAGTTTTTGTATGAGAGGATGAATTTTCCCAACATAGGGTAGATTTTCCTAAAAAACAAAAAAATCATCTTGAAATAATTTTCAATAGAGTGGATTCACATAGGTGGAATTGTATATGCCCAAATAGGTTTTGTGAATTTGTTTGATGATGTAGCTATGGAATATTCTGATATGATGTGGATTCACTAGTTGATAGGTAAAAATCACCCAAATCAAATTGCATTCACATAAATATAGAGCTATTTTTCCTAAATTAATTCTTTTGATATTATGAGGGATTCAACTAAACATATACTTGCTAGATTCACCAAAGGATAGAGTATGTTTTCTTGAGTGATGGTAGATTCACCCATTTTAGAGTGGGTTCTCTTAAAAATGGATAAGAGACCAAATAAGGGTAATACATAGACATATTCACCCAACAATTTGTGGATTTTCCCAAGGACAAAGAAAAATCACTCAAATAGAAAGACAAGATTGATAGAAAATGGAATTCAAGATGAAAGAATAGAACATGTGGATGAAATTGACCTAACATGCTAAGAAATGCATGGGTAATTACAATAAGATACACCAAAAATCATATGCCTAGATTAATCAATTAGGTGTGACAATTAGTGTAGGCTCATAGTGCAATCTCTAATACCATCTACTAAGGGCTAGATAGCTAGAAATCATGCCCCCACAAGGGTGAAGGACCTCTTACCGATGATGGTTTTTTTTTTTATGCCTCAATTAGCTTTATCTCATTACATAGAGGTGCATCGTGAATAAATTTGAGGTATGACATGCATCCCCTACACAAGATACTAGTGGCTAAATGGTCTTAAGCTAGATCGATACTAGATAGCTAGTGCATCCTCTAAATACTAGGAGGGTATGTGAGGGAAATATATGAACAATATCCCATCACAAACATGGGCCAGGAATGCCAATTAATCCATTTAGACCAGCCTCGCACTTCTAGTTTTGTATCACCCAAATATCAAAGCTTTGCTAAAAATGTTGAGAAATTATGTCTCAACTTCCAGATTGAAGTCCTCATTTTCATGCCTTGGTGATTTTGTGTTGTTTGCAAAGTTCTGGCAGAGGTGGAACCAGGATGGAACTTGGCATTGTTCTGTTTGCCTAAGTTCTGAGTTTCTGGCAGAGGTGGAACCGGGATGGAACTTGGCATTGTTTTGTTTGCCTAAGTTCTGGGTTTCGGTTCTCATTCCTACTCCGACTCCACTTCCTACTGTCTGTTGGTTCTTGCTTCGCAGTTCTGGTGGAGGCGGAACTAGTTTTGGAAGTTGGCAATGTCTGTTTGCTAGGTTCCTATTTCGGTTTCTATTCTGGCTCTGGGTCCGACTCCTGCTTTTGTGATCTGGTTCTTCTAGATGTTTGGATTCTACTTGGGGTGTTTTCCTCCGCCTTGTCCTGGTTTTGGATTGTTGTTTCTTGTAGTTGGCAGAGGCAGGACCGAAACGGGACTGGTTCTTGTTCTTGGACTTTGGGTAAAGTCCTATTTTTGTTCCTGTTCCGTCCCCAACTCCGACTTCGGTCTTTTGTGTTCCCATCTTGGTTTGACCCCGGGTTGACTTTAACTGGTTAGAACTATTTCCGATTAGTTCCCCTTTGCCATGGGCAGACGTGGAATTGACATGGTTCCTGAACTTGTAATTTCAGTGGAGTCATGTTTTGACTCCAGTTCCAACTCAGACTTTGACTCCAGCAGTGTGTATTTTCGATGGAGTCTTGTTTCGACTCCTATTCTGACTCTGACTCCGGCAGTGTTAGAAATGACTTGAAGTCTTGGTTGCGCTCGATGTCTGTTTGACCATTTTGGTTGCTCTCTCAGCTGCGATTGCTGATGGGTCTTGGATGCGTGGCACCTAGTTGAATAGTGATTGGATGGATACCAAGATAGTTATTGTGGCAGTTGCATTTTTCAACGAAGGGTGGTGAGCTCAACCATTTTGGTGATGGCATTGAATGCATGGACAGCTCGTTGTAGAGAGATCTATCAGATCCGACCAGATGCGTGATTTGAGGATGGACTTCATTTCTCTTCTGAGTCGGTTACATTTGGATGAGAGATGTGTTATTTCTCATAAGTTAGACAAGTTGATTTTGAGTCATATGTTGTAGAGCAAGTTTGAAGTCGCTTCCTGAAGAATAGAAGGACGTGTGTTCTTCAGGAGGGTTTTGAACTGTATGTTGTGAAGATATTGTAACAGTGGATCTGAAACTCTCTAGGTGATTGTGAGCTAAACAAAGAAGTCTAGATATTGTATGTAATTGATTCATTACTGTAATACAATTGATTTGACTTTGTGTGGTGGGTTTTTTACCTGAAAGGGTTTTCCCACATAAATAATGTGTCATCTTTGTTCTGCTTATCTTTCTGGTTTTTCATTGCTATGGTTGTATAAATCTCTATAAGTTTTAGAAACTGTTAGTTTTTCATTTTTGTTTCTCTCCCCTGTAGTAAAGGTGTTAAGGGAATGTATTCCACACTTTTGGGTCACTAGATCCGCATTTTTTTCCCTTCAAAGTGGTATCAGAGCTTGGCCAATTCGTGTTATCCTTGCTAGGGAAAATCAAATTTTTGCACTAATATTGTTTCAGTGGGAGTCTTGCATTGTTAAACTTGTTTCTATTGTGAGATGGCGAGTACACCTGGTAGGATAGATATTGAGAAGTTTAATGGTAGCAACTTTGAGTTATGGAAACTCAAGATAGAAGACTTGCTTGTGGATAGAGACCTCTAGATTGCAGTGTCTAGAACTAAGCCACAAATTATGACCTAAGAAGCTTGGGATCTTGCTAATAGAAAAGCAAGAGGATTGATAAGACTGAGTCTAGCCGATTTTGTGCTCTTGAATGTTCATGAGGTGACATCTGTAGCTGCTTTGTGGAAGAAGCTTGGTGATATTTACCAAGGAAAATCTCTGGTAAACAAGTTATTCCTGAGAAAGAAGTTGTACTCCTTGAAGATGGACGAAGGTGCATCTATTGAAGATCATCTAAACTCATTTAATATGAGTGTTACTCAACTGGCATCTATAGGTGCAAAGATTGAGGAGGAGGATCGTTGCATGCACTTGTTGTGTTCATTACCTGACAGCTGGGATCATCTTGTGATGGCTATTGGAAGCATGACCACTACTTTCAAGACTGATGATGTGGTTGTTTCACTTCTATCTAAAGAAATGTGAAGGAAATCTTCTGAGATGGCCAAAGATGCTCTTTTTGTTTGCAGTAGAACAAAGGAGAAAGGAAAGAAGAAAGACAACAAGTCGAAATTCAAGTCTAAAGGGAGATCAAAGTCTCCTAGTAAAAATTCCAGGGTAAAGTGCTGGAACTGTGGGCAACTTGGTCATATCAGGAAGGACTGCAAGAAGAAGAAGAAGAAGAATGCTTTTGATAATGAATCTTCTCAAAGTGATGCAGATGCCTTCATTGCAGCAGCCTTGAAAACTCAGGCATCAGATGATGTTTGGTTAGTTGATTCAGGTGCCTCTTTTCACATGACATCCAATAGAGATTGGTTCTCAAAGTATGAGAAGTATGATGGTGGAAAGGTATACTTGGCAAGTGATTCAACATTGGAGATTGTTGGCAGAGGAAGGGTCAAAATTTAGTTTCTTGACAGGAGAGTCAAAGGAATTGGAGGTGTTCTTCACATCCCAGGTTTGGCTCGAAATCTTCTTTTTGTTAGTAAGTTAAATGATGCTGGTGTAGAAGTTTCTTTTTCTAGTAAGGGATGTAAAATGGCTAGAGGTGCAATGGTGTTAGCTAAGGGTGTTCGTACTGGCACTATGTACAAGCTAGATGCATGACCTCTTCTTTGTAACAGTGCCTCTGTAAAGTCACGTAATTCTGTACCTATAGAGAAAGATGAAGACTCTTCACTATCTGCAAATGCTTTGGAGGTAAAACTCCCAGCAAAGAAGACTATGTTATGGCATCATAGACTTGGTCACATTGGTGAGAAAGGTTTAAAAACCTTGAAGAACAAAAACCTTGTAGAAGGGCTTGATGATTGTAACCTTGAGTTTGATTTCTGTGAACATTGTATCTATGGAAAGCAACACCGTGTTTCTTTCTCCTCTAGTCCTCACAAATCTTCTAGTATACTGGATTATGTTCATTATGATGTGTTTGGTCTAGTTGATATTCCTTCATTATCGAAGTCTTGATATTATGTTTATTTTATTGATGACTGTTCGAGAAGGGCATTTGTATACTTTCTTAAAAGTAAATCAGAAGTGTTCAGCCGATTTAAAGAGTTCAAATCTTTGGTTGAAAATCAGACTGGGAGGAAAATAAAGTGTTTAAGGATAGACAATGGAGGTGAGTTTTGTTTTGCAGATTTTGAAAGGTACCGCATTGATCATGGAATTAAAAAGAATAAGACAACCCCCTACACTCCACAACAAAATGGAGTTGCTGAAAGGTTGAATACAACATTGATGGAAAAGGAAAGGAGTATGCTAAGTGGTGCTGGTCTAGAGTAGAAGTTTTGGGCTGAGGCTGTTGCTACAACATGTTATTTGATTATTGATAAGACACCTTTAGAAGCATGGTCTGGTAAGAAACCCTCATTAAGGCATGTTTGGGTCTTTAGCTGTGAGGCATATGTTCATGTGCCAAATGAAAAGAGATCAAAGTTGGATAACAAGGCTGTGAAATGTATTCTCATTGGCTATGGAGTTGGTGTGAAAGGATACAAGCTTTGGAACCCTGTTACTGAGAAGGTTTTGTATGGAAGAAGTGTGATATTTCATGAGCTGAAACCTCTAGTAAGTGATCAACAACTTGAGACAAATCAGAGTGACAAGAAGAAGGATGCAGTTGACATTCCCCAAACTCTAGAAAGGGAAGAGTTGCATGGTGTACCTGAGATTGATGAGAGTTCAAACAGCTATGGAAGCTCTGATGATGAAGAACAACCTCAGCCTCTAAGGAGATCTACACGAGAAAGAAGGCAACCAGAAAGGTATGGTTTCTCTATGTTAGATTCAAATTGTGCTTATGCCTTAATTACTAGCAGTGATGAGCCTAGGATTGTGAAAGAAGTAATCAGCATGGCTGATTCAAAGTCTTGGCTGGAAGCCATGAATGAGGAGATGGATTCCTTGAAAAAGAATGATACCTGGAAGTTGGTACCACTACCTAAAGGGTGAAATCCTGTTGGCTACAAGTGGATATTCAAAAGGAAGACAAGCCTTGATGGCAGTGTGGAGAAGTATAAGGCATGACCGGCTGCAAAGAGTTTTTCCCAAGTTGAGGGAATTGATTATGGAGAGATCTTTTCCCCTATAGCAAAGCTGACATCCATCATATTTTTGTTGTCATTGGCAGGTGTGTATGACTATGAAATTGAGAAGATGAATGTGAAGACAACATTTCTCCATGGTGAGCTGGAAGAAGAAATCTTCATGTCCCAGCCTAAGCATTTTGTTGAAAGAGGTAAACAAAATCTGGTTTGCAAGTTAAATAAATCTCTCTATGGTCTAAAGCAATCTCCTAGAATGTGGTACCAGAAATTTGACACATTTGTGTTGTCAATTGGGTTTGTTAGATCAAAATCTGATCATTGCATTTATTATAAATGTGAGAATGATCGTGTGCTTGTTATTACTTTGTATGTGGATGACATGTTATTCATTGGTAATAGCAAGGCTATGATTTATGACCTTAAAACTTAGTTGTCGGCTAAGTTCAAAATGAAAGATCTTGGAACAGCAAGGTACATTCTTGGAATGGAGATAACTGCGGATAGAACAAGCAGAAAGCTTTGGCTCAATTAGAGTAAGTATGTGAAAACCATTCTAGAGAGGTTTTGCATGACCGATTGCAAGCAGCTAGTTGTTCCAATCATGCAAGGATTGAAACTATCTACTGAAGACTATCCAAAGTCTTCTACTAAGATGGAGGACATGACTAGTGTGCAGTAGGCAGTTTGATGTATGCTATGGTCTGCACAAGACCAGACATTGCCCAAGTAGTGGGAGTTTTAAGCCGTTTTATGGAAAATCTAGGGAGATCGCATTGGGATGCTATAAAGAGAGTGTTGAGGTATTTGAAGGGTACTTCAGATTATGCTTTGTGATACCATGGCAGTATGGTTGCATCACA
The DNA here is from genome assembly GCA_007115665.2 of Sequoiadendron giganteum. NCBI lineage: Eukaryota > Viridiplantae > Streptophyta > Pinopsida > Cupressales > Cupressaceae > Sequoiadendron > Sequoiadendron giganteum. The sequence goes on along the minus strand of CM021110.1, from coordinate 394,926,639 downwards.
AAGGATTCTTAGTATTCAGGGATATGTTGACTCTGATTGGGCAGGGGACATTGACAGTAGAAGATCCACCAATGGATACACTTTCATGCTCAATGGTGGAGCAATCAGTTGGATGAGAAAGAAACAAGTTGTAGTTGCTTTATCCACGACAGAGGTAGAGTATATGGCAGCAACTCATGCTTGCAAAGAGGAAATGTGGCTGAGGTATTTGTGTTCAGACATTGGATTTAATGCTGAGCAGATTTCAATCTATTGTGACAGTCAAAGTGCCATTTGTTTGGCAAAGAATCCGACCTTTCATGCCAGGACTAAGCACATAGATGTGCAATATCACTCCATGAGGGATATGGTTGAAGATGGCAAGGTCAGTATGGATAAGGTTGAAACCTTGAAGAATGTTGTAGATGCCTTGACAAAGCCGGTTAGCATAGACAAGTTTAGATGGTGCACATAATCGATGGACCTTGGGGCCTATGATAGACAGTAAGGTTTGATGTTTTGAGGAAGCTGAAAGTGCTCACCAAGTGGGAGATTGTTGAGAAATTATGTCTCAACTTCCAGCTTGAAGTCCTCGTTTTCATGCCTTGGTGATTTTGTGTTGTTTGCAAAGTTCTGGCAGAGGCGGAACTAGGATGGAACTTGGCATTGTTCTGTTTTCCTAAGTTCTGGGTCTCTGTCGGAGGCGGAACTGGGATGGAACTTGGCATTGTTCTGTTTGCCTAAGTTTTGGTTTTCAGTTCTCATTCTTGCTCTGACTCCGCTTCCTACCATCTATTGTTTCTCGCTTCGCAGTTCTGGCAGAGGCGGAACCAGTTTTGGAAGCTGGCAATGTCTATTTGCCAGGTTCCTGTTTCGGTTTCTATTCCGACTCTAGGTCCGACTCCTACTTTTGTGATTTGGTTCTTCTGGATGTTTGGATTCTACTCGGGGTGTTTTCCTCCGCCTTTTCCTAGTTCTAGATTATTGTTTCTTGCAGTTGGCGGAGGCGGGACCGGAACCATATTGGTTCCTGATCTTGGACTTTCAGTCAAGTCCTGTTTTTGTTCTTGTTCTGTCCCCGACTCCGACTCCGGTCTTTTGTGTTCCCGTCTTGGTTTGACTCCAAGTTGACTTTACCCGGTCAGAACTATTTCCGATGAGTTCCCCTTTGCCGTGGGCAGACGCGGAACCGAAATGGTTCCTGAACCTGTAATTTTGATGGAGTCATGTTTTGACTCTAGTTGCAACTCCGACTCCGACTCCAGCAGTGTGTATTTTCGGTGGAGTCCTGTTTCGACTCCAACTCTGGCAGTGTTAGAAATGACTTGAAGTCTTGGTTGCACCTATTGTCTATTTGACCGTTTTGGTTGCTCTGTCAGCTGTGATTGCTGATGGGTCTTGGATGTGTGGCACCTAGTTGAATAGTGATTGGACGGATACCAAGATAGTTATTGTGGTAGTTGCATTTATGAACAAAGGGTGGGGAGCTCAACCGTTTTGGTGATGGCATTGAATGCATGGATGACTCGTTGCAGGGAGATCTGTCAAATCCGACCAGATGCGTGATTTGAGGATGGACTTCATTGCTCTTCTGAGTTGATTACATTTGGATGAGAGATGTGTTATTTCTCATAAGTTAGACAAGCTGATTTTGAGTTGTATGTTGCAGAGCAAGTTTGAAGTCGCGTGCTGAAGAACAGAAGGACGTGTGTTCTTGAGGAGGGTTTTGAACTGTATGTTATGAAGACATTGTAACAGTGGATTTGAAACTCTCTAGGTGATTGTGAGCTAAACAAAGAAGTCTGGATATTGTATGTAATCGATTCATTACTGTAATACAATTGATTTGACTTTGTGTGGTGGGTTTTTTACCTGAAAGGGTTTTCCCATGTAAATACTGTGTCATCTTTGTTCTGCTTATCGTTTTGGTTTCTCATTGCCATGGTTGTATGCATCTCTATAAGTTTTAGAAACTGTTAGTTTTTCATTTTTGCTTCTCTCCCCTGTAGTAAAGGTGTTAAGGGAATGTATTCTGCACTGTTGGGTCACTAGATCCGCATTATTTTCCCTTCAAAAAATGATGTGAGTAGATTGTGGTATAACTTTCATTCTCCCCCATTTATATACCCTTATGTTTCACATGGTTGAGGTAATCCATTCAATGATGAAATCTGAGTCATACCTACTAAGGGAAGGAAATTTTAGACATTTCTGATCTCCAAGCTCGCATGAAGCACAAGGAGAGAGCATAAATGTAACTAACACTCTTAGGATAACAAAAACCAATACTTAGGTAATTCCATTAATTTTAATCCCTAGGCTCATTGAATGGTGAAACGGGTGAAAATAATTAATGGAGGACCCCAAAAAATATAAATAAGATTAATTAACCTATTAATCTACTTTATTTCTTAGATTAGTGAGAGAAAAATAAATATTTGGTTATGAAATTTCAAGAAATATGTTAATTTTTTATTTTTCTAGTCTTCAACTATCAAGGCTACATAAATATGTTAGTGATATCAGAGGGTAGATAGAGATAGTGGATTAGCATTAAATCACCTATGAATATTTCTCGAGGAAACTAAATTTGTAAATAATTTTATACCTTGTGAGTTCACCGAAGAGTAGATAACATTCACCCTTTCTCCTATTGGATTCACCTATTTTGATTGAATAGGGGTCTTCAATGCATTCACCTAATTGGTAACATGTTTTCAAATCTATAGAGTAGGCTCAACTAGTTTCTACAACCTCATGAATTTAATTTTGTAAGATCAAATTTCCCCATCTAGAGATCATTTTTTCCTAAACAATCACCTTTTTGGAACTTGTAAACTTAAAAGTGAATCCAAACACCCAAATTTCAATTAGTTGAACCATGGCATGGGTCTCACCAATTCTTCCAAAAATGTGTGCATGAAAATTATGTCAAGGTGAATAAAATTGCTATAATATCACACAAAAATACTCAAGATTCAGCATAGCAAGTCAAACAAGCATGCAATTCAATGAATTAAAGTAAGTTATACTCCTTGTTGTGCATATTTTACTTACATGTTCAATTTTATGTGTTCTCACTAAAAATTTTAATAGCATAATGGTTCTCATTTGATAATTGTGAGATAAATATGGAAATGGCTAAGTGTTGGTTATATGTGATAGAGGTTAAAATGGATGGAAGGACAAGATTAAAATATGGAGATCAAATTTGGAGGATGATTTGGTCCTCTCACCTCATGGGATGATGTAAAGTGGCACAATGAGGTAAGTTGAGAGGGAGATGGTACTTTGAAGTCTGGGAGGAGATATTTCCATAAAGGAAAGGTTTGTCCAAAGGGGATGATGTGAGGGGAATAAAATAATTTTGAATTTCTTTGATGAAATCAAGAGAAGGGAAAAGTGATTTTTAATTATGCATGGAAGGTTTTGGATTAAAATACCATGTGTTTTTTTCTCCCAAAAGGGGAAAATTTTAATGAAGGGGTACAAAGGGTAGTTGGAAATTTAAGGGAAATAGTTGACTTATCTTCCTAATCATGGATTTAGGAATGTGAAAGTGATTAAGATATAACTGAGAATTTAATTAGGACAAGTGGGAAAGTTTGAGGATGGGACCAAGAGAGAGAAACAAAGAGGAATAAATAGTTCTAATTAATTTTATTTGGAGGAAAAAGAGGATAAATTAAATAAATAGATTTATTTAATTAATTTAATAGAATAAAGTGTAAAGTAGGATGGATAAGGAAGATAATTAAGGGATTTATCTACCTTAGGGCCTTAGCCAAGATTAAAATAAAAAAGGTAATAATTAAATAATATGATATTATTTAATTTTGTAGAGCTTAAAGGGAAGGTGTTTGAACTTGAAAAAAAGATGGTCATCCTATCCAAATTTTGTTCCAAGGTTATGCATAGATCAAAAAATATCATCAGTTTGCAGTAATACAAAGAGTTTAAGAAGGTTTGGTGATAAGGATAAAACTCACAAGGAAATTTTCAAGTTCCTCACCGAAGATTGGAGTCAACTATTTGGTTATGTCGGTGTTCTATTTTGTCTCTAGTGTCTCCCTTTGTTAATATTTTTTTACTCCTTTTAATGTTTTGTTAAAGAATTTTTGATGTGTTGTCTATGGTTTGTGGACTTTGTTTTTACCCTTTGGTCTCTCTATATTTGGGCTAGTACCCTTATTTTTCTACTTTAATCATCAAAAATATGGATGATGGGGAATTAGATGAATAAATTAGATTCATAAATATTAATTAAATAATTAAATATCATTTAATTACTGTAGGGATCAAGCATAAGACAAATTAGGGTAAATTGACCAAATTTAATGTTTAATTTTAGGTTTCTACACTTTCCTTTAACTATGAAAGGGTTAGGTAAAGGAATAAAAGAGAACATGAAAAAGTGAGGAATTGAAGTAGTATGTATATGGGGAAAGGGTGGATTTCATTGTATAGCTATGAGGAATATGGTAGGAATATAAAGGCCTCAAGACCAAATGGGGTATGTGATAGTGCCCCAAAAATGACTATTTTCCTCAACTCACCACAAGGTAAAGTGCAGGAATAGGAGCAATGACAAAAGTCTAATGTTTTGAAAAGGACATAGCTATAGAATAAGACATGGAAGGGATAGTAGAAAAGGATGCTAAATGAGATACTTTTAAATTTTAATATGATTTGAATAGGAAATCAACACAAGGATGTAGAGGACCTTTGAGTTTTGGCTAAAAGTAATCAAGGGTTAAGTTCCCCCTCAAATAGGGTAGATATAATATATTGTGGTGGATCATGTGCATAGCCTCATTATGAAGAAAATTCAAACACTTATGGATAATAGAAACAATAACCTTCATGAAAGTGAAACAAAAGTGATCTAGCTTCACATGAAAGAGATCAAAATTGGAGATAAAAAATAACATCTAGGAATTTAGGTCCTACCTAGATAGCTAGAGTGATCAAAACCTATGAAGATAACACAAGATGATCATGGGTCCATATAAATAATTTCAATTTATTTTACTCATGTTTATAAAACTAATGTACATATAGAATTTCCTTGGTAATAGTATCAACTATGCTAACTAGATTAACTAGTAATCCTTGTAGGAGTTTACAGTGAACTCCTCAACACTATAGGATCACATGCAAGACAAAATAAGTTTCCATAAGAGATAAATGGTAGAAATATCATTCTATGATTATGGATACAAGATTTCCAAATTGAATATTAACAACCAAATTGTTGGATTACTAGATTTTGGTTACAATGTACATATGAAGCCTTGCTTATATAGGCAAGGTGTGATGAAGTACCAACATTAAATGACTATGTCATAATTAAATGACAGGAGTCAAAATTAAATGACTTGGGACATAGGAATTAAATAAAATCCCAATAGATAAGATAAGTGACAACTAATGCTTAACTAGAAAGATTCCTTCCTATAACCTAGGTGGACTTAACTTGTAAATAGGACCTATATAGGTCAAAAACATATTTACACCAACGCCCCCCCTTAAGTACAATGTAGGGAGTACTTATGTAAATGACACAAAGATGGGTCCTCAATATGAGGCCATGTTAGGTACCCACATACATATGCAAATGTAATCTCTCACAAATGAATAAAATTAGAAAACCAAGTGGGACAAAAATCCTCCCCAAAATAGAGATGAAATACAATAATTATCTCCATGCAAAATGAGATGAAAAAACCCCATTTGAGGAAAAAGACCCCCCATAAGAGAGATGAAGAAGACACCATTTAGCTCCTTCTGAATGAAATAACCTACTACAAAGAAACACTCTAAGCACACTATGTTGGAAACACAAGGGCGGACAACTGAGAACGGGGGTGAATCAGTTGTCACAAAATTTCAAAATTATTAACTTTATTAGCCCTTATTCTTAGATCTAATTATTAACCATGAAATCATAAATGAACAACACATAAGAAATACACATGAAACCAATATTTTTGCGTGGAAACCCTATTAGGGGAAAAACCACAGTGGAGGTTAATCCACAAGTTTATACTTTATTAAAAGTGTAAGAAGAATACATGGGGAATGCACATGCATTCAGGCACACTTCCTAGAGTCATTGCTCAATTACAAAAGGCTTACTGCCCAAGGGAAGACTCGCTATCTAATAGAAATATTTAGATTAAATCCATCTGAAGATCTTGAACTAAGAAAGTAGCACCTATTAATGCCTGATTTTAGTTCCAGTTAAGCACATGGACACTTCTTCACTCTTCTTCTCTCTTCTTCAATATTCTTCACACTTTTCTCTACCTTCAAAATATTTAGAACATTATTTACAACCACACTCTTTCTTGCTCGAACACCTTCACTTTCAAATGGAAAAAAAATCACTTGAATATATATCTTTAACAAGAAATTTCATCACTTTATGTTGGCTTCAACAAAATAATAAGATGAATACAAATTGTTGGCCCAAAACAATAAAGATTATTAATGTGAATCTACCAAGGTCGGCCACAACATAGTAGAGACCCAAAAAAAATTCCTTGAACAAAAAAAACCTTCAAATATTTTTCCTTGAAGATCCACCTTTGAAACTTTTAGTGGATAACCTATATATTCTTGAAAAAAAACCCTTTAATCTACAACTTCTCACCATCAACATACTGAGCTTTCCATCATATTGATCTTAATTGCTTCACATACAACCTATAACTTATTTTATTACAATTTTCTCAATACCCTTGACATATACAGTCTTAAAGACATTAGTGCTAATAGTGTTGACATCAATGAAAACCACATATCAGCAACACAACCACAACATCCAAAAATATCCCCCTTTGGCATTAATGGTAACACATGATGTGAAAAACAACATCAATGCAACTAACTTCAACACTTACTCTCCCTTAGGTTTTGACTCTTCTCTCCTCAGATAATTCCTAGTTTTTCACATTGTTGTTCTCCCCCTTTGACATCAATGGAAAAGGTACACACAAGATCTGAACCACATATCTAAATCATCTGACTACTCCCTCTGAGTAGAATCCACCACAACATCAATCTGAATCATTATATGACTGTTGAATACACAAATTGATGCAAGACAATGCATCTTAGTTCTGATTAGGAGAGGTAATTACCCTTAACTTCGTTCTAAGATACTCAAAATTATCCTTTGGAAATGGCTTGGTAAAGATATCTGCAATCTGTTCCTTAGTAGGCACATACTCCAATCTGACTTCCTTTTCACTCACCTTCTCTCTCAAAATGTGAAACTTGATAGATATATGCTTGGTCTTTGAATGCAACACTAGATTCTTAGAAATGTTAATTGCACTTGAATTATCATAGAATATAACAATAGGCTCATCATATATAACTTTGGTATCTTTCAACATCTGATTCATCCATAATAATTGAGTACAATTGTTAGCAACAACAATGTATTCTACCTCTGCAGTAGATAAATAAATGGCATTCAAATTTTTACTTAACCATGAAATCAAATTCTTTCCCAAGAAAAATGCACCACCACTAATACTTTTCCTGTCATTCACATCTCTTGCCTGATAAGCATCAGCAAAGAACTCAAAGTAAGATCATCATCTTTAGGATACCATGGGCTAAAATTGACTATTCCCTTCAAGTATTTGAAAAATTCTTTTTATAGCAATCACATGAGATTCCTTAGGATCAGCTTGAAATATTGCAACAATACATACAAAATTCATGATATCAGGTCTAGTTTGAGTTAAATAAAGCAATCCACCGATCATTGATCTTTATCTAGTCTAATTTTCCTTTGGAGAATCATCATCTTTTGTCAGCTTCCATCCGGTCACCATGGGTGTACCGAATAGCTTTGAGTCTTCCATACCAAATTTCTTTAGCAATTCTTTTACATACTTGGACTGAGATATAAAGATCCCTTTATCTAACTGAGTAATTTTCAATCCCAAAAATAATTTCATCTCTCCAATCATTAACATCTCAAAATCATTATGCATCTCATCAACAAACTTCATGGACAAACCATCATCAACAAATAATTTCATAATCAAATCTTTATCATAATCAATCTTGAAATATAGATTACTATCAGTAGTACCTTTGTTAAATCCAAGCTTCAACAAATACTTGTCTAATCTGGAATACCAAGCTCTAGGGTCTTACTTGAGTCCATATAATGCTTTCTTACACCGACACATGATATCTCCCTAATTAGTCAATTGAAATCCACTAGGTTGCTCAATGTACACTTCTTCTTCCAATTTTCCATTCAGAAATGTTGACTTGACATCCATCTGATAAACCTTGTAGTTTTCGTAAGTAGCATAAGAAAGCAATAGTTTCACAACTTCAATTCTAGCAATAGGGGCAAAAATCTCTTCAAAGTTAATTCCTTCCATCTGAGAATATCCCTTACATACTAGTCTTGCTTTTTTTCTAATAACTTCACCTTGCTCATTCAATTTGTTTCTAGAGAACCATTTAGTTCCAATTACATTTTTATCCTTAGGTCTAGGAACAAGAATCCATTTATTATTCTTCTCAATTTGTTGCAGTTCTTCTTTCATTGCTTCAATCCAATGTTCATCTTTGCATGCTTCATTTACATTACTTGGCTCAATCTTTGATATCAAATAGTATTCTTCTACAATTCTTCTCCTAGTCTAGACACCTTTGTTCTTATCACCTATAATCTGATAACTTCACCTTGGAGTCTTAGGATGTTCTTGAACTTAAGGCTCTTGTGATCACTCTTCTATACTTTCACTAGTTTCTCCTTCCTCTTGATCTTCTTGATTCACCAGAATGATCTGAACTTGATTTGAAGTATGGCCTTTGTTTGTACTATCATTCTGATCATCAAAATTATATCCATAGGTTCTAGATGGTCTAGCAATTTCTTCATCAACCTTAACATTTGCACTTTCAACCATTTTCTTCAATCTCTTGTTGTAGCACTGGTAGGCCTTGCTCTTAGTAGAATAACCAAGAAATATTCCTTCATCATTTCTAGCATCAAAATTTCCTATATCTTCATCTCTTCTGATCTAACATTTACTCCCAATTTTTTTTAAATATCTAACAATACGCTTATGACTAAACCATAGCTCAAAAGGGGTCTTACTAGTATCACCTTTGATTTGTACCTGATTGAGGATATAAATAGAAGTAATCATAGCTTCTCTCCAATAGATATGAGGAACATTTCCTTCCAACATCATAGTTCTAGCAACATCTTGAATTGTCCTATTCTTCCTTTCCACAACTCCATTTTGTTAAGAGGTCCACGATGCAGATAATTGTCTCTTTATGCCATGCATTTCATAGAAAGAATTAAACTCACCAAAAGTGAATTCACCACCTCTATCTGATCTTAGACACTTAATCTTCAGACCTGTCTTTGTCTCAAGCATAGCCTTGAAAATCTTGAACTTCTCTAGAGCTTTAGATTTCTCCCTTAATAAAGTAACCCACATCATCCTAGAATAATCATCAATAAGCAACATTAAATACCTATAACTTTGTAAACTTTTGATTCTAGTAGGACCACACAAGTTAGTATGCATGAGCTCTAACAATTCATTTGAACAATGTTGTTTTCTTCAAAATGAAATTATAGTTTTCTTTCCTAACTAACATTCCTTGCATATGACATTAGAGGGTTTTACCAACTTAGGAAGATCTCTCACTGCCTGATTAAAACTTATCTTGATAATATTGTTAAATTTTACATGAAACATTCTCCTATGCCACAACCAACTTTCATCAACTTGACAAATCAGACAACTTTTAGTAGTAGCATTCAGGTGAAAAATGATACCTTTTATTTTGGTACCTGAAGCAATCACATTTCTAGAACTTCCCAATATTCTACACTTTCTAGGCTTGAATTGAAGATTGTATCCCTTATTGACCATCTAGCCAATAGTTCAAATATTATGCTTCAAACCTTCCACATAAGGAACATCATCAGTATTATGCTTACCATCAAAATAAATACATCCTCTTCCACAGATTATACCACCATTATTATCACCAAATATTACAACACCACCATCATACTTTTCTAGTCTCACAAATTTTGTTTTATGACCCATCATGTGATGTTAACATCCATTGTCAATTACCCATTCATCCTTCTCTTCAACTCGAGTAGCTAGGGCTTTCTCCACATTTGTACAGCTAGCAGATTTAGTAGACACATAATTATTTTCCTTGATAGCAATAAACATAAACTCATCTTCACTCACTTACCCTTTATCATATTCATCATCTGTCACACCTTCATCAATAGTATAATAACACTTCTTTTGAAATCTAGGCTTGTTATACTTTCCTTAGGGACTCTTTCCAGACACCTTGATGCAAAATGACCTATCTCACTTTAGGAGAAACATTTAATAGGAAAATTTCCTTTATACTTATCTTCTCCTTTGGCTTCTCTTTTGACAATAAGTGCTTCAAGCTCATTTAGTTCTCTTTCTTGTTCTTCAATCTATCCCATTTCTTCCTCACACTTGAATACCTTTCTACAAGACATTTCACCTAGATCATATCTCTACTTATCTCTTCCAGAGGTAGTAGCTTTGAACGAAGATTCTATCTTAGGAAGGGCATCAGCGAATTCACTCAAATCAAAAGTAGTAAGTTTACCTATCAACATGTCTCTGGTTATATTTGTCACAATTTGAAGCTCTTCAATAGTTGTAGCTTTGATTTTGTATGCATCAGGCAAGGATCTAAGCACTTTAGCAACAATCTCTAATTCATCTAACTATCCACCAACACATCTAATACCACACACAAGTTCATTCACTCTTTTCATGAAAGTAGTAATATTCTCATCATTACCCATTTTCAATAGTTCATATTTCCCTTTCAGACTCTATAGCTTAGCAATCTTCACATTAGAATCACCTTCATACAACGTTTCCAACTTTTCCCAAATCTCATAAGCGATCTTCAGATTCATAACATTCATCATCTTAGAATCAGTCAAAGCACTCAACAATACTTCCTTAGCCCTGATATTGTATTCAACATACCTAATCTCAAAAGTAGTAGTGGGACCATTTTGAGGAATAACATACCTATTAAATGTAATGTTATAGTAGGATTCACCAATGCATCTTAGATGACACTCTGTAAGTGTGAATACAGTGTAAAGCACAAAAGACACTTCTTAATATGACATTATATCAAAGACAAATTCAAATGAATCAATTCAAAGCAATAATCTACTGAAAGTGTCATATTGTGCTCTATCTCCAAAGATTTATCAAATCATAGTAGCTCTCATATAGTGTAAGCAATGTGACTATTAAAATGACTATCTGAAGAATGAGATGGATGCTAATGCAATGATATGGAGCTTAATGTGATAATACTAGATGATAATGAAAATAAACTAGCATGAGTTGACATGGAAACAGATAAATGCAACTACAGGAGGCAGCCATGATATAAAAGCTTGATTGTTGGATGTTGGATGCTTGATGCTTGATGCTCGAATTCCTGTAGAGTAAGAGTGCATAAGTTAGATTATCTAGATCTTTTTCTTGGTTCAATGAGGCTTTATTTATAGATTTCCTAGTTGTAGAAACGTAGAGGGATGGCATTGAGAGGCTTGGATTCAATCTGGAGGATTGAATGGTGAAAGATGGAGGATATTGAGACAAATTTGGTGATTGTCTCTACCCATGAAGACACCAGGCAAGAGAAGAGGAAGGATTGATGGAGGAGGATTGACAGAAGAATATGGAATTTGTCTCCAATTTGTCTTCAAAACTTCTCGTGAAGTTTCAAAGCATTAATTTTGACATATTTTAGACATAAATTAGACATAGGATATCTAATTCATTTTTGAGGAAATATAGATGGAATATTCTTTATGCCTTTATTCAAATATTTTGATTTATTTAAATTAGCAAAAGAGGGATAAATAATTTAATAAAACGGACTATAGAAGTTGTTTATTAAATTAAATAGAAGAATATGGCAATTAATCAATAAAGTGTTTTAATCTTTATTTCATTAATTTAAGATTAATGTGATAGAATAAAATATGAAAATGATAATTAAATCAAACAAACTATTTAATTTTGTTTATTTAATTAAGATGAATTTAAATGTGAACTATATAAATAAATATTTCTACTTATTTAAACAGTAGAGGAATTTAGGATAATCAATTAAATAATTTGTATTTAATTAATCGGATTCTCCAAACCAATTTTAGGTGTATAAATTTTGCCCCTCTTCGAAGTGATGTGTTTATGCGTTGCTTGAAAGAAAATTTTGCTGCTACTACCAGGATCGATGATAAAAAAAATAATTCCGTATGCCCCAAACATGCCCCAGATATTGATTTGATGATTTGATGAAGGTATGATGAAGAAATATAGCCCGCTAATGAATTTCAATTAATATTATGGATAAAATTAATCAAAATATAATAAAACCCCTCAAAAATCCCTTTCCAAAAGTTATATATAGTCCAAAAGGTCATTTTCAAAGTCATTTGTACTTTGTGAGTTTAAAAATCTTGTGAGAGAGACATTTCAACCAACTAGAGTAGGATGCCAATCCCTTACCACACTCATCATTTTGGGTGCGTTCGACATCACCAACAGTCGGCTGCATATGGACCTCCAATATGTATTCATTATCCTCCTCATTTTTCATGCAATTCTATTTTTTATGGATGCCTGTTATAGCGCATCGGAGTGCTGAAGTAGCACTTTTGAGATTTAGCGCTTTGGGTGCATGTTTTAGCACCTTTGACTGATAAAGTAGTGCTTTGGATGCCTGTTTTAGCACATCCATGTGAGAATTGGAGATTTTGACTTAGTTAACCTTGATTTCATCAATTTTGATCATATCCATTCTTCAAACTAGTATGATTGATAATCCAAATTCTTGATGTTGGATTTTGATAATTTAAATAAGACTTACTCTCATGATAGACGAGAAGAAATCCTATTTGTGATGATCCTTATGATAGGCGAGGAAATGATTCAATATCTGATAAATCTCATGATAGGCGAGATTAGATAATGTTTTATGAACCTCATGATAGGTGAGGTTTGTTGATGTTCGCCCATGAATTTTGATCAAAAATTCATACCAAATTTTTGGAATAGACTTGATAGTAGAATGACTCTTGATTTCTTGACATAGTACACTGATTGTAGATTTTTCATTATGATGATAGGAGGATTTGGGTACTCTACAGATGCGAGAGAGGTTTCCTTGGACTACTTACTTGATATCTCATTTGACACCAGATGAGATTCAGATTATAGGCCGATGTGGCCTGACCAGTTTACTTGACATGCCCCAGATTAGGATTAATCAAGGTCTTTTGACTGCTTTGGCTGAGAGGTGGCATAGTGACCACAACACATTTCACTTACCCATTGGTGAGATGACTTTCACACCTGAGGATTTGTGGCGGATTCTATGCATTCCATTTATGGGGGAGATTGTAGTGTACGATTATCATGAGGCTAGTGGGAGAGATGCTCTCCACAAAGTATTTCAGGATCAAGATAATCCAGATCCGAGAATCTGATGGAGGAGGATTGCTGACTCATATGCTACACTACCAATAGTACTTGTTGGATTTATTGGAGGTTTATTTTGCCCTGATCGCAGGTCAAAAGGATTCCTCATGGGTTGGGGCGGGACTTTAGAGAGCATGATTGTACATGGTACGAGATATGCGTGGGGGATGTGCATGTCGGCGCATCTCTATCATGATCTTCATTTAGTGGTGTACCTTGGGGCACACAACTTATCAGCAGGGATGACCCTTTTACAGGTGTGGGCATGGGAGCACTTTTCTATTGCTCAACCATTTCTAGTGGTGGATAGACTAGCAGGCAGACCATATGTGTTTAGATACAGAGGTCAGCTTACTCAGGCTCGGATGGGTAAGTTAGAGCATTGGAGGTGGGTTTTTGATGATATAGAGACTATCACTTGTCGGCCATACTTAGACTGCGAGCAGTGGGATGAGGATGATTCAGTGTTGGGGTATCTCTATGATTCCATGTATTTGATTGGTCGGACACCCTTTGTATTAGAGAGATTTTTGCTACGCCGAGTGTACAAGCAGTATGGCATCATTCAATGTATGCCACAGGGGGTAGCCCATTATGCCAGGTGGTGGAGTGATATACCTAATTGGGGAACTTGTTTGTCATATGATGTTCTAGTAGAGGGATACAGGGCACTGCAGCCATCACCTTGGGACATGCATAAAGACATTGTCGAGGCACTAGTTATAGAGTACGCTACATTTTTGGATTTGGTTCCACATCCTCGCATCAGCATTCCAGATGAGCCAGCACCATTACCTATAGAGGAGGATGTGGCCAAGGGTTCTGTGGATAGTGAGGGTGGTACTCCATCAGGTAGTAGCATGGAGAGTGGTAGAGATGGCAACAACAACAATGAAAGTGATGGTGGTAGTGGAGGTGATAGAGGGGTAGGGCCAGTTAGCAGTGGTCCATCATCCAATAGGCCTCACAAGAGGTGAGCAGTGGTAGTATCATCAGTGGACCACCAAAGATAGATTGCAGGTCTTCAGACATAGGTACAAACACTATAGGGATAGTTGGTACAGGCCTGGGGTTTGCTTATTCAGACCCAGACTTAGATGCAGGCTTAGGCTTAGGCCCATGCTTAGGCTTTAGCATAGTTTTAGGGATAGTTGGCCACTGTGCAGACTCAGGTTGCCACATTGACAGCCAAGCGAGACAGTGCACGTCAGATTTCCGAGAGGGCATAGGAGACAACTGAGACTCTACAAAGAGTGTCTGATGGTACCTCAGTGGGGGATTACATGAGAGAGGTTATGCGGGCTGGCCGAGAGGCTGAGTTTTATCGGGGTAGATATCATGATGTAGTGTCTGCTGATCATAGAGTCAGATATGCCCCATCAAGATCTAGGTGAACACATACTCAGACAGTGAGTGAGGGTGTGACACAACCTCCATGTAGAGATCCAAGAGATCTTGGTTCTTCCATAGGTGTTGGTGGTACTGGTCCTGTTAGGCCTGCACATTCTGGTAGTAGCAAATCATAGATGCTATTGAGATTTTCCTTTTTGAGACATGATGTATATTATGATGTACCTCATTTTTGATGATGTATCTTTATTTTTAGACTTCATTGTATACTTGAAACTGATGATATATATATGAGATGTAGTTGATGTGATTTTATGATGGTTTTTGATTTCTATGTGATGGATGCATTTATTATGTGATGTTCTATATGAATGATTTTATTTCAAATTTGATGATGTAATGATAAATGCTTTTATTTTATGTGATAATTCTATGATAAATGAATTTTGTAGAATATATGATATATGGATGTATGATGTGATGTATGAATCTCTAAATGATGATCTATATGAATGCTTAAATGTGATAAAAATGTATGGATGGATGGATAAATGCTTTTTATGTTAATGCGATAATGATGAAAAATGATCTTATGATAAATGATAATGGATGATGTAATGATAACAATAACATGACTTGCATTTATTTTAAATGTGATAAAACGTATGGATGGTAAATGATGTATGGGTTTAAAAAGTGATCAAATGCATATGATGTTTGATGGATTATAATGCAATGAATTTATTATGGTAAAATGAACATGATGTACTTATGGTACAATTTAACTCATAATTTATTTGATGTATGATGAAATGATGAAACTTAATGATGAGATGATGACTCCTACATGTGTTTGATGATTTTTGGATTTATGTCAATCATACTTAGTCCTATTTGTAGATTAGAACCCTTTATGCAACAAATACTCTGCAAATAATGATTATGATGAATGCAATCAAATTTTATCATGCAACTATATGCAAAACTATTGTCATTTTAATAGTACTTTTGTGCTTTTTGTCATCATAGAGCTTTTATTGGATGTTGAAAGTGAGTACAAGCATCAAAGGTATGTGTTAGACCAATGACGACCTGAGTACTATTTTCATGATTTTTGATATTGCAAGTGAACACAAGCATCTAGGTATGATTTAACCGAGATGACCTGAGCATTCATTGCGTAAACAGGTAGTGATTAATCATTTCAATGTGTGAATTCTGAATGTCATCGGTGATACATTTTCGTAGCACATCCCTCGACAATTCATACATTTATATGATTAACTTATAGACAACAGATAATAAAAACATCATTCTTCTTCCCTGTTTTTCTAGTTCAATACATCATTGAGTTACTCTAAAGAAATGATAATAAAAAATACAATGTATCCATTTTTTACTTAGAGTGTTTCAATCATTATTCAGATTTGAGATCATCCATCTTGATTTTGTGATGTTTTCTGATTTTTGAGATTTTGACCAAAGACCTAACCTACTATCCTATCATAGGGGTCTTGGGGGTGATCAAAGATTAGCCTTGCCTATGTTACACATGTAGAGACCACGTAGTTCGACTAACACAGACCTATGTTTTTTTCTGGATTTTCGATATGATACAGATGTTTGAATATGATTGATGTTGCACTTTGATCTTTGTTTTCATTTTCCTATCATATTGTTGTTCGCCCTTTGGTGAAACCGATGTTTTTGTTTCCCTAGTGATATCCGGATGTTGCCCCCAAGCTTTGGAGTGAGACTTGACTATGTGAAATGATTTTGATATGGATGAAAAGATGGCAAGACTACTGACATGATATGAAATGGTACTGACTGCTAGACTAATGATCCTGATATGTATCAAAATAGATGGGAAAGCTGACCTTAGAATCACATGCGATGCGTGTTTCCAAGTTTTCACCATATGTTTTGATTACATTCTTTGTTTTGTGTATTTTTTTTTTTTTTTTCTTTTTGTATTTTCTATATTTTTTTTATTTTTGTGTTGCCAAGATGCCTATTTCCCAAGTTTTCATCAAGGAAACCATTTTCAGAAGTTTGACCCATGCACTAGGAGATTCAAGTATATAAATTTTTGAGATGGATACTGTTGATAGGTTCATCAAACAAATCCCCTTCTGACGTTGATAGTTGATATGCTCCTGATCCATATACTGATATGACAACAAAAGGACCAAGCTAGTTAGGCTCAAATTTCCCTTTCTTCTCCTTGTCCTACTGATTCCTAGGGTTTTCCTTTAGTACCAAGTCACCAACATGAAAGACCCTCGATTTTACCCTATGGTTGTCACTTCTTGACATCCTCTATTGATAAGCCGTTAGATGATTAACAACATGTTGACGACGCTCATCCAACAATTCTAGTTCCTGCATTCTAGATACCCTATACTCTTCATCTAAAATGATTCCTCTGAGTGATACATGAAGGAATGGAATCTCAACTTCAATAGGTAATATGGCTTCTAATCCATATACCAAGGCATATGGTGTAGCTCTTGTTAGTGTTCTGATACTTGTTCTGTAGGCCCATAGTGCAAGATTGAGTTGAACGTGTCAATCACGTCCAACATCATTAACCGTCTTTTTGAGAATTTTGAGAATTTTTTTGTTCGAGGCCATTGCTTGGCCATTCAATTAAGGATAGTACAGTGTTGAAAAACGATGTTGGATATGAAAATTCTCACATAGCTCTTGGACATCTTGATTCTTGAAAGGTCATCCATTATTAGTGATAATGGATTAAGGGATTCCATATCAACATATTATGTAATTCAAGATGAAAGAGGAGATCTACCTCCCAGTGATGGTTGTAAGAGGTACTGCTTCTATCCATTTTGTGAAATATTATGTAGCTGTTATAATGAACTTGTGTCCATTGGATGAAGATGGATTTACTTTTCCTACCAGATCCAGGCCCCATTGACAAATAGGCCATGTGGATGTGAAGGGATGTAGTTCTTGTGCTGGTGCATGAATCAGATTGCTGTGAATCTAACACTTTTGACATTTCTTGACAAATTGATAGGATTCTTTCTCCATGCATGGCCAATAATATCCCAAATGGAGGAGATTCTTGGCTAGAGTTATCCCACTTGAATGAGTGCTACAAATAACCTCATGAACCTCTCGTAGGGCCATTTCAGATTCATCTTGTTCTATACATCAAAGTAAGGTACCATCAAGACCTCGATGATAAAGTATGTCAGCGATTAAAGTATGTCATGCAAATTGGTAGATGAAGTTTCATTTTTGGTTCTTGGAAAGATCAGGAGGAAGGATATCATCTTTTAAGTAAGCATAGTTTTTTTCATAGATGGAGGTTTCAATGGCTTCTAGATGGCAGATGGTAGCGAATTCTAAATTATAATGGGAAGGAAATGATACTTGTTCTACCATAAACTCATAACAAACACACTTCTCAGGAAATTGTACTAATGAAGCAATTGTAGCCATAGCATCCATAGCTTTGTTCTGTGCCCTTGGAATTTGATCAAACTTGATACTGACAAAGAACTATTTTAGATCATCTATTTTTTTCTTGTAGGGCATCAAATTTTCATCTTTTGTTTGATACTAATCATTTACTTGATAAATGACTAGTTGAGAGTCCCCATATACCTGTAAGTTCATGATATTCCATTGAATTTCTATTTTGACCCCAATGATCAATGCTTCATATTCTGCCACATTATTTGTATACTGAAACATCAGTCTATATGATTTTGGAATGGTGTGTCCTTGTGGAGAGATGAACAAAATCCCTACTCCTAATCCTCACCGTGTGTATGATCCATCAAAATATAATACCCATTGTTGGGGCATCACTGTCAAAATGTCTGCATCTGGAAACTCCATTGTCATTGGTCAATCATCTGGTAAAGGATCCTCAGCTAATTGTTTAGCGATTTCCTGACCCTTGATTTCCTTTCTCTCTACATATTGAATGTCAAATTCACTTAATAGCATGACCCACTTTGCCAGTCTACCTGTTAAGGCAACTTTATTGAGTATGAGTTAGCATATAGTATCTCAATTGTTGAGTAGAAAACACCACTGTCAAGCAAGATTTCTTTATGAAAGTGTAATTTATTTCATATCCATTTAATGTCATGTTCTTTTCCTTCATAATATTCTTGTGCTAAAAGTGCCCCCAAAGAGATATTTGTTGTGGCAATATACAATATGAGAGGCCTTCCTTCTGTTGGTGGTATAAGAATAAGTGATGACATTAGATACTGTTTTATTTAATTGAACATTGTTTCACACCCATTATCCCATTTGAAAACCACATTCTTATACAATAGATGATTAAAAGGATGACTTTTGTCCACCAGCTGGGAGATAAATCTTCTGATCTATTGGAGCCTTCCCTGTAGGGATCTGAGTTGACTGATATTCTTAGGAGGTGGAATCTCCATTATAGCTTTGATTTTCGCTAAATCCACTTCAATGCCTTTTTCTGAGACAATGTACCCCAATAGTTTTGTTGATGTGACCCTGAAGACACACTTCTTAGGGTTTAACCTGACATTGAATATATCTAGCCATGTGAAGATTTTATCTAGGATATGTAGATGTCTGTCCCTTGTACAATATTTTTCTAGAATGTCATCCACGTAATCCTCCATAAAGGTGTGCATCATATCATGAAAGATTGTCGTCATTGCTCTTTGATAGGTGGCTCCTGCATTTTTCAGACCAAATCGCATGACATTTCAATAGAAGGTTCCCCATGGACATGTAAAAGCCATCTTTTCTTGATCTTCTAGAGCTATTTTTATTTGATTGTACCTAGAGAAACTGTCCATGATTGACAGCATGGCATGCCCTGCCGTCAAGTCCACAATGATGTCTATATTTGTTAATGGAAAATCATCCTTCAGGCATGCTTTATTTAGGTCCCTAAAATATGTACATATCCTGATGCTATTGTATAGCTTTGAAATAGGTACAATGTTTGATATCCACTCGACATAGTCTATAGAACTTGTGAATCCAACATCCAATAGTTTCTTTAGCTCTGTCTTTACCATCAATGCGATATGGGGATGCATTTTTCTCAATTTTTGCTTAACAGGCTTGATTCCTGCGGGTGAAGACAAATGATGCATGAGAAAATTTGGGTCTAAGCCTGGCATATCAGAATATGACCAAGCAAAGTTGATGCTTCTTTCTTTAAATAATTTGATGAATTCCGGTCTTTCTTGATCTGTCATGGATTCCGCCAGATGTAGGATTTTTGTCTTTTCTTCAGTGTCGATGTTCACAGACTGTGTTGGTTCTACTAAGACTGATGATCGCTCATGATAATGTTCCAGAAGAGTGTAAAATCTCCCATATTTCAGTGCCTCAGAAAGGTTTTCACCGTTAGATGCATTCTTTATTTTTTCTTTTTCTAGATCTAATGCTGCCATAGAATGGTTTTCACCATTAGATCTATTTTCCTTGTTTTCACTTTTGCAACTGGAAGATTTGACACCCTCCTATAGATTCATGTTGTTATGAGTATTACAAATAGAAATTGTACTAGGTTTTCTATGACATACAAAATTTACGATGGCTCTATCGTCTGTAAATATTGATATAGTCAAAGGTTTGATAGGTTCCTAGTCAATGAGTTCAGGATGGATTAATGGCATGAGGTCATCGGATTCATTTGTGTTGATGGATTTAAGGGTTTGGAAAGCCATTTCATCATAGTTTCTTATTAGAATATCGAGTTCAATGATGGTACCTTCTTCAATATTGTCTAGCTCACTCGAGGTTTGTTCGTCCCCACTTGAATCATCGATATTTAGTGACCCTGCCACGATTGGTCCAGACCCAGAGCCTTGGCCCTCCTCACACATAGGTGTATATTATTAGATGACATCAATATGAATATCTATGAAAGATACATTGGAACATGAATCCCATTCATATTCATTTGAAATTGTCTCAGAGCTATTTCTAAGTTGAAGGATTCTTTCTACAACCTTCTTTGTCATCTCCTGTTTTTCTTCATTAGAGTATCCTAGTATTGGCTTCTCTTTTGAATGGAGAGTGAGGGGTGTAATAGGCTCTATGATTCCATCCTTTCCTAATCCAATAGGTCCTTGTCCTTCATACCCCATTTTTTCTAAAATATCTTTTCCTTTTCCATATTTATCAGTGTTAATATTGACATTTTTGATACTGATATCTGATGTAGAGGGTTCCTCATCTTTGTATAGCCAATCTAGGATCGCTTTGATGTCTGATTCATCCTCTATGGTACCTTTTTTTGAAAAACCTTTTGTCAAGAATTATGACTGGTAATGATGTTTGAGATTTGATCATAGATGATTGACCATATGTCCTAGGAGTTGGTATTAACTATGATAGGTTAAGCGATAGATCCATAGAATATGTTCCCATTCCCTTGTCTATTAGTTGGACTTGCTCTTGGAATTTTTGTGATTAATAATTTTGTGGATCCGTATTATCTGTTGATTGAGTTTCAACAGGACCTATTTCTTTTTCTTTACCCTTCTTCTCTACCCACTTGGTAGTGATACTTGGATGTTTTTCTTCATTGGATGATTTTGAGCTTGATGCTTCCCTGTTGTGTGGCACAAAGGTATCTTGTGAGATCCTAAGGGTGTCACAATGTTGAGGATGATTATAATCAATAGATATAGTCACCTCTTGTCAATTTATTGGGAACTTTAAACATTGATGATATGTTGAAGGCACAACCTACATTTCATGGATCCATGGTCATCCTAAGAGTATGTTGTACATTAACTCTTTTTCCAATACTTGACATGCAATATGTTTCATCATTGGCCCCACTTGAATAGGTAGCACAATCAAGCCCTTAGATGACCTTTCTTCCTCATCATATGCTTTGATAGTCATTTTTCTTTGCTCATCAATAGCATCATTTGAATACCCTAGTAAACGGATTAACTTGAGAGTACAAATGTTCAGACCAGCACCCCCATCTATTAAGACTCTCTTGACATGATGATTGTGGATTAAGACTACAATATGGAGTGTAGTATTATGGGGATGGTTTAGTGAGACATCATCCTGTTCAGAGAATGATAAACAATGTGGGGTAGTCAAATGTCCCACCATAGCTTGGAACTAGAAAACATCTAGATTCTTTGGTACCGTAGTGGCTACTAGTGCTTGTTCTAGAACCTCCTTATGTGATGGTGATAATTTTAGGAGTTCTAGTATCGATATATGTGAAGGAATTTTTTGTAGTTGATTGAAAATGTTATAATGAGATGGAGGTGGAACTACATGTGTAGATCCAACTCCCTTTAACACTACCTTGGATTGCCCCCTAGTCATTACATTTGCTCGTTGATGTTCCTGACGGTCTCTGATTTTTAGGACATTGATTTGATTATTAGAGTTTTGTATGCTTGGGAGAAAATCCAAAGGGGTAGTGTTGTTTGTTTTGGGTTCGTCAATGTTGTGAACAACTATATGATCACTCTCTATTTCAGATAGACAAAGGATTGTTGTGTCAAAGACATGGTTGATGTTCTTCCCTTTTTTGTTTGAAGATGATCATGCTCCTTTGTCATAGTTTGGCAAAGGATCCTTGAAGGTGAAATGATCGTTATTATTTTGAGGTCCCTCTATAGATATTTTGTTGTTGTTGATCAAATCTTGTACTGTGTGTTTCAACTCCATACAATCATTGGTTTTGTGGCCTTTGTTATTATGGAAGTTGCAGTAATTTGCATCATTCCACCATGGTGGTTTGACCTTTGGATCCTAGAATCGGGCTTCCCATGCAGTGATAAGGCCAGTAGTGACTAATTCTTTCATTGTGGATTCTATCATTTGGCCTAAAGGTGTGAACCTACACCAATTTGATGGTTTCTAATATGACTGTGTTTTTACGATCTTGTTGCTTTGTATGACATTTGACCTAAAAATTTCATCATTGTTTTGATTCTTTTATGTAGATGTTGTCAAGTTGAAAACTAGTTTGACATTTTGGGAATCATTTGTTGTTTCATTGGTAGTTACGTTTCGATTCTTTTGCCAAAATTTTGGCTTATCACTTCTTGAGTATTGATTGGAGGAGCTATTTGTGTTATTTGTTTTATCATTGAAATGTTTGATAACTCCTCTTTTGACTAATGCCTCCTCAATTTTAAGATCATTTTCTATTAATTTTTCGAATGTGGGAGGACTTTTCAATTCAAGCCTATAACTCATTTCCTCCGTTAGGTTGTCAATGAACAACTCCATTTTTTCTTCCTCAGGAATGGATCAAGGATATTTAGTGAACAATCGTCACCATCTTTGTAGAAAAGACAAGAACGTCTCCCCTTTGTTTTGCTTTAAGTTATAAAGATCCTTTATTGTAACATCATGTTGGATGTTAAAGGAATATTGGGAGATGAACCTATTGACAAGTTCCTCAAAAGTTTTGATACCCGATTGTAGTTTTGAAAACCACTCCATACATGATCCTCCCAAGCTCCTTGGGAATAATATCATTAAGTAAGTTTCCTCTTGGGAAAACTCGAGGCTCATTGTTTTGAATTCCCTGATATGATCTATCGGATCTGTTCTTCCATTGTATTTATCATATTTTGGAATCTCATAGTGTCTAGGAAAAGGTATCAGATTGGCTGTTGCGTAGAAAGGATAAGGACAAATGTCATGTATCGCATATCTTTTGGTACTTCCTTTCATCATATCCTGTATCTATTGTTGTAACATTTGCATTTGAGATGTCAAAGTAGCAACTAGATCTATTGTTTCTGTAGGTTGCATTATTTCAGTCTCACTTGTTCTAAGTGCTTCCTTCAGATGATTTACGTTGAAGTCCTTGGGAAGTTTGGCACCTGATTCAGCCAACATCAAAAGATATTTCTCCATGTCTTGTTCTAAGATCTTTTCCATAAATTTATGGAACTTGGGATCTTGTTGAGCTGTATGAATATCTTCTAGAGTTATTTCATTCTTATTGTTTTGGTTTAGATTGTTCCAAGGATTTTCTTTTGCCATTGTTTGGGATGTTTCAAGTTCTTGCTCTAAGAGTCTCTGTTTTTGGGATCTAGTGAAGATTGGCATACAAATTTTTTCCCTTTCTTCCAAAATGTTGATCTTCTATGCTGGAAAAATGTCAATTGAACTTTTAACAAAGTCGAATAAGATGATTGATCTTATTGATGAGACTATGTTAAAAATTTGATTACTATACTTGGTTTCATGATAAAGGATGATAGTATCCTGATGATGAAACTTCAGTGTAGTAATTGATTGTCTATTTTGTTTTGACACTTTTGATTTCCAAGATCTTGTTTCAGTTGATAAGATTGGAAATTTTTATAAACCTATCTATTTTTGGTCTCTAGATAGTGATTCTGATAAAAAGAAACTTGGTTCTGATAAAAACTATGGATAAAATGACAGACTGACTGAGTGGTAAGATTTTTGAACTCTCTATTTTGAAAGTGCTAAAATAGAGTATAGAGGTGCTATTTCACATAAGTGCTAGAACAAAGTTTTGAAGTGCTGAAACAGGTGACAAAAGTGCTAAAAAAGTGCTTGAAAGAGCTGCAAAAGTTGATGGAAGCGCTATCTTGATAGAAGCGCTAAAATAGTGCCCAAAAGCACTGAAACAGATGATGAAAGTGTCGTTCTAATGAAAGCGCTAAAATAAAGACCGTAAGCACTAAAACAGTGCCTGAAAGCACTGTTTCACAGAAGCGCTAAAATAGTAACCTGAAGCGCTGAAACATGTTTCAAGAGTGCTAAAAATGGGACCTTTAAGACTCTCTATTATAAAATTTGATCTGGCCTTGTGGCATACTATATCATGGATTGTGGAAGATAAGAATGATGTATGCGTTGACTATGGTTGTGATACTGTGTGAGAGCTCTCCTTTGGAAGAAGGCTCGTGAATAGAGTTGTTCTACTGCGTAATCTAAAGTGTGACCGCTAGCAAAATCGTGATATTTGTGAATGAATGTTCTATGTTGTAAAAATAGTTTTCGATTTTGATATAGAAAGCACCCTCTTCTTAATTTATCTTGATGACTGAAAGGTTTCTTGGGTTTTGTGATTTTGATTTTTGTCTTGACAAACGTGGTGGACTTCCATTTTCGAAGCATGGATTTTTTGACCTAACTTGACTTTGTTGTTTTCAGGATGATCATTAATATGATTTTAATGAATTTTTGAAAACACAACAAGCAATTGTGAATAATTGTTTTTGACAATTCAGAGAACGAGAAGGATGCTGATAATATGTATATGAATAAATGAAACTAATTTAATATGAATTGACATGAAAATTGACAAATGCAGCTATAGGAGGCAGCCATGATATGAAAACTTGATGCTTGGATGCTGGATGAAATTCTGCAGAGTAAACTTGATAACTTGGGATCCTTTTCTTGGTTCAATGAGGCTTTATTTATAGAAGTCCTGGCTATAGAAATGCACAAGGATGGATGGAGGAGATTGAGAGAATTTTGGTGATTGTGTCTACCCATGAAAACACCAAGCAAGAGAAGAGGAAAGATTGATGGAGGAGGATTGAGAGAAGAATTTGGAATTTGTCTCCAATTTGTCTCCAAAACTTCCCATGAAGTTTCAAAGCATTAATTTTGGAATATTTTAGACATAAATTAGACATAGGATATCTAATTCAATTTTGAGGAAAAATAGATGGAATATTCTTTATGCCTTTAGTCAAATATTTTTGATTTATTTAAATTAGGAAAAGAGGGATAAATAATTTAATAAAACAAACTAAACAAACTATAGAATTTGTTTAATAAATTAAACAAACAAATATGGCAATTAATAAATAAAGTGTTTTAATCTTTATTTAATTCATTTAAGATTGATGTGATAGAATAAAATAGGAAAATGATAATTAAATCAAACAAAGTATTTAATTTTGTTTATTTAATTAAGATGAGATAGTAGAAGAATTTAAATGTGAATGTGAACGTGAACTATATAAATAAATATTTCTATTTATTCAAACAGTAGAGGAAATTAGGATAACTAATCAAATAATTTATATTTAATTAATCAAAATTCTCCAAACCATTTTTAGGTGTATACATTTTTCCCCTCTTCGAAGTGATGTGTTTATGCGTTGCTTCGAAGAAATTTTTTGCAACTACTACCAGGATCATTGATAAAAATTCAGTATGCCCTAGACATGCCCCAAATATTGATTTTCAGATGATTGATGATAATATGCCCCCTCGAGAGATAAATTCATGATTTTTTATTTTATTTTATTTTGGAAATTTTTCAATATTTTTTTTTTTTAGATGATTTGATGATGATTCAATGAAGATTTGATGGTGAAATAATTTATCTCATGATATAGAATGTAGAAAGTGCCCCTAGATGAATTTGTATTAAGCCTCGTTATGTTTTCGATTTTCGATCATGTCAGCCTTTGATTCGATATTGATTCATGATCCTGATAGATTAGAAGATTATTGATCTCATGACAGGTGAGATTCAATGATTGATTGATTGATTGACCTCATGATAGGGAAGGATCAATGATAGATTGATTGATTGACCTCATCATAGGTGAGGTTCAATGATAGATTGATGATTGACCTCATGATAGGTGAGGATCCATGATAGATTGATTGATTGACCTCATGATAGGTGAGGATCAATGATAGATTGATGATTGACCTCATGATAGGCGAGGATCAATGATAGATTGGTTGATTGACCTCATGATAGGCAAGGTTCAATGATAGTCGCTCATGATATTTGATCAAAGTCTCACTAGAGCCGATTAGATTGATAGGCTGATTGATTTTTTATGGATTATAGGAGGAATTTAGAGTTTTTCCCAAAGATGTGGGACATGATTCGGCATCTAGCGTAGGCTAATATAGATATCATTAATCGATGTGAAAAATATATAATGCAGATGCAAAACTAATATCAATGTAGTCCAGTTTTATCATGCAACTATATGCTAACTATTGTCATTTTAACAGTACTTTTGTGCTTTGTATCATCATAGAGCTTTAAAAATGTTGAAAGTAAGTACAAGCGTCAATGGTATATGTTAAACCAATGATGACCTGAGTACTACTTTCATGATTTTTGATATTGCAAGCGAACACAAGCATTGAGGTATAATTAAACTGAGATGACCTGAGCATTTCTTGTGTAAATAGACAAGAATCAATCATTTTCCTATGTGAATTGGAATGTCATCCATTATACTTTGTAGAGCACTTCCCGTGACAATTCACACAATGATTTTGATTAATTCACAGACAATAGACAAATAAAATACCATTCTCCTTCCTTGCTTCTCTATTCCAATACATCATTGAGTTGCTCCAAAGAAATGATAACAATGATCAAAATGCAACATGTTCAACCTTTGCTTAAATTATTTCAATCATTATTCAGATTAGATCATCCATCCTGATTTTGTGATGTTTTTGTGATTTTTGACTAAATTTTTGACATGTTTTTGGATTTTTGACATGTTTTTGGAGTTTTGACTAAATTTTGACATTGTTTTTGGATTTTTGACTGATTTTTGACATGTTTTTGGATTTTTGACTGATTTGTGACATGTTTTTGCAGTTTTGACTAAATTTTGACATTTGTTTTTGGATTTTTGACTGATTTTTGACATGTTTTTGGATTTTTGACATGTTTTTTGGATTTTTGATAGATTTTTTCCATTTTTTTGGATTTTGATATGATACGGATGTTTGAAGTGTTCTGATGGTGATTGATGTTTGCACTTCGATCATTGTTTTTGTTGTGTTTGTTTCCTTGATGTTTTTCCATTTTGTGTTTTTCCATTTTGTTAAGTTTGATGTTTATTGCCCCCAGTGATTTCAGGATTTTTCCCCCAAGATAGGGTGAGACATGACCACATTGCAATGATATGTACTTGAGATTTTATTGCACCCTTTTTCAAATTTTATGATTTTTTTGTATTTTTCAGGATATTTTAAGATGAAATGAGATGATATGCCTAATTGAAGGAACAAGATGCCCCACAATAGGGGTAAATGCAACCATTGATAATTGGTAGATCAAAATGAAATTCTCACTACAAAACATGTCACACAAGCAACATATCTCTTGTCGAAAGATGATAATGGTATGATTGATTAAGATTCTAGGAATGATCGATTCCATAAGACATGATGATGATAAGATTGATGATTGTTGATGATTTATTGACAAAAGATATGAGGATTGGATAATGTTTTATAGCTAGGCTTAAATATGATTTGTATGATAAGATTCAAGGTTGAAAAGGCACATGATCATATGGATTTTCATAAGCTAGAAGATATGGAATGGAAGAAAGCGAGGAAACAAATAATGAATGGTATGATCAATATCATATAGATAAGATACAGACACAAGGCCCAATTATTTTCCCCTATTCCTCATCAAGACCAAGGAAAGGAAGAAAGGATGTATTTAGTAAGAATGATGGATATGGATAAGATGAAAGATATGGTATGGAAGATATGGATAAAGTGTATAGGATAAGATATATGATGTTCAAGAAGATCCTTAACCTTGTCAAGATCAAAGGTGGAAATGTAAGGAATGAGCATAGAAAGGATAATGACCATGCATGATAAGATGGATGAAACTTGTCCCTAAGTGTAGAGTGTAAGAAGAATATGGAAGATGGGATATGGATGATAGGGAAATGGAGGAAGGACTTAAGCATCAAGTATCACAACCAAATATCCCTCTAATAAACCATGGCAATGGGAATTAGACTCCTAAATGTTGGCAGATTAATGATATGATGGAAGAATCTAAGGACTTATCCAAAGGTTTGGATTAAAGGAGAATGATGAGGGATGAATTTTGGATAATGGATAGGAGGTTGGAAGGCTTGTTGATGGATAGATGGAAAGGATGAAAAGATCAACATTGGCACACACCTTGAAGGGTGGTGGAGTGATGGAGGAAAAATGGATTTGGAAGGTGATAGGTTATTAGATGGAAAATTGGAGGAAGCTTTTGGATTAGCGAATTTGGATGCCAATTTAGATTCTATTGCTTTCATGAGATTTTTAGGAATCCACATGATTTTTGACTTTGATTTTTTCTTTGTGGGCCTTTGTGGCTTTCACATTTTTGTTTTTGATTTATGGACCTTTGTGGTCTTTAAAAATTTCCTTTTTGCTTTCATGGGCCTTTGTGGCCTTTTGAAATTTTCTTTTGATTTATGGACCTTTGTGGTCTTTGAAAATTTCCTTTTTTCTTTGATGGGCCTTTGCGGCCTTTTAAAATTTTCTTTTGATTTTGTATCAATTTTTCTTTTATTTTTGCATGTCTCTTTGAGGAGACATGTTGATCCTTTGATACATGTGGATTTCGATATAGAAGCTTTTGATATTTGGCATCCAAATTTCTTCCAAGAGCAATGGGAGGGGTGGATTGAGATGAATGATATGGAGGTATTATGGAGGAGTTAATGTGGATATAATTTTGAAAGGGCATCAAGGATGTGTGCCTTTGTTGTTCTTGAGAAATAGGATATGGACCTAGGATAGAGGGAAGGTTTGATGGACTAGGATGAGGACCTAGGATAGATGGTATGTTTGGAGGATTAGGATGAGGACCTAAGATAGATGGTAGGTTTGATGAACTAGGACACTTAGGTGTATAACCAAGGCCATTGTGATATTGGTTTCTTTGAACAAAAAGGGGTTCTGGGATACCTTGTTCATGAAGGCCTAATCCTTTTCCTTTGTAATCCATACTTTGACACATTTGTTTACCAATGGGATATGTATTGTTTGTGAAACAAGATGCGATTCCATTTTGGGGAGGATATGATATGGATGAGAGGATAGGTGTTGGAAGTAAACCAAAATGGATAAAGGTGGAGGATCCCAATTTATAGGTGTGGGGTTCATGGATAGCTTGAATAAGTGTGATAGGCTCTTGACATGGGGATGATGGGGTGTTTTTATCTTGAATTGGAAAATAATTATGAAGTGGTATGAAAGGCATATCTTGATCATGAGAAGAATAAACATCTTTATGAGATGAAAGGGTATCCTTGAATGGAAGCATATCTTGACCTTGATGAGGAAGGGAATCATGAGAATTTGTAGAAAGCATGTCTTGATCATCAGTTGGTAAGACATCATGAGATAGGATGGAAGAACTATCATTCTCT
Organism: Sequoiadendron giganteum; assembly: GCA_007115665.2. Taxonomy (NCBI): domain Eukaryota; kingdom Viridiplantae; phylum Streptophyta; class Pinopsida; order Cupressales; family Cupressaceae; genus Sequoiadendron; species Sequoiadendron giganteum. The sequence continues at coordinate 394,896,536 of CM021110.1, read as the reverse complement.
TGTGATGCAATAGGATCATGAGATGATATGTAAGAAGAACCCAAAAGGATACTTGTCTCTTGAGATGGAAGGGAATTATTTTGGATGAAAAGTGAAAGGAGGGGATCATCATAAGATTATTGAGAAATGGGATCTTGATCAAAGATTGGAAGAATTTGTGGAATGTTGATATCATTGGATCAAGTGGAAAGAATATTTTGATCTTGATGTGTAGGGGAGTCTATGCTAGCATGCTTTGGATTGAGAGATTGAAATGAATCATTGGATGTTGAAGATATAATAGAAGAGGATGATTGGATGAAATTGTTAACTTGAGTGAAAGAATCTTGAGGTTTATTTTGGTCTATTGTGGATGGAGATAAATGCATGACATGACAGGATTGCTCAATATCATTTGTGTTTGAGGATTTAGATTTGGGCTTATGGATCTTTTGTAAAAATTCAAAGACATCAAAATTTGATGATGTAGTTGTTGGTGGAGAGGGTGTCATGTCAAGATTTTTTTCAGAGGAATAAGCACAAATGTCTGGAAGCAAATATCTCTTTGTGGTTCTTTCCCTTTGCACATCCCAGATTTGTTGTTGAAATTTTTTCATTTGATGAGCTAGAGCATTCAATTGATCCTCATCTATTTTGGCCATGGTGGTTTGAGTTTCAATTTCCCATTCTTTGGATTTTTAGTCTTCGTGACCTTGTTAAAATGGACATACAAACGTTATTGTTTTCAATAAACTTTTGATCTTAGTTTGGGAAAGTGTCAAGGATATTAACTTATGTCAAATAGAATGATAGATTCTATTGATTAGACTAAGTTGATTATAGGGTTTCATTTCTTTGATTTAGGATGACTGATCCTGAAACTTAACTAACTAATAAAATGTGTTTGTTTGAGACACTTTTGGATGGTAGATCTTGGTTTGATTTGAACAAATTCAATCGTAAAGTCCAATTTATGAAAGTTTAAGACTCTGTTTTAATTTAGGAAAGTTTATGTTCTGATAAAAAAATCCAATTTTTGATGTTAACTGTCTGATAGGGGTTTCCCATAGCTTTTTGTTTTCTTTGTGTTTTTCAAGATGATCTTATTTGAATTAATGTTTTGAAAACACATCAAGCATTATTAAAATAGTTGTTTCTTTAAGACGTAGAATCTAAACAACAAGTGTATGTTTAAGAATCAAACATGATCCTTCTTGATTTCCACTTGTTTTTGACAAAGAATAAACTTCAAGTAGACTCACTCTTAAGGTCAAAAAGGTCTTCATTTTACTCAACAGCCCACATCTTAAAATTGTGTTGACTCACATAGTCGTGTCAACCCCTAGAGGGTGCCCGTATTTTTGTCTTTTTCAGGCGTGTACTCAAGGTTAGATTTCTCGATCCCTTGAGAAAATGGTCCTTGGAAATTATATGGTGAGTGTCCTGGGGGCATATTCTTCCCTCCCCTTGCACTACGAGTATTACAATGTCTGGTTACTAACTTAGCTGGATTCTACACTATGGTTCATAGATAGGATTTCCATTCAGAGCGGCAAATGATAAACTCCCTCAGGAAACCTCCCAATCTTTAGAACAAAGATTTTGGGGATGGTTATCTTGCACACTTCCATCAAGTTGGACTTTCATCAACAACTTGCTTTTGATTATAGTGGGTTGGAAAACCTGGCTTTGGTTGTTCCCATTTAGGTCGTTCCCATAGGGTGAGTACTTTTTCCCACTACGACAGGCCTTCTAAAGGATTTAATAAAGCATGAATTGCACAAAATCAAAGGATGATTCTAACATCCCAATTAAGAGGAGAGCATAAACCTATTCACCACACAAGCACAATAATCAATGTTCAATTTTTAAACCCAAAAGATAGTTTTTCTATTCTGTGTGAAGATTTTGCTTCACAAAAGACATGATGTTCATTTTAACCGATATAGAAAATGTGTGATGGCTACCCTAAGATTGATATATTTTAAACCAAATGGCTACCCTAGGATTGGTTCTTTTTAATCCAAATGGCTACCCTAGGATTGGTTCTTTTTAACCAAATTTTGATAAAGCTTGTGTAGATGGTTAATTTTAATCCCAAAGCAATGCTAGTTGTTCCTAAAGCATTAATGAAAAATAACATATGATGGGTTATTTTCCCATGAGTTTTTGAAAACACTATTACAATGGATATCAAATGACTCTTTTTTTCACTTTTTTTGAATTTAATGCTCCATATTCCTCTTAAAACCTATAATAAATGCTCAAAATGTTAGATGAGATAAAGAAATAAGAATATATAAATGTTAGATGAATGATTAAGCATAAAAACCCTAAAATTTAGACCAAGTTACAATGTGATTTGAATTTAAATTGAAAATTGAAAATTTTAACTCTACAAAAAATGAGAAATACCTGCCCCATTGCATATCTTATGAAATTCTACCCCATTTCAAAAAAGAAAGTTTCAAAAAAAACCTTCGTATGACCAAGATATGGCCATTTTAAGATTAATTGTTAAAGCAGTAAAACAGAAGCGCTAAAACAGAGGCCAGAAGCACTAAACCAGAAGTGCTATTTCATTGAAAGTGCTATAAAAAACCTCAAAAGTGCTACATAATTTATCGGAAGCGCTAAATTTTTTGTCAAAGTGCTAAAACAGACCTTCGAAGTGCTAAAAGAAGTGTCGGATGCACTATAATTTCTGTTGAAGCGCTAAAATAGACCTCCAAAGTGCTAAAAGAAGTTTCGTATGTGCTATAGTATCACGGAAGCACCGAAACAGATCATGGAAGTGCCATAGTTTTCCACGGAAGCGCTATAGTTTTTGATGAAAGCGCTATACTTTTTTATGGAAGCGCTGAAATGGAGCACGTCGGGAATCTGTGCAATACTTTTCAAAAAAATTGATAAAAATATGGGGTTATGCCCCACGGTGGGCACCAAATTGTAAGTGTGAATAAGGTGTAAAGCACAAAAGACACTTCTTAATATGACATTATATCAAAGACAAAGCCAACTAAATCAATTCCAAGCAATAATCTACTGAAAGCGTCATATTGTTCTCTATCTCCAAAGATTTATTAAATCACGGTAGCTCTTAGATTGTGTAAGCAATGTGAATGTTAAAATGACTATCTCAAGAATGAGATGGATGCTAATGCAATGATATGGAGCTTAATGTGATAATACTAGATGATAAAGAAACTAAACTAGCATGAGTTGAAATGGAAATAGATAAATGCAGCTATAGGAGGCATCCATGATATAAAATCTTGATTGCTAGATGTTGGATGCTTGATCCTTGAATTCTTGTAGAGTAAGAGTGCATAAGTTAGATTATCTGGATCTTTTTCTTGGTTCAGTGAGACTTTATTTATAGATTTCCTGGCTGTAGAAATGCATAGGGATGGCATTGAGAGGCTTGGATTCAATCTGAAGGATTGAATTGTGAAAGATGGAGGAGATTGAGAGAATTTTGGTGATTGTCTCTACCCATGAAAAAACCAAGCAAGAGAAAATGAAGGATTGATGGAGGAGGATTGAGAGAAGAATTTGGAATTTGTCTCCAATTTGTCTCCAAAACTTCCCGTGAAGTTTCAAAGCATTAATTTTGACATATTTTAGACATAAACTAGACATAGGATATCTAATTCATTTTTGAGGAAATATAGATGGAATATTCTTTATGCCTTTATTCAAATATTTTTATTTATTTAAATTAGCAAAAGAGGGATAAATAATTTAATAAAATGAACTATAGAAGTTATTTATTAAATTAAATAGAAGAATATGGCAATTAATCAATAAAGTGTTTTAATCTTTATTTAATTAATTTAAGATTGATGTGATAGAATAAAATAGGAAAATGATAATTAAATCAAACAAAGTATATAATTTTGTTTATTTAATTAAGATGAATTTAAATGTGAACTATATAAATAAATATTTCTACTTATTTAAATAGTAGAGGAATTTAGGATAATCAATTAAATAATCTATATTTAATTAATCAGATTCTCCAGACCAATTTTAGGTGTATACACACTCCATTCAAGTCTTCCATAGATAATAGCTTGTTCCATCAAATATTAGACTATCTTTCTTATATGTTGCCATCCCAAATCACCTCAAGCTATTAAAATTCTTCCAAGGAACCTGCTCTGATACCAATTGTTGGCAACACAAGGGTAGACAACTGAGAGGGGGTTGAAATAGTTCTCACATAATTTTAAACTTATTAACTTTATTAACCCTTATTCTCATATATCATTAATAATCATGAAATCATAGATCAACAACACATCAAAAATACACATGACACCAAGATTTTTGCATGGAAACCCTGTTAGGGGAAAAACCATAGTGGAGGTTAATCAACAAGTTTATACTCTATTAAAAGTATAAGAAGAATAAATGGGGAATGCACATGCACTCAGGAACACTTCCTAGAGCTCATTGCTCAATTAAAAAAATATTACTGCACAAGGGAAGACTCATTGTCTTACAAAAATATTCAAATTAAATCCATCTGAAGATCTTGAACTGAGAAAGTAGCATCTGCTAATGCCTCAATATAGTTTTGGTTAATCACATGAATACTTCTCCACTCTTCTTCTCTCTTCTTTAGTCTTCTTCACACTCTTCTCTACCTTCAAAATATTTAGAACATTATTTGCACACACTCTTGCTTGCTCACACACCTTCACTTTCAAATGGAAAAACAATCACTTATATATATCTGCAATAAGGAATTTCATCACTTCATGTCAGCTTCAACAAAATAATAAGATGAATACAAACTATCGACCCAAAAAAATAAAGATTATTAATGTGAATCTACCAAGGTCAGCCACAACATAGTAAAGACCCAAAACAATGTCCTTGAACACAAAAAAAACCTTCAAATATTTTTCCTCGAAGATCGACAGCACACTACAATCACCTTGTTAGTCATGAACATGCGAGAGAAAATCATCGACCGTGAGCACACTGATCAATGCAAATGTGCAACATAGATAGAGAATGATCTAGAAACATCCAAAAACACTACAGGAGTATACACAACAACTTAGATTACCAAAATTGCATTATCTCTTCTAGAAATACCAGCTACAATAACAGAATAACTGTCGGAACACAAAAACTCATAGCTTGCTCAAATCTTCATGCGCACCTCTAAACCTTTTGGTGGATAAACTAGATATGCTTGAAAAAAAACCATTTAATATGTAACTTCTCACCGTCAACATACTAAACTTCCCATCATATTGATCTTCACAGCTTCACAGACAACCTGCAACCTATTTTATTACAATTTTCTTAATATCCTCGACATATATAGTCTTAAAGAAATTAGTGCTAATAGTGTTGACATCAATGACAACCACAACATCCAACACACTAGTGGAGTAACATTAGAATAATTAATTAGGAAAGAAAAGGAAAGATAATTTTGATGCTAGAAAGAATAATAGAGTCACTCAAAAACTCAAGTCACAATTGTGATAAAGTAATAGTAGACTTGATCCCAAGGAACATTGGAACACTCTCAATATGGAGCACCATTGGAATATGTATGAAGAAACAAGATATAGAACATCATTCTAATATGAAAATAAAAATTTAAAGATCAAAATTGCACCCTCCCAACTATTAAAATATCCAAGTAATCTCTAGGACACCCATCATGGAAATACTAAAATAATGATATACCTAGGATAGATATAGAAAATGTTCATGGATGGCATGATAGAGCTCCAAAATACCTTTCTAATGCTTTAAGAATTAAGAAAATTAGAGATTGTGGAAAAAAATTATGAGCTTGGGAGCCAGAAATGAAGATCTAACTTCAACCAACAATACATGCTTGAAAACAAAAAATCCCTACACCACTAGAAAATTGATGAAGCTATATTTCTAACGACCTAATTAAAAATAGCTTTGTCTCCTAGATGCAAGTTGTGATATTTTGAAAACATGACCTATTTATGCCTCAAGGAGAAAAATTAAGCCCTTGGGGGCTCAAAATATATGACAGTTGGTTCACAATGTGACCCTATGCATATGCATTGGTTAAAACAAATTTTTCGCCCCTAGGGGCAGCACTGCAAGGATGGGGCATTAGGGGGTGAAAATCCATAGTTCATGACACCCAGGGCATAACAACCCTGATAAGGTAGGCCAAATAATTTAAGTCCCCATGACTAGGGATTTGACACAAGCACTATTGGCCAATTCAAATTTATTTTTTAAATATATATTTATAAAAAACTACCTATACTTAAACAATTGTATTGATAGTAATAATAGCCAATTTGAGATAATGTGACTATGTACAGTATTGGAGATGATGTAGAAGGGAATCCACAATAGGGAATATTTTTCTTGAATATGTCAAGTGCATAGACGCCTAACTAGATTGCTACACCATGGCTATCATGGCCAAGTATGGTTCCATATAGCCATGACCTAATTTTTTATCCTAATGCCCTAGTAAAACAATTAAAAAAAATTGATGATTGATAGTCAATCCTTAGTTTCTAGGGCCTTCTGGATGGAATGGAGAGGACAATTTTTGCCTAAAGTGATCAAAAAATTTAGTTACCCCCTGAATCTGCCAACTAAAACCCTTCTTCAAACCCTTTTAGATCAGTCAAAACATGATGAAAATTGACAAAATAAAATCTAAATATGACTTTCTCTAATGCCTCATATTACCTCCAACATTCTCCAAAATTAAACTATAATGAAAAACCAGAAACTAGAACCCTCCACAATTATTGTTCTTTTTCAAGTTTTTATGATTCCCCAGATCATCATTAGGTGCATGGGAAGAGCATACTCAACCTTACTAAAATTAACCAAGATCTCTCACTAGCAATAGCTCTACCCTAAAATCTGAGAAGGAATTTGTAAGGTTTTCTTTGATACCATGTAGGAGTTTATAGTGAACTCATCAACACTCTATGATCACTTACAAAAAAACATATCTTCCACAAGAGAGAAATGGTAGAAATATCACACTATGATTATGGATGCAAGATTATTAGATTGAATATTGAAAACCAAATTGTTGGATTTTTAGATTTTTGTTACAATGTGTTGGTTCTCAAAAATGTACGTTTTAACCATAAGAGTTTTCCAGACCCTTACAACATTCTTGGACAACATACAAGGCCAATTATACAATTAAACCTTCTACTCTTTAGGTTCTGTAAGACCTAGGTGGGTGAACCTATATGAAACATGCAGATTTAAAATGAATTTCCTGCCAAACAGTCTGCCCACAATGGTAAAAGGTAGTGAATAGACAAAAATACTACAACTAATCCCACTACATAAAATAAATTTTTTGACTATATTACTTGTTAAGAATTTAATCCTCTGGGATATTTCTAATTAGTGTCTCCTATCTGTTGGGCAATGGAGTCAAAAATAACAAGGATCTAGGATGTTTCCCTATCCAATCTTAATTCAAATTGTTGAACATATTTAAAATATGAAATTCTATGACTGGCATATTATTTCACCCATTTTATGGCTTGCATAAATTACTCTTGAATATTTTCCTACCAGGTTCTTCTTTAAACAACCAACCTATTTTCCAAAATCACTATGACTTGATTTAAATAATTTAATTCTGACCTTGCAGACACCTATAAATCAAACCACACAAAGTGATAATTGCACCATGATAAACAAGATATATACTTGTTATTCTAATTTAAATGATTTAAGAAATTCTAATTGGAAACAACCAGATAAGAAATTCACAAATTATGCCATCTCAACAAACAAACTCAGAAAAAATTACACCAGTTTCAAGAAGGAATGTTCATTGCTTTTTCCCAGTTCTATTATTACAGTGGAAAAAATCCCCACTTCTCGAACCCCTGTGACTGATTTTTCTCAAATATTTATACAACACAGCTCAATAGTCACGACTTTTAATTTAACCTGCCATAACCATTTTGCATTCTGATAGAAATGAAATATGTAAATAAGTTTCCTTATTGGAAATTTAAATATTTCTGACTATAGTCGAGCTTTTAAATTTTCACTTTAATATTTCCTGTGGCTGTCATTGCTTATACCGCTCTACCACGGTCTCACATTTTCAACCCGCGATATGGTGGTCAAACGTTAAGTGTCATTTCTTCTCATTGTTACCACTTTACTGTGGTCTATTTGATGCTTGCTCACGATACCATGGGGTAACCATTATCCTTTTCCTCTCCTCTTACCGCTATATCATGGTCTTTGTATTTTCCATAAATGGTATAGCGGTAACTGCTTACCGACCACCATCTCGCTGCTTCGTCAGTTGCTAACCCTATCACCGCAGTCACCGCGGTTAGTTGGATGACTGTTCGTGGTACCGCAATGGTTCCCCCTTTGCCATCTACTAACCACTACCATGGTCACTGTAGTCACTGGCCTGACTACCAGGGGTACTGTGGTGAGTGTCTTCTGCTAGCCGCTTCATTTGTCATTGACTGCTGACTGTTTACTGCATCGATTATCTCACCACCACCGCGATACTATGGTCAATGAATTGACCACATGTGGTGTGGCGGTGACTTTCTTCTACCTGCTCTATTAGTTGCTACCTCCATACCATGAGCCCATTGTGGGAGGCCGCGATAAAGTAGGAAGTGATGTAAAATTGAACATTAAGGCAATGGTAAAGGGTATAGGCTATATATGAGTGGAAAAAATGAATTTTTAATGGAAAACACAGCAAATGAATGGGTTAAAATGGGGAAAAGGCCTTAAGATTTTCATGTGAAATTCTAGTTCTAACAATGGCTCCTGTTGGGGATGAGTGGTTTAACAAATCACTACAAGAATCTAGAATGCAACTGGGAGAGCAGACCAAAATATGAAGGCACTGGAGGATGGAGGGAAAGAAAGAGTGAAGGAGAAGAAATATGGAAAGTGGAGCATGGATAATGGAAGGTGAAAATGACCCTAATCTACTATACATGGAAAGAAAATAGAGTTTTCAAAAAGGGAGTTCCTGAGAATGTCCATGTACTGGCAAACCCAGACCCTTGAAAATTTCCTAAACTACTATGCATGGAAAGAATATTTAAAGAGGGTTATTAAGAATTGTCCATGCATTGGCAATCCTTAACTCTCTGTAGATCCTTAAGAGAAGAAAAGCTTCAGGAACTGCCCATGTACAGTCAACTCCTGCTCCTCTCCAGACATGTTTTGCAGGAAATAAGAATCTTCACCTCCTTTACCAATTATCACAAAAGGGCCAAGCCATAAAGCTTCAAACTTTCCATGCTTCCCCTTATCTTGACACCGAGCATTCCACATCAATACCAAGTCATCTCTTTCAAAATCTCTCTTCTTGACCTTTTTATCAAAAATGTATTTCATTTGTGACTACAATTTCACATTCTGCTTCTGAGCCACTCTTCTCACTTCATCAAGCGCTACAAGATGCTCCATTCTTTCTTCCATTGGATCAGAAATATCCAAGTCTTCTTGCAGAATAAAGTGATATACTGGCAAAAGATTCTGCAATGGCATCCTAGCTTGTGTCCCATACACCAATTCAAATGGAGATTTTCCAATTACCTTTTTCACTGTAATCCTATCCGCCCATACAACCAATCTTAACTTTGAATCCTATGCCCTTTTATTTGTATTAAGCATTATCCTTACTATATTCAAAAGATTTTTATTGCTTGACTCTGCCTGACCATTGGTGTAACACCCCACCACGCAACCCTAGAGGAAGTTGCAATTAACTACTTAAACAAACTATTTTTTTTTTAAGTATAAATAATAAGTAAGTTCACTAACTAATGCCAACATCCTCTAAGATTACAAGACAAAGGTTACTTAGAACCTTAACAAAAAACATGAATATAAACCATGTCAATTATTTAATTAATAAAATAACACATACATTCCAAGTAAGATAATTTTACAACAAGCATAAGAGATAACTTTCAATTTCATTGATCATAATTAAACAATAGGGTTACAACTCTCATTCCTCGAATGATGTCAGTCAGAAAAACATAATTACAATTACAACTTCCACCTCGATAACAATAGAAGGGTAATAAATTACAAGAACAACTGAAATGAAATCAAACAAGAACTGTAACTGAAACCATGAGCTCTCCAACTAGAAATCTCATCCACACGAACATGAAGAAAGCCCAACGGATTTAGGTGCACAACACCCAACCAAGTGGAACCCAAAGGCCTACCCCCCATGCTAGGAGATAGTAACAAGGAATCCTAGACAAGGACATCTACCTCTAGACAGAGGCTAACACAAAACTGAACCAAACTGAAACAACCAATCACATGTACCACACAAGTAAAACATAGGTAAAACTTATGTACCTCACAAATACAACACAAGTAAAACTCTAACATGGTCACATTAGGTATGTTACAAAAACCATACCCATAATAAACAAGTACCAACTATTGTCCTAGACAGAGTGTCATCACACAGCTCATCATGAGTTACCCACAACGGATCTTTATAGGCTCTAGCCCCCATAATGGGTTATCCTAGTGGCCTCTACCGATCCTCGACCCTCATACTTACTAATGTAGAATCAAATACCTTTCGTATAGATAATATAGATGACCTTGTTGTTCCAGGCCTTCCCACCCATCCCAAGCCTAACCGAGCACTTGGGTCTATGAGTGAGGCATAATTATCTTGATTAGTGAGAAGTACCACCTAATCTTCTAAGTGTTGTTTTAGTTATCACTTGATTAAACTACTTCCAAAGGTTACCCAATCTTACCTCTTCCGGGCTCTAGCCCCAAACGAAAGCCACTCTTCTACTTGACAACACACACACCATCCAATCACCAAGGGTAACAAAGTGCAACAAACAAGATGACACGACCACTCCTTTCTCAAGAGGCAACATAAGACAACACCCTCTCCAAACATTGGGGGTAACAATATATCAAAGTCACTCCTTACAAGGAGACACAACTCACATAATCCACTCCTAAACCAAGGAGGCACAAAACATCCCCGTTCATGGAAACTGGGGAAATAACTGATAACGTACTATGCACTACCCAAGGGATACAAAATAGGTTGACAATATGACACGACAACCCACATAATATAAGATCCCCATCTGGAAGACTTAACAACCCTTTTGACCAATTTTCCCTAGTGCGATAATGTAAGAGATTACTTTTAAACAAGTAGCTTAATCAGAATTAAATCTACTTCGGATTTCCTAAATCCACATCTTTCATTTGCATTCAGTTTTTAATAGCCTTAAGAAAACTGAATTAAATATCGTCTCTTTAAAATGAAAGATAAAATTCAAATCAAATGTTTAATTTCACTAATTGTTTCAATAGTAACAGGTAATCATTTATCTTTCTACATTTCAGAATATAACATTTAGAAATTACAATAGGTTTATTGTAAAATAAATTATTAAATAATCACGATGCTAAACACATTTCTTGTCAATTCTAAGTTTAACCTTTCAAAAATGCATTTAAAATTTCAACTGATAATTTGACTAAAACCTACATATTCTAATTCTCACATGTACATTTAAAACATAATCACCGATTTAAATCAATATTTTTACAATATGCCATGGTGGAAAATTTAAAATTATAATCCAATTACCAAAAATAATTCCTCCATATATGTGTATATCAAATAATACACATATATCATTATTTATATCATAATACTTTAATATTACAAAATATAATATTAAATATTATATTTTATAATAATAAATATATATTATATTATATTAATATTATAATAATAAATATTAATATATATTATATGTATTACACATATATATTAATATTTTATATTATAAATATATAATATTATAGTATTAATGTTAATATAAATGATTAAAAAAAAAAAAGAAGTAAAGTAAATAAGGTCCCACCTGTGACCTCGATCTGTGCACGCCATACACCATGGGTGGCTGTGTTTACACACAGTCAACCCCCATTAATGGGGGCGACCGTGTGTAAACACAGTCATCCCTTATGGGTGCGGTTGTGGAGGGGAGAGGGGAGCGCGCTGGGCGCAGCTCCATCCGCTCACCTCCCATGGGAAGCGCGGTGGGGGTGAGCCCCCAGTGAACTCCCCAAAAAAAAAATTTAAAATTTAAAAAACCATAACAAAAAATGTGAAATCATTTTTTTTTTCTTCAACTCCGGAATTTTAAACAAGAAATAAATCCGCCCCTTTTTTAATTCGGTTCTCAACAATAATAAATTAACAGATGGTGTATATGCATATATATGTATGTATGTATGTATATATATATATATTAAATAAGTTTTCTTTTTGCAAATATAATCAAAACAAAAAATTAATTGGGTAAATAAAATTCTGGGTAGAATCATTTTCAACATATTGAGAAGTTCATTTCAAAACATGGTTTTTGCAAACAAAATTCATATCCAACATGGGTTTAAAATTTGATACCAAATTTAACATGAAGTCGTAAACTTAGATCTGGTTTTGAATTTTCCATCATGCATTCCAAACACAAAACATTTATAAATGTATTTATAAACAATTAAAACTAAAGAAATAAACCTAGTATTTTGAATTTGAGGAGGTCCAGATGATGCTTAGCTTCCAACCTTCTTCAAAATCCAGTTCCAGAAATCAGCTTAAATCCCAAAACCCACAAAATCCAACAATTCCTCCTCTTTCTATTTCAATCTTTTCCAAAATTTTCATGATCCAAAATTGTGATGAAAAATTCAATAATAAATAAATTCTTCAAAAAATATCATGCACTAACCCTCATAAATTTCATAAAACAGAATAGCAAATATCTTCTAATTTCAATTTTTTGAATTCAAATTTTCTAAATTGACTTTTAAACATTTTCTTACAATTTCAATTCCAAACCAAATAACAATAATTTCAAAATGAACAACTTAACTTATTTCAACAACATAAATTTAATTAATTAATAAAATAGATTTAATCAATGATTAAATTATTTATTAATCAAATTAAATTAATAATAAAATAAATTATGTTTCAACATAAACCAAATAAGGTAATCGACAATTTAACTATAAAAGCATATATTTTAACATTTTCCTAACTTGCAACTTTAAACTGAAACAAGGCACATAAAACAATATTAAAACAACTAGACCACACTAAGACCGATGACACACTATGATTAGGGTGATGACTTGGCACGAAAAACCTAGCTACTATCTCCCAATCGAATACCATTGGGCAATGGACATGCTCAAACCTGTGAAACCAAGTGGAGTCGATGTCCTGTACCTGTCAACCTGCGAACAAAGAGTATATCCACATGCAATATATGTCATCATTAAAACACACCATCAAGAGGAAATCTCGAAATCGCAGGGTGCTCGCAAGCGAGTGATGCGATACCATCCCCTTCACCAATACAATGTAACTAACTAACAATTCTAACATACTAATATAATTCAAAGCATAAAACATCTTTAATTCAAACATCCATAGTGCTAATCCCAAAACATGCCAAAATGATAACATCATAATAAAATACCATTGCGTCCAAAATAGAACATTAACGTCGCTTTATAGATAACGATCAAATAGAAGCCAAGTACCATAGTCAAGGTACTAACAAAAAGTACAACATAAAATAGCAGAACACTATTCAATCAAAAGGACAAAACGGAGGGGTATTACAATTGGCTTGTGAATGATATGGGGCAAAATAAGAAATATTAATTCCATATGTTTTGCAAAAATATTTAAACTCATCTGATCTAAAACACATCCCATTATCTATGATCAATTTAACTAGAGTGCCAAATCTAGTCATAACATTCTCCATCAGAAAATTCACTACCACTCTGCTTGTTGCTTGCTTAGTTGGAACATCCTCCACCCACTTAGTAAAATAATCTATGGCCACTAGTATTCACCTATGTCCTCCACTTGATCTTTCTTGTATTTTCCCAATGAAATCAACTTCCATTGTTGAAAAGGTGCTTCTACCTGCAAAGGTCTAAGTGGAAATGCTCCTTGATACTCAACTTTCTTGAAAATTTCTTACAAGCCTCACACTTCCTCACATATGAAAATGAATCATTGAATACCCTAGGCCAATAATAACCAGCCCTGAGAATCTTGTGTGCAGTATTCTTAGTAGAATAATGGCCTCCACACACCCCTTCATGCATTTCTCTCAAAACATATTTTGCCTAGGATTCATCTAAACATAATAGTAGTATACCATCCCTATTTTTCCAGAATAGATCCCTTTCTATAAAAACATATTTAGAAGCCTACAACTTCAAGGATCTCCTTTAATTATCATTCAACCCTTCAAGGCACTTCATATGTTTCAGATAATGCATTACATTTGTATACCATGGAGTATGCTCAATACTTTCTATAACTTCTTCCTTACCTTCAACATTGCAGATTTGGTTTGCTTCAATATTTGTTTCTGCCATCAACCTAGCTAGACCCTGTCCTCTTACCAACTTGGTAATATGAATCTCCATGTTGAATTCTTGAATTTTGTTAATCCACCTGCATCTCTTCCCTTTCACTTTCATCTGCACTAGAATATCCTTCACAGCTGCATGTGGGACATAAGCAATGACCTTAGCTCCAACAAGGTAAGGTCTAAAATCCTTCGCTGCTTTGACTAGTGCATAAGCCTGTCTTTCCATGATATCATACTTCAACTTTGACCCCTACAAAGATTTATTGAAAAAATAAATACGCTTCTCATGACCTTCATCATTTTTTTGTAACATGACAGCAGCTATGGTATGGAATGAAGCAAAAGAAAAAATCTAAAATGGCTTAGTAAAATCAAGGGACTTTAGGATAGGGGCTTCTTTGATAGCTCTTTTTATAGATACGAAGGCATCCATAGCTTCAACATTCCATTCCAATTTTTCTCCCTTTTTCAACATCTTAGATATATGTTTAACAATCTTAGCAAAATTGGACATAAACCTCCTAACAAAATTAATTTGGCCAAAGAATGATTGGATTGTTTGATAGTTTTGGGAATGGGAATTTTATATATGGCATCTACCCTTTCAAGATCTATCCTAATCCCATCTTTAGACACAATATGCCCCAAAATTTTACCCTCTGTGATAGCAAAATGACATTTTTTAGGATTAAGACTCATACCATATTCTAAAGCTTTGATGAAGATCTTCTCCAAATCACCAACCTGATTCTTTGGCCTTTTGGAATAAGCAGTGAGGTCATCTTGATATACCACCATTATAGCATTGATCAGATCTGCAAATGCCACATCCATGGCTCTTTGAAAGGTAGCTCCTACATTTGTGAGACCAAATGACATTCCTATATAAACATAAGTTCCCCATGGCGTAGTGAATTTTGTTTTGTATTGCTCAGATTCTTTGAATTTGACCTGATTATATCCAGAAAATCCATCCATCATTGATAATAGCTCACACCCTGTCACTTTGTGCAATATTACCTCCATGTTTGGAAGAGGATAATTATCTTTTAGGGAAGCAACATTCAGATTTCTAAAGTCAACACACATTCTTATGTCCCCATTTTTCTTCCTAACTGGGACCAAATTTGAGACCCATGTTGAATCCCTAATGGGTTTAATTATACCTCCATCTCTGAGATTTGCTAGCTCCTCTTTCATCTTAGGTTCCAAAGTTGGGTTAATAGGCCTCTACTTCTGTCTGAATGTCTTTGTGTCTAGATTAAGTGGAATCTCATGCTGAAAAATATCTTCTCTATATGCCTTCAAATCCTCATAAGACCAAGCAAACACATGCTTGTATTTTCTCAACAATGTAATCAACATTCTTTTGATGGTTGGGCTTATTTTATTTCCAATATAAACCCTTTTTGGTGCTAATTCAGTTCCCAAATTTATTTCTTCAATATCTTCTTTCTTATTAGGTGTCTTCTTTATGAGGGAACGATCACTCCCATCATACACTCTCTCCAATGCCACAAGCCTTTTGGGAAGCTTGTTAGTTTTAAGCTACAAAACTTCCTTCCCAAATATAGTCTCTTTCCCATCTACTTCTTCCACAAAAGAATTGAAATCAATCTCATGTGCCTCATACTGATCTATACAATGAAGAAATTTCAAAAGGTCAGTATCATCATCAGAAACTTGCCAACCATATATGTTGTTAGGGACTACTAGTCTTGTTTTAAATTCAACTTGAGATACTCCTGCCAAAGTGATATCATCTTTCTTCAAGGCTACATTAGCCAAAAAATGAGCCATCAAATTTTTAGATCTATCTATCCAATCAATTGAAAATGCATCAAATAGTTCAACTATATCCCACACAACATTTCTATTTTATTTCAGCCTCTTGTTCTTTGCAGCATATTTTGATCTAACTTGTGACACAACTAACTCAAAATCTCCCAAGATAGACAACAATTTAATCTTATGTTTGATAGCCATGTTTAAACCAATCAACAAGGCTTCATATTCGGCCACATTATTTGTATATTCAAAAGCCAACAAAAATGAATATTTAAATGTTGTACCTTTAGGTGATATAAAAACTACCCCAACTCCATTACCTTCTTGACTACATGCCCCATCAAAGTACATTTTCCACACACCCTGCTGATTTCTAGAGACAAGCTTATCAATTGGGTCAGTATTCAAAAGTTTTGGTTGAGATAATTCTACTCTAAAACTCCCCAAATCTACATCACATAACCAATTAAGTTGTTCTCAAGGAACACACTCAACAATTTGATTCACCCTTGGTTCTCTACATAGTTTTACCTCTTCACCATTAACTGGTATTGTGGCATATGATAAATCAAATTGCACATTACCTCCAAGTGTTGTAGTCCATTGTCTTAACAAAAGCATTCCAAACTAAGGAGGTGTATAAATCACAATTATATCGATGTCATAAGTTGCTTGTGGGTAGGATGATAATTTTACTTCTACATCTTTCATAATCCCCACTACTAGGACAGGCCTACTATCCATGGCATAACACTTACCACCCTCAATATCTATCCACATACCGAGTTGTTTCATTTCCTCTACTAGCATAATATTCATAGAAGCACCTGAATCTATCATGCAATTTCTTACGAATTTACCATTTATGAGTAGGGTAATAAAAAATGGATCAATTTTTGGTATGTTCATCAGTGCATCATTCAGACCAACTTCTGAAACTTTTATTTTTCCTTTCTTATCAGCAATTCCAGGATTCTTATTTTGTTCAAAATTTATAATTTGATTCCTCCCACCAGACATCAGTTGAATAGCACTTTCCCTATACTCTTTAATTTTCATCATTTCAAGTAATGGGACAAATATTTTTACCTGGGATAAAGCTTGCACAAAATCAAAAGATGCACCTTCAGCTCTTATCAACTTCTTTTGCTCTACTGGTTCACCTTTGTACTCCTCATTCTCCTTCTTTGATGTTTGATCCATTTTTTGTTTATCCTTGGGGAATTCTTTATTTTCTTCTTTGGGAACATACTTCTGTTCTTTTTTATGAGGGCGCTCATCATTTATCTTTTTTGATATTTCATGGGACATCTTTTTATCTTTCAAGAATATTCCTTTTGGAACACCTTCATTCTCATTCACTATTCTATTCCTCAGTCAATACTTGCTTTTAGCCAACTCAACTGCTGCAATAGTCAATCTTTTAATTTCTTCCTTAGTTGGTCTCTTCATATTTCCCCTATTAGTTTGATATGATGCAATAGGAAAACCTTGTTCATCATCACTTTCCTCATAATCAAAAAAAACTTGTTGTTCTACCATGTGAACATTATATTTCTGATGATCAACATCATATTCATACCCTCCTTCCTCTGAAGATGAATATCCTTGCTTACCTGAGTGAAGAGTATGAGAAGTCAAATAGATATTATGATCTTGTTCATTATCATTTTCTGCTATGTCTTTTCCTGGCACTGACTGAGCTACAACATAATTTTCTGAAGAATGTGGCAAGTCACAAACTGAACACCAAGGACTATTATCATCCATGTATGTCCCTATTTTCTTCAAAGGGTCAAGTGTCTCTTTATTTCTTGGCCCATCCATTACTGTCTTTCCATTTCTCCAATTTGTATTATAAGGCATGTCATGTAGTCTTGGCCTCTCATTCCTATATGTGTTTTCTTGTTTATTTAGAGGAGCATATTGGGGAATCCTTGGGTTATCCCTCTTGGAAATCATCCCTACAACCTTCCTGTTATTTTTAATAGTAAGTGCTATCCTTTGAGCTTCAACCAAATTTTTGGGATCCCTGTTCCTGAGCTCATAACCTGTCTTAGGATCAAAAGCTTTTAAATAAATACTCAATGCAGCAGGATTAGCCAATTTAGATCCAGGAGATATCTTATGATGCAATTTAGAAAACCTCTAGTTGAAATCATAGGCTGACTCATTTTGATGTTTCTGAATGGTCACCAACTCATGCAATGCAAACTCAGGTGCATATTTATTCTCATACTGCTCAAGAAATTGTTCATAAAACACATGAATAGAATTAATAGAAGTTGTTGGCAGGCTATTAAACCAATCTCTGGCATCTTCAATTAGTGACATAATAAACAATCTCATTTGTATATCTTCATAATTCATATCTAAATCTTGCATAAAAGCATTAAAGCTCCTTAAATTCTCCTCGGCTGTAGTAGCACTACTCCTTGTGAATTTTGGGACCAAACTTCTCCAACTGTTGTCCATAGGGTAAGGGCATATTTGTAATCCAGCCAAATCAAAATGCCTAATCATGGTTACATATTGTGGAGGAGTATTTTGGTAATACTGACGCTGGTACAATGGATTATTATTTGCCACATACTACTAACCTTGTGGGGGTACATGCTGTTGGTAAGGAAGTGGTTGAACACCTTGATTTTGTGGTGGAACATTTTGATATCTACCTTGATTCCTTGGCTGATTTTGATAGGCCTATGGGGAATTTGATGGGCTTGCATCTTTGTTCCCTTGCCTATGAGGTGGCACATATTTTTGCAAATTAGTCATTTGAGTATTGATCTGCACTTTCCTCAACTTCAACTCTTCAAGTTCTTTAATTGATTTGAACCTCTGCTCATATTCTATTATTGCCCTCTCCACTTCTTGTCTCTCATGTTCCAATCTTGCATTTATTTCATCCCTAGCCATAAGTTCATAATTATCCTCAGAGGCTTCTTCATAGCAAGGTCCATCCTGATTCTCTTCAAGAAATGTCATTTTTTGATCATATTCATGTTGTCTTCTTTCTCTTCCAGTTTCACATTCAGCCATGAATTCTTCAACCTTCTTAGGATCTGGTTGATAAAAGGGATTCCTCTGTTCCTCAGGAGTGCGAGGTTCTCTGGAAGGGTTGTCTTCATTTGCTAATGTACCATATGAATTGTGTATCTCTAGTGATGCTTTTTATGTTTTATTTTTGCTTGATGGTCTCATGTCATCAGCTACCTTCTTACCTTTATCATTCTTCTCTGTCCATTTATTTTTGGAATTAGGACTATCACCATCTTTGTACAAAGACCTTCTTCCTTGCATTTTGGGAGCAATTGTGATAGTCTGAACTCTAGGAAGATTCCTTTCTGATATATACTTCACTTTATTAGTTTCGATGCACTTGTTCATTTAGAGTCACCACTCACTTTCCAAAAGTGAGAAATCTGCAATTCTTTATTCCTAGCAGAGTCTTCTACAAAATATTGACTCTATAACAAAGGCTTATTCTCAAATTATGGTCCCCAATAGAGTCACCAAACTGTTGGTTCTCAAAAATGCAGGTTTTAACCATAAGAGTTTTCTAGACCCTTACAACATTCTTGGACAACATAAAAGGCCAATTATACAATTAAACCTTCTACTCTTTAGGTTCTACAAGACCTAGGTGGGTGAACCTATGTGAAACATTCAGATTTAAAATGAATTTCCTACCAAGTAGTCTACCCACAATGGAAAAAGGAAGTGAATAGACAAAAATACTACAACTAGTCCCACTACATAGAAGAAAAGTTTTGAATCTATTACTTGTTAAGAATTTTATCCTCTGGGATATTGTTGATCAGTGCCTCCTATCTATTGGGCAATGGAGTCAAAAATAACAAGGATCCAGGGTGTTTCCCTATCCAATCTTAATTCAAATTGTTGAGCATATTTAAAATATGAAATTCTATGATTGGCATATTATTTCACCCATTTTATGGCTTGCATAAATTACTCTTGAATATTTTCCTACCAGGTTCTTCTCTAAACAACCAACCTAAATTCCAAAATCACTATGACTTGATTTAAAGAATTTAATTCTAACCTTGTAGACACCTATAAATCAAACCACACAAAGTGATAATTGCACCATGATAAACCAAATACATACTTGTTATTCTGATTTAAATGATTTAAGAAATTCTAATTGGAAACAACCAGATAAGAAATTCACAAATTATGTCATCTCAACAAACAAACTTAGAAAAAATTACACCAGTTTGAAAATGTCTACTCCATTACACCAGTTTCAAGAAGGACTATTCATTGCTTTTTCCCAATTCTGTTATTATAGTGGAAAAAATCTCCACTTCTCGAACCCCTGTGACTGATTTTTCTCAAGTATTTATACACCACAGTTTAATAGTCATGACTTTTCATTTTACCCACCATAACCATTTTGCATTATGGTAGAAATGAAATATTTAAATAAGTTTCCTTATCGGCAATTTAAATATTTTTGACTATAGTCAAGCTTTTAAATTTTGACTTTAATATTTCCCATGGCTGACATTGCTTATACCACTCTACTGCGGTCTCACATTTTCAATGCACAGTATGGTGGTCAAATGTTAAGTGTCATTTTTGCTCATTGTTACCACTTTACCGTGGTCTTTTCGATGCTTTCTCATGGTACCATGGGGTAACCATTATCCATTTCCTCTCCTCCTACCGCTATACCATGGTCTTTGTATTTTCCATTGACGGTATAGCGGTAACCACTTACCGACTGCCATCTCGCTGCTTCATCAATTGCTAACCTTATCACCACAGTCACTACAGTCAGTCGGATGACTATCCACGGTACCATTGTGGCTCCCCCTTTGCCATTTGCTAACCGCTACCGTGGTCACTGCGGTCACTGGCCTGACTGCCAGTGGTACTGTGGTGACTACCTTCTACCAACTACTTCATTTGTCATTGATCGCTGACCATTTACTACATCGACTATCTCACCGCCACCGCGATACCATTTTCAATGAATTGGCCATGTGCGGTGTGGTGGTGACTGTCTTCTACCTACTGCGTTAGCTGCTATCACCATACCGCAAGCCCATTGTGGGAGGCCACGGTAAAGCGGTAAGTGATGTAAAATTGAACATTAAGGCAATGGTAAAGGGTATAGGCTATATATGAGTGGAAAAAATGAATTTTTAATGGAAAAGATAGCAAATGAATGGGTTAAAATGGGCAAAAGGCCTTAAGATTTTCAGGTGAAATTCTAGTTCTAACACAATCTACATATGAAGCCCTTCTTATATTGGAAATGTGTGATGATGTACCATGATTAAATGACTGTGTCATAATTAAATTGCATGACTCAACATTACATTTTTGAACATAGGTTGTCATTGATGTCAAAGTTTTTCATTGATGAAGAAGGTTGATGTCAAAGATGAAAAAATATTGTAGGAGTACTTGAATTATCATTATGTTCCCCTCATTTTGAGTTGGAAATATTTATAAAAATATATGTTATATTTAGATAGTTGCATGTTGTGTGTCAAAAGGTGTCATTCATGAATAAATTGTATCATCAATCATATCACTAAATCAATAAGTGTACATTATTATTTTTATTGATATGTGACTGCCTTCTAGAAGGTAGTGTGATTGGATGTATCTATTCATTGTGATAGTGGTGATCTAAAATATTGTACAAGAATTTTTTATCTCAATATTTATTAATTTCAATGTTTCTCAATTCTCCCTTCTAGAGACATTGTAGGATTTATAGTTTGAAAGGAGAGTATGCCTACATTTGTTCTATTATATTCTATAGTTTCTGGAGGATATGTTCAATGCATAGAAATTTTGAAGTGATAGAAGGTTCTTAATGTTTATTTGTCATTTAGTTGGTGTTTGAGACATGTGTGGTAATGGATAGTAATATGAAGAATTCAATTCTTGCATGTGGTGTCAAGATAGGACTTTATTAAGGTCCTTGTGGTAGCACAAGGTATCATATAATTTTGGCTGCAAAAAAATTTAATTTTGGACCAACATGCTACTCATTTCATGTAATTTGAATTTGATTCCATTTTAGATGCATTGTATATACAAGAGAGTGTCTGAGTGAAGGATGTCGCATAGAATTACACAAATATGAAGAAGAGGTGTTTGTAGGAGTAAATTGAAGAGAAGGTTGTGCTTAGTGTGTACATTAGTATTAGAAGATAATATGTAGTAGAAAGAGTGTCAGCTATAACTCAGACATGTGTTTGAGAATCATAGAAGATTTTCAATCATTATCTTTGTATTCTAGTAGGACTCATGTTCTACCTGTTGTACTTTTCAATTGGGGATTGGTTTCTCTATTAGTTTGGTACCTATAGATACAATAGGGGATTGTATTCTTTGGTAGGTTAGTTCCTACTTCACATTGTAAAATTCACTTGCATATTTCTACATTATGAGGCTAGATTTGGACTGTAGATCCAAGCAGCTATTCTCATCACATTTTTCCCATCTTGGGTTTCCATGTATATTTGGTGCTCTCATGTGTTCTTTATACTTTTTTGTTTCAATTGATTATGTTGGGTTAGTTCTGAAGAATCATGTATTCTGATAACCTTAGAAAAGTCAAGAATTTTTAATTGATTATATCTATTGATTAAACCCCCCTCTCAGTAGATTGTGTTCTCTTTAATTGGTATCAAATCCGAGTTCCATTGAAGAAGTATAACAACTTAAGGTAGTTTCAAGATGGCACACTCAATTTCTCAAGAAGGATTCTCTAGAAATAAATCACCACTGTTTGATGGATCCAACTTTACATTTAAGAAATTTAGGATGGAGTCCTATTTGTTGTCTCTTGGAATGGATATCTAGATGTTAGTGATAGAGGGATATGAGATTCCTAAAAACCCTTGTAGGGATCAAGCCAAAAAAAGGTCTTGTGAAATTAATGCTAAAGAAAGGAATACAATTTTATGTGGTTTGGCTAACTCTGAATTTGTGAAATTTATGCAATACAAAACATCAAAGGAAATATGGGATAAATTGTAGGCCATCTATAAAGGTGATGAAAAAGTCAAAGAGTAAAACCTAGAAACTCATAGAGCTTAGTTTGGAAGCCTGAAGATGAGAGAAGATGAGAGTACTACAAAATTCCTACTTTGGTTTGATAAAGTTGTCAACTCTATTTGAGGTCTTGGAGAAGAATTGAAAGAAAAGGTTCTTGTGAAAAGGGTATTCAAATCTCTTCCTAGAAGGTTTGATTCTAAATTATCTACAATTGAATAAGCTAAGGATCTAAATTCTTAGAAGTTGACTAAAATACATGGAATTCTAACTGCTTTTGAAATGAGATTTAAAAGTGAAGATTCTATAAGCAAAGAGGTATAATTTAATGTATCTAAGAAGCAATTTGATCAAGGTTTTGATATTGGATCATATCTAGGGGAAGAAAATTTTATTAGGAATATACAAAGAGGTTCTAGTAAGTATAAAATCAAGTTACCTTTTAAGTGTTTTAATTATGGTGAAGTAGGAAATTTTATGGCTAAGTGTCTCCATCAGGATTCGAACAATATTTGAGCCAAAGTATGGAAATAAATAATTTCAAAGAAGGAATAAAGGTCAAAGGATATTGTAGACATGTAAAAATGACCTAACGCTTATCACACATCCTAAATGATATTTTCCCATCATCAACATAAGTATCGTCTAATATCATTGCATTTCACATCATTTACATCAAAAACCCTGATTTCCCCTATTAATTGAATAACCTTTAAATTATTTAATTAATTCACTTTTTCATCATTTTTTACTAAATTAAATAATTTTTATTTATTTAATAAAGTCCTAATCTAGCTTTATTCCTCTTGATTAATTAAATAACATCAATTATTTAATTATGTCACTAATTTACCCTGTTACCCTAAATAAATTAAATTATTAATACCTAATATTTTAATTATATCAGTTTCCCTTTCTAAACAAAATAATTAAATTAATTATTCAAACATCATCAAACAAACAAATATAATTTTATCTGTAAAAAGTCAACATCACTTGCATGTTCAACTCAAAAAGCTTAATTAATTAATTCAAATTAATTAATTACCCTCACCCCCTTTTGTGATTGGGAAAATTATGATCCCTAATTGCTCACTCTGATTGGCTAACTAACTCATCTATTCTTCAATCCACCAACCTCTCAATTTATTTCCTCAATTCCACTGAACACTCAACTTGATTTCATCAATCACACTGATTGTGCAATTGAAATCTACTAATTCTTTCCATCTAATTCCTTTGAATAGTTTTGAGACGTTCATCAATATTTTCTACTATGCGATCCTAATCGTTCATCTCAAAACATAAAATCTATATAACAATCCTCTTCATCCTCAAAAATTATTGAAGAATTGACATCTTTTGTGCAACAAAGTAATGCTGAAAAGAAAATATATTTCTCAAAATATTTTACATACATGTTTGATCACAATTCCAACACATTGAAACTTTTGAAAATGCATAATGGAGGCTTCACATCAATACAACACAATTCAACATAGTTGTAGATACACTTTGACATGAGATGGGTAATAGTATTAGTTAATTTAATTCATTGTATGATTTCATCGAATCTAGTAATTTATATTTTTTATTTCATGAGTAATGGGTATGGAATCGTAATCTTTGTTTAAATTAATCTTTTCTTTTAATTCGTTTTTATTGATTTTTGTGTGCTTCTTGATTTCCCTCTTGCACAAAAACATAAGAATATGATGAAATGGATTCCAATAATAATGAATATAAAGCAAATCTTGTGGAAGAATTGTTATGCGATGGAAAATAAATTAAGAGATTGAAGAAGATAATTACAAAAGAATTTAAGGCTAATGAAAAAATATCTCAGGATCTAGAGAAAGAAGAAACAATGTTTTTTGAGTTGAAGATCTAGAAAGAAGAAGCAAAATGGATTGAAGAAGTTTTGACTAAAAAGTTATTGTCAAGAGACAAGGACTATGAGAAGTTAGAAGAAAAATTGTTACAATCAATAAAGAGCTTGATAAATTGAATCAACATCTACAAATGAGGTTGAGAAAGAGCACAAAAACCATATATTAGATATTGGGAAGTTAGAAATTTTTGCATGTCAAAACCAAAATTGGTTTTGATGATCAAAAGAACAAGATGAAAAAACAGTTTGGGAAGACTAATAAAGAAGGTTTGAAAATGACTAGTTTTGGAAGTAAAAATTCTAAAAGAATCATTGTGAGTGATGAGAGAAACACACAAAATGATGGATTTATTCAATTTCAAAAGAAGAGAAGAAGATTCAGAAGACAAGGATTCAACACCAGGTTCAAATATCATTTTTCTAGTTATTGTTTTATTTGTAATATTTTTTCTCATAAGGTTTCAAATTGTACAAAATCTATGGTAAGAAGAAATAACTTTGTCATAAATAATGTATTTTCACCTCTATACAATTTTAATATCATTTTCTATAAATGCAACAATTTTTTGAGTCCCCCTTTATCAAAAAGTGGATGAAAAGGATCAAAAGTAGGAATCATGAATCATATAAATTCTAGAACAAGGTTCTAAAAGTGAATAAGTTAGAAAAGTCAATTATTTCTCAAACTTCTCTACATTCTTAGAAGGAGAAGAATTTGTGGATCATAGATAGTGGTTTCTCAAGCCACATGACTAGAGATAAAAGTAAGTTCATGAAATTCAAGAAATTTGAAGGAAGTTTTGTGACTCTTGGAAATATTTTTTTTTTTCCAAATTACTGGTAAGGGTGCCTTGAGCCTTGATGGTGGTAGGATAAAGACATGATGTTTTGTATGTTGAAGGACTAAAACATAATTTTTTGAGTTTAAATCAGATGTGTGATAAAGGCTATAAGTTTCTTTAAGTGCTAAAGGATGTGGAATAAGGATATCAAGTACCAAAGAACTGATTGTGGAAAGAAGCAGGATAGATAGTGTCATATATCATCTAAATAAATTGAATGGAAAAAATTGTCTCATTAGAGAGAAGAAAGTTTTATTTGGCATAACAGGTTGGGATATATGAACTTTGATGACATTGTAAAGATTATCTCAAGAGGAATGGTCTAGGATATGCCAAAGATTAAGAAGCCTAAAACTACCAATTGTAAACCATGGCATCAAGGAAAATAAACAAAACTAAACTTCCTACTAATGAGTAATCTACTTCAAAACCATTGGATTTGGTTCATGCAAATCTATGTGAACCTATGAGGACTAAAAGTATACAATTACATAGGTATTTCATGATGAAAATTTATTATTACACTAGGATGAATTTGATTACATTTTTGAAAGAAAAGTTAGAATAATTTGAGAAGTTTAAGGAATTTAAGGTATTAGTAGTAAATAAAATTGGAAGAACAATCAAGGTGTTGAGGTGAGAAAAAGGTGGAGAAATCACTTCTGGCAAGTATGAAAAATTCTATGAAGAGAATGGGATCTAGAGGAAATTTTCTACTCCTAGAACTTCACAAAAAAATGGAGTTGTAGAGAGGAAGAACCGAATTGTTAAGGAGATGGAAAGAATAATTTTATGTCAATAAAGTCTATTAGATATGTACTAGAGGGAAGTGGTTTAAAAAATACTATATATTCTAAATATATTTTTCACTAAATGCAAGACTAATAAAACACCTTATGAGTTTTGGAGAGGAAGACCAACATCATTCAAACATCTTAGGATATTTGGAAGCAAATGATACATCAAAATGGATGAAGAAAATCTTGCTAAGTTTGACTGAAGATTTGATGAAGGTATTTTTCTTGGTTATTCTTTGAGAAGTAAAGCAAATAGGTGTTATAATAAAATACTAAAGAGGATTGTACAAATTTTAAATGTGAGATTTGATGAAACAATTCAATCTATTGACATGAACCATAAGTATAAGATGTTAAAGAACCAATCCATAGCAATAATAAAGATTGATACGTGAAAACTCTAGTGAAGTATGTTTAGAACAATATCCAGCTGAGAGCTAGATTATAGGAGAAAAATGTAGTGGGGTTCAGATGTGGCAGACACTTGATAAATAAAATGAGCAAGTACACTTTGGATTACTATCAAAGATAGAGCCTAAGTCCTATAAAGAATAAACCAAAGAGAAAGTTTGGATAGAAGCTATGGAAGAATAACTAAATCAAATCAAGAATAATGAAACTTGGGAACTTTTCCAAAGACCTAAAGGAAAGAAAGTGATTGGAACCAAGTTGGTTTTTCAAAAACAATCTAAATAAAGAAGGTGAAGTGATTCAGAACAATATGAGACTTTTTTGTAAAGGGTATTCTCAAGTTGAACGCATAGCTTTTGAAGAGAGATTTTCTCTGGTAGTAATACTAGAAGCAACCAAGATATTTATAGCTTGTTCATCATTCAAGAACTTCAATGCATGCCAAATGGATGTGAAGTCAACATTTCTAAATTGATAGCTAGAAGAAGAACTCTACATTGAAAAATCAAAATGGTTTCAATGTTTGGATAATATAGACTATGTTTGCATATTAAAGAAGGCTTTGTATTAACTTAAATGGGCCCCAAATCTTGGTATTCAAGGTTGGGTAGATAATTAATGAAGCAAGGGTTCTGGAGAGGAAGTGTAGATAGTAATCTATACATAAAAATAGAAGGTGATCAACTGTTAATAATTATAGTCTACATAGATGACATCATTTTTGGGGGTAACAGTGATGATATGTGCAAGGAGTTTCAAAAGGAAATGCCAAATGAGTTTTAAATGTTTGTGCTTGGTGAATTATCCTTCTTTCTTGGGTTGTATATCACATAATAAGACAAAGGAGTTTTCATTTCATAGAACAAGTACATAAAGGATATGCTAAGCAAGTTCAAGATGAAAGATTGCAAACTAGTGAGTACACCTATGGTTATAGGATGCAAGTTGAGTAAAAAAGAATCTGATCCGACAGATAAAACCTTGTATAAATATAGGATTGGTAGTTTTTTGTATGTGACATTTAGATTGGGTATAATGCAAGTAGTTGGAATGGTTACTAGATTTTAGGCAGAACCTAAAGAAACTCATGTTAAAGCAGTGAAGAGAATATTTATATATTTGGAGGCTACTATGGATTTTGGACTATGGTATCCAAAGAGTGAGAATTTAACTTTGACTATATGCATATATGCACATTGGGTAGGATGCATAGATGACCAAAAGAGAACAAGTGGTGGATAATTCTTTCTTAGTGAAAATTTGGTATCGTGGTTGACCAAGAAATAGGAAATAGTTTCATTATCTATAATAGAAGTCAAATACATTGTTGCAACATCATGTTGCACTCAATTATTGCAAATGGAATATATTTTTAAGGAGATGATGATTGAGTTGGATGAACATATCTATATTCTTTGTGATAACACCAATGCCATAAATATATCAAATAATATAGTAATGCATTCAAGGATAAGACACATTGAAATTAAGTATCACTTTCTAAGGGAGAAGGTTGCAGAAAAGGAGCTAAAGTTCGAATATGTTGAGACAAAGGAGAAAGTAGTAGATATATTCAAAAAATCACTTCCTAAGGAGACATTTGAGTTTCTCTAATAGAATCTGGGAGTTATTGCTTGAAATAAAAGAAGAGTGCAAAATACACCTTCCTAATGCTAATCTTTAGAAGAGAGAATCAAATAAACCACTTAAAACTTTGCAATTATAATTCATTTAAGATGCACAAAAGTGAATAATAGAATAGACAATAAAGAATGAACACCAGATTTATGTGGGAAAACCCTTTTAGGAAAAATCCCACACACCAAAGAATATATCGCTTGTATCATAGTAAAATATTAATTACATGCAAGTTATAAAGCTATGCTCTTTCATGTGTCAATTCAGAATCCATTTAGCAGCATTGCATTCACTCTGATCTTCAACCAACTATCCTTTGACCCATGGTCAATTTGTTTATTACAATGCAATACACGGCACTATTGTATTTAATACAATTCTACATTGCATTACAAACTTATTTATATATATTTATCTCCTCGTTCAGGTCGGCTTAACCTACATTATCATAGTACCATCTCATTGACCAATGAGAATCAAGATCTCGTAGGAAGGTACATGGTTATTAGGTAATTCAACTATCACCTTTAGGTTAAAATCCTTGAGCTAATGACCATGTTGATTCACAACAATGATGTGCAATTAACCAAATGCTCCATGCCATGTATCGCCATCTAACTCATCCATTTATCACCATCAAGGTGACCATGTAGCAACTCCTTTTGATACCATGAAGTCCCACTAATGAAGCTTTGCAACCAACTGCCATACCACAAACACCACCAATAGACCATCGTGAGATGACAATATATATATACCACACCACTACAAGCCTCTTAGACCAGTCATTGTGAGATGGTGGGATATACACTACACCATCGCAAGTTGTTTCACAGGCTATCATGGGGTGGTGGTATAGCCCACACTACTACAAGATAGAGTCAACCACCATTGCAGGGTGGTGGGGTGGCCCCCACACTACCACTAGTATCTTCCATGGTTTGTTGGGGTGGAATTATGTCCCCTACTCTACTGTTGGTCACTTCCAACCACTATCATGGGGTGGTGGGTAACACTACCAACCCATAGAAGCTAATGAGGAGTGTCATGGGATGGCAGGAAACACCACCAACCTAGACCCCTCCTAACTACACCCAATAGTACTACAGTAAAGCCATGAATGCAACACTTTGAGAAAATTGAGTTTGTTAGCAACTAAGTTGGGCTTTCAACAGTGAGTTTGAGACACACACTCTCAATATTCTCCCACTTGATGAAGAACTCACTAAACCCCTTCCAATACTTGAAGTCACTAAACATTCTAGGCCCCAAGGCTCATAGAATTGGTGCACCACTTGAACTTATCCATTCTTACAGGCTTCATCAATGCATCAACAACATTCACTAGAGTATCATTTTTTTCCAAAATAAACTTTCTATCCTCCACCATATCACAAATGAAGTGATACTATACATAAATATGTTCTTTCCTAGCATGGAAAGTTGGTTTTTTTGCCAAGAATATGGTACTCTAACTATCACAAAAAAATAATTCTGCCCAACATCAAAAAAACATCAAAACACAACCTTCTAATCCAAATGACTTCCTTGCAGGTGTGAGTTGTTGTCATGTACTCAGCCTCAATAGTGGATAAAATGACTACAACCTACCGCTTGCTCATCCAACTCACTACACCATCAAACAACATGAATACATATCCACTACTGGATCTTCTACTTTCAATGTCCCCTAACCAATCAAAATCCACATATCCATGAATTCCAACTAAATTTTGAGATCTAGTAGAGTAACCATGATAACACAAGGTGTACTAATAAGTACCCTTCAAATATCTAAAAACTCTCTTCATAGCATCCCAATGTGGCCTTCTTGGATTATCCATAAACTAGCTAAGCACTCCCACTGCTGGGCAATGTCTGGCCTGGTACACACCACTACATACATTAAACTTCCAAGTACACTTGCATAAGGAACCCTAGTCATATCCTCCATCTCAGTAGGAGATTTTGGAC
This sequence comes from Sequoiadendron giganteum, assembly GCA_007115665.2. Lineage (NCBI taxonomy): Eukaryota > Viridiplantae > Streptophyta > Pinopsida > Cupressales > Cupressaceae > Sequoiadendron > Sequoiadendron giganteum. The sequence goes on along the minus strand of CM021110.1, from coordinate 394,865,695 downwards.
AATATTCAACATAAGGTTTCATTCCTTGCATTACTAGAAAAACTAACTGCTTGCAAGTTGTCATATTAAACCTCTCTAAGATAGTATTTATATACTTTCTTTGGCTAAGCCAAAGTTTTCTATTTCCCCTATCCCTTCTCATTTCCATGCCCATAATATACCTATCTAAACCTAGATATTTCATTTCAAGTTGCATTGACAAATGATATTTTAATTCAAAAATCATACCCTTACTATTCCCAATGAACAACATGTCATCCACATACAAGGAAATAATAAGAAGATGGCCTTTTTCAAATTTAAATTAAATACAATAGTCAAAAATTGATCTTATAAATCCAAAAGAAAATACATAAGTAGCAAACTTCTGCTACCACATTCTAGGTGACTGCTTCAAACCATATAGAGATTTATTTAACTTGGAAACTAGGTTTTCCTTACCTATTTCAACAAATTTCTCTAGTTGGGACATATAAATTTCTTACTTCAAATAACCATGAATAAATTTTATCTTCACATCATCTGCTCAATCTGTAAATCATACACTACTGGAAGTGATAACAAGAATCGAATGGATGCCAAATTTACTACAATAGAAAATATTTCTCCATAATTAATCCCCTCCACCTAAGAATATCCTTTCATGACCAACCTTTCTTTATGCTTCTCAACACTACCATATAGACCGATCTTCTTTTTAAACACCCATTTGCATCCAACAAGCTTTCGTCCTTCAGGAAAAGGTACCAGATTCTAGATTTCATTCTTCTTCAATGATGCAATTTCTTCATTCATTGATTCCAACCAATAATATTAATTAGACATACCCATAGCCTCTCTAATAGTCCTAAGCTCATTAGTGTTATAAATCAAAGCATACTTACAACTAGAATCCAACATAGAATAACCAAACCTTTCAAGTTACCACTTAGCACATGTAGACCTCCTCACAGGTTGAGACTGAGGTTCTTCTTTTTGATCAAAATTTTTGGAGCTTCTTGAGCTCTCCTCACTAGAAAATCCACTAGGAGTACATAGTTCATCCTTATCTGGAGTAAAAGGAATTTTAGCTACCTCCTTTTCTGCTTCTTTTACCTCTGGCTACAGATCAATTGTAGAAGGTTTCAGCTCATGAAATATGACACTTCTACTATACAAAACCTTCTCTATAACTGGGCTCCAAAGCTTGTACCCTTTCAAACCAATTCCATAACCAATGAAGATACATTCTACTGCCTTATTTTCCAATTTAGATCTCTTTTCACTAGGCACATATGTATAGGCCTCACAACTAAAGACTCTAATGTGTCTCAATGAGGACTTCTTACTAGACCACAATTCCATAGGTGTCTTATCCATGAGCACCGAAGTAGGAGATTTTTTAATTGAATAACATGTTGTAGCTACAGTCTTAGCCCAAAAAATTTGTTCTAGACTAGAAATACTTAGCGTACTTCTTTCCCTTTCCATTAGTGTTCTATTCATCCTTTGTGCAACTCCATTTTATTGTGGAGTGTAAGGAGTAGTTTTATGCCTTCTAATTCTATGGTCCTTGCAAAACTTATCAAAATCTATAGAATAAAACTCACCACCATTATCCTTCCTCAAACACTTTATTTTTCTACCAGTCTAGTATTCTACCAAGGTTTTAAATTCCTTAAACCGACTGAAAACTTTAGTTTTACTTCTAAGAAAATAAACAAATTTCCTTCTCAAATAATCATGTATGAATGAGATAAAATACACGGATTTTGATAATGAAGGGAAATTAACTAGACCAAACACATCAACATGAATAAAATCCATAATACCAAAATACTTATGAGGACTAGAATAAAATGAAACATAGTGTTGCTTTGCATAAATGCAATGTTTGCAAAAATCAAACTTAAGATTACAATCATCAAGCCCTTCAACTAGACTTTTATTTTTCAAGGCTTTTAATCCTTTTTCACCAATGTGGCTAAGCCTTTGATGCCAAAAAATTGTTTTCTCTGTTGGGAGCTTCACCTCTAAGAAATTATCACTCACAGGAACAACGTCCTCCTTCTCTACTTGGTTAGATTTACTTGACTTTACAAAAGAACTATTAGATTTCACTACACATGCATCCAGCTTGTATAGAGTGCCAATTCTTGCACCCTTAGCTAGCACCATGGAGCCTCTAGTCATTTTTCAAACACCATTTAAGAAAGAGAATTGCATACCAACATTATTAAGTTTACTTATAAATAGTATATTTTGATACAGACTTGGTATATCCATCACATCATTGATTCCCTTTATTCTTCCATCGGGAAACTAAATTTTGACTCTTCCAAGGCCAACAATCTCTAGGTGAGAATCATCACCTAGATACACCCTTCCACCAGCATACTTCTCATAATTTGAAAACTAGTCCCTATGAGAGGTCATATGAAAGAACACACATGAGTCAATCAACCAAACATCATTTGATGTTTGAGTCACTAAAGCTGCTATTAAGGCATTTGCATCACTCTAAGAAGATTCATTATCAAAAGATCTATTTTTCTTCTTCTTCTTCTTCTCCTCTTTACAGTCTTTTTATATGTGTCCAATCTGCCCATAGTTCCAACATTTCACCTTGGAATTTTTACTAGGAGACTTTGATCTCCCCTTTGACATGGATCTAGACTTCTTATCTTTCTTATTTCTTTCATCCTTTGATCTACCTCAAACAACAAGGGCTTCCTTGGCCATCTTAAAAGACTTCCTTTGCATTTCCTCTAACAGTAGAAAAGAAACCACATATTGTACTCCCAATAGCTATTACCAAGTGATACCATGTGTTAGGAAACTAACACAATAGGAGCATGCAATGATCCTTGTCATCTATCTTCACATCCATAGATTCCAACTGAGCAATGATCATGTTAAATGCATTCAAATGATTTGCAATAGATGATCCTTCCTCCATCTTCAAAGAATACAAATTATTCCTTAGGAATAACTTATTTACCAGAGATTTTTCCTAATAAATGTCACCAATCTTCTTCCACAAAATTTTCATAGTCTTCTCTTCATGGACATTCAAGAGAACTGAATCAGCCAAGCAAATTCTGATCAAACCCTTGGATTTTTGGTCCATTACATCCTAGTCATCTTGCGAGGTTGCTAATGGTTTGTTAGAGCACACTATAGTTCATAACTCTTCATCCATGAGAAAATATTCCATTTTGAGTTTCCACAACTCAAAATTTCCACCATTGAAATTCTCAATTTATATTCTTCAAGATGTTCTTTCCATCTTAAACCTATAATAAGTTTACAACCAGATTTCTCTACAAAATTCCCATTGAACAAGATCAACACAAAAAACCTATCTTACCCATAAGGACAACAAAGTTGGCCAATCTCTGATACTAACTAAAAGGAAAGTAGAGTATGGAATACGCCTTCCTAATGCTAATCTTTAGGAGAGAGAAGGAAAAAACCACTTAAAAATTTGTAATTAAAGTTCATTTAAGATGAACAAACATGAATAATAGAATATAGACAATAAAGAATGAGCACTATATTTATGGGAAAACCCTTTCAAGAAAAAACCCACACACCAAAGTAGATATCACTTGTACTATAGTAAAATTTAAATTAAATACAAGTTACAAAACTATGTTCTTTCAGGTGTTGATTCATAATTAGTTCAACAACATTACATTCACTTTGATCTTCAACCAACTATGCTTTGACCCAAAATCAATCCATCTATTACAATGCAATACACTGCACTATTTTATTTAATACAATTCTACATTACATTATAGACTTCTCTATATATTTATATCCTCCTTTAGGTCAGCTTAACCTACATTGTCGTAGTATTGTCTCGTCGACCAATGAGGATCAAGATATTGTAGGTAGTTACATGGTTATCAGGTAATTCAACTATCACCTTCACATTAAAATTGTCAAGCCAATGAACATGTGTATTCACAACAACAATAGCAATCAACCAACAGCTCCATACCATGTATCATCATCTAACTCATCCATTTATCACCATGAAGGAGACCATGTAGAAAATCCTTTTGATATCATGAAGTCCCATCAATGAATCTTTGCAACCAACTGTCATACTATGAACACCACCAATAGACCATCATTAGATGGTGGTATATATACCGTACCACTACAATCCTCTTAGACCAACCACCACAAGATGGTGAGATATACACTGCACCATCACAAGCTATTTCATGGGCTATCACAAGGTGGTGGTATGTCCTGTACTACCATAGGATAGATTCAACCACCATAGTGGGGTGGTAGGGTTTCCCCCACACTACCACTAGCACCTTCCATGGTCTGTTGCGGTGTGGCGGTATGGTCCTCACAATACTGCCAAACCACTATCGCAGGGTGGCACGTAACACCACCAACCCGCACAAACTAATGAGAACTGTTGCGGGATGGCAAGTAACACCACCACCACTAGCTCACACCCCTCTTAACTATAACAAGTAGTACTATGGTAAAGCCATGAATGCAAAACTTTGGGAAAACTGAGCTTGATGGAAACTAAGTTGGGGTTTCGACAATGAGTTTGAGACACACATTATCAATATTGCTCACTCCTCTTGAATCAAGAGGAAGCACAAGTTCAGGGGGAGCATGGTCTCCCTAGTGTAAGAAGGTTGGTTGGTGTTGCATAATAATCTTAGAAGCAATAAAGTATAAACATAGGGGGATTCTATTTGTGAAACATGTTTTTGAACTATGTAGAGTTCTAGAATACAAAAAGGAGGAGAAAGGATTAATAGGACTGTTAACCTTTGTCATTGATGACAAAGGGGGAGATAGTGGGACTAAAAATGCTATATCGTCCAAGGGGGGGAATATATCAAAGGGGAGAAATGTCTTTGCATGTGTGTGGTTGGTTTTATAGGTGGCCCAACATTTTGTTGTTTTCCATCAATGAAAAAGGGGGAGTTTGTTGAGCATAGGTTGTCATTGATGAATAAGGTTGACGTCAAAGATGAAAACGATTGTAGGAGTACTTGAATTATTATTACATTCCCCTTATTTTGAGCTATAGATATTTGCAAGAATATATACATGTTATATTTTTTGTTTCATATTATGTGTAAGAAGATTTCATTAGTGAATAATTTGTCTCATTAATCATATCACTAAATCAAGAAGTGTACATTATTAGTTTTATTGAGATGTGATTACCTTCTAGAAGGTAGTGTGATTGCATGTATCTATTGACCGTGGGTCCAAAAGATTGTACCAAAATGTTTTAGGTCAATATTTATCAGTTTTAGTGTTTATTAGGTTTTCGTTCTAGAGATGTAGGATCTACAATTTGAAAGGAGACTATTCCTAGACTTGTTCTATCATATTCTATAGTTTCTAGAGGATATGTTTAGCATATAGAAATTTTGCAGTGAAAAAAGGTTCTTTATGTCTATCTGTCATCTAGTTGGTGTTTGAGAAATGTGCAATAACAACAAGTAGCATACAAAATTTAATTCTTATGTGTGGTGTCAAGATAGGTCTTGATTAAGGTTCCAATGGTACTGCAAGGCATCATATAATTTTGGAGGAAATAAAATTTTATTTTGGACCAACATACTACTAGTTTCATGTAATTTCAATTTAGGTCCATCTTATGTCATCTTGGCTATTTCTGAATCCTTTGCTGATATAAAAGAGTTTTAATATAATTTCATGTATATATTTCAAATTTTCAAATGAATTGTATATACAATAGAAAGTGTGATTGAAGGATATTAAGAAGAATTACATCGATATGATGAATATTTTTCTCCAAGAGTAAATTGAGGAGAAGGTTGTGTTTAGTGTGCACACTAGTATCAAAAGATCATATGAAGTGAGGAAGAGTGTCAATTATAACTCTACATGTTTGAGATTCATAGAATATTTGCAAGTATTATCTCTATATTCTAGTAGTACTAGTGTTCTACCTATTGTACTCTTTCAATTGAGGATTGGTATCTCCAGTAGGTTGGTTCCTATAGATACAATATGGGTTTGGTGTCTTTGGTAGGTTGGTGCCTACTTCACATTGTAAAATTCACTTTTATATTGCTATATTGAGAGGTTAGATTTGGACAATAGATCCAAGCAGCTATTCTCATAGTGGTTTTTCTCATCTTGTGTTTCTAGGCATATCTGGTGTTCTCATGTGTGCTTTATGCTTTTATATTTTAATTGATTGTGTGGGGTTAGTTGTGAAGAATCATATATTTTGATAATTGTATAAAAGTTAAGGAATTTGAATTGATTAGATCTACTAATTCACCCCCCCCCCTCTCATTAGCTTGTGTTCCCTTCATAAATAACCTAGGACACATACATTAAATAAAATCCAACTAGATAAGATAAGTGGAAACTAATTCTTAACTAGAAATATTCCTTCCTTGGACCTAAGTGGACTTAAAATGTAAATAGGACCTAGACAGGTAAAACACCTATTTACACCAACAATGATCCCTTGAAAAATCTTTCATTAGAATCAAATGGAACATATAAATTATTTAGTATATGTCATTAGGCATGTGAATGGAGAGAAGGATATAGTAGGTTCAAGGATAGAATGATCTTAAGAAAGTTGAGGGCATTAATCCACATTTTCATTCTAAATTGTATATAGAGTATTATTATATATGTCATTAGGCATGTGAATTGTCTAGTTTTTTCTAGATGTTATCCAGGTATTATGATAAAAAATATAAGGTCAGTGGCCAAAGAATAAGAAATATAGTTAACACTTGTATCCTCTACACTTTAGGCTCCGTAAAACCAAGGTGGGTTCCCCTATAACACCATTTAACATACAACAATACTTACAATGATGCTGAAATAGATTATTCACACTAATTTTATAGTCGGTGAGCCTGACTATCTAAATCATCTTTGAAACCCTCTATTTCTCTGTGTTTCTTGGTAGTGTGGATTTGAGTATAAAATAATGAAAGTAAATAAAATTAAATGTTAATATTATTGTTATTTGTTTATGGTTCTACCTAGTTTTTATCTTTTTGAATCATTTTGGCCAATGCCTTATCCATTACAGAGTCAAAAAATGAAATAAAACTCTCCTACAAAAGGTTAATCATTTGTCTTCTTATGCCCTCACTTCATTAAAATGAGAAACCATTAAAAATCCAATACCATTACTCTCCTTCCAAATCCTTAATGCAACCACACAATCTTCAATGAATAAATTGAAATTATATTTAATTCATTCCTTAAATAGATACTAATAATTTGAACATTCACAATAGAAAATATGATGTGAGAATCATAAACAATATTTTATTATATTGATTCAAAAGAGTATGTGTTCCAACATGGAGATAGTAATAGATTGACACTCATATTTGAGAAACACTAAGTTTTTGAATCATCTACTAATATTACAAAACAAAATTACAATATTTATTCTCTGAAAGTTTAGAAGACTTATCTATATAAAAATCCTAATTCTATGCAAAAAACACAGGACTAAAATCTCAGAACCCCTAGAATGAGGCTTTGAATTCCCTTTTATAGATATAAAGGAAGCAATAATAAAAAAATCCTCATTCAACTGCTTAAGTCACTAAAGACAAAATCTTAAGTGGTGGCACTATTTACATAGGATAAAAAGTTATTACAAAAGGTGTAATCACTCAAAAAGTGGTTGGGAACTTTTTGGAGAATTTATGTTCATGTATGGTGGTGATCTTCTCAAAATGTCTCCTTACAGATGATAGGAAACCTCTGATATTCCTTTTCTAACAAGCCCATGCAAAAATTAAGCCTGGTTGGTGGAGATCAATGGAAACACAACTCAATTTGCAACACTATCCTCCTCATTGTCTTCACCCTATCCTATTGATGTTTCCATCATAGGTGGAAGGAATTGGTTGACTCTTTCCATATGAGACTTGTAGTCATAACCAATCAAAACCTATACCATATCAGGAAAACCTAGATAAATATATTCCAATTTGGAAAGTGAATCAATTCATAGGTTAAGTTGATCTGCATCTACTTCTCCTTCTTTATTAATCTTATTATACATTGGATTGAGAATACCTGCAAACTTGGACTTCCACTCCCTACAAGACATTCCTTCTCCCTCCATATTTAAAATTTGAGGCATGTAGAATTCCTCCAAACCATCAAAGGTACTTAGTTTCCTTTTCATAAGGTCCTTATACCTACTATGATGACAAACTATGTCATCTTATAAATCTAACTTGTACAAAATTTCAAACACCAAATTGAAATCAAAATTGGGATTATTGACAATAATTTTCAATAAAGCAACCCCATGGGACTAACTAAATTGGAAGCATTTTAATCTTATCCATGTTTGATTATGGATTGTATATGCATCCCTAAAAATGGTGTATTTTCCCCAAACTTTGTCAACCTAAGTAATAATACTTGAAAACCTATACCCCCAAATTTATTGTCAACCACATCTGAAACCTTCTTCATACTCCCCTCATTGGTTACTCTACCATCTGACTTACTCTTTTTAAGCTCTTGTTTTAAAATTTTTATATCAATTATCAAATTTTGATCCTTGATCTTCACTTACTTGTTTTGGAGGGGTTAGTAACCCTATAACTATATTTAGTTGTTGCTACAACTTCTATTTTAGTGTATTGGCTTTGTCCAAATATCCTTGTAATTTTTTTATTGTTTCCTCAATAAATAGGGTTGTATTTATAGTGAGGGTAATTTCTTGGACTACACTTGTATCCCCTAATATTCTCACTGTGAAACTTCCAATAAGCTCACTAGGATCATTTATTACCTAGGGTTTATTTGTTTCAAGGAGGATAGACAAAATTGCTAAGGTCTCATTCCTTGGATAAAACCCTGAAAAAAAATACAAAGCCTCAACCTACTCTTCAAAATTGAAAATTGGGTTCCCACCTCCATGTCTCTTGATTGCATCAAATTCAATTGTAGATGACATGTCCCAACGTAGAAGTAGGAAATATCCTACATTCTTTACAAGTTCGCATCCTCTCTCTCGAATCATGGAATCCATTTTTTACTTTATATTCCTCCAAAACTCCTCAATTGTTTCCTTCTTTTCTTTCTCAAAGAGGTTTCTATTAGAAACCCTCTACTATAATTCCCCTCCTTTGTTTTTAAGGACAAATTCCATTAACCCCTTTTTTGTTATGAATTGATCATATTGCAAGAATTCCCTACAAGCCTATGCTTTCACATCATCAACAATATGCCCACTAGAATCAAAATTGATGACTAATCTATCATTTGTGGGTATTTCAATAAAAATATTGGAGGGGGTGAAATTATTACACCATGATGGAATCACCATCAAATTCATCAGGACCAATAGGGTAGTCCACTAGAGGTTTAGTTGTGGGGTCAATTTGTTAGACTAGGGTGACCGATTGAGGACTTGATGGGACATTTTCTCTAGAAGTATATGAACTTGGGGCACCTTATGTAGAAGATGGTACATTTGATGAAATTTGGTTGGAATTATTTAACATACTCATCATCCTGACTAAGGGGTCTTTCATTTGCGAAAATGATCCTTGAAAAGAAGGAACTTCCTTTGTCCTCTTATTTTTTGCCAACTAAAATTTTACCCATAGGGATCTTCTCTATGTAGCTTGGCCTTCTATGGTGAAATTTATAACGAGGTCCTCCAAAATATCAAAATCATGTGGATAGGGGGATATTCTAAAAATAAACCTTTCCTCATGTATAAACCTTTTAGGATTACAACTCCTTTCCTGATTCACCTTCATTCTATAAGGTAATAACTTTCCATACAACAATTCCATAGCCTTCCTTTTTGTTACTATAAAATGAAAAAATATAAATATGGTTAGGATGATGGCATGTTTCTTGTTATTTCTAAAATGATTCTTGTCTGAATAATTCAACTTCCATACAATTTCCAAGAAAGAAATTATGTCTGGTACATTATTGGGTCACACATGTGGTGCTACTATGTACCCATAAACCCTTATTATTTTAGCATAAATGTAAAAGAACCAATAAATTCCCCAATTTTGATTGATCCCCTTCTCTAAAGTGAGGTCCCTTTGCCTAAAAAATATCCTTATTTATTTTGACCACATTCTACAGAAAATATAGGTTGCTCAGCAATGTCTTGATAAATAACTCTTCAAAGATTAAGTAGTTTGATTTGTCACAATCTTTGTCCAAGATATGAGTCCATTCTTGGACTGGAAATATAATTTTATTCTCATCCATAGTCTTGACTTGGAGCAAGGGGGACCATACTTGCACTCCATTGTATAGAATTATGTGGCATAGGAGTCAATACCACTTGAAATGTACTATGTTGTAGTGATTCTTCAATGAGATAAAGTATTTGTGTAGTTCCTCTATAACATATCCTACATAATCATAGGGTTTGTTGAAATCCTTACTTTAGATGTCCACTACAAGCACCATTAGGTTTACAGGCATCTAAATCTTACAATCCAACCCTAATACTTGACATAATGAGAAATATGTCTTTATAAAACAGTCTTCAAAGATATCATATCCAAAGGATTCTAGATCTCCCTTTTCAAATCTCTGTAATCCTCTATAGTACCCTCTAGGTTTAAGTAAGGAAACCATGCCACTCTATAGTTGTCTTAGTGATTTTGATATTCTCTATCGAGGGCACCTAAATTAATTGGTAGCTAAGCATTAGGGTTTTGATCAAAAACCCCTACAAATGTGATTTCTATCAAGTGGCAAGAGGATTCTTCCATATACTGTATACAAAGCCCTCTTGTCTAGTTTGTAATCCCTAGAAACTATCCTAATCAAATTCACATTGATAAAAAAAATTGGCACAACTATTTTACCCAATCCAAGGTTCCAAATATTGCAAATAGGCCTATCTACAAAGGCCTTGTAGAAATGTTTAAACAACACATATCCTTGAACTAGAATTATGGGGTCACAATAATTCTCATTTTAATAAAACACTCTATTAGCAAGAATTCCAAACCCTTGAGCCATTCTTGGCCATTTCAAAGATCCCAGGAGCTATATAATGTTATCATCATCTAACTCATGCTTGTAACCCCTTGATGTTCTATCCATTTTCTTAATCTAGGGCTTTACAAAAAAAATCTTTGGAAGATTCTAAAAAAAATTGATAGCATATAACCCACAAACACTAATTGTTTGTTTTGACACTGAATACTAGATAATCCACACCTTCCCACCTTTAAAATTGAAGAGATATAGAATAGTATACTTACTTGGTTGCAATGTGTGGGATTCCCTAAATTTACTAAGAAAACCCTCATTTTCCTTGAAATTTTGTAGTAATTCACTCTAGCACTCAACAATTATAACTTGAATAATGTGGGATGAAGCAATTAACCCTTAATCCTCAATAAATTGGTAGATATCTATCCCATATTCCATCGATTCCTTCACATGCTTGAACACAAGACTAGTGGTAGTCATTCATTATGTTTGAATGTGGACCATCGATCTCGAGATTACTAATGACCACGTAAATTCAAAAATTTCCTTTACAAAATGAAAGTTTTCTTTTGTTTTTATATGGGAATGCGTTTCCATCTCGAGGACTGACATGAGTAGAATACAACAAAAGAAGGCTTCCTCGATAGTAGAACTCTCCATGAAGCAACATGGTGATGACACTTCGCAACATTTCATGATTCAGGGAAGATGCAAGTTGCATTACCATCACCTCATGAAGGCTTTAGCTTCCATGATAAGAATTTATCATGTGCTCCAAATATGTGTCCTTTTTTTTGCTAACTCGTGAGAGTGAATTTGTTAGAGAGAAAGATGCTACAAAGTGAAGATCTCCTATGATACATAAAGATTTTAAAAAATGATCCCTAAGAACAACTTAAGGAAACTAGGGATGAGGGGATGACCATGGATGATGAGAAAGGGATTAATTAAAGAAAATAAAATATTAGTAAAAAACATAGCCCTCGGTTCAATTTATTTAAAATTGAGATGCATGAGACTATTTAGGGGACTCAAAAGTGGGGAAATGACAAACTAAATGCTCCCAAACTGAAGAATTTGTGTGATATGCCAATCCATATCCCATGAGGTCTAGGGGAACTAAAAATATTAGAGTTATATGCTAAAATATTCAAGGAAAAGGGACTACCTAGTGGCCTAATCCAAGCAGTCATTTAACACACAAGAAATACATCGTAAAGTTGTAACTTAAGAGGAAGGCGACCCCAATAACAGGTCAATAGACATAAAGAAAAAGTGTAGGGGCTTTAGATATATGATAGGGTTTTTAGGAAAGGCTAGGGTTTAAGAAGCCTTAATACAATATTTTCACATTCTTCCTTTCACAATTTAAATATTTTCAAATTTTCAAAAGACCAAAATGCTACAAAGGTGTAAAATTTGGCAAGTACCACCAATGGCTTTAGTTTGAGAAATTTATTTAGCAGAAATAGAGTGAGGATCCAAAAAACTCTAGGGGAGAAAAACAAGGGCCAAACAAAAACAAAAATCAAGGGAAACTATACAATTTTTATAGTATGATACAATGTGCATGGATATGCCCTACTTATGAAAAGTAAGATTTAAGGAATTATCCATGCATTGAAAATTCCAACATCTCTTTATTCATATTCTAGAAAAAATATGAATTCTCACCATGGTTATTGTATATAAAATAAGGCCCAATCCAAAGGGCTTCAAATTTACCATGCTTAACCTTATCTTGAACTACAACATTCCATATCAAGACCAAATCTCCAGTAAAGAATATTTTGTTTGATTCCTTTTTGTGAAACAAATACTTGACTTGTAGTTTCTTTTTAAGGTTGGTGTTTTGTGCCTTCCTTCTTGATTCATCCAACTCTATAATTTGGTTGATTCTAGTAATCATGTTGTTATCTACACCCTCCTCATATTCCAAGATGAACTTATACACTATCAAAAAATTATTAATTGGTAGTCTAGCATATAGTCCATATACTAATTTAGAGGAGGATTTTTTTGTACCCTTTTTGATGGTTGATTTTTTAGCCAACAAAGTCAGCTTCAATTTTGAGTCCCTTGACCTCTTACTCTTTTCAATCACTTTTTCATGATTTTCATGTGACTCTTGTTACTAGACTCATCTTGTCCATTTCCTTGGGGATGATATGGGGATGAATTTGATTTCGAAAACCCATAAATACTACATAAATATGTAAAATCTTCTAATCTGAAACACATTGTATTATCCATGATCATATTTCTAGGAGTCCCAAACTAAATTAAAATATTTTTCATGAGAAATTAATGAAAATTTTACTAGTTTTCTTCATTTTTTGGATTTCTTCCACCCATTTGGTGAAATAGTCTATAACCGCCAATATCCAATTATGGCCATTGGTTGATTATGATCGTCATGTTGTTATATACACCCTCCTTGTATTCCTCGAATAACCTATACACTAGCAACAAATTATTAATTGGTATACTAGAATCCAATCCATATACTAATTCATAGGGTGATTTTTTTTGGCCTTTTTATGGTTGTTCTATTAGCCCATAATGTCAGCTTCAATTTTAAGTGTCGTGACCTCTAATTCTTTTCAATCACTCTTTTCATGATTTTCATGACACTCTTGTTACTGTACTCAACTTGTCAATTTCCTTGGGGATGATATGGGGATGAATATGATGTGGTAACCCTATAACTATTACAAAAATATGTCAAACCCTCTAATATAAAACACATTGCATTATCCATGATTAGCTTTGTATGAGTCTCAAACTAAATTTAAATATTTTCCATGATAAAACTAATGACACCTTTGCTATTTTCCTTAATTGTTTTTATTTCTTCCACCCATTTCATGAAATATTCTCTAGCCACCACTATCCAATTGTGGCAACCACTAGATTTTTTATTAAATTCACTAATAAATTATATACCCTATTTCTGAAAAGGGGCCTCTACATTCAATGAATTTAGAGGTAGAGTACTAGACAATTTTAGCTTACCATTATTTTTTGGAAAGAATCACATCTTTTTACCATCTTATGTGTGAGAAAATAAATAAGGTCACCAATATCTAGATCTTAGGATCTTGTGAGTAGTTTTCATGGATGTGTAGTATCCTCCACAAACTCCACTATCCATTTCTTCAAGAATTTTCATTTCTTTTTCTTCATCCACACATATGTGCATAACACTAGATTTGTCCCTCCAATATAGACATTCCTAGAAAATGGCATATTTTATAGCTTATAGATTCAAATTCCTCTTCTAATTTTCATTCATGTGATTTGGATGATACATAATCCTCAAATAATGCATGATATCCATATACCAAGGATAGGATTTCAACTCACATTTCTTCACAATTGTATTATCTTGTACTTGCTTGAATTGACTAGACTCAAAGTTAGATTCAATCATTAACTTTTCTAGGTTTTGACCTCTTATAAGTTTAGTTATTTGGATATCAGTGATAAACTCTTGGATCTTATAGATCCATTTATACCTTCTTCTAGTAAATTATTGCTAAGTAAATATATCTTTGACTGCAACAATACAGACATAAGTTGTAATGTTTGTACCCAAAAAATAAGAATTGAAGTTCAAAAAATTTACAATATGATAAGCCTATTTTTCCATGATATCATATTTGAGTTCATTAGCCCACAAAGATTTGTGAAATAAAGAAACTGGTTGTTCAAACCCTTCATCATTTTTTTGCAACAAGATTGTTACAATAGTATAGAAAGAGGAAAAAATAAAGAGTTGGAAGGGCTTGGAAATTGGGGATTTTAAAATGGGAGCCTATTTTATTTCATCTTTTATTATTTGGAATTCTTTGGTTGGTTCTTCAATCCATAATATAGATTCACCATTTTTTAGCATCTTAGAGATGGATCTTGTTAGTTCCACAATGTTAGTCATAAACCTCCTAACAAAATTTACTTATCCAAAAAATATTAAATAACTTTGATGGTATAAGGATGAGGAATCATTTCTATAATTGCAACTCACTCTAGTTCAATCCTTATACCTTCTTTAGAAATAATATGGCCTAGAATTTTTCCCTTTATTACCCCAAAAACATATTTTTGAGGGTGAAGGGAGATACCATATTCCAAGGCTCTTGCAATTTTTTTTTCTAACTGGATGAAGTGATCTTCTTCCCTCTTGGAATATTTTGTTAGATAATCTTGATAAACTACCATAAAAATTTCTATAAAGTCTAAAACTGCAACATCTATAACTCTCTAAAATTTTGCTCCTGCATTGGTCAAACCAAATAGCAACCTCACATAAACATATGTTCCCTATGGTGTAGTGAAAGCAATATTGTATTTCTTAGCTTCCTTGAATTTCACTTGGATGTAACCAGAGATTCCATCCATCATTAATAAGAGCTCACAAACAGTGACCATGTGTAGCATTGCCTCCATGTTAGGAAGTGGATAGTTGTCCTTTAATGAAGATATGTTCAATTTTATAAAATCAACACTTAATTTTCTATCTCCATTATTATTTTTAATTGGAACTAAGTTGGAGAGCCAGGTGGAATGTATGATAGGATTTATAATCCCACCATCTCTAATTTTCATCAATTCTTGTTGCATCTTGGGTGCTAGTGTATGACTTGTTGATCTTTCCTTATGTTTGAAATCTTAGCATCTAATTTCAAGGGAATTTTTTGTTGGAATAAGTCCTCTCTATAAGACTTCAAGTCATTATACGACCAATCAAAAACATGCTTATATTTACTAAGCAAGGAAAAAAAAAATTCTAACCTTGGGATTGAGCCTTTTGCTAATGTATACCTTTTTAGCTACATATTCAATCCCTAAATTGATTTCCTCTAAATCTTTCTCATGTGTAGAATTTTTTTTAACATTGAACTTATCAAAATTATGAAAATTTCTCTCTAATTCCACCAAAACTTTAGGAATTTTATTATTTTTTAAGTTGAATCACCCCACTTTAGAAAATGGTGTCCTTTCCATCATTTGTTTCTACAAAATTTTAGAAATCACTCTCTTGGCTATAATATTCATCTGTACAATGTAAAACAATTCAATAAATATAAATCATCATTGAACACTTGATAGTTTTGAATATTGTATGGGATAGAAGGCCTTACTTGAAGCTCAACCTTTGATATTCTAGAAAAGGTTACAACTTTAGGTCTCAAGGCAATATTGGCAAGAAGGTCTTCCATCACATTTTTTAATTTTTTATCTAGTTAATTGAAAATGCATCAAACATTTTGATAGTATCCAAAACAATATATTTGCACTATTTTAGTCTTTTATGTTTCGATACATATTTATCTTTTATTTGGGATACAACTAGCTCAAATTCCCCTAGAACTCTAAGTTTCTTGATGTTAAGTTTAACAAGAAGTTTTAGTCATAAAAAAAAAGCCTCATACTCTACAACATTGTTTGTACACTCAAATTTTAATGAGAATGAGTATTTGTAGGACTTACCTTTAGGTGATATGAGAATCAACCTTACACCTGAACCTTATTTCTAAAAAGATCCATAAAAATACATAATCCACAATTCATGATTTTGAGCTTGCTGCTTTATTTCTTTAGCAATAGGTGCATCTTTTATTTCTATTGACTGTGACTCTTCAACTTTGAAATTATCCATGTATGTATCAAAAATATATACATGTTTTTCTTGCTACACATCTTCAATATATATTAGGGGACCTTTTCTCTCCAATTAACTTGACATCTCTACCATTAACAAGGATCGTGGCATAAGAGATATCTAATTTCATGCTTCTCCCAATTGTTACTAACCATTTTTTTGATAGAAGCATTCTATATTAGGGTGGAATGTCAAAAAAAGTTACATTTGTTGAGTATTCCTTCTCAAGGAATGTAGCTAGTTTGAAATGTATATATTTCATGATTCCAATAATTGGGACTTCTCTTGAATCCATTCCAAAGCATTTCTGAAATGCTTTGTTTACTTGTAGTCCCAATTCTTTCATTATGGTTAAGGGCATAACATTAGTGGATTCCCTTGAATCTCATGCAATTTCTTACTAATTCTCATCTATTTGTAGACATAGAAGGGATCCACTTGATTATGGAAAGTAGTAAAGGTAGTGCCTAAAAACACTTTTTATTTCATTATTTCTCCCTTTAGGTTAAATTTTTTACAAATTTTCTTTACCCTTTTCTAGTGGGGAAATCACCTTTTTTGCAGCATGAGTTACAATTGCCCTATTTATGAGGGAAACTACCTTTTCCTTATGCTCTTCTATCCTCATCATTTCTAACAGAGGAACTAATACTTTGATTTGGGATAGGATTTGTGTCATATCTAGTGGGATATACTTTGGAATATAACTAGGATGATCAATTTTTATATCATCTAATCATTTTCCTTTTCTAATTCTTTTATGAACACATTGTTATGTTGATCCTTGGTATCCTCTCTTTTATTTTCTATTATCTCCTTATGATATTTAGCCTTTGTGCTAGAAGGATCAATTATGTTGTTGAAATATACAAGACAACTGAGAGGGGGGGTTAATCAGTTGTCACCAATCACATTCCAAAATCTCAAACAAATATTAAATCCACATCTACTTTAATTTGTTATTAAGTATCAGCATGAAGTGGAAATAACAAAAAGTAATATCAACATAAGAAACACCATATTTACATGGAAAACCCAATAAGGGAAAAACCACGATGAGGATTAACTCACAATATAATAGTAATTGCAAAACCGGATACAAGAGGCTCACTGCTAGAGGGCTCACTACCCAAGATAGGAATAACTGTCTAGATAAGACACACTATTAAGATAGGACTCACTATCTAGATAGAACTCACTATTCAGAGAAGACTCACTATATAGATAGGAATCACTGACCAGATAGGAGGCTCATTTCCTACAGCTACAAAAAAATTTAAAGAAGAATGCTACACAAAGAACATTATCTCAATGCAACAAAAGATCCACCACAACAACTTCCACACATTCATAGCCTTGATCAGAGAATTGCAGACACCATCGGCTCACTACTTTTAGAAGTCTAACACATTGAATTTCTCGCTTCCTTAGATCACTTTCACACAATGTTTTGATTCTATCTCACTTCTTACACTTTTCTCTTATAATCCATAGCATCTTGACTTGTATTTATACCAACTTCGATCTTAGAAATTGATGTAGTCCAAGGTAGGAGGGTCTAGTGAGGTACTGTCCCACCTTGTAGCTTAAAAAAATAACACTCAAATCTTATGGACATGCAACAAAAGAGAATAGATAATCAACATAAAGATGCAAGAACACATGACACAAGAATTATCCTTGGAAAATTCTCAAAGTGAAAAACCTAGCATTCAAAGTTCACTCCTCATTATATTATGATCTCAAAACACATTACATATGCCACTCGAGCTTTATAGATGCTAGGTCGCATCCCAAGAATTACAAAAAATTCATATACTAATAGTCTTTCATCACTTCTTCCTTCTGCTCCCAGATTTCAGATCTTGCCAAATCAAAACATCTCATCGCCATGCTTCAATATTCTTCACACTTTATCTCTGATTTTAGAAGATTAGAACATTTTTCACACACAAAAATTCTCACATCTCGCACATATTCCTTTGTTCTTCCCTTTTTTGTTATCAATCTCCTCAAAACAATCAGTCTTATATATCCGCATCCAGGGATAACATCAACTACATGTTGGCCCAACCAAATACCAAAATGTGTATAAATTATCAAACCAAATCCATAAGAAATTATCCATGCGAATCAACCAAGGTTAGACCAAACATTTTAGGGACCTAAAAAAACATGTATGAAACACAAAAAATGTTAAAAAATTAGCCTTGAAGATCCACAACATGCTACAACCATCTTATCAGCCAAGAACATAAAACCATGAACTCCTAGAAGGAAAATCACAATCACGAGAATAGCAATCAATGTGAACTGGAAACACCAATAGATATAAATCTAGAAACATCCATGAATCATCACTAAAACATCCACAACAACTCAGATTCCAAGAATCACATCATCTTCCTTTAGGAACACAAACTTAAGAAACTGAACAACTATTAGAACATATATACTCATAACTTGATCAAATCTTCATGTCAACCTTTGAAACTTCTAGTGGAAAAACTAGATATACCCAACAATAAAACCTTTAATACACAAATTTTCATCCTCAATATACTAAGCTAGCAATCATACTGAACCTCACTACATCATCTACAACCTCTATAACCGAATTTTCTTTGAATCTTCTGAATGCCCCTATATCAGACTGTCAAGGTTATTTGAAAAGTGAGTCTCTTCACTTTGGGCTAAGATATGTCAAAAATCAATGTTGTCTCCTTGAATTGGTTCGACGATCTGTTCATAGGTAAGTTCAATTGCCTCATGGTTGGTGGTTTGTTGAAGTCCACCCTACAAAACTGCCTCAAATGAAATTTGGATTCGACGATCTACTTGTAAGCCTTGCACTGCCTCAATGGTTGGGGATATGAGCAAGAATTCTCCACAGGTTGCCTCAAAACCAATGTCTACTTCAATAAATTAACAAGTAATTGCAAATGCCTCAAGGTCGACGGTCTATTCAAGTCCACCCTGCATAACTTCCTCAAGTGTAATCTGGTAATTTGGATTCAATGATCTACTTGTAGGCCTTGTACTGCCTCACTAGTCAGCGATCTGAGCAAGCCCACCCTACAAGTTACCTCAAGTTCTTCATCATGTCAAGGTTTGATGGTATACTTGCAAGCCTTGCACTACCTCAATGGTTAGTGGTCTCAGCAAGCCTTCTCCACAAGTTTCCTCAAGATCACTATCTCTTTCTATTCCTTCATTCACATTTAGTTCACTCTGGTACATAAAATTTCTCCTTAAGATCAATGATTTACCTTCTTTCAGTTCCACTATCCAATCTGATTCTTCCAAAGGCTCCCCTTCCTCTTGATAAACTAATTTTGTATCAACAGGTTCTTCTTCATCTACATAAACTATCTTTGCATCCTTTACTACTTCTCTTTCATTAGCTTCTCTAGTATTAGGTTCTTGATGGCATTTAGTGCTTGATTCTTTCTTCCTCCAAACTTGAAAATAGGTTCCTTCTCTAGAAAATCCTCTTTCACTCCTCTGGTACCCTTCATTGTGATAATTATTATGACTCCTATCAATTCTCCCTCTATAGTTTGAATAACTATCCTTGTTCTAATCTACATAAGTTCTTCTTTCTTTGTATCCTGATCCTTCCTTTCCCTCTATACATGAATGCTTCAATCTGTAAAACTTCTTGAACTTATAAGATATATACCTCCATTTTGATCCATCAATCCATACATAATTCAACTATATACAATCTTTCCTAGGATTTTTCCCTCTCATTTTATTCCAACACATCTTCTCAAAATGATTCCTTAGTCCATAAAACTTACAAGGGTATAGATCCCAACACAATTCCTTTTCATGTCCTTTCCTATTACAATGTGAAGAATACATACTTTGTCTTCCCTAACTCAAACTATTTGAACTTGTAACAAAATCCTTACCTTTGTTATATCCAAGGCCTTCGCTTATTTCTCTCCTTATAGCTAGTACAATAGGTTCTATCATTCCTTGTTGATACTTTCCCAATCATTTTCCTTTGTATCCCATTCTCTACATGATTTTGAAACCAATACCATCTCCAACAATCACAGGCTTAGTCACACTTTCATCTTCAATCCCATTTTCTAAAGAATTTTCTTCAACATCACACAAATCATTAGTATCACAAGAAACATCACACACTCCACATTTAGATCTCAGATTCTCATTCTCCTTTTCCAACCAATTAGCATTTTCCTTCAAGTCAAATATTTCCTTCTTCTGTAAAATGTTCTCCTTGATCAGCTCTTTCAAACTTTCCTCCAGATCTTTGCTCCTCTTGTCCAAGTTCTTAAACAACTTGAATCCTCTTTCCTTTCCTTTTCAATATCCTCAAACTTATCCAACTCTACTTCCAAATCTTCATTTCTCCTTCTTTCAATTTCTAGTTATTCTTTAAGAGCATCACACTTGTCCTTTCCTAGTTCTTTCATCCTCTCCATCAATTCTGAATTACACTTCCTAAGTTTGCACAATTCATCCTCCAAAGTATCCCTTTCACATATTATGTTTTCTTTTTACTTCTTTGTTATTTTCCCAATCTTCCCAATTTTGTAACAAATTCACAACTAGGCCTGGTAAACTTTGAAATCAACTCTTCAACCTGCTCTTCAACTAGCTTTGAAATAGATTTGTAACTAGCCAATAGATTCACAACCAACTAGCAGGTTTGCAACCAATTAACATATTTGAAGCCATCCAACAGATTCACAACCAACTCTGATACCATTTGACTCAGTCCAAGGTAGGAGGGTCCGGTGAGGGACTTTCCCACCTTGCAACTTAAACAACAAACACTTAGATCTTATGGACATGTAATGGAAGCTAACATATAATCAACATAAAGATGCAAGAACACATGACACAATAATTATCCTGGGAAAACCCTAAAAGGGAAAAACCCAGCCTTCAAAGGTCACTCCTCATTATATTATGATCTCAAAACACATTACATATACCACTCGAGCTTTACATATGCTAGGCCGCAACCTAGGAATTAGAAAAAATCATTTACTAACAATCTTCCATCGCTTCTTCCTTCTACTCCCATATTTCAGATCTTTCTGGATCAAAACATCTCATCACTATGCTTCATGACTATTGTTCTTCACACTTAATCTCTATTTTCAAAAGATTAGACAATTTTTCACACACATATCGCACATATGTCTTTTTGCTTCCCTTTTCCATTATCAATCTCCTCAAAAATATCGGTCTTATATATCTGAATCCAAGGATAACATCAACTACATGTCAGCCCAACCAAATACCAATATGTGTATAAACTATTGATCCAAAGCCATAAGCAATTATCCATGTGAATCAACCAAGGTCAGCCCAAACATATTAGGGACCCAAAACAACATGAAACATGTTAAAAAATTAGCCTTGAATATCCACAACATGCTACAACCATCCTGTTAGCCAAGAACATGAAAACATGAACTCCTAGAAGGAAAATCACTAATCGTGAGGACAACAATCAATGGGAACCGACAACACTAATAGATCTTGATCTAGAAACATCCATGAATCATCACTAAAACATCCACAACAACTCAGATTGCAAGAATCACGCCATCTTCCTTTAGGAACACCAACTAAAGCAACATAACTACTATCAGAACATAGATACTCATAACTTGATCAAATATTCATGCAAACCTCTTAAACTTTTTGTGGATAAACTAGATATACTTGACAACAAACCCTTTAATCAAAAAATTCTCATCCTCAATATACTGAGCTAGCCATCATAATGAACTTCACTGCATCATCTACAACCTTTGTAATTGAATGTTCTTTGAATCTTCCAGATGCCCCCTGCATCAAAAACTTTCTCCAAGGTCGGCTACACATTCTTCATTTTACAAATTCAAATTAGGTCGGTGAATCAACATTACCATGGTGGATAAGAATGAGAGTGGACCAAATCAATACTTAACCAAGACCCAAAACAAAATCTTGGATCAATAACATGCTTCCTTAATTTATACTTATCCTTCATGTAATGTGTAAACACTAGGTCGGTCAAACCTAATGAAAACACAAATGAACATTGAAGTACATAAATTTGCAACAAGAAGATAACACCCTTCACCATACATTGGAACACCTCTTAGATGCCTTTAGATTCATTCGTAGCAACTGCAACAATCTTCATATAATGAACACTTTCCACCAGTTCACCTAGACTATACAAATACACATAGTATCTCTAGAACCATTCTTCTGAAGCACAAAACCACTAGGACTTTTTCTAGAACATAGATAACACCATTATGAGAATTCTTCTATATCTGAGAGATCTAAGACAAACCACTAGAGGATTTTGGAGCAGAAACATTTCTCCTAGTCCATAGACAAACAACTCTACTAGCACAAACCAGTGAACATAACTTTCACTCTTCATCAACCCATAATCTATAACTCATGATATATCACCCAAGGATGCCCATAAAAAACACTACATATTTTCACAATCATAGGATCAACATAGAAGAAATGAAGAGCACATGACCGAAGCACATTCAGAATACACATACAATTATGTCTTCATTGTTTATTAATTTTCTCAAAGGCACTTGATAACTCATCATATCAGTATACCTACAACACCATAATGATAGCTCCATGTACTCACAACATGTATATAGTATATCAACCATACATGTACCACCTGTAATCACTTGATTCCTTTCACTGCAACAACCTATACTATGTTGACATTGGTGACAACATTAATGACAACACCACCATACTCATTCATACTTGCAACATATGTTTCTAGGCTTCTCAATATTTTTTCCTTTAATATCCTACTATTTAGTGGGATTTCTATTTAATGTCCCATTCTTACTTTATTTTGTGAAAATACCACCCGACTTTGCTTGATCATCATCGACTATTTTGTTTCTCAAATTATAATCTCTTCACTTGGGAAATAGCTATAATAATTAATGCTCTGATTTCTTCATCTGAAGGTCTTCTTAGTCTAATATTAGATTTATATTCAATATTGTGTACATCATTAAGATGTTCCCTCCCATTAGAGAAAATTTATTAATGGTAACTATAGTTTTGAACTCTCCTATCACAAACATCCAACTTAGAGAATCCTTCATCTGAAGAGTAATCATCAATTTTTGGGTGAATTATGGTGGACAATATATTTATATCTTGTTCCTCACTTTGTGAATTATTACAATCATCAGATGAAACATGGAATTCCTCAAGGGATTGAGAAACCATACATTTATGAGGCGAGTGTGGCAAATTGCATGAATTACATCAAGGAGTTTCTTCATAAAAATTGCATTATTCCTCTATAAAGGGTCAAGAGTCTCCTTATTTGGCATTAGTTATTTTAAATAGGCCTAAAACTATGCCAATTTGTGTTATAAGGTTGGTCTAATAGTTTAGGAATTCTCTCCTACTTTGATAATTAGGTTTATCCTAAGATAAACCTTTATAAATTTTTGCTTCCTTATAACTCAAGTGCTTCAATGCATTCATTACCTTGTCAATTTTATCCTCAAGGGATGCAACTTTATTTTGATGTTCCTTAGGGTTTTGAATTTTTTTTACATCATCTTTTTTGTTCACTTTAACTAACCCTTTCTATTATTTTCAATAAGGGTTGCACTCCTAAATGGATCGCTCAATGATTGATGATTTTTATCCTTCAATTCATAACCCATTTTTGGGTCATAGTAATTGCAATAAAGAACTAGGCACATGGATTCATTAGATCTCATATATGGTGGTATCTTATTGAACACACTATTAAATATTGATTTAAAATCAAAGACTACTTCATTCAACCCCTTAATTATGCTTTTGGACTCATTGATCACAAATCTTGGGTCAATTTTGTTCCCATACTTTTCTCTGAACACCCTTTTAAAATCATCCTAAGATCCAATGTTGGCATCCAGTAGGTTCATATACCATCCTTTTTTAATGCACAAGACAACTAAGAGCGGGGGTGAATCAGTTGTACCTTAAATCTTCAAAAACCTTACACACATTCATATCCACATGCATTAATAAACCCTTAAATCTATTATGGTGATTTATTATGGAAAGAAAAAAACATAAATAGAAATACAACAACACCATACACAAGAGAACACTAGATTTACATGGAAAACCCAAGATGGGAAAAACCATGGTGATGATTAGCTCACATTATAAGTAATAATAAAAATGACTATAAAGGCTCACTGTCAGATGAATCACTTCTAGAATAGAAAAGAAGATAGAGAAGAAATGTTACATAGAGAAAACTATCTCAATACTATAGAGAATCTACCACAATGTCACCAAAACCTTCACAACTTAATTGAAGAATTATAGAAACTTTTTTCTCACTACACCCAGTAATACAACACATGAAATCTCACATTTCACTTCTCAAATTCATACTCTATAACTTTTCAATTCACATCATGCTTGTCTATCTCTTCTATCACATAATCCATCAACAACTCAAATCATACTTATAGTCTTCAACATTGAAACTTTCTCCAAGGTCAGCTATGCACCTCATCCATTCAAGTTCAAATTAGGTCAGAACCAAAAAATTTCCATGGTGGAAAGTAATGAAGGAGGACCATGAAAATCCATAGCTAGGACATAAATCCATCCCTACATGCCGCACCACACTTCCACAAACAACGAATAATATTCATTAGTGTAAACACCAAGATCGCCCGATACCTATGTAAAAACCATTGAGATTTTAAGTACATGCTTATTTTGATATATCCATCTCATGGACAAACAAATTTCACTTGAAAAAAATATGAAATATTCCATAAACACCCTAAAATTCAAAAAACTCCTTCGCAAGAACTTTCACTTGAAGAATGTACACACCTAGTACATCCAAACAATTCTGCCATACACTCTAACTCAAGAAACTGAATTTGTTAGATCCAAATCATGAACAACTTCAACTTAAGAAAGATACCAACACTATCTAAACTCCTTCAGATCCACATGACCTAAAACATGACTGTGAAGAAACACGGAGAAAAACCATTTCTCCTAGACACCTCTATAATACAAAGCTCACACTTTGGTGAACACAACTTCTTGTTTGCAATGATCTAGCATAATGAATTATGGATACAACACCTTTGAAAATATTTTATCAACATATTTGGAGCGCATCAATAGATCTTCAACCTAGTAAAAATGTGGAGCAACACAAGGACACAATCTTGCAACCCAGAACACCATTGCATCACACTGCTTCTTCTTTTAATCAAAAATTTTCAAAAGCACTTGGAAAAAAAGCACCAAAGATACATCCTCACCATCTTCAATACTTCCATAACACAACTAAACCAACTGCAATATATCAGATCAACCATAGGTCATAAAGCATTATCACAACAACACTATAGGTTGACGCTATTACCATTACTAGTGACAACATAATGTAACTAATCAAAGCATGGATAACATAAATTGTTCTCACAATAATCTCTCCCAATAATGATCTTCTTCATCTTTATATAGTTGAAACTAATGAAAATGCAAGCTTGTTGACATTAATGACAACACCAATCTTCTCATACTTGCAACAATCTCCCCCTTTGTCATTGATGGCAACAGATGATGTAAAAAACCATCAAAGACACAACTCTAAATATTAGCAATTCTTCACATTACTTCTCCCCCTTTCTCAATTATCTTATCTTGAATAACTTATTTTTTCACATGACTCTCTCTCCCCCTTCGAAATCAATGGAAAAGGAAAAAAAAATTGTATCATTTATTATCTCCTTTGAAATCATTCAAATTTATCACAACTATTTTGCAACAATATTTACTTTATTTCTTTGTATTACCTCCCTTAGGAGCACACACCAAACTACACCAAATCAGCTACCACTACACAATGACAACACACACCCTTCTGACTACAACAACCAATAATTTCACTACCTACTCCGTTGAGAGGTAGCCACCAACATCAGTCTAGAACAAGAAATGAATCTTCAGATCCATTGGACTAATGCATCTCCTTGTGCATCTAGTTCAAAGAAGGGGGGGAAATAACCCCCAACTTCTCTCAGAGATACTCAAAAGTATCCTTAGGAAGAGCCTTAGTGAATATATCAACAATTTAATCCTTTCTAGGTACATATTCAAGCTTTACTTCATTCTCCATAACCTTTTCTTTCAAAAAGTGATACTGAATTGAGATATGCTTGGCCCTTGAATGCATTACCAGATTATTTGAAATATTGATTGCACTTGCATTGTCACAAAAGATAGAAATTGGTTCATCATACACTACTTTTATATCCTTCAATGTTTTCCTCATTCATAACACCTGTGTGCAACAAGATTCTACTGTAATGTACCCAACCTCTATGGTAGATAAATAAATTAAATCCTGTTTCTTTCTTAGCCATGATACCAATCTACATCCAAAATATAATGTACCACCAATTGTACTTTTCTTGTAATCTACACAACTAGACCAGTATACATTAGTGTAAGAACTCAAAGTGAGATCAGTATCCTTTGGAAACCATAATCCTTTATCTAGAGTTCCCTTCAAGTACTTGAATATCCCTTTTATTGTTGCAGTATGTGATTCTCTAAAATCTTCTTGAAATCTAGCCACAAGAAAAATTGCATGCATGATATATGGTCTAGTAGCAGTTAGATATATCAGTCCACCAATCATTGATCTACACTTTCTCTTATCAGCCTTAGGAGGTTCATCACTCTTTCTCAGTTTGCAACTAGTAACCATAGGAGTACATACCAATATAGAATCTTCTATTCCAAATTTATTCAACATTTCTTTGGCATACTTTTATTGTGAAATGAAAATGTCTTTATATGTTTGATTGATTTATAGCCCAAGGAAGAAATTCATCTCCCCAAACATAGACATATCAAACTCATTCTTCATCTCTTCTCTAGACTTCTTACACATAGCTTTATTTCCTCTAAAAATATGTCATCAAAAAATAAAACCACAATCAAAATTTGATATTTATCAACTTTAAAGTAAAAATTACTATTTGTGGTAGCTTAATTGAATCCTCGTTGTATCAAATACCTATCCAACCTTGATTACCAAACTTTGGGAGCTTGCATTAGTCCATATAATACCTTCTTCAATTTGCAGACCATATCTAGCCTATCTGATAACTGAAATCCTTCAGATTTTTCCATGGATACTTCTTCCAACTCTCCATTCAAGAAATCAAACTTCACATCCATTAGATGAACTTTAAAATCCTTATGTGTTGTAAAAACCAAAAACATCTTGATAGCTTCCATTCTTGTCACCGGAGAAAATCTCTCCTCAAAATCTATTCCTTCAACTTGTGAGTAGCCTTTACACACAAGTATTGTCATGTTTCTTACCACTTCTCCATTCTCATTTAGTTTATTTTTGAGCACCTATTTAGTTTCAATTATATTTTTGTTTGCAGGTATTGGGGCAGGTTCCCAAGTCTAATTCTTCTCAATCTATAGTAGTTATTCTTTCATAACATTTATCCATTGTTCATCTTTCCATGCCTCAATTATTGTTTTAGGTTCAAATTCAAAAATTAAACACATATTTACATCTTCAAAAGCTTTCCTTCTTAACAATACACCTTTATTTTTGTCTCCAATGATCTGTTCTTCAAAATGATTCTTCTACACATACTTAGGGGTTCTAGGGGACTTTTCTAGAGCTTCTTCCTCTTCAATGTGTACTTCTTTTTCCTAGATTTTTCTTCTTCTCTAAATGTAGGATCATCTAATTCATATCCATCTATCACTACTAAATTATTTTAAAAATATTCATCAACTTTGACACTTGCACTCTTAACAATCTTTCTCAATATCTTGTTGTAGTATTTGTAGGCTTTACTTCTAGTAGAGTATCCAAGGAAGATACCTTTATCAAAACTTGCATCAAACTTTCCCATTTTTTCTTCATCTCTTCTAATGTAACATTTGCTTCCAAATACCCTAAAGTACTTGACCATAGGAATCCTTCCATACCATAGCTCATAGGGAGTCTTTGTGTTGTTTTATTTTTCTTCAATTCTATTAAGTATGTAAAAATTAGTATGAATTTCTTCTCTCCAGTAGACTTCTAGTAGAATTGGTTCTTTCATCATAGTTCTTGTAACTTCTTCAATGGTCCTATTTTTCCTTTCAACCACTCCATTTTGTTGAAGAGTTATAGGGGTGGACAAGTTCCTCTTTATTCCATGGTTCTCAAAAAACATGTCAAATTCATTAGAGGTGAACTCTCCACCTCTGTCAGATCTCAAACACTTGATTTTTATATTCATTTCATTCTCAACCATAACTTAATTTCTTTAAACTTGTCTAGAGCTTCATATTTTTCTTTGAGAAAAGTAACCCGTGTCATTCTAGAATAATCAACAATTAGAAGCATGAAATACATGTCACCTTGAAGACTTCTTACTCTTGTAGGACCACAAATATTTTCATGCACAGAATCTAACAATCCAATAGTAGATTATTCTTTACCTTTGATGTAACGCCCCACCACATAACCCTAGAGGAAGATGAAACTACAATGGAAGTGAAACAACTTTTTTTTTTAAAGTGTAATTACTAGCAAGTAAAGTGAACTACACTAACACATACATCCTTTAAGGTACGTGACAATGCTTACCTTTCATTCCCATAACATATAAAAATAACTAAACCATAGCATATAAAATAAAACACAATGAAATAAAGAACATACATCCAAAGCATTAAACACATTCCATAAGATACAAAGTACATAAAAGATCCATTCATAGATTACATTCATTCCATATAACAATTACAAAGCTTATTTCTAAAATGAGGAAGATCATACAATAGTTTTTCAATTACAAACATACAATATTCCTCCTCAAATCCAAATGAGGAGTAGTACATATACATTAGTATCCAACTGATACAATAAATCATATGATGTCCTACAAAGCAATAGGAACATGTGAGCTTTCCAAACTGGAAGATCCCATCATCACGATCATGAAATGGGAAACCCAAAGGTGAAAGGTGCATGTTCCACCCAACCAAGTGGTACCTAAAGGCCCAACCCCTATGCTAGGAGACAGAAAAAGAGCTTCCTAGACAAACCCAACAACCTCTAGACACAAGAAAATCACAAGACTAAACTTAAACAAATACAATAATTAACATTAAGGTTACATTGCTTTCAAAGTAAAATAATTAAGTACACCAACTAAACCATACAAACTCTTGTCATAGGAGGAGTGTCATCATAAAGTAGCATGGGTTACCCTGGCAGATCTTCCTAGGTCTCGGCCCCCATCGAGAGCCACTCTCCTATAGACAACACATGGAACTAATCCATAACCCAAGGGTAAACATAGTGTATAAAATTGGATAATAAATCCCAATCCAAAATATAAGAGGCAACACATCCCCATTCATAGTAACCGGGTGTTTAACATAATACAACCAAGTGTACTACTCAAGGGAAATCAAAGGGCTGAACCATAAAATACAACAACCCCCAACAACCATACAACATCTGGAAGACTTAAAAAATCACAACTAACATATTTCCCCAACGTACAAAAATAGAAGAAATCGCAATTAAAAATAAATCCAAACAAATAATAAAACTACCATTAGGACTTTCCAAATTCAGCTTCTATTTCAAGAAAATACAATAATACATTGTTTGAATAAACTAACTTAATAAAATTTCATTTACAGACAATAGAGGAAATTAAATCTATTTGTTTATTTCAATTTCCCCAATTATATCTAAATAATGATCAATTTCCTCTTTAATTCATACCATTTTAAAATCCTCTAACTTGTGCATTTGCATGCACTTAATTTAATATTCAATTTAAATATATATATTTAAAAATATTTAAAACCAATTATAAATATATACATTTAAATAAATATATAAATACATATTTATACATTATATGTATATATTATATATTAAATCCAATTAAATAAATCAAAGTTGATAATTTTAAAATCCACATAAAATACATATAAAAAAAACACCAAATCGAAATTTCTTTATGGGAAAAGAAGGTTAAGGAAATCCATTGTGTATGGTTGGGTTGACTTCCCAACCAAGCCCTCATTTGGGGAGGGTACAGCCTTTATGGGGGCAGCGTTGGCTGCCCACATAGCGCCGACCTTCCCAAGTGTGGGCAACGGTTGTGGGTAGTTGCGCCTCCCACAAACATCATATATATTCCTCTTTTAAATTTTGAAGACTATGATTTGATTAAAACCGCATATGGAGACTTTCGTTTGTTCTTCTCAATAAAAATATTTCAAAAGAATTTATACTGTGATACATACAACATAGATAATTATTTATATAAATTCATACATGTAAATATATATATATATATAATTCATCAACAATATTGTCGAGTTGGGAAAATTTTTACAACATTTTCTACAAGAGAAGATTGGCTAAATTTTCCAGAAAAGCATTTCCTACAGAAGGATGTTTCCAAATTTTAACCAGAGATTTACAATTTCCCAGTCAAATTAAATAATTGGAGAAAAATAAAACAAAACAAGAATCTTCTACAGGTTAATCTTTTCCAAATCCAAATGATATTTCCCACACATTCACATGAAGATTTTAAATCCATTCCTTTAGAGGTTTTAAAACTTTTATGCTTATTTTCTAATTTTAACAAATCAAACTTAAAACAATTTCTACAGAAGCTCTTATGGTAAATTCCAGACACGACAATCTTTAGAATTTTACAAAATTAAATAAAGCTTCTAAACAAATAACAAATTTTCCTTCAGAGGAAATCTTTTCCAAAACAACAATTTTCTCTAATAACTTTTCAAAATTGAAACTAAAGAAAACTATCAAGGAACCTGATTCCAGACGCTTGAGGAAATGAAGAATTAAAGTATAGATTCTTCCAATTAACCAACAATTCTTCGAACCAAAAAACAAGCTTCTTCCCCAAATAATCACTTTTCCAGACAGAGCAAAACAAAGCCACAGCCAAAGTTTTTTCCTAAGATTATCCTTCCCCAAATTTTCAAAAACCTCTCTCAATTTCAACAACCTCCCCAAAATATCTTCTCTCCTTCCATGAAGTAGTCTCTTTCCTCTTTCAATTAAAGAAAATATTCTCTCCGAGAAATAATTTCTTGACAACCATGTTTAAATTTTCCCAACACATGTCAAAAATCAAATATCTTCTCAACCAATTCATAGATAATCCCTTTAGATATTTTCAAGATATTTATCCATTTCAATAATTCAAAATCACATAGTAATTTCTAATTTAAATTTAATCTAATTAATTCAATTACTTTATAAAATAAATTTAATCACAAAGATTAAATCACTTTACAAAATAAAAAAAATTAATTAATTAAATTATATACAAAGCTTTTATCACAAAAATCAAGATTAATTAAATAATCTCATTAAACATTTTAAGCATTAATCTCCCATAAACATATGTTGCAACATAAATAAACAAGGGAAAAGGGGACAGCATGATAACTAAGCATACTGAAACAAAGAGTGATGACACACTGTGACATTGATAAGGAAACCTAGTTACTATCTCCCAATCAACTAATCATTGGGAAAAGGGCATGCTCAAACCTACGAAACTAGGTGGAGTCGATGTCCTATACCTGCAATCCTACAATCAAATCATATGTCAAACATGTATATATATATATATCATAATCAAACACACCGTGAAGAGAGAATCACAGAATCACAGGGTGCTCGCAAGCGAGTGATGCAATCCCGTTTCCCTTCACCAATACAGTGTCACATCAAAACTAGTGAAACTAAACATCAATAAACTACAAATGAGCATATATCAATATCAACTCAAATAAAAAACTATGCTAATTAGAAAGCATGTCATAATAGTAAACATTAGTTGAGTGAACCATCACATCTAAGCATAGAAACCATCATCGCTCCAATGTTAGCCATCAAATAACAACAACATAATATCATGGTCTATCAAATTAAAAGAACTATCTGAAAATATTAGCAAATCAGAGGGGTGCTACATTCTCCCCCCTAGGATCGGGCTTACTCTTGAAAGCCTTCAAACATGAATAGTACAAAATCCATACAATAACACATAATCATGAAGCACCATATTCATGATCTAACATAAATTCTTCACATACGTGCACCAATGCACATCACTACAAATCACAACACAAGGCCACACATGGGTCAATCTGGACACCTAAAAGCAACATACTAATCCATGATACATAATCCATGAGCCAAAAGCCAATATCCATCTTATGTAATAAATACCTCATACTCAGTGGCTTGATAGTGTTAGGCCACACACATGGTGAGACCATCCAATCAAGACAACAATGACATGTCTCTTGTTGTATAAGGTGATTAGCCTCCAAGAGATAGCCATCACACATAGGTGGGTAGTGGGTCATGGCTGAGTAACAACCTCACATACCCCCATCCTCAATGTTCCTTGTGTTTGCTTCCTCGTATACACTCACCAAGTCCACCTCATACGTCCTTGGAGATGATTCACAATACAACACATTGCCGAAATTGAGAACAATAAAGATAAACTAGTTTAGACACCAAGGTTATAAAGAAGAGCAAATAAAAATTTAATTTCAACAATAAGGTAATAAATGTGCACAATCTCAACACTAAATCAAATATAACCATGAGGGTTACAAGAAAATAAGATCACAAGATGTGGCTAAACCATCATAGCCAAATATAAACAAGGTGTTAGCCTTCACAATCAATAGAAAATCATCAATAACCATAAAGAAAGTCCACAACCTTAAATATTGTACTATACAACACTATGTGACTAGATACTAGCCACCAAACAAGAAAGGAGGGAACAAAATCTGGCTATAATAGTATCCCTCATGTGATGCAGAGTGAACACACCATCCACATCACCCAGAGTGTACTCTACGGCTACACCCTGCATTGTGTCGTCACTCGACATGGTCATACACCAGTCGAGGAAGGAATGCACTAGTCATATGCCACATGGAAGTGTGTATGTGGCTCCATGGAATTAGGCACACATAGAACACACCCCATATAGCGATACCTCATGGGGAAAGCACACACAAGAACTTGCCGTAGCTAGAGGTATACATGGCTAGGACATACTCATATGTTATCTGACCAAACACTATCGAAGCAACCATGAGTATCCCTCTACAATTGTGTGAGGCCCCATAACACTCATCACACAAGTAGGCTATCATAACACAATCTCATAGTGCACCTTCACATGTCTATCCATGTGGCATTGTGTAACATGACATCATCACCAACACTATGTCAAAACATTAGTGGGTTGTGCCATTGTATCTATTGCATCATGTCAAAACCCATGCAGATATAGTATATATAAAGCATATATGATTATATCAATATGGGGCTACCTGAGCTTCACCTCTCATATAGATGAGGTTGACTCAATAATTCAAAATCAATGTCTCTACAAATGGCCAGGCATATACTAACAAACTAATGTTGTTGTACTCAAATTTATGGGGATTGGGTTAACACATATGGATCAAGTATCCTGATCCATCATAAGGGAATTAGTGGATATGTTTCCTCGAGATTGGTTGAGCTGAGACCGCTCTACACCGCAATATGCATACGTTGCACACTCCACCCAAAAAACTTTGTGGCTGCTACTATCCCTTCATGGATTGAGGGGCTAGAGAACCAAAATAAAAGAATTTGTGAAACTATCTTTTGGTTACTCTTATATACAAGTTTCAACCACACGTGGGTTGGCCCTCAATTAGGTAACAATCATGCAAACACACATAATGGTATGGTTAATCCTACACAAAAATATAACTTTTTCCCCATGGATGGGTAACCAGTATCACCATCCCATGGACACACAAAGCAGGTACGAGGTATTCACAACACTCAACCAATGCATAGTTACTGGTTCCTCACATTTATAGGGGGGTACAATTACATACATAATTTCCATAAGTACATCTACTTCCATAACCCATGTGATACATATAATTACTTTTCCTCCATAACCTTTTGTCAGTTTTCTTTCACTCTACTCTTTACCAAAGAGCACATGATGCTAAATGTCAATGCCATAAACACTGTGATCACTTAACAACTCCATTAACAGATTCACAAGGACAATAGAATAGGCTCATTTGTACCCAGAGTACCTAGTGTATGAACCTAAGCTCTGATACCATGTGTAACACCTCGCCACGTAACCCTGGAGGAACATGCAACTACAACAAAAGCGAAACAAGTTTTTTTTTAAAGTGTAATTAATAGCAAGTAAAGTGAACTACACTAACACATACATCCTCTAAGGTACGTGACAACACTTACCTCTGAATCCAATAACATATAAAAATAACTAAACCATAGCATATAAAATAACACACCATGAAATAAAGAACATACATCCAAAGCATTAAACACATTCCATAAGATACAAATTACATAAAAGATCCATTTATAGATTATGTTCAGTCCATATAACAATTACAAAGCTCATTTCCAAAATTAGGAAGATCATACAATAGTGTTGCAATTACAAAGATACAAGATTCCTCCTTGAATCTAAATGAGGAGTAGTACATATACATAAGCATCCAATTGATACAATAAATCATATGATGTGATACAAAGCAATAGGAACATGCGAGCTTTCCAAACTGGAAGATCCTATCATTGTGAACATGAAATGGGAAACCCAAAGGTGAAAGGTGCATGTTCCACCTAACCAAGTGGTACCTGAAGGCCCACCCGTGTGCTAGGAGATGAAAAAAGAGCTTCCTAGACAAAACCAACAACCTCTAGACATAGGCAAATCACAAGACTAAACTTAAACAAATACAAGACTTAACATTAAGGTTACATTGATTTCAGAGTAAAATAATCAAGTACACCAACTAAACCATACAAACTATTGTCATAGGAGGAGTGTCATCATAAAGTAGCATGGATTACCCTAGCAGACCTTCCTAGGCACTGGCCCCCATTGAGAGCCACTCCTCTATAGACAAAACATGGAACTAATCCATAACCCAAGGGTAAACACAATGCACAAAACTGGATAATAAATTCCAATCCAAAATATAAGAGGCAACAAATCCCCATTCGTAGTAACTAGGTGTTTAACAGAATACAACCAAGTGCACTACTCAAGGGAAATCAAAGGGTTGAACCATACAATAAAACAACCCCCAACAACCGTACAACATCTAGAAGGCTTAAAAACTCAAAACTAACATATTTCCCCAACATACGAAAACAAAAGAAATCACAATTAAAAATAAATTTAGGCGGATAATAAAATGACCATAAGGATTTCCTAAATTTAGTTTCCATTTCAAGAAAATACAATAATACATTGCTCAAATAAACTAACTTAATAAAATTTCATTTACAGACAATAGAGGAAATTAAATCTTTTTGTTTATTTCAATTTCCCCAATTACATCTAAATAAAGATCAATTTCCTCTTTAAGTCATACCATTTTAAAATCCTCTAACTTGTGCATTTGCATTGAGTTAATTTAATATTCAATTTAAATATATATATTTAAAAATATTTAAAACCAATTACAATTTCGATACAATTATAAATATATATACATTAAAATAAATATATATTAATACATACATATTTATGCATTATATATATTAAATCCAATTAAATAAATCGAAGTTCATAATTTTCAAATCCACATAAAATACATATAAAACAAAACCAAATCAAAATTTATTTATGGGCGAAGAAGGTTAAGGAAAGCCATTTTGTATAGCTGGGTTGGCTTTTGAGCCGAGCCCTCATTTGGGGAGGGCACGGCCTTTATGGGGGCAGCATTGGCTTCCCCCACAACATTGGCCTTCCCAAGTGGGGGCGGCAGCTGCGGGTAACCATGCCTTCCACAAACATCATATATATTCCTCTTTAAAATTTTGAAGACTGTGATTTGATTAAAATCGCATACGAAGACTTCCATCTATTCTTCTCAATAAAATTATTTCAAAATAATTTCTACTATGATAAATACATCATAGATAATTATTTATATAAATTTATACATGTATATATAAATAAATAAATATATATATATATATATATATATATATATATATATATATATATATATATATATATTATCAACAAGATTGTCCAGTTGGGAAAATTTTCACAACATTTTCTACAAGAGAAGATTGGGTAAATTTTCCAGAAAAGCATTTCCTACAAAAGGATGTTTCCAAAGTTTAACTAGAGATTTACAATTTCCCAGTCAAATTAACTAATTGGAGAAAAATAAAACAAAACAAGGATCTTCTATAGGTGAATATTTTCCAAATCCAAATGACAATTCCCACACATTCACAGGAATATTTTAAATCCATTCCTTCAGAGGTTTTAAAACTTTTACGCCTATTTTCCAATTTTAACAAATCAAACTTAAAACAATTTCTATAGAAGCTCTTATGGTAAATTCCAAACATGACAATCTTTAGAATTTTCCAAAATAAAATAAAGCTTCTAAACAAATAATTTGTTTTCCTTTATAGGCAATCTTTTCCAGGACAACAGTTTTCTCTAATAACTTTTCCAAATTGAAATTAAAGAAAACTATTAAGGAACCTGATTCCAGACACTTGAGAAAATAAAGAATTGAAGTAGAGATTCTTCCAATTAACCAATGCTTGTTCCAACCAAAAAACAAGCTTCTTCCCCAAATATTCACTTTTCTAGAAAGAGCAAAACAAAGCAGAAGCCAAAGTTTTTTCTCAAGATTATCCTTCCCCAAATTTTCAATAACCTCTCTCAATTTCAACAACCTCCCCAAAATATCTTCTCTCCTTACGTGAAGTAGTATCTTTCCTCTTTCAATTAAAGAAAATATTCTCTCTGCGAAATAATTTCCCAACACATGTCAAAAATCAAATATCTTCTCAACCAATTCATAGATAATCCCTCTAGATATTTTCAAAATATTTATGCATTTTAAGAATTCAAAATCACATAGTAATTTCTAATTTAAATTTAATCTAATTAATTTATAAAATAAATTTAATCACAAAGATTAAATCACTTTACAAAATAAAATAAAATTAATTAATTAAATTAAGTACAAAGCTTCTATCACAAAAATCAGAATTAATCAAATAATCTCATAAAACATTTTAAGCATTAATTTCCCATAAAGATACCTTGCAACATAAATAAACAGCAAGGCAAAAAGGGACAACATGAAAACTAAGCATACCGAAACAAAGATTGATGAAACATTGTGACAAGGGTTGTGGTTTGACAAGGAAACCTAGTTACTATCTCCCAATCAACTAACCATTGGGCAATGGACACGCTCAAACCTGTGAATCCAGGTGGAGTCAATGTCCTGTACCTTCAATCCTACAATCAAATCATATGTCGAACATGTATATATATCATAATCAAACACACCGTGAAGAGAGAATCATGGAATCGTAGGGCGCTCGCAAGCGAGTGATGCAATCTTGTTTCCCTTCACCAATACAGTGTCACATCAAAACTGATGAAACTAAACATCAATAAACTATAGGTGACCATATATCAATATCAACTCAAATAAACAACTATGCTAATTAGAAAGCATGTCATAATAGTAAACATCAGTTGAGTGAACCATCACATCTAAACATAGAAACCATCATTGATCCAATGTCAGCGATCAAATAACAACAACATAATATCATGGTCTATCAAAGTAAAAACACTTTCTGAAAATATGAACAAACCAAAGGGGTGCTACATTTGAAAATTATTGTTATCTTTCCAATTTGGCGATCCTTGTAGACAAAATTGATAGGCTTTATAATATTTGGAAGATCTCTTACTACTTGAACTAAGCTAATTCTTACTATTTTATCAAAATTAATGTGACACATCCTCTTGTGCCATAGTCAAATTTTATTAATCTGAGTAATAGATCAATGACCATCAACGCCCTTGAGCTAATAAACATTTCCATCTTGCCTTCTTCAAGCAACAATCATAGTTCTAGACCCTTTTCTGATCTCACACCCATTATCCTAAAATATAATATTGTATCCTTTGTTACACATTTTCCCAACACTCAAGAGATTATGCCTTAAAACCTTGACATAGTAAACATCATTAGTGTTATTATTGCTATCAAAACTAATTGAACCTATTCCACATATCTTAACACCTGAATCATTACCAAATCTAACAAGTCCTCCATAATACTTTTCAAGTCTAACAAACTTGTTGAATAGGACAACTGAGAGGGGGTGTGAATCAGTTGTCACAAAATTAAACATTTGATTCAATTAATAGAACCAATTCTTAATTTTTCTTAAATGATTAA
Organism: Sequoiadendron giganteum; assembly: GCA_007115665.2. NCBI lineage: Eukaryota > Viridiplantae > Streptophyta > Pinopsida > Cupressales > Cupressaceae > Sequoiadendron > Sequoiadendron giganteum. The sequence goes on along the minus strand of CM021110.1, from coordinate 394,826,610 downwards.
TCATCAAATTCCAATACAAAACCTTAAATCCAACACATAAATACAATAACACCAAATTTACATGGAAATACCAATAAGGGAAAAATTATGGTGAGGATTAACTCACACTATAGAGAATATCAAAACTGATTACGAAAGGATCACTGCCTGAAACAAGGCTCATTGTCAAAATAAGGATTCACTGTCTGGAACAAGGACTCACTATCTAACATGGCTACAACCTAGAGGGATCACTGCCACAAAGATACAAAGATGAAAAATAAGACTTGTTACAAAGATACTACAATCCCAATGCAATAAAGGATTCCACCACAATTACTTGCACACATGCATGAATGATAGAGTTAACCTTCTACTCACTACATCCAAAAACTCAACATTAATATTTGCACTAATCTACTACACTCACACCACACAAACACACACACTGAATAGAATAAATGTCACATCTAACTGCACTTCTTCTTTGCTCTTGTATCATTCTTCACCATTAAATCATCTTGCATTTATACTATCTTCAACGTTTAAACATATCCAAATTTGGCCATCCAAATTCAAATTCAAATTAGGTTGGTGCTAAAACATCCTAGAATAGAATTAGAATGAGGGTGACCCAAAAACATGCTTCATAAGAACCCAAATAAATCCAACATGCTTCATCAATCTCAAAAGTAGTATTTCACACAAGGTCAGCCAAACCAGTGTAAAACACATAGAACCATTAAGCACGAAGCTTCCAAATATTGAAACTATCTTCAATGGAATCAGGGAAACACAACTCTAGAATTGTAATTCATAAGACTTAATCAAAGAGAAACTTAGACCAACAATATTTCTCCTGGACATCAACCAAAACCACAAAAAATCATAGTTCACAACAAGTAAACACAACTTGCACTGTACAATGAATCAACAACCAAAAATTTGGATCTAGCATCTAATAACAACCATGAACAACATATCTAAACTGCACAACCACAAGAGAAAATCTAGACCAAAACCTAGAGCAATCACTGAACAGCTACAACATATCTTCATTACAATTTTCTCAATATCCTCGACATATACAACCAATAGGAACTAGTTGATAACCAATTGACCAGTTGAAATCAATGACAACATCATCAATCTTTCCACAACACTTTCAATATTTTCATTCTTGCAACAATCTCCCCCTTTGTCATTGATGGCAATACATGATGTGAAAAACCATTAAAGACAACATACTAGCTCTGAATACATTTTTTTGTTTCTCTCCCTTAGAAGATACTTATGTGATTCTTCTCCTTTTCTTTTCTTTTTTTTCACATGCTTCATTTTCTCACCCTTTGACATCAATGGAAAAGGAAAAAGAATATTTTCCATTGATTTCTCCTTTGATATAAAAAATAGAATACTCACAATGACAATACCTGATACTACCTTCTCCCCCTGAGAGGTAGCCACTAAAACATTAGTCCAAAAGAAAGATAGATCCATAGACCCACTAGAATTATGCATCTCCATATGCATCTAGTTTAATAAAATAGTTGTAATAACCCCTAACTTCTCCTAGAGATACTCAAAAGTATCTTTAGGAAGAGCCTTCATGAAAATATCAGCAATCTAATCCTTTGTCAGAACATACTCAAGCTTTACCTCATTCTCCATTACCTTCTCTCAAGAAATGATACCTGATAGATACATGCTTCGTGATTCAAACCTCCATCTTTCCATCTCCAAATTTCCAAGTGCACACATACTATTTTGTATTTTTTTGTTCTACTTTATTCACTTTTCTAGGTCATTTAGTGTTACTTTGCATTCAATTAGGGTTTTGTATTGAATCTTTCATTTCATTATCTTTTCCAAGTCTAAACTTGGTGGTGAACCCCTTATTATATCCTATTGAGCCCCTAGAATAACCCTCTTGCAATATCTCTTTCTCTTTTGCATTGAGATCTCAAGGGTTCATTCTTGAGTGAAAGTTAGTGAAAATTGTCCCTTCTAGGCCCTAAACCCTAAGAAGAGAAAGAAATACAAATTTTCACCTTTCATTTTGGTGAACCTACATTTAGAACATCATAATTCTGATTTAGAGTGCATTATCTAGCTTACATTCACATTGCATTAGAATTTTCATTAGTTAACTTGAATTCTATGGATTCAAAATTTTGCATTAGTGAAAGATCATATAGCTTGAATTTTTGCATCTAATTTCATTGAAAATCATTCAAAATATGCATTTGCATCTTAGATACAGATCATAAAAAGCATAAAATTCAATTGAAAATTTCTGATTTAAAAAAAAAAAATACTCTCTAGGAGTCATTCACCACCTTGGCCGAATCAGTCCCTCTCAATATTTTGCATTGCATTTTTTGGTATTCAAAGTTCAAATGCTAAGTTTATGTTTGTTGTTATTGCATTTCTATTTTAATTTCCATAATTTCTATTATAATCTTTTTATTGTTCTTAGCTTACATTGCATTTTCATTCACCTCACATTTAGTAGCCCTTACATGAGTATTTGGTGTCTTATTGCTAATACTATAGTGAGATGGAGTTAGAAACTCATGTCATCCCATGATAGAACAATCATTGTGTATCTTGGGTTGTCTAGCTCTTTCAATCCTAGTATTGACATGAGTACACTAGGTATGGACAACACCTTTAACAACTCTTTCCCTTCAAGTAGTACACAAGTTGAAACAAGGAATGATAGTGTCCTGCAAGAAAAAATAATTCAAATTGATGAGGACCTAGAAAACTTACAATGTCAAGTGCAAAATGAAAAAAAATCAACTATTGCCATCCATACTATAGATAAAATTCACCACATGCTTTAAAGTAAATATGGGCTTGACTTTGCGAAAAACATAGTTCAAATCTTTGGAAAACACCTCCTCTCAATCACTAGTTTTCCTTTACCAAGAAGCAATATCACAAGCCAAAGAGGAATTCAAATTCCCCCTCCCACTACAATTTCCTCAATACTTATCTATACAAACCCTCAAGTCACAACAACAATGCAGCAAACTAGTAATGTGATTCCTTCCTTGGGTATTCCTGCTAGCATCCCTAGTTCCTATGTGGCATCAAACATCATATCTCCCACCACCTTACCACCTAAAATAATTCCATTCATTGTTCCTTAAAACACATACACTCCTTCACCATTTTCACTTCCATCTCATAGCACAAGTAATGAATCTCTCATAAACCAACTTTTTCCAAACCGTTTCATCCCTTCAAAAGCAAGTTTCTACCATAAACCAAAATCAAAATGGCCCACCTACATATTATTTCAAAATCAACCCACTGTCCTTGGAGATATTGCGAACACTGATGCCACAAGGTGTAGAGATTCCTAGATTTGAGAAATACATAGGGAAGGGAGATCCTTCTAACCATGTTAATTCCTATATTTCATTGTGTAGTGACTTTGTCCTTGATGATAAACTCTTAGCTAAGCTCTTCCTCAGGTTGTTGAAATATACTGCCTTGGAATGGTTCTCATCTTTACTGAACAACTCAATTAGTTCATTCAATGAAATTTTTGATGCATTTTTAAACCATTTCCAAGTGCATATGACTCCTAAGATGACTTTGGCCAATTTGATGAGATGTAAGAAAAAAGAAGAAAGGATAACTGACTTTATCTCATGTTATCAATCGCTTTATTCCCAAATCAGGTCCTCGACCCTCACCTTCAAAAGATGTTCATAGAAAATTTGCAAAGAAAGATTCAAGACAAGCTCACCATGATGAAATTCCCATCCTTCATGCACTTGTGTACTTCCCTCTATGATTATCAAAATTTGATTAGTATTCAAGATAAAAAAGTCCACTTCTAGTCGATCTAAGAAATTCAAGCCCACAAACCAGAACAATTCCCAACCTTTTAGAAAATAAAATTAAGTGTTCCTTAAATTTAACCCCCCTCAACAAAAAACACACAATGTTAATAACCAAGTAGCTATTGTTAGAGCCACGACACCCTTTAGCTTTGGGGACCCAAAAAGAAAATTCACCCCTTACCTGATACCCCTCATAATACAATGTCCCAACTTATAGAAAAACAAATGATTACCTTGCCTCCCATCAAAACACCCGATCCTAATAAGCCTTTACCCCCAAGCTTTAGATCAAATATTAATGACACTATCATCGACAAAATGGACATGACATGAAAGATTGTAATCATCTTAAACATCTTGTGCAAGATATCATTGATTTTGATTGTCTATCCGTTGGAGGTGTTAGTGGTCAAGGAAATAAGTCTGTTGCCCCTCCTAACCAAAATTTGCAAATTTTTACCAACCCCATGCTAAAACATAATATTTCATTTTTCAAATCCAATGAAACTACAAAGAATGATGTGATGAATGTTGATACAGATGATGATAACAATGATTCTATTCAACATGACCCTATAGATAATGATCCTATGGATGAAATGGTAGGAGTGATAGATGCCATTCCTTGTAAGGTTCGAACTAAAAATCATCTTGACATTTCTTTCTCCTCTAAGGATATACTTAAACATGCACTAGATGGTCCTCTTTACATAGCTAGTCATATCTATGACAAGACCACTAATGGGATACTAATAGATCTTGCTTGTCGAGAGAAAGTGATCACTGAGGAATTCTTACTTTTGCATCAGCTCTATCAAGACATATATGATAAACTAAAAGCATGGATCAATACCCATAATGGTTTTGCTTTCCCTATAATGGGATCGATCACTCTTCTCTTATAAATAGGACCCAAAAAATTAGATGTCTCATTCTTCATCATCCTGCAATTGGATAATTGTTTTGTGAAGCTAGGATACCCATGGCTTCACTCCATGAAATTTGTCCTTTCAGTTGTGCATAAATGCTTAAAGTTTCTCTTTGATAATGAAATATTCATCATCCATCATAGTGGCTTTAACCCTTTGTCCTCCAAAGGAGAATTTTCCCTAGATTCCTTTTGGCCAGAGCCTATGGATCCTATAAATCCAAGAGAAGAATTATTTTTCTTGTCCTATCAAAAGTTCAAAGCAAAGAAGATAGAAAAATTATCCCTCTGAAACATGTCCCCACCCACCATCGAGCCTACTATCCTTGATGAAACCATGCTTGAACCTAAAGAAATTCCAAGCCACCAAGACCAACCTAAGATCAAACCTTCACCTACCTCCTATAGATGACCAAGAGACAATGAAAACAACCCCATCACACCTCCTAGAATAAAATAGGTTTACAAAGTCAAAGACAAAGTGGCTCAACAATCTCTTGTGGTTCCTTCCATTTCTCCCCTTAGGGAATAAAACAAACCTATGGTTGCTCAACCCGCTCCTACACAAATGCAACTTGAAAACAAAACTAAAAGAAACAAAGGTGCTAGAGAGCGTAGGCATAGACGTCATGCCCTTTCTTACAAGTTACATGAAGAATTAAACAAAGAAAATCAAGATCCAAACTTGACTAAAGCAATGCATGACCAACCTCCCCCCTTACTGGAAAAATACAATCTAATACAACAACCACAACAAGAGTTGAAGCCTTATTTGGAAATTATCATTTGACTTCCTACTATGATCAATTTGGATGATGATGATATGGTTGCTAAAATTGATGAAGAGGTGAATAATGAATTAAATACATTATTTTCCTCTTCCATGAGCTTAGATGACAAATCTCCTACAAAGAGTGTTGAACTTGGTGTTGGCCCTATTTCAACACTTGCTATTGTCCCTTTGGCTAGTTGTCTTCCCTCGACATACAATGAACATGATTGGGATGTAGACGACTTGATCATAGGTTGACTCACATATGCCTTACTAGTCTTCTTCATTATTTCATTTACATCTTATTTTGTGTGATTGCATGCATGTGATGTGATCCCCCATGAAATTATATTTAATGTCCTCTCCCTCTTTGTAACATTCCTCTATTTGTATCTCCATTCTTCTCTATGTCATCAATCTTTTACTTTTCAATTTTTATCTTTTCATTTGTCTTGTGTTTTCCTTTTGGGGATGATGCAAGGTATCGAGACATCCATGTCTCTTTAATGTTGACCCAAAAAATTTTCCTTTATCTTTTTTTTTCATTTTTCTTGTGTTTTCTTTTTGGGGATGAAGCAAGGTGTCAAGACATTCATGTCTCTTCCATGTTGACCGGAAAGTTTTTTCTTTTCTTTTTGGCTCTCTATGTCATTCTTCCAGTTCTATGTGTATTTGGGGAATGATGATAGTTCTGAGCTCTCTAAAAAAATTATAGCAAGAACATACTGACCCAAAATCCATAGATCCCTTATGTGTTTGGTGTTTTAATTTTGGGGCAACCCCTCCCTTTTTCTTTTCTTTTGTAGGATGTAGCTTCATTTGGAAACATATGAATTGGCACAGGGCTTTCCAAGTTATCTCTCATGTATTCTTTAATGTTAGAATTTATCATTTTCTACTTTAAAGTAATAGCTCATAGTATGGTGTTTAGAAATTTCTTTAAAGTGGGAGCATACATTAGCATTATTCTTTTGCAACTTCCCTTTTCATGGTTCATGGTGCAGTCTTTTTATTTCAGACAAAGCATTTTTCTCTTTGTGGATGAAATTGGATGTGGTATCCTTCAAGAGTGTGATATCTCTTAGCATATCACATTCCTCTTAGTAGCTTGATGCAGCACATTGCATTCCCTAAGCTACAAATTTTCTATTCTTTGATTGGTCCTCTCTTGGAGATATTAGGCATAATGTTCCCTATGTTAAAGACCACACATGAACTAAGCAAGACTCCTTTGAACATTCCCTATTTTTTCATTTTGAATTTAAAGTTATATTCCCACCTTGCATAACACAACTTGCATGCCTATAGATCCATCTTGTTTATTCATGAGCTCCAAGCATACAAGTTTTTCCTTGTCTCATGAAGCTCGAAAATCATTTCTTTTGTGTGGCACCTTATTAAAGCTATCAAGGGGTATAACTTTGGTATGGTTTGAGTGGGAAGCTCAACTGAGGCATGAATTTTACCATAACCACTTACATGTACTTGTGAGTGCATACCAATCATGAGTGTATGTGTCTCTCCTTTTAGGAATTCTCACCCAATGAACAACCAAGAGTTTTCTTGCCTCAGAGTGAGTATGCATTTTTTGGACAAACATCCTAGATCTGATCCACGTCGCAATGGAACAATGGTCAAATCTTGATCCAACTCTTTTATCTGTTACCTTTTCTCCTTTTCATCTTTGATAGTGTATTCATGTGCTTTGTTGTTGCTCTTTATATCATTATTATGTGTGTTCTTTTGTGCCCATGTTGATTTGTCTTGGAATCTTGATCTTGGGGGCTTGATCACCCCTCTTGATAATTGTTGTCTCACCTTATTGGCATTGGTATATTTGAAACCCTTTTGAAATGCATGTTTGTCTATTTTAGTGTGAGTTTGAAGAAAGTTCATCCTCTCACTAAAGTGGGGGCTAAATGTAGTGTCAAAAAATGTCTTCAAGAAATTTTCACACTTATTTGGGCCCTCCTTGTTGACTTAGGATTAATTTTGCCTTGATTTAGTGTTATAATATGATTGACACATTCACATTAGGTCCTGGGCCCTTGTGAACTAATGGATTTAAAGGTACCTTGCTAAAGTGTTGTGAAGTGTTGTAACACACTTTAACACTTTTCTAAGGTCTTATCAACCTAATAAACCTCTTTTTAATCAAAATTTATCTTAATCTTTCCTTATTTGGAGTTTTTTGAAGTGTTGTAACACACTTTCACACTTTTCTAGGCTTTCCATTAATAATTGGGCTTCCATATGCTTTAATTGGTCCCATTTTGCATTCACAATCCTCATTTATTACATCTTTTCAAGGATAATCCCAACACCAATCAATAATCAATCATAATTCAAGTGTTTCTAGTTTCAATGGCCCAAATTTAGTGATTTAGTTTTCAGTCCCATACATTATGTTTGATGGGATTCATTCACCACCTTGGGTGAATAAGTCTCATGTGGCCCAAAATCAAAATTAATTCAAAATTTTAATGAGATTTTATTCTCCTAGATCTGATGTCGGCTTGTAGTGTTGTAATTTTGAGAATTCTTGCATAATTGAGTATAAATACAAGGTTCTTTCACTCATTTTAACCTAAGCATTTATGAGATCATCTAAGACTTTTTTGAGAGAATTCCTAATAGAAAATTGAGTTCACAAGAGCATTCAAGAGTAGATTATCAAACATTTTAGAGAATTCTTCAAGCATCAATCATCATGTCAAAGATTTCATGCATCATGTTTGTTATTGTGCTAGAAATTGTGATGTAGGGTTTATGATTCAAGAAAGCTTGTAATTCAAGATTAAAATCATTCAAGAAAGGATCAAGATCTGCATCTATTGTAGCCATCTCAAGCATATTTTTAACACTTCATTGAAGAGGTTGGTGAGTTACAACATTATCATTTGTTCATTCATCATTCTCCATTCTTATGTGCTTTCATTTTAAGGTATAATTAACAATAAGGGGTTTGACTTCCACTAAGCTAGCAACATTTCAGATTTTAGGTTTCAAATTTCCTAAGGAGCAAGATTGGAGAAAAGTTGTCAAGAGCTCAAAGTTGTCAAAGTTATCAACAAGCCTTGGAGAGACTTGGAAATCACCTATAGGTCACAAATTACAGTTTCAGATCTAGAAACCAATCAAGAAGAAAAATAATACTGAGGCATAGATCCAGATTTTGAATTCCTAAAAAAGAAGAAGTGGATTGATTCGTCACAAGTTGAGAATGAGTCCCACTATAGCTATCTGACAAAGATCTTTATAGATTCAGATACCCTTTTGTTTGAAATTGGCTTCTGTGTAGATTTTCATAAACATGTTTGATTCGCCCAACTTGGTGAATGAGTCCCAATCAGTAATAAAAGTAGAATTTGTAGTGATTCAAACCTCCATATTTCCATCTCTAGATTTCTAGGTGCACACATTTTGTTTTGTAGTTTTTTATTCTTCTTTATTCACTTATCTAGGTCATTTAATGTTACTTTCCATTCAATTAGGGTTTTGTATTGCATCTTTCATTTCATTATCTTTTCCAAGTCTAAACCTGGTGGTGAACCCCTTATTATATCCTATTTAGCCCCTAGAATGACTCTCTTGCAAGATCTCTTTCTCTTTTGCATTGAGATATCAAGGGTTTGTTCTTGAGTGAAAGTTGGTGAAAATTGTCCCTTCTAGGTCTTAAACCCTAAGAAGAGAAAGAAAACAAATTTTCCACCTTTTAGACATATATAGTTAATAATAACATTGACATAGAAACTTGTATGCCAATTATGTTAGAATACAAATCATGGGATCTTTTAAGGAAGATCATGACATTAGAGACATCATTTTGTGTTATATGATCCATTCCTTGAAGAATCTTAATACACTTAGAGTGCTTAGTTAAAACCTCACAAAGGGATTAAAACAAGGGGAAAACCTCATTATAAATAATTTCATTTCTAAAAAAAATTATAATACCTTGTGTTACACTTTCAATCGACTAAATAGTTTCGAGTGGAAAAATTTAGCCCTAAATTTTTTTAGGTGAAACAATTTCACCTAAAATTGCTTGGCCTATACATGGAAGATAAGGTTTTGAGTGAAACCCCTTGACCCAAAATAGAAAAACAAAAAAATTCCTTGGTCAATTTAAAATCCAACTCAATTTACATATATTTTTTTGGGTGAAAGGGTTTTAGTTCAAACCCTTTCATTCCTAAGACTATCTATGTGGCATCTTGTTGAATATCCAACATATTAAGAGGGGGGGTGAATCAGTATCTTCTTTAACTTATTGAACAAACACCATAGAATTACTCCAATGCATATAACAGTAAAAATGAGTAAGAGCATTAACAGAACATAAAAGCACACAACACATGAACAACATAATTTTTACGTGGAAAACCAAAGATGGGAAATACCATGATGAGGATTAGCTCATAGTATAGTGTAATTCCAAAACTGAATACAAAAAGGCTCACTATTAGATACAAAAGCTCACTGCTTACAAAGAGGACTGACTGTCCGAGCAATGAGGATCACTGCGTACAAAAAGGATTACAATAACAAAATTTCTTACAACCAGAATATGAACTAGTAAGACTGCACCTAACAAGTATTGATTTAGTTCCTTTGATGCTCAATAAATAGACTTAACACACTTCATCATTTTCACACAGTTCACTTCACATTTACACCATACTTCACAATCCTTTATATATATCTGATACATCTACAAGAATCAATTAGGGTGGCCTAATTAGATGCAATCTTTATTCACCAAAAAGACTAACTGTCAACTCCAAGTTAGTACAAAACTTCTCCAAAAATAATCTAGGCATGTAGCATGCTATAACATTTCGGCATGGACCAGAGATAGGTTGCACATATATCTACAACACAAATTAATCCATTACAATATCATCTATTTATTAGGTAGGCCAGAGATAAACCTAATAGAAAAATGAAATCAATAGAATACTGCCAACTCACCATATGAACACATGAGCACACAAGATTATGAATTTGCAAGCATCCAACATCCAAAAACTATTTCCCAAAACTGCAAGAAATGATGATCACCAGAGGAGGTTTTCGAAACAAAATACTGGACCAAAATACTAGACCAAAATACTGAAGGATGTAAACCGGTTCTTTATACCAGTTCAAATTACCAGATCAAACTAATAACTCAATCAACATGGTGACATCAATGAAAAAACAAAGTCTGTACAACTAGACATTCTTCTTCATTCTTCCAACAATCTCCCCCTTTTTCATTGATGGAAACATGTACCAAAATAATGTATAATCCTCCACACAACTTCACATAGTTCTTCATTCTGCTTATTCCTGAACACCCATTTTGTACCAATTACATTCTTTCCTTTTCTCTCCCCATTGAACATCAAGGACAAACGGTGACCAAAAAAGGATTTAAATGTATGTGCATGGTGACAAAGTATATACAAAGAGATTCTAACTCTCCATTTCGAACATTCAAGTGAAAATAATGCTTTTTACATGAATTTTTTCTTGTACCTTTCTCTCACAATTGGAAGAATCCTTTTACAAGATAGTACTGAAAAATCCATTCTGGTACACATGTTATCCAACAAAGTCAACAACATAAATGAGGATGACCAGTCTAAAGACATCAACTATCGTTCATAATCTTTTGCATTAGAAATTATCCTAGAGAGATGATCCAACTGGACCTCAACAATATCTTTAACCAATCGGAAATTTCTAACCACATCTTCACTCTATCTCTAAACAGTCAACAACTCCGCTTGTGACTCTCCAACTTTTATTCTCTAATTTCCATCTTTGTCTTTGAAGAAATTAAATCTCTTTCCAATACTATTCATCTCAAATTCAATAGCTTCAATTCTGCTTCTAAAGTTATTAACAACTACAGTCCACCGAAGATAATACTTGTAGATGTTAGATATCTTCTTAATGCATTCTCTTGTCTCACCAATGTGTTCAGATAAATTCTATTTAGCTTTGACATATCTTCTCTCAACCATAGCTTCTAACTTAAGTCCTTCACGTCCTTCCAGAAAAATTCTTTCTTCAATAACTTTTACTAGATTATCTGGTAATGAGTTGGTTTCATCTAAAATATTAGTACCCTTCTTGAGTAGATACTCAACCAAAGAATCATTGATTTTAAGCCTATCCACTGGAGGGCATGCACACCATATTTCACCAATATTCTTCATATCACCTTTATCTAACATTGTCTGAATGTCTTCAGGATTGAAGGAATCAAATTCAGGCAAGGACTCTTCTTCATTCTCCTTTTCTTCTAGGATAGTGATGACATATTTTGTGATAATTCTTCTCCTTTTGGGTTCTAGGGGAAAAACCACCAATAACAACTTCCAACTCCTTCTTACTAGAGGAGGAACCTTCCTCAAACTAACTAGACACAAGCACACCAAAGCATAAATCCATCTACAAGGATAAGAAATAGACTTTTCATGCACTTGCTTTATCCTCCATACATTCCAAATACATGTAAACTTGATTTTTGATAGGGATTCTAGATTCCTACTTAACATTCTCTATTTTCGGTAGAAAAATCAGAAAGTAAAATACCAAACATATAAGAAGAGACCCAAACTGGATAGGGTAACCCTTGATCAAAGACATTCTAACATTCTCAATTAGGTTTTCCATAACTAGGCTACACAAATCAAACTGCTTGTTTTCCTTCTCCTTTTTATGTTCAAGATATACAACAATAGTTGAAGTGTAACATTCATGATTTCTGAAATAGACTTTATAAGTGATGTTGTATGTGATATACTGTACTGTGGGATCAGAAATGGTATTTATCAGTAGAGCTTGGGGGTCTTTTTCGATGCTAGTAAGTTCCTCCACATCTCTATATTTCACTATTTTCTTCCCAGGGAGGTCACCAACACTACACAAACTAGTAATAGCTTCAATTTCCTCCTTCGTGATCGAATATGGTTTTTCCAATATAATGTTGCCATCCTTGAATTGACTTGATGGGAAAAATATAGGTTCTTTGTCTACAAACCAAGGAAATTCTCCCCATAAATCCATACCCAAAGTATTTACATTCTATAATCCATTTGTCTTCAACCCTAGTTCCATTTCCTTCATCTTCCAATGATCAAACTCTTCCAACTCAACTCCCTTCGGCCTTAGTGGGATATTACCACTTCTATCAAAATATTCCATCTTCATGCTTATCTTCTTCAAATTATGTTTTACTCAACGAAACTTCTTCTTTTTCCCTTGCAAATTGAGAGAGGTGCTTTTGACTTTTTTTGTCTTTTATTCTTAATTATTCCATATTTCCTCATAATCACCCCAAATCACTTCAATATTTCTTTAAGTCATTCTTCAAATTCTTCAATTACACAAGTGATCAAAAATGACATGAATTTTTCTTTATACACCATCGCACTACCCTAATTCACATTAAATGTGGTAAGTTTCAAAAAGCTGATAAAACCCTTCTTCACTGCACTAAGAAACCCTAATTTTCTCTGTAAATGAACATGCCTACACATTTTCTTTTGGTTTATTTTTCATAACCTCTGCCTATTCATTCCTTACAACATATCCTCATGCCAATATCTGACACACCATATATACAGGGGTTTTCAACAATTTTCTATTAATACTCCCCCTAAGACCATGATAGGTCTAATTCCCTGAGGAATTACTTGCATCAGATAAGGGCATAGATGCATCTGATGTTTCTGAATTTTCTTTCTTTTTCCATATCTTGTTCATTACTTTCTTAAGCTCATTCTTGCCAACTTCCTTCATTGGTTCATTCTTCTTTACCTGATCAGATTACTTTCCCTTTTTACTTTTACAAACTCTTGAAATATTTACTGGTTTGTTGCAATTGTAGTAGACAACATTTCTTTGATTTTTTTGTCCTCTATGAACCATTGATATGCATTGATTTTCTTTATGTTCAAACATTTTTCATGTATAGTAGTAGCCATAAAAATATTGATTCATTCTACCTCCACTAAACCAATTCATTATCTGAGTTCTACATTCAATAGCTCTATGTCCAACTTTCTTGCATGCAAAACATTGTCCAAAGAAGGGACTAGAAAACTAATTCATCCTACTTTTGCACTTAGTTTCCCTGTGACCAAATTTATTGCATGAAAAACAAACACCATTTAAGGATGGATACCTTTGAGCATTTGGTTGTCTGATAGGTGGTCTTCTAGTAAAGTTTCTTGGATTTCTCTTCTACTTCCCTTTATCTTGAATATTGTGATTGTCTACTAGAATTGAGGTTTGCACATTCTTAGAGTTTTTCAGTGTCTTCATTTCCTAAACCACCTTTATCTTTATAAGGTTTATTTCCTACAATCAATTCATCAAGCTTGGTGGAGCTTGTCTTGAAACTATCTTCACAGAGTTTTGCTTTCTCTAGATCTAATTTCAAGTTCACCACTTCGTGTTCAAGCCTTGAGCATACATCAGACTTGCTTTGCACCACTATATTTAGACAATCTTCAATTCTCTTTTTTTCCTCCACTTACACCTTCAAACTGACAATCTCTTCATTTTCTTGTTTTAATTGCTCACTTACGTATTTGTGTATTTCTTTGAATTTCTTTAATTTCTCTTTCAATTTTTGGATGCATTTATTTTCCTCATCAAGATTTTATTTCAGATCTCTTTTTTTTATTTTCAGCTTTGTCAAGATCTTCAAGATCTTTTTGGAGCTCTTCTTTATCATCCATTTTTTCAATCTACAAGATATTCCTCAAGTTGTTAGGCTTCTTCAGAGGAAGCAAATCTCTGATACCATTTGTTGAATACCCAAGATACTGAGAGGGGGGTGAATCAGTATCGTCTTTAACTTATTGAAGAAACACCATCCAATTACTCAAATGCATATAACGATAAAAATGAGTAAGAGAATTAATAGAAAATAAAAGCACACAACACATGAACAGCAAAATTTTAACATGGAAAAACCAACATGGGAAAAACCACGGTGAGGATTAGCTCACAGTATAGTGTAATTCCAAAACCAAATACAAAAAGGCTCACTACCAGATACAAAAGATCACTGCTTACAAAGAGGACTCACTGTCCAAGCAAGGAGGCTCACTAACTAAAAAAAGAATTACAATAATGAAATTTCTTACAACTAGAACATGAACTAGTAAGAGTGCACCTAACAAGTGATGATTTAGTTCCTTTGATTCTCAATAAACAGAATTAACAAATTTCATCATTTTCACACACTTCGCTTCACATTCACACCATACTTCACATTCAATTCACTTCAACAACCTCAAAAAAATCCAATATATATTTGATACATCCACAAGCATCAATTAGGTTGGCCTAATTAGATGCAATCTTTATTCACCAAAAGGACTAACTATCAGCTCCGGGTTAGTACAAAACTTCTCCAAAAATAATTCAAGCATGTAGCACACTATAACATGTTGTCATGGACCAAGGATAGGTCACACATATATCCACAACATAAATTAATCCATTACAATATCATCTATATATTAGGTTGGCCAGAGATAGACCTAATAGAAAAATGCAATCATTAGAATAATACCAACTTGCCATACAAGCATATGAGCACACAAGATTATGAACTTACAATCATCCAACATTAGAAAACCATTTCCCAAAACTATGAGCAACAATTATCATCAGAGGAGGATTGTGGGACCAAAATACTAGAGGATGTAAACTGGTTGTTTATGTTGGTTCAGAGTACCAGATCAAACTGACAACTTAATCAAAATGCTGACATTAATGACAACAAAAAGTTTGCACAACTAAACATTCATCTTTATTGTTCTAGCACATCCTTGTTGGTAGCCACCTCATCCTTTTTCATAAATTTGTGAAACTTTCAACTTGAACATGATATTCCTTTAGTGATAATAATTTTTTTCAAAACACTAAAAATACCCTTTTGTAGAGCTCAAAGTCAAGAATCCTTTTTTATATATATATTTTTTGAATAGTTTTAATATTCCTTTTTATTTTAAATAATGCAAGTAGGTTCTTAAAATAAAAAAATGAGGTTGATTAGAAATAGAATAAAATAAATAAAAATATTAAAAATAATTGAAAAATATATGGTGCACTAGAGGAGAGAATCCTTTCCAAAAGGGTATAATTTTTTTTGAATGATAAAAAAAAAGACAATAGTTGACGTCAAATGAAAACTATCAAATTATGGTACATTTCACTTTAACACATTATTACAAGGAAAATATGCATCAAAATTAAAAATTCTTTTTTCCATGCACTAGATATTGAAGTCATCTATTTTGAGAAAAAAAATTCTTGAGAAAATAAGGTTGTTTTCTATTTTTTCCTTGGCATCAACTCAACATCGCTTTTTCCTAAAATTTTCAGCAATTCAAAAATCTTCTCTTAAATTTATAAAAAAAATATCAAAATATTTTTTTTAAATTTAAAAAATACAAGAATAAAGTTCATCAAGAGTTCTACATTTCATTAGTTTACATAATTTTAAAATTCAAAACCTAAAGACCACTTTCATGTATTTAAAGTTGAGAATTTTTGTATGTGTTGGTTGATTCCTTTATAAAGTATGACACAAGTTTGTACTTCTACTTATTGATCAAGATATATCTTACTTTAGAGGGGATGACTTGTAAGGTGGTCTCATTATTAAAACCAACATCCATGCTACACATGCATATTACAAGAGAAGAAAGATCAACTATAATGTGAGATAGAAGGAAATATTAATATTATCCATTTGAAAGGAAAATTTTAAAGAGCAGTTGTGATGCCCCTAGAATATGACATGTTAATTATTTGATATATTAAACACACTACATTATTGAAATGTAAGGATTGGGTCATGAAACTTATACATAGTCTCACAATACACAATCAAAGATTCAAAGAATGAAGCAATATTTAAAAAAAAATTATAGTTAGGTTTGATGCACAAAGAAGGTTTCTATCTAACAGTTAGGTGAACACCAAAATATAGAGATTAAAATTTAACACTACTAAAGAAAGAAAGAATCTCATTAAGAATAGTTTCAATGATTCTACCCTAGAAATAATTGTCTTTTTTTTAAGCTTTAAATGAACTAATCTACTACTATTTTAGAACAAATTCTCCATGAATAATTTTAAAACATCAATCTCCTCTAATGCATACTCCATGTGTATAATCATGTAACAATGAAATTCTTCACATATGCCTTGTTTATAAGACAAATCATTATAATGACATCCAATTCAAACAATCAACTAGCCAGCCTCAACCACTAAATATGTGACTTCTTTCATAGAATCAAGCTCACACAAAAAACCAAGTGGTAAGGTAAAACCATGTGCCTCAAAACCATGATTACAAAAAAACCTCGACCAAAAAATTTACTATTTGGTACTAAATTTCCAAATATTAAATATGTTTTCATGTCCAACTCAGACATAAAATATCTAACCAATATCACATACAAATTTATAATTGAACCCAAATAAATATTTAAATCATGAATGAACACATCACCTAAAGATACACCAAAAAGAATATAATTTATTTTACATAATTAAATCATTTATATATTGTGCAATGTGTACAATAAGATATTCTTAACAATAAGCACACTTTTAGTGGTTAAGGTTAGTTTGTTGGCTTGTTGGTTCGTTGGGTTAGCTATCATTATATTGATATGTCTTGTTGAGTGCATAGGTGAAACATGTCATGGGATGTCTTGTATGTACCTGGAAATATGGATGATGTATTGGAAGAGCCTTATGTTTCAAAATTATACGTGAAAAAATTGTAAGTGTATTATAATTTTGCATTACTAAATAAAATATTGATTGTGGATTATTTTGGAGAGTAGTTTAGTTCCTTCTTAAGGGTCTTTTCATGGTATATCTTGTGTAATCTTGTGGTATGAATTTTATATTTTCATTATTTTTATTCTATAAAATTATACATATTATTTTCTCTCATGAGGTTATATAGGAAATGGTTTAATCAGTCTAGTTATTTTCCTAAAATGTGGTTAAGGAAGGCAAGATATTCATCCCAGTGATATGTAACTATCAGACCAATGAAGCTATGGCTTGAATTCCAATAAGTTTGAGGCATAGTTTCCCAACATAATTTTCCTATAAAAATAAAAGACCAAAACACTAGAAAAAGAATGAGAGAAACATATAAAACATTAAATAAAAAAGGAAAAATAACACAAGAGTGCGAGACCTTTGGTACTAAGAAATAAAAACAAAATTGAGAATAAAAATAATGTGAAATTGTAAGGGCATGTAATTTTTGACATTATAGTATGATATCCTACCATACATGTAGCATTCATATAGTCAATAACTACATATGTCTATGGGGAATAGCCCTTTCTTAACATGTCTTAGGTTCCAAATAATGGTTCCCATTAATATCTACTATGCACCATCAACCTGTAAGACACAAACACATGAATAGGAAGTGGATAAATTGTAACACTAATCCAACACGTCTAAGACCTCCCTCAATAGCTCAAGAAAATCCTTTTATGCTAACATAATTATAAAGAGTTACATGATTCCCATAAAATTGTATACAAATTTTAGTCTTGTGATAAATTTTGGATGCATCTTTAGAAAAATAATTTTATAGTAAATACTCAAAGATTAAACAATTGTGTCATGGTCCTTCATTCTCAAAATCCTAGAGTACTTTTTTATATAATTGATCTTCAACATAGAGCTCCTAAAACTATGCTTCCCAACACTTCTATAACCGACATGATCACAACATCTCATATACTTGGATCATAATTATGTTAACCAACTATGAAGGATTATATTATTAAGACCACCATGATTCATACCCACTCAAGAATTCATCAATTATTTTGAATACTTGAAACTAAGTAGGATGTTCATCAAGCCAAGTTCTATTACCTAAAACAACTCCATGTGTAATTTCCTTAACTCAATATTGAAATAATATAGGATATTTCTTCTAAAGGGGGGTGTAAATAATTCAAGCCCAATTTTCATAGCCTTGTTCTCATACATTTGTAACTCTTATACACTCTCATCTTAATAGATGTGATATAACCCTAGAATAACTTCTTGCATCATTCTACTACATATTCTTACTCCATGCACTAGACTAAGTGTAGGAGTTGAATTTTTTCTCTAGCCCAAGATTACCTACAAATATAATTACAACCATGTACAAGAGAGTATGCAAGAATATGATCTTGCTTGAAATTAATATCTATGAAATATGATGATGATGCATTTCTAAAGTGTACAATGACCTTTCTTATATAGACAAGGTGTGATGTATTAGCAAAATTAAATGAGTGTGTCATAATTAAATGACATGAATCAACATTAAATGACCCTAGGACACTAATATATAATAAAAGATAAAAAATAAAATCTTATCTAAGCACTAAATATCCTAAGACCTAAGTGGACTTAACATATAAATAGGATCCCACTAAGTAACTAGATATGAAATATAACTATTTACACCAATAACCCCCTTAAGTGCAACTTAGAGAGAATAAATTATTACGTAAAGGATGCAATGATAGATCCCGATAATGAGGCCATTTTAGGTACTAATGTATAAATGAAAATGTAATCTCTCATAGACTAATTAAAGGAGAAAAACGACATGAGGAAAAACCCCTTTTCAAAAGAGAGAAAAAATATAATCAAGTGATGAAATATGGAGGACTACATGATACCCCCCAAGTAAAAAATACATCACATAAATAAATTATAAATTCCCCCCCACAAGAGGGAAAGAAAGAGACCACGACTTCCCCCTGCCCCCCCCCCATAATGAAGTAGTTCCACAACCACTGAAGAAAGTTTGAAGAAAAAAAGAGGATCCAATATCAACAAACAATATGTCTACCCTTGGGAAGAAAATATACAATGGAAGATGTTGAAGAAACCTCATCTCCATGATGAAGTGCAAGAGAGAAGAAGCCTCAAGAATGATATCTCTAAATATGCATCAAGTGTCTCTGAAGATGTCTCAATTAAATAAAGTGTGACCCCAATCAAGGAATGAGGCAAAGGATGTGGAAACTAAAGAGAAACCTCCAAATATTTATGATCAAAGATGAGAGAACAATCCCCTCAAACATGTCCTCCAAATATTTAGAAGAGGAATGACAAACCAAATCTGTTATACCTATCATGAAACCATCTTGCAAAGGAAAATCTAGAAAAAAAAATGTATCATGCTCATTTGAAGTCCTCGAAACCAAGTCAATACTTAAATTTTAAGAAGTAGGAGATGATACAACCTCATAAAATGGATAATGAATAGTAAGATTCAGACAACCACCAAAACCACAATCTAAACAACTACCCACACTTGATCTAGGAGAGTGGTCCTTCGAACATTCACCATCATAATAAAATGAGAAAAGTTGTAGATCTTTCAATCATGTTCAACCCTACCCACTACAACATGTTTTTTAGTATGAAAAACATCAATGAATACTAAATTTGGAGTGAACTCAATGGATTTACCAGTATGTGCTATTCTTTGAAGATGCCTCAAGTGTCTCTAAAGATGTCTCAATAAAACTAGGTGTGACCCCAAGAATGGAAGAAGACAAAGGATACAAAAACTCAAGAGAAACCTCCAAAGATGTATGATCAAAGATGAGAGTGATCCTCTCAAATATGTCCTCCATGTATAAGAGGAATGAAAAACCAAATCTAATATACCTATCATGAAATCATCCTACAAAGGAAAATCTAGAAAATAAAATGTGAAACACCAAAAATAGGCAGAGAGATGGTTTCTATCCTTGAAGAGATAGGGATCCTCCTATTTCACTGAAGTTTCACTCAAGGAAACCCTAGATATCTCAATCCTAGGATGTAAAGGGGAAAGAGATATGCAATAGGGATGTCCTAGGGTATGATAAATGATTAAAGAGGTTCACCACCAAGCTAGGGCTTGGAAAGACTAATAAAATGCAAGAACTAATGCTAAAGCCTAATGCAATGTAAAAATTCACTAAATGACCTAGAAAAAGCATGTAAATCATAATAGAAAGATGACAGATCAGAGGTGTGCACTTGGGAATCTGTAGAGGCTGTGATGAAGACTTGAAATGCTGAAAAAAATAAAATTAATGTCTGTTGGGACTCATATGCTGGAGTCTGGGCAATATAGTCCTAGATTACAGTTTCTGGGAAGGAATAGAAATCTAACAGAGATATATCTATAACTCTTGAAAACTATAAATTTCACTATACCAGGACTCATACGCCAAAAGTGGTGTATCAGTCTAGTTAGGCTTCTTTAGAAATTCAAAGTCTGAATCTGCTCTTCAATCTCTACTCTATCTTCTCAACTTGATTTTCGGGTCTGAATCGCTAATTTGCAACTTGTAGATGTCTTTTAATGATCTTAAAAGCAATGTGAAATATTTGACAACTTTGAACACTTGAAATTTTTTCTCAAATATTTCTCTTCAATATGTCTTTAACCTAGATCTGTAAATCATAGACTAAAGAGAGGGGAAAATGTTGTTTTGTTAGTGAAAAGGGGTTTTCCTTGGTCAAACCTCATTTTGGTTATTAAACCTTGTAATGAAATCAAATGAGATAAAGAAATGATAAATGAACAAAATATAATGTTGCAAATCACCAAATCCTAACAATCAAAGGCTACAAACATGTATGAAGTGGCTCCAATGGATGTAGATCTTGACTCTTTCTTGATTGTGATAGACCTTGACTTGAATGATAGCTTGAATCATAAAACCCTACATCATAATTGTTAGCTCAAAAATAAAAAATGATGCATGATAACTTTGAAATGATGATTTATACTTGAATAATGCTCAAAAACACTTGATAATCAGCTCTTGAAGACTCTTGAATCTGATGGAACTTCAAAAATCTGCCCTATAATTTTTGAAGATCTTGCCTATTTTTCTGGTTCTCCATGGTGTTTTTGCTATAAAATGGTCTTTGAAAGGTCTAGGGTTAGGGTTTTACATTTGTTTCCAAGTGTTCATGTAAAACCCCAAATTTCATATCAAACATCCTAGCTATGTTCTATTTGATCGTTACTTTTTGAGGGGGTCTTAAAACAACTAGAGCCCCATCGTCCTATCTAGGCTAAGTCCCCTTCTGATCTTTTGTTATATTTTCCTGGGGTCAAATTTAATTTTTCCTAAGTCAAGGGTGGCCCCATGCCCCTTTTTAAAAAAACTTCATGTCATTGAATATCGTTGACCTATTCCTGTCCCCTTTAATTTAATAAATGTTTTATATTTTTTGCAGAGGGATGAATTTATTGTGACCGTTGATGAGAGGCCATTTGATCTTAGCCACTCCCTTCCATCCCATGATGACCCCACCATAGGGTATTGATTGATCGTGATATCATGGGTAGGTTCCACTTGTCACATCTGGTGAAGCCAAAGGAACATTGGGAATGTTTTAATATATTAGGTCAACTTTAATACATTAATTGGTGGGTTACTAAAGCGGATATAAAATGCACATGTTTCAAATGGGCGGAGATGTTTTAATCTCAGTAGAAAGGTGCTTGATGTTTAAGGTCAGAGTTGGCAGCTATCTGAACGAGCAAGATAGTTGATGATCGAGATCTACAGTGCCTACTATCATGCGATCGAGAGTTGTAGGGTGGTTAGTGATTGTGATATCAAGGGGAATATGACACATGGATTTCCTTGATGATGTAGGAGGTGGTGGGCCATTTGCTATGGTAGAAGTAAATGTTAGATTGATTAAAATGCAACTGTTAGATGATCTAGCCAAAATGAAGATCAACGAGTAATATTCAAACCTGCATCAAATACAATTAGAGTCATTGGTGAAGCATGCGAGCGAGCTTTAATGGTGCATGAGACATACCCTTGCTTGATTTGACTGAATAAATGAATTTTTTCCCTATTTTATTGTCACAAAAGCATTCAAGGAATTTTGTAGAGAAGTTTTAAAAGCTGAGGAATAATTCGTGAGTTGTTGCAGTGAGGAATTAGGGTTTTTGCAAGATAAAAAGTCATAAGTTGAACTCTACATTTCCTTATGAAATTTTAGCTTGAATTTAGGAGAATCTGTTGTGTGATTGTTGGGAAATTGTTGAAAGTTTTATTAGGGTTGTAATTGAGTTCAAATTTGTTTGAAATTGCAAATTACTTGTTTGTAATTTTGCACCCTTTACCCTAGTTTGTTTAAGATGGCACCATCAAAGCACCATTCTCACCAAATTGGTTATTTGAAAAGGAACC
The DNA here is from genome assembly GCA_007115665.2 of Sequoiadendron giganteum. Classification (NCBI taxonomy): domain Eukaryota; kingdom Viridiplantae; phylum Streptophyta; class Pinopsida; order Cupressales; family Cupressaceae; genus Sequoiadendron; species Sequoiadendron giganteum. The sequence continues at coordinate 394,803,783 of CM021110.1, read as the reverse complement.
TATATGATGATTTCTTAGATAAATTTCCATTGTCAACAAATGATAGAAGAAAGGGGTAGGTCTTAATGCAAGGAAAAACCCTTGGGGAGGGGTTAGTGTAGAATTTCTTTAACATAGTTGACACTAGGGTACTAATGAATGGTTTGGAAATGTTCAGACTATGGTTTGGACAAATAAATTTACCCCACCCATTCTCAAATGGTTGGATGTATGACATGGGAAAATTGGTGGTTCCCAATATGTTTCTTGATGTGGATTTGCTCAGGGTCGTGGTTGTAAGGTATGATCCTGTCACACAGGTGGTCAGGGACAATGATGGAATGGTTCTACTAAGTATTAACAAAGAGGAAATTCAACAAGTTTTTTGATTTTTCTGAACCTAGTGAATTTTTAGTCCTTATTGAGCTTGAAGAGATGAAGCAGGAATATGGGAAGATTAAGCCTCTTTTTAGAATTAAAATTCTCCCACCTCATTTGGCCAAGGCGAGAGGTTCAAGAGTTTATATCAGACCTAGTGATCAAGAGTCTTTCAAACTGGACATTTTTCCTAAACACTTCCTGGCTACCTTCTATTCACTATGCTAAATATTGGGATTTAGCCCTAACACTATGATGCCAATAGCATTCATGTTCGTGGGCGTGCAAATACAACATCCAAATTTCTCTGTAGTTTTTTATTTTGCTTCTTTCCTAGCTAAAAAAATACACAAAGGGTTAGTGAAACTACAACAGAATGATACAAGCACACCTTTCTACTGGTATTATATGCTCATGCATATGTTTTTGTTCAAGAATGCAGATTTCTTCTCTAAGAAAATGAAATTGAATAGATTCGTCGGTGAAGAAATGCTGCCAATGAAAATTTGGACTGTTGACCTTTCATATAACAAAGAAAGTGCTAATTATATACAGTTTGATAACTATTTTGCATCAAGACTTAGAGTAAGGTTGACGGTAAATTTACCCAGGGTTCCTATAGAATTGCATGATTTTCTTAGGCCCAAGGAGAGGAGGCCTGATTTGAGGATCGACCACAACTAGGGTGATATCATCCCATATCCAGTCAGTATTGTTTTGAGAGTGTATGGATTTAAGGGAGCTCCACACATCCTACCTTACAATGTGCCACCAAGGATTGGATTTGTTGAGGTCATGTGGTAGATTTGCTGCATTCATGAAAATAATCTCATTGGGAAGAGAAAAAGGACCATCTATCCTGACTACATAATAGTTTTTGATTTTGTTATTACAAAAGGATGCTGGTTGCATTTTGGAAAATTCTTTGATTTGTACAATTTAAGTTCCGGTCCTAGGAGGCAATGTGACCCTGAGGGTTTCTTCGCTTTGTTTAGACAAAGAATAAAGGGAGAATTTTTTTTTCATGAGTTTAATTTTCCTGAGGACCTGATTAGGAATGATTTTGGTTTGAGTAGGCAAGAATTGAATAAGGAGAAATGGGTTGCCTATGATAATTTATTGGCTATTGTACACAAGATGGATCCAAAATATGATCCATTGATGGAATTCACTCCTTTCCATAAGAAGATTGATTTTTTAATGGAGAATTTCAAGGAAATCATGGACATTATAATGATAAAGAAAATCAATCTAGGGTTGGATTTTGCTAAACAGGAACAAGTTATAGAGCTATTGGAAGAAAGGCCAACCTACCAATCCCCAAAAGACAAGCCCATCTACAAGAGGGTAAGGGATGACAGTGATGAAGAGGAAGAGAAGGATAGAAAAGGAAAAAAGGTAATGGAACTAGAGGAGCCAACAAGATCATGTCTCAAGCCACTAGGAGCTATAAAACATAATTGATCTTGAGTCATCACTAGATAAGAGTCCTTCACCGCCACCATCACCAACTCCCAAAAGGAAAAAAATTGAGCAGTCCCAAGAGCATGTGGGGGATGAAATTATTGTTATAGACCAATACCTGCAAATGGGCATGCCATCCCCTCCATGACCATTTGAATTGGTTTTTTCAGACTTGGACATAATGGGCAAGTGTGTACAAGATGCAAGAATGGAAGCTTGCAAGGAATTCCTAGATGATGATACTTTTTTAAAAACACCAGCCTTCTTGCAATTGGTATGGAGGATGAAATTGGGAGAATACTAGGAAAAGTTCAAGGAAAGAAGAGCTCAAAGGCCTGATAGGTCAAATGATGAAAATGATAATGAAGTGAAGGCTTAGGTGATGAATAAATTTAAGAAAATCACTCCGGAATAAGGGAGAAAATTGGTTAATCAAGCTGGTGTTTTGGTCTTACTTGAGTGGGATATTGTTGATGCAGTGGCCTTTAATGTTGTTTTGAAATCCAAGCATCCCCTCCAAAATTCAGAAGAAGTCAGGGAAACACTATAGGATTTTTCCTTCAGTGAGGAGTATGAAACCTTGGCAATATGGGCTTTGGCCCCGAAAGGAAGAAATCCAAGCATAATAGATATTAACCCCAATTTGAGGGGAGGGTTAGTAATAAAAAGATCTTTAGAAACCTCAACAACAGAGGCTACAAGTTTAACTATGAATGTGGCCAAATTGGCACAAAAAATAACAAAAAGAGAAGAAGCTAAGAAAAGGAGTTATATGGAGAAGTATAATTTTATGATTGGGGAGTACAATAAGGTGCAACAAAGGAATATTGAGATGCAAACAAAGGTAGAAAGATTGAAGTATAGGCAAATAGAGGCATCATCAAGTGTTCCTATGATTAAATCATTACCCTCTATTTTTTCCACACCAATGTATCATACTAAGACTCCTACCCTTAGCTCCACATTAGAACCGATTGAGGAGGAGCTAGAATGCTCTGTTGATCCAACAAAGAAGCAATTAGTGAAAAAAATCACAGAGCTAGAAAATTCTTTGAAGAATAGTGAGGAGAGGGTAGCACTGAGGCAAAAGGAAATTGTCACCACACTTTTGCAGCATTTGAATGAAAAAGTTGATAATAGATTTCTAGGTGTACATTCTTCTTATTCTTTATTAATGGATGCAATAAAGAATTTAGATAGGGATCAGGAAGTAGCAATACCATTGATTGAGAAATGGATCCCTAGGGCCAATGACTTGGATATAAAGTATAAAGCCTCAATATTTGATGTTAATAATAGGCCACAGTCATTGAGACCTACTCAATTGTTAGTTAAATCACTGTAAGGTTTTCAAGCCTTACTAGATGACTTGAGTAGGAAGATAAAGGAATTGGTGAATATTTTTATGATTGGAGCGATACACTGATGCCTGATATAATTGATGAGAAGGGTAACATCACGTCTCTTGAACAATGGAAGGATTGAGCTACTAGGGTCATTAATGCCCAAATTGTTTTAATTTGTGATGACTTGGATTCAGATCTACTAGTGAGCTGCATGGACAAAATCATCAGCACCAATTCATTTATTGATTCTTTTAAAAATGAGGTAAACCAAGTGGCAATTAAATATACACCCTATAGAGCTAAGGTAGATGAGGTAATCAACTTCAATTGGCCAAGTGACAAATAATACCAACAATGGTTGGATACATATTTAACTGAGGAGGAGTAAAGCAAGAGTAAACTGCTAATAGTTAATTAATTAACTGTTGCATTCATAACAATTTTAAGTTTTGTTTTTTGGTGGCAGTTCAGGTATGCATGCTCTTGAAATTTTTCTTCTATATCAAATCATCCTCAATGGGAAAAATGGGAAGAAACAAGAAGATTCTCCAAGCGAATGTGTGTTGTAACTGAATTTTGAAATGTCACAAGGCGGTCCAATTGGCTAGTGACATGTGTACTTTCTCACCGAATGCTTGTTTTCTCCTTCATTTTCTATAAGAAGGATTGGGTAAGTGCACCAATCTATGACACAATTTAGGTGCCAAATTGAAAAAATGATAAAAGAAACCTTGAAATAAGACCTTTGGCACACGCCAAATTTGGCATGCACCAAATGTCTTTTTAGACATAAAAAGCAAAACTTGGGTTTCAAAACCTCATTCTGTCTTCAACCCGTGGCTTGAGGAAGAGGATTTCAGGTCTGTAACTCGCGCTCACCAAATCTCTTCCATTGTTTGCATCCTTAGCTTTCCATTTTCCATGAGGATTCCACCAAAATGCTGGAGAGGTCGAAGATTGCAAAGAGGTGTGTATTTTTATTCTATTTATTTAGAATCTGATTTGGAATACAAATTTAAATAGATTTTTATAATAAAACTTTGTTCTAATTCTCAGTGAATGAATCTCCACCTCAAAATATTGAGAATTCAAAATCATCCCCTCATGAAGAGCCTCCTATACAAGAATAACCTGAAACCCCTCCATCAATTCATAAGCATCCTCAAGGAGCACAAGAAAATATTCAAAATTAAATTGAAAAAAATAAAAGAGGCATTCAAAAATTAATTGCAAGATTAACCAAGCATGCCAAAACCCACCCTTATAGGAGAGGGATTTCTGAATCATTGAAGTCAATTTTAACTCATGTAGGATAAATGAGCAAGCAAATGAATTTTTGCTCAACTAAGAGGCATGAGATAAGACAATTTTATGCTAATGGTTTGTCATATGCAGATTTCAAAAAACTAAAAATTAGCAAAGACGAGTTGTGTGCCCTATTTAAAGACCCAAAAACTAATGAACCTTTGTCCCATGCATGCAAGAGGTTCCCCATCCATTGGTGCCACCATGAGTTAATTAAAAACAAATTTTGGGAGCGGCGGTGGATGGTATTTGACCAACCTCCATGCAATAACCATGAGGTGCCGCAATACTTTTTAAGGAAACTCTATTGAGAGTTTGTCCTCAATAAAATGCCAAACTATTTTGACATCTTATACTTTCAGGGTAGAGGTGGGGGCTCCACACACGATAGACCTGTTGCACGATGTAATCCACTGTTGGCATCGAGAGCCTTAGGTAGACCCATGGTGGAGCATGTCATTGTTCCTTCCATTGTTAAGGATAGTGTAGAGGTGGAAATGATGAAGTCAATTGGCTCACTCACCTAGACCATTTTACAGTGTGCGAGTCCTCTAGTAGAGCCTGGTGTGGATGAGATATGGAGGCCCCGTGATCCACCCCACCATTGTGGTGCTTGTGGTGTTGTTTGCACGTACAATTATCAGGGCGCTCGTGATGTATCTACATAGCCTACGTCAGTTGCAGAGGCGATGGATTTCACAAGTGATATTCTGAATGATACATTCGGCATTGACACTCAGGTAAAATTTAGCAAGTTATTTTAATGTTCTTTATTAAAATATATTTTGAAATTTAATAATAAATAAATTAGTAGAATTTTGATATGATGAAATTTCAAGGTCGCATTGTTCATGAGGGATGCTCTATTCCTACAAAACCTTATACATTCTCGATGATGATTCCACAAGTATGCAACTAGTATTAAAGATATTATTATTGCATTTGAACAGTTGAATGTTATATTTGAGTGTTTGTCTCATAGCATGCTTTGAATTTCAAACAATTTCCTGGTGCACCTTCTTCCTCCACACCACGAGATTCATATCCTCAAACAACATATACTCAGGTAGCCTTTATTCATTAATGGTGTTGTAAATCTATGTTAGCTAGTTTTCATAATTTTGTGTATATACAAATCTAAAAATTGATGAGAAACACAAACATTGCATTCAAGTATTCCCTGATCATGTCACATTATGTTCTCCTATATCAACATGATACCTAAGATATTATTTCATTTACAGATGTTGATAAGAGATAGCCCTAGTGATGTTGGTGGCATGATGGACCATGGAGTTGCTATAGCAATATCCAGTTCTGATCCATTGAGAGAAGTATGGAATAGATTAGTCGATTTGACATTATATTTTCTCTTTTATGGTCTATTATAGAATTTTTTCACAATAATTTTATGTAGTTTAATTTCTATCTTCATGGTTTCTACAGGTGGTTGTCACTCCAGATTGTGGACGTGGTGATGTTGTAAATGTGAATGATGACTATATGTATGTGGTAAGTGATTATATATTTTGTTATATGCCATTCCATAATTCAATTTCTATGTTTTAACATCTTTACTTTTAATTGTATCAGTTGAAGGTTCAGAGTGAAGAGAGGAGGAGTATCAAGCATTTTTGAAAGACAAGAGAAGCAACAGTCACTCCATCCAGCCGAATTTTGAAGGCATCATGAGATCTATTTCCTTCCCCTAGAGGGAAATGACTATGTATTAGTGTTGTTTTTTGTATGCCTATGTGGCATTTTGGAACATATGTTTTGTACTATTAATATATATACGTGATATTTTATGTCCATATGGCTCCTTTGTACTAAGCCTATATGGTTTTTTTGGATATATTTATATACCTTTATCAATATATATCATTGTATAGCCTTTCAGATTTTTGATTAAAGAAACTCTTATTTTGCTACTGCCATTCTTGAATGATGTTATCATGCGTATTGTGTAAGTTGTATGCTTGAATGTTGTAGGCATGGATTTTGTTTACATCTAATGCTTAATTAATTACTTTCAAATTCTCAATAAGGTTCATCTAAAGCGTATTGTATAAATAAGCTCCATTCATGGTGGTTTGTATCCTTTGGAATGCTTCAATTACATGTGCCTCACTAATGCAGAGGCAAGGAGGCTCAAACCTAATCAGTCCGATAACCTGCCTTCAAGGGTCTCCTAACAGGATTAATACAACCTATTTTGAGCAATCTACACAACCTCAAAGCCCCATCAAACCAAACTCTTCATTCAACACCTTACCCAACAATCCACCCTTCTAGCACTCAAAACCCGGTCCAAGCCTAATTTCTCCCAACCTTTCGAAAACACCTGACCATTTAAAGGTGGATTAAGATACCCTTTTCAGGGTTACACAACATATTCCAAAACCAATAGTAACTCTTTTGGACCAACATGAACATTCAATACACCTCCCTCGCTCTAGGCTTCACAATTAGGCCTAATTTCCAAAGGAACCCCCTCACAAACTCACCTCCAAACCAAGGAAACTTGAAAAATTCTTAGGGATGCTCACCAAACTCAGTATTCTCCCATTTTAAGAGCCCCAAGAACTTGTTCTATTCCTCTACTCACAAACCCTCCTAAACCTTCACAAAAACAAGGGTTTTAGAGAAACTCATAACTCCAGACCTCCCCCAATCCTTCCAAAGGTCCAAAAACCCCACGATACCTCTTCCATAACTTAAAATACACTCACAATCCCATTCATTTCAGTATTTCTCAGATTCATTACTCGAGTTCCTTACTTTCATGGTGGAAACACCCCTGAACAGCATTAGAAATTCACACCCCATTGAGTTTATTCATTCTCTCAGCCTCCAAAGTATTCATAAACCAAAATAATCATGGTACAAGACAATCCACTGATCCAGAGGGTCAAAAAAGTAGGTGGATTGGCTAATGTGTCATGGTGTTGCCCTCAAAACCCGTAACACAGAAAACAGAGCAGTAACTAAGTTGTTTGATCCCACACACACCAACGGTGGATTTAAACCTTCAGAAAAGATGAAAAGAGAGTAAACACATATGTAATCAAGTATCCAAAGCCTCAAGTCATGATAGACTTTTACGGGCCTATGCAAGGCAAAGAAAATTCAGGAAAACAAAGAAAACCAGTTATCAGTGTTTTCAAAAGTATATTTTCTTATTAGAAACTGAACAAAATCAACCCTCAACTCGGGGTATTACAACAATATATATTGATACCACCTTCCAGCTACCCCTTGAGCTAATCAACCACCATAACCACCCTTTGTTAGACTTCTAAGATGGCAATTTGCCAATTTTTCTCTTAATTACCATTCATTCACAACTTGATTTTGCAAATACCACCTAACTAACCTATTAAGCCTTTTAAATACAATTTCAAGGTATTTACATAGCATATAGAGATATAGAGAGAAAATAAAATAAATATTTTAACTAATGAATTGTAAAAAATGGATTTTTGTAGTTTATATTCATGTCGTTGATTACATTGCATTGCACATCTTTCAAATTCAAAGAATTACTTCACTTTGCATAACTAATAAGTAGATGTTAATAGATGCCGAAAATTTAATTACAATATAGTTTGTACAAATTCAACCTAAGCAATTATGCAATTTCTTCACATTGCATAACTAATAACTAGGACCAGTTGCCAATTGCATTTTCTTATCATGGCATTCTATGAGACCAAATTTCTTTGAGATATTTTTTTAAATAGTTCCCTGCCTTGTCTATGTTACCACATTTTTCATACATGTCTACCAAAGCATCTTCTCAATCAATTCATTGCCTTGTTGCTATGGCTAAAAGCCTAAAACAAGTGATTTTGAACAAGCTATGGATGCTTCGAAAAAATATATCAAAAGTATAATAGTAAGCAATAGCATAGACAAGGCAATGAATTGTTCGAAAAAATGCATCAAAAAAATTTCTTTGAAATGATAAATTTAGTTGTGCTTTCACTCTTCTTTAACATTGTATATCTGCTCCTTTTGGTTTTCTATTTGTGTGATGGTAGACCAATGTTCAAGCCCTATGTACAATCTCAATTGGTATTTATTATTTTGGTCATAGCAACAAAAATATTTTGGGGAATAAATCAGCAAACCAAAAGTATAAGATATTTTGAAAAAATCGGATTTTAAAAAAAACGTAAAAAATTGTATAACAAGAGATAAAATCTATCTTTTTTGAAATCAAAAGGAATTTCCATAGCATAGATATATAGAGAGAAAATAAAATAAAGAGTTTAAATAATGAAATGTAGAAAATAGATTTTTGTAGTTTATATTCATGCATTGCACATCTTTCAAACTCAAAGCATCACTTCATGTTTCATAACGAATAACTAGATGCTCATAGATGATAAAATTTCAATTACAATATAGCTTTTTACAAAGTCAACCTAAGCAGTTATGCACTTACTTCACATTGCATAACTAATAACTAGGAGCAACTGCCAATTTCTTTAGCTTGTCATGGCATTCCATGAGACCACATTTCTTTAAGGCATTTTTTCAAATAGATCATTCCCTTGTCTATGCTACGATATTTTTCATATATGTCTACCAAAACATTTTATCAAATAGTTCATTGCCTTGTTTCTATGGCTAAAAGCCTAAAATAGATGCTTGGAAAAAATCTATCAAAGCATAATAGTAAGCAATAGCATAGACAAGGCATTGAACTTTTTGAAAAAATGCCTCAAAGAAAAGTGGTCTCATGGTGATGGAATGCCATGACAAGCCATAGACAAGGCAGTGAACTATTTGAAAAGATGCCTCAAAGAAATGTGGTCTCATGGTGATGGAATGCCATGATGAATGCCTATGGTGATGGACTGTCATGGCATTCCATTACCATGAGAACACATTTCTTTGAGGCATCTTTTCAAACAATTCACTGCCTTGTCTATGGTATGAAATTTTTCATACATATCTACCAGAGCATTTCATCAAATAGTTCATTGCCTTGTTGCTATGTCTAAAATCCTAAAATAGGTGCTTTTGAACAAGCTATGGATGCTTGGAAAAAATCTATCAAAGCATAATAGTAAGCAATAGCATAGACAAGGCAATGAATTGTTTGAAAAAATGCCTCAAATAAATGTGGTTTCATGGTGATGGAAGGCCATGAAAATCCATACACAAGGTAGTGAACTGTTCGAAAAAATGCCTCAAATAAATTTGTTCTCACGGCGATGGAATGCAATGACAATAATCACCACAAGACTGCATTTATTTCAGGATTTTTTCAAACAATTCACTGCCTTGCTACTATGGCTAAAATCCTAAAACAAGTTCTTTCGAACAAGCTATGGATTCTTGGAAACAATCTATTGAAGCATAATAGTAAGAAATAGCATAGACAAGGCAGTGAACTGCTTGAAAAAATTCCTCAAAGAAATGTGGTCTCATGGTGATGGAATGCCATGACGAATGCCTATGGCTATGGATTGTCATGGCATTCCATCACCATAAGACCGCATTTCTTTGAGGCATTTTTTCAAATAGTTCACTGCCTTATCTATGCTACGACATTTTTCATACATGTCTACCAAACAATCTTATCAAACAGTTCACTTCCTTGTTGCTATAGCTAAAAGCCTAAAACAAGTGCTTTCGAACAAGCTATGGGTGCTTGGAAAAAGTCTATCAAAGCATAATAGTAAGCAACAAGCTATAGTCTCATTGTTTTTTTTCACATGAAAATCAACACGATTTTATTTGCATTTTTCTGCAGGTTTTGAAAGAATCTTTTTGCTGATTTTTTAGTTTTTTCCAATCACACAAGAAGTTTCTAAGCATCACAGAGTCCGAGTAATAGCATGTTGATGTTCATAGCCATTTTTCACTTTGGACCCTTAAGGGATCGATCCGGTTGAACATAGCTTGAAGCAATTCCGTGTGTTTGGGTGCAAAGAGGACCATGCCTAGCATAAACATACCTATTCATATGCGTTGGAATAGTTTGTTTGGTCACATGAGCTGCAAAACGAAAGTTGCACCACTTTGCAACTTTCAACTACTTGCATTTGACAACTTTTTCCCCGAGTGAAAATTCACCACCACAGGAAAATGCCTCCGAGATAGAAAAAATTGAGAGAGGTTATTATAGATGGCCCCAATGTGATCCCATAGGATTAGATGAGAAGTTTCTAAGTGTCACGATGTCTGAGTAATAGCATGCTAAAGTTCTTAGCCATTTTGCACTTTGGACCCTTAAAACAATGATCTGGTTGAACGTAGCTCAAAGTGATTTTGTGTGTTTGGGTGCATAAGGGGACCATTCCTAGCGTAAAAATACCCCCTTGAATGTGTTGGAATAATCTGTTTGGTCACATGAGCTACAGAACAAAAGTTGCACCACTTTGCAACTTTCAACTACTTGTATTTGACAAATTTTCCCCCGAGTGAAAATTCACCACCATAGGAAAATTCCTCCGAGATATAAAAAACCGAGAGAGGTTATTGTATATGGGTCCAACATGATCTTGTAGGATTAGATGAGAAGTTTCTAGGAATCATGGTGTCCGAGTAATATCATGTTGAAGTTCACAGGGATTTTGCACTTTGGACCCTTAAGGGATCGATCCAGTTGAACATAGCTCAGAGGACCATGCCTAGTGTAAACCATTCAATATAGAAAATCAATGAGAATTGATCAGATTCCAAAGCAAAACCAAATGTTCGACTGAAAATCCCAACTTCTACCAAGCTTTCCCTTGTAGCATAGGTAACCCGATTCAAGCGCCTTTTCACCAAGATTTTCCAAAACACTTGACAAACTCAAGGATGATTAAGATACCCATTTGTAGGTTATAAAACATAGGTAAACCCCAACATCAACTCCTTTGGGCCAACATTGACTTCCAATAGACCCACCTTGGAAAAGGCTATTCAATTGGCCTAATTTACAAAGAGAGTACCTTTTAAACACTACATATTCACTAAAAATCCTCAAACAAAAGTATTTTATGTGTCAAAACCTCCAATTTCCTAATTTTTTTCTAAGTCCAAGACCTCTAGACCCCTAATACACCAAACCCTTAATTTCAAGCAAAATACTTGGGGCTTTAGTGAAACTCCTATCTCTCGGACCTGCCAGACCCATACAAAGCACCAAACACACTTACTAGACCCTGCACATGGTGAATAATACATTACATGGATAGTCCTTCCCACATTTTGTCAAAACACCACTTGAAGCCCTAATTTTCACTGTGAAAAGACCCTGCTACAGTCCTACAACATCATCCCAAACACCCAACCTTGACCCCAAAACATTCTAAATAGGTTAGCCATGTATTTTAAAAGTTAGAGGACCCATTCCACAAGTTACAATAGGCAGAAAAAGTGTAATGGGTTGAATTACATAATGAAACCCCTCAATCCAAGAACACGATGAAAGTAGGTAGCAGTAGTAAAAACAATATAACTTTTGCTACACAAAGAGTTAGAACCTTAGAACCTCTAAATAGAGGAAAATGAAAGATAATTCATTAATCTACAACATCCAATCAGTTTCATATCATCTTAGAGTCCGTAGAGGTCGTACAACAAGAAAAGTGAGAGAAACCAATAAATTTCTAGAAAATAACGTTCTTCTTGATAAAAAATGGGGTACAAATCAACCAACAACCTCTCCTTCGAGGAATTGAAGGTTATTAAACATATTTTGATTTCATTCCAACTCCCTTGAACTCTGCAAATTTTGCATCTTTTAGCAACTTTTCTTACCACATTTAGCCAAATTGCAAGCTATGACACAACTGAACTCCCTTAGCTCCAAATACATTATAAAATGGTCTAATTGACCTTATTGAACACAATATACTCAACATTAACTAAAATCCTAGCATTTGACCATGCTCACTAAAAGAGGCCTAGAACGTTGATTTTGAAGTTATGGACCTTTTGACTAGCATTATTGAACTTGAACTTTATAAAGGTTATGATGAACAATTCATGGATTAGAGTTTCTAGTAATATTGAGTTTATTTCATTCTGTTAGGAGTGATTGTTGTATGAATACAATATTTGAAGCAATAGACTTACATTTGGTGGGTTTTGTTAAAATCTTCCAGAGGTTTAGAATGGTAGTCATCTTGAAAAGCATAGCTTGTTATTTATGGACGATCTTTGTTTTGTTTTAGATATGAATTGGTCAGTTCAACATTGAATTGAGCTTTTTTAGATTGAAGATTGTTTGAAAATGGTCTAATTAAATTATTGTTGAAGGTTTTGTCTCCCTGCTCTGCATTACTGACCTAGGGTATAAGTTGTTGCCACCTAAATGAAAACTAGAGACTCTTGTGTTTATTTTTCTCAAAACCAAATTTTTGATTGTCAATGAAGTCATGAAGAATATGAATTCAAAGAAGGGTTTGTGATGCTATATCTTATAATTATTCACTATTTATTTGGAAATGAGGTAACTTAGAAATACGATAAGAATTCTCAATTGCACAAAATTTCCCATTATTTTATTTATTAGAAGGTAAATGGTATGAATGAATGGAAACTTGCATTAACAACTATGTCAACTCACTTGAATTTATCTAAGCACATGTTCAATGAAGGTGAATTTTTTATGGAACAAAAAAATTAATGGACACTTGCATTAGCATTGATGAAAGCTATTAGGTTTTCCAAATTAGATGAAAATAATTTTTTTCCAAATTAATTGAAAAAGATTGAAATACAATGAATTCCACTAGCCATGCTGGAAATGGACTACTATAAGCAATGCAAATAGAATTCATAAGTAAATTTGTGTTAAGTAAATGTCATGTTTTTATTTTTTTTGTTCTTCAAACCCATAAAAATTGAACTTTTTTATGCAAATCCCATCTAATTTAAAGTTGAATTCTATGTCCAATTGTTATGATTAATAAAATCATTAAGGAAATTTAGTTTATATTGTCAAAAACAAACAAATATACTAAATATAAACATTTCAATTTACCAAAATGAATATATTACCTCAAATAATGTAAAATGATGTAGAAACTTCAAGATGTCTTCTTCTACGTTGTCTACCATGCAGATTTGTGGTAAAAAGGTGATGGATCAAGCATAGATTGGTACAATATGAAGTCAACTGCATAAAAAAAGGTGTTTCTAACTTGGATAAAGCGCTGAACCAGAAAAATTCATGAGAATGTGGGCCTGAATCACGGGGTCAAGCCTTATTCTACCTTTTCAAGGTAAAACAAATTTGGCAAGCGTCAAATATGTTGTTTTGAAAAAGAGAGAGACAAAGTGGGAGAGAGAGGGAGTGAGAGTGGGAGAGAGAGAGAGAGGGGGGGTAGGAGGGAGAGACTTGAGAGAGAGAGAGAGGAGAGAGAGGGAGAGGGCATGGGAGGGAGAAACCTAAGAGAGAGAGAGGGTGGGAGGGAGACACTTGAGAGAAGGAGATGAAGTCAAAGTGGGAGAGAGGAGGTGGGAAGGAGAGACCTAAGAAAGTAGGGTGGGAGGTAAGTGAGGCCTGACAGAGAGGGATTGTGAGAGATGGAATTGGAGTGACACTGATTAGTGTAGGTAGCATGGGAGGGAGTGAGACCCAAGAGAGACAGACTTGAGAGGGAAATAATTTATTGAGTTATATGGTGGGGGGGGAATACCTTAGAGAGGGAGTGGGAGAGAGATAGAGGGAGTGAGAGAGAGAGGGAGGGAGTGGGAGAGAGAGAGAGGGGGGGTAGGAGGGAGATACTTGAGATAGAGAGAGGGGGGAGGGAGAGGGAGTGGGAGGGAGAAACCGAAGAGAGAGAGAGGGAGAGAGGGTGGGAGGGAGACAACTGAGAGAAGGAGAGGGAGTCAAAGTGGGAGAGAGGGGCTAGGAAGGAGAGACCTAAAAAAGTAGGGTGAGAGGTAAGTGAGGTCTAACAGAGAGGCTGTCAAAGTAGGAGAGAGGGGGTAAGAAGGGGAGACCTAAGAAAGTAGGGTGGGAGGTAAGTGAGGCCTGATAGAGAGGGATTGTGAGAGAGGGAATTGGAGTGACAGTGATTAGTGTAGGTATCACAGGAGGGAGTGAGACCCAAGAGAGATAAACTTGAGAGGGAAAAAATTTATTCAGTTATGTGGTGGTGGGGGGAAGACCTGAGAGAGGGAGTGGGAGAGAGAGGGAATGGGACCCTTAAATCATGAACCCTATACCATTAACCCTTAAACCCTAATCCATCAACCCCCATACCCTCTTAATCCCTCAACCCTTAAACCCTAATCCCTCAACCCCTATACCCTCTTAATACCTCAACCCTCAACCCTCAACCCTTAAACCCTAATCCCTAAACCCCTATACCCTCTTAATCCCTCAATCCTCAACCCTTAATCCTTAAACCCTAATCCCTCAACCCCCATACCCTCTTAATCCCTCAACCCTCTACCCTTA